>CM076576.1:728753599-729962414 GCA_034641835.2 Pinus albicaulis
TAAGTCAACAATGACTTTTTTGTTGCTACGCTGGATCAAGGGAGGTTTGCTCCAAGATTAAATCGCTCCAATAAATTATTCTCTACTAAACAGGGCCAACCACGTGAAGGTGGAAGCTCTTATGGCCCCTCCCTCCCCCCTCACATCACTCTCAATTCCCCAATACCCAATCTATATTTCATTTTTTACTTTCATGAGCATAAAAAAAAATATTCAATAACTAATAAAAAAACAATTCAACAAAAAGTACACAAGGAAACATTGAAATTAATGCTTGATAGAAAAATAGTATGATAAATGAGTTTTTTATATAACGCAAAAAACGTTCCAAGTATGGTAACGCTTGTCTTATAATAATACAATATTTTACATTATCAAATTTTATTTTTCTTCTTCCTATTTCTAAAGATCCTAATTACATCATCAATATCATCGTGCTCTGCTCCTGTTTCGTGCCTTTCGACTCGCACTGCTGACCTAGTTGCGTAGTCACGATGTCTGGTCTCATCCAGTGACGGGGCATCGCCTACAAAAACAGATAATATTAAATTTTAATTGTCATTTTTAAAATATCATTGAACTAGTTCGGTAATATTAATAAAAAAAATTGCAATGAGATTATTTACCTGGTGCACCAGTTGTCGCCGATGACCTAGTTGCGTAGTCACGATGTCTGGTCTCATCCAGTGACGGGGCATCGCCTACAAAAATAGATAATATTAAATTTTAATTGTCAGTTTTTAAATATCATTGAACTAGTTCGGTAATACTAATAAAAAAAATTGCAATGAGATTATTTACTTGGTGCACCAGTTGTCGCCGTTGGGACTGTTGCCCTGTCTTCCTCTCTGGTGGTAAGATCCTCAAGGGAAACATTCTCTGTCATTTAAACAAAAAACGTTATAAGGACAACCATCAAGGTGTAATTAGAAAAAATTATAAGTGGAAATTAATTACTGTCACGGCCCTCACTGATAGTAGCATTGTCGGCCTGGTCCCCACTACAATGATCAGGTTGCACGTGAGGATCATCTACATCTGGCTCTAAAACTGGGTTATTTGCCTCGTCGGTAGTGCTGCTCCCCTGATTTAAACAAAGTTGTTAGACATTAAATTTATGGACGAAAAAAAAAATATTGAAAGGTTAATGTTTTACCTTATCAGGCATTCTGGATCTTGGGACCTGCCCCAAGCTTCTGCGACGTTCAACTACAGCTTGATAGCCGAAACGGAAAGCGATATTTTTGTCTTCCTCTGTATTTTCTGTTCCAAAGTCATCACCCTACATTACATATGATTGTGTATTTTTAATCATATTTGATAGGATTACAAAAACGTTGGAAGGTGATACAATTAATTATAAGATGTTTAGCTACTTAATTACAATTCTTGCAGCTAATTTCAAGTAGCCACCCTGGCCGAGCTTGTGATGGCCCTTTTTCTCAATCCTAGCTTTGGTTGCCTTTGAGGTGTCAGGCAACCTAGCATCAAAAGATTGAAGTCAAATATGACGTAGCACACTTTTATTTTAGACATAAAGAAAATTAAAGCTATTGAATTAAAGTTGTAATTTACCTTGCGGGTCCAGTTGACATTTTTCCTTATTTCTTTGCCCTTTTCTATTTTCCTTCATGGATGAGTGCTCTCCACTCACTCTCTGGAATTGCGAGAGGACGCTCATATATAGGGTTAAATTGCAATTGCGTCCTATAGGTGTCCTGGTATATTTCAAATATTTGCCGGGTACCCGAGCCACCGATGTTCTGTCAAATGTGCCGACCCCAAAAAGGGCTTCTAGATAATCTAGAAGTTCTTTTTTCAGGTTGGAATTCTGGGAATTCCACCCTGTGCGTATGGTTGGGCCAAAAATTACCAATGCATGGCTCTCCAGAAACCTGTAGAACTCATTATTTCCTACACAGAAAAAGAAAAAGAAGAAGAAGAAGAAGAAGAAGAAGAAGATATTATCATTAATTTAAAAATAAAAATCATGATAAATATGTTTTAGATAGAGTACATGAAATAGTTAAAAATATTAAAACTTACCCGGGAGTTGTACGTGCTTTATAGGGACACCTTCATCGTTCACCAACAACGTGCCATTAATGGTCCCTGTGGAGCTGACACGTGTAGCTCTAGGAAACGCAATAATGTAGTTGGCCATATCAGCCTCATCATTGCCAACACGTTCAGCGGTTGGCTGGGTGTCTGCTTGGGCAGGGTGTGTTTCTTGGCTGGCACCTAAAGGAGTAGAAGGTGTACGAGAGGGTTGTTGGGCAATCTCTTGCCCTTGTGTCCCACTACCACCAACACCAGGTTCAAAAAATGCTAGAAAATGCTACATACAAAAGAAATTTTTGTTAGTTTAGTCAATGTAAAAATTAAAAATCAAACTATCACAATTCATCTCATGCAGAACAAAAAAAATATCCTTTTGACTTTTTATTATTACTTGATATCTATTTAGCTGCCTCATAAGATGTTGTATCCTCTCTTCTGTTTCAGGTGTTTGAGGCGCGTCTATCAAAGCATTAAATTCCGACCTTGCATCTCGTGCCTTTTTTTGCAACAACAACACTGGAGATAGGGATGAAGAAAGCTCTTCCTCAAAGAGGGAATCATCAGGCATACCATGGCTAGGTGTCTGCATATTTGAAAAAAATTAATATTATTTCAATTATGTAAATAACTAAAATACCTGAAGATAGAGCAATGCCGACACTTTACATGTTCTTCCGCTGGCCTCTTTCCACAATCATCCCGTCTCGGGGTTGTCCCTGCACTACTCTGATCAGTTTGCCACATTGCAATACAATTATAAATATAAAAACTTGAAAACAATATCTAACTTGAAAACACAAAATGAAAACTGAAATAATTTCTAATAAGACACCGGAAGATAGAGTTAGAGTTTCAAATATGCCTTGCATTGAATTCAGTCCTGGAAACATGTCATTGCATATTAAGGCACCCAAACATTCACTCCACGAATGATATATTTAAGTAGGATTCTCCTATTCTGGGAAAACACCATACCTATAATGCATTCACTTGCATGTATAAAGGGAAAGGAAAACATGTTTTCATACAACGGTGACAAAGGCATCTTGGGGAAATGTATCTTCACTTTTTATTTATGTTGTTCACCCACACCACTCTCGTGTTTTCACTAATCCTATTTTTTCATTTTTGGATTCAAATTAAGTTAAGGCCTTAAGTATTTTTTGACCTTTCGGTGTAGTTTTTATAAGTGGCATGTATGGATTTTCCATTAATTCTGCACTTTTTCTCTTCATGCGCATGTTTCCCTGGAAATCAAATGCATGATTTAGTCCCATACATTTAACAAGTTGTTGGATCAACTCCATTGGCAATATCATGTTTCATATTCAATCAAAATTTATCTCAGTTAGGGTAGGTAGGAAGGTTTTCCCTTTGTATTAATAGGGCACTTCTAGCTTGCATTTTTATTATATCTTTCAAATTTTGTGTCGTTTCAATTAGGGCATGAATTTTTGCAACTTTCAAGGTGAGAATGAACAAAGACAATTTTTTGTGATGGATGACTATATATGACTTCGTGGCCAAAGGAAAAGGCACTAAACTACTTCTTCAAATATCTATAGTTCTCATTCACCTCATACGGAGATGGTCCCTGATTTTGAGCCAAATGTTGCAGCAAAAATTTCCCCCCCTCCATAATTTGATATTCAATGGAAATTTCTTAAATTGATGATGGGGCATGATTATGGAACATTGGCACATACATATGTAATGGAATTCCAAGATCATGATATATGTTTGTATATGTTTATGGCAATGTTCCACCAATTCCCCTGGAGGTGGGAGCGAGGGGGCGAGGAAGCGCGGGAGCGGCCTATGCAAAAGCTCCCTACCAATTTTCAGGAAACATGGGGGGACGTCGGGGTCATAAAAATTATAAAATTTAATATTTAAAATGTAACTATATTTTTTCAAGGAATGTATATACAGTCATCATACACTTGCATCATGAAAGATAAATCATAAATGATAAAATTACAAATCGATGAATGATGAATCATATAATTGAAACAAATTTAAAAGTTAAAAAGTTAAAACATACATCATACAATCATGCATGTAAGTTTGTAAGTTTGTAACTATATAATCATTAATGTAACTACTAACAATGTACAATGAAAATAAAGTTTAAGATATCATATGACATATTATATCAAGATTCAAAATAGAGTTTAAACTGAAGTTTACAACTCAAGTCTGAAACATAAAACTTAAACGCAAATAAGTTATGTCCGAAACATAAAACATAAAACATAACATATGAATATCAAATGATATCATCATACTGATAAATGAGCATAAATGCTCAAGTTAATGCCCCACTAGTCTCTGCATCCAACTTCTGCACGAATATATCAAGATCAACCATGTCACCATCTGAATCAGAATCACTTGGATTCTCAAATATGCTAAGTGGCACATCAAATTTAAACACGAAACCATAAACTAAAAGGGGCAAGCTCCTCTATCTAGAGGTGGCTGCAGGTGACATCCCCTGTAGTCCCCAAGACTCCCTAGAGTGGAGTGGGGCGCGAGGAATCCAGACCCCCAGGTGGGGGGAGACTGCACAATTCTTAGGTTTGTGGATGTGGGTATTAAAAAAGAGCTCAACAGAGCGAAATTTTAACATAAAAGGATCGTGGTTCTATCACGGTTCCATTGAATGCATTGAATGACATCTAGAGAGTATCATGCATCATGCAAATACGTACTTTGAAAAATCCATCTGAGTTTGCATTGTATTACTTATGATGGATTCAAATTTAGGTTTCAAAATGCCAGGTTATGGCATGATTTTGTCGAGAAACCCTTAGTTGGATTCTCATGTTGGTTTAATTTATATTTTAAGTTTGTTTTGCAATCTTTAGGTGATAGTAACTCATGAACTAGGTTACCAATGTGTAACAATCATATTTCAAGAATAAAGTTGCGATTTTTTTATATTATTATTATTATCTATTAGCTACGAGTATTGACACCTAATGCCTGGAATTTTGACATCTTGATAGCATGGATAATTTCAAAAATGTTTCTAGTAATGTTAACATAATAACTATCATTACGTGTCTTCACTTTTGTCACCATAATAGACCTGTGATATGGACTCGTCACACAACTTCATATGCTATGTCCCAACAAGTTCAAACTGGTTGAACCTACCTCATAGTGTGGTTATTAAGGACAAGTTGCTTGATATATAACTCGATAGCATAGACCACGTTGCAGTTCTAAAAAGAATCCTCAAGTGTCAAAAAAACTTCACAATATGTTCTACTATAAAGCCTTTTGGGATACCCGAAATAATATATGTATCATTAATGACTTTTAAAGTATGACAAGATCCAGAGGGAAAGGAAATCAATGGAAGAGTGATCCACCAATGAGAACCTAGAATTTAGCATCAGATGAGTTAGAGTCTAGAAAATTGAAACCCTATAATTTTAATTAGTGATGAAGGACATCACATAGGTAATTATATTTTCATGTAGAATAATATGTTAATTCAAATTTAAACTACATAATATGAAAGGCATACCATAAATTTTTCCACGTAAGTCCAAACAACCTATAAAAAGGGAAAACCCTCTTTTTCCATGGGAAATAATTTACCTTTCCTTTTTCAAGATAATCTAAATCACAAAAAATATGAACTATACTGCACACATTCTTGGATAATGTGAAGTGGAAAAGGAATACCCTACACAAGTGATGCACACATGTACATTTGAACACTAATAGATTTTTGTAGTTGAAATGCAATGCTTGTTTTCATTTAAATGTAGGGTTTTTAAAACAGGGAGAAATAATGGCTGCCAAATTAGTAAGCGTTTCTTTGGGAAAAATTTAAATCTTGTATTGGGTGATGAAGATAATAGAGGGTATTGAATCTTGATTCTTGACATCTAGAGAGAACCCTACAGCCTAACACAATCCAATGGAATTGACCAAAAAAACCCAAATAGAGTTAACCCTACTATAGGAGGAAGGGCCTGCAGTAAGAACTTACCATTTTGCAAGAGCAACCGGTTGTTCTCCGCAAGAGCGAGGCGACCACGAGGGCGAACGTTGTTTTGCAAGAGCCAGGTGGCGAACGCGAGGGCGAACAGGAAAATGCCACTCAAGAGCCGAGGCGAGCGGCAAGGCGAATGCTGTTCGAAGAGCCGAGGGTGAATCCAGGGCTAATGTCGCCCGCAAGAGCCCAAAAATAACAAAGCCGAGGTGAATGCCGAAGGCGAATGTCAGCTTCGCAAGAGCCGAGGCTAACGTCGAGGGCGAATGGTGTTCTCGCAAGAGCGGAGGTAATGCGCGCGTGATATCGCACGTTAATGTAGCACACATGTACATTTGAACACTAATAGATTTTTGTAGTTGAAATTCAATGTTTGTTTTCATTTAAATGTAGGGTTTTTAAAGCAGGGAGAAATAATGGCTGCCAAATTAATAAGCGTTTCTTTGGGAAAAATTTAAATCTTGTATTGGGTGATGAAGATAATAGAGGGTATTGAATCTTGACTCTTGACATCTACAGAGAACCCTACACCCTAACACAATCCAATGGAATTGACCAAAAAAACCCAAATAGAGTCAACCCTACTATAGGAGGAAGGGCCTGCAGTAAGAACTTACCATTTTTCAAGCGCTGAGGGCGAATGTTGTTCTGTAAGAGCTGAGGGCGAACGCTGAGGGCGAATGCTGAGGGCAAATGTTGTTCTGCAAGAGCTGAGCGCGAATGCTGAGGGAAAATGTTGTTCTGCAAGAGCAGAGGGCGAATGCGCGCGTGATATCAAACGTTAATGTAGTTATTGCGAAAAATACTAAACAATAAAATCATTTTTATGTAGCGCGCATATAAGTTTCGAATTTTTATGTAGTGTGCATATAAGTTTGGTATTTTTATGTAGCACGAAAATAACTATCGCTATACCGACGGCGGAAAAGGCGTCGCTATTAGGACGGGTGCCTGCAAACGTCGCAATGGCGACACCTAGACATTGTGTCGCAGTTGCGACATTTAGAGTCGTCTCAATAGCGACGCTTTGGGCCATGGTGTCGCAATTGCGACGTCTTCCTTTAAACGTCGCAATTGCGACACGTTTTTAAGTGTCGGTATTGCGACACCTTTCTATAGACGTCGGTATAGTGACGGTTTCAGGTGGGATGGAAAAAATTTGGGAAAATTTCCGACATTTGGTCAAAAGCGTCGGAAACAGGTGTCGGAATTTCCGCCAAATGTAGTAGTGACACATAATTTCAAAGGAAGGTATTATGTTAGATCCAGCAAGAATAGAAGCCATACTACAAATTCACCCACCTAGGAACATCAAAGAGTTACAAGCATTTTTAGGTAAAATTAACTTTTTAAGAAGATTTATTTCCAATCTAGCAGAAATCATCAAAGAACTTAATAACATGTTAAAAAAGGACTATGTTTTAAAATGGAAAGTTGAAGCAAAGCAGTCATTTGAATCCATCAAACATTCTTTAACAAAGATTTTATAATCTTTTCATTTGCCTCAGAACATACCATAGCTGTAGTTCTACCGCAGAAAAATGACCAAGGTTTTGAACAGCCTATAGCATTTTTCAGTAAAACCCTTATAGATGCACCTTTTAGATATAACATAATGGAAAAACAAGCTTTAGCTTTGGTTAAAGCCATAAAATATTTCAAAGTGTATATTCTTTACTCCCACATTATTGCCTATGTACCTAATTATGTAGTCAAAGATATTCTAACATGGGATGGGCCATATGGAAGAAGAGGAAAGTGGATTGCCACTATCCTTGAATATGTCATAGAGATTAAACGAACCAAGCTCATAAAAGGACAAGGTTTAGCCAAATTGATGGCTGAATCCAATTGTAATGCTTTGGATATAAATTTTATTTCCCAGATTGATGACCAGGAAGAGATGGCGACTCCATTGATCAGTGAAGCCTATCTAAACTCACCATGGTACTTAGATATTATCTTTGTACTTACAAATTTACAAGCTCCTCCTAGATTAACTAGAACTAAAGCTAGATTCATCAAACTTAAAGCAATGAGATATTGTATTCTAGATAAAATGCTTTATTGGAAAGAACAAAGTGGTATATTACTGAACTTTTTACTAAAATTAGAAGCTGAAAAAAATTCTTAGAGAATTTCATGCAGGTGATTGTGGAGGACACTTATACTAGAAAAGTACAGCAGATAAGATTCTTAGAGCTGGTTTCTACTAGCCTACCTTATTTTCTGATGTGAAAAAAATTGTTACTTCATGTCACAAATGTCATATTTTTGAAGGAAAAAAGAATTTGTTACCTTTACCCCTAAAACCTATTTCTACTAAGATGCCTTTTCAACAATGGGTTTTAGACTTCATTGGATAAATTCACCCTCCACCCTCTGGCCAACACAAATGGATATTGACTTCCACAGATTATTTCACCAAGTGGATTGAAGCCATTCCTACCAGACAATCCACTGATTCAGTCATTATTTCTTTCATAGAAAACAACATTTTATCTAGATTTGGATGCCCACAGAAAATTATTACCGATAATGCAACTGCATTTAAATCTAAGAAAATGATTGCCTTTTTCCAAAAGTATCATATTAGCCTAGGCCACTCTACTGCTTATTACCCTTAGGGTAATGGCCTAGCTGAATCTTCAAATAAAATTCCTGTAAGTATCATCAAAAATGTACTTGAAGAAAATAAGAAAACTTGGAATAAAAAGTTAGTCTATGCCTTATGGGTAGATAAACTTACTACCAAGAAGTCAACTGGAACATCTCCTTACCAGATTGTACATGGGATGGATGCAGTTTTCCCATCATCTTTAGGTGTTCTAGTTATGAAAATTATCCAATAATCACAGGTAGAACTCAATTATATACAGAGAAGGATAAATCAAACTATTCATCTTCAACAGACAAAGGAAGAAGTATATGAAAAATCTCAATTCATTCAAGAGAAAATCAAGAAAATATTTGATAAAAGAACTAAAGAAGATGACTTTTCCATAGGAGATAAAGTGTTAAAATGGGATTCCATGAGAGAAGAAAAAGGAAAGCATGGAAAGATTGAATTTCTATGGAAAGGTTCGTATGTAATTTATGGGTACAGAGGTAACGATGCATTTTTTATTAGAAATTTGGATGGAGCAAACATTCCAGAAGGACCAGTAAATGGTAGAATGCTCAAACACTACTATTCTTTTGAGTTAACTAATAGTTAGTCCTAATTTCCTTTTTACATCATTATAAATATCCATTGTAGTTTGTAGATTGGATTGGATGTTTTGTTTCCAAAGTTGAAGCCCGGAGTGAAGGCCCTAAGCTTTGAAAAGTAAAATGTCATAAGTATGAATTTTTGCAAAAAACATAAGACAGTTACAGGATCATCATGGTCAAAATGGAAGGCTACTGATCTTAGAGTTCTTGACATTTCACCAAGAAATGTCATCCCCATGTGACACTGCTGTTAAGGTCCTATAAGTATAGGATTCATAATTTGGAATTGACTTATGATAGTCTTGTAAATATGTACATACCTTGATTTTTGCAAGTTGTTTTCCGATATTTTGTAAAAAATAAAAAATAGAAAATCAAAAAGAGGGTAAAAGTCCTAAAAGAAATATTAAAGGACTTAGAAAAAAAAATATACCCCAAAAGAAAAGAAATAAATCATGAAAGTGTGCAAGTACAAATGCCACTACTTTTTACTTTGTTACTGATGATTATGGCAGAGTGTCAATAAATGCCATAATCCATGATGAGTTGAACAGCTTAATCTTGAATAGTCATATTTCAATTTTATTGTTGTAGATAGTGAATAAAGATTAGTCAGACAATTTAATCCTGACTAATTAGTAGATAGGTAGAGAATAAAGAATAGTTCATTAGTTTAATATGAGCCCTCAGATGATATAAGGTAGATTTAGATAGTTTTTATTGCTTTCAAAAGAATAAAATGTTCAAGGTTGCTAGCTCAAATGCACCTGCAAAATGGAAGAAAAATTGTTAGATTAAAAGTTGGGTAGGTAGAAAGAAGTGGGAGAATCATGTAAATACTTTTCACCAGGAAAAATCACTAATTTCCCCTCCCCTATAGTTACTCTACATTCTAGACTTCTAGTCAAAGAGGCTCAGAGCATTTCTCTGACTTCTGTTGGGACCGGACCCAAGGCTCAATGACTGTTAAGTTAAAAGTGTTGAATTCCTATATTAATCCCTAATTATCATCATTTACCCTACATTAATCCATTACACCTTCATAAGTAAAGACCTTTTACTTAATGAAAAAGAAAATCCCTTTTCATTAATCTCCTTCATTCATAAAAACATAAAAACCCTCCAAAAATATTATATTCTAGGTCAAAGTGGTCAAATTATAAATGATAAAGCTTTGTTTTTTACATTATCACTTTACTTAGTCATATAAATATATTTTGGTGTTTCTCATTATCCTTGGTCATATTAACTTCTAATTTGCTTATTAAATCCCTAAAAACAAACCTTATCCTATTATATAACCCCTTTTATTTAAATATCCCCAAAAAACCCCCTATTATAAGCTTTTTTGCCAAATTTAATTATCCATATGTTTAAATAAAAAACCCAAATTATATCCCCTTTGGAATAAAACTAACTATATACAAATATTCCTGCCCCCTATGGTTAAAGACCTTTCAAAAAGTCTAAAACTATATAAAAAATAAGAAAAGCATTTCATACATATCCTATGTGTTGAAATGTCCAAAAAATATTCCCCATTCCATGTTTATCCTAACTTTTAACCTAAGGTTTTACCAATATGAAACTAAGATCTTGATCCTTTAAATGGTTAACCTTTCCCGTGTTTTTATTCTTTTAATATAAGAAATGTTTTAGTATATGAGTTTAATTGTTAAAAGAAAACCTTATATTATTTATGTATTTTAGCATATATATAAAACTTTTATATATATATATATATATATATATATATATATATATATATATATATATATATATATATATATCACCGCTCATTTTTACCCTTTGGAACTTTATACCCCGCATATAATCATTACCCTTTGATATAAGGTTTGGATATAAATCCATATGATATAAAGGTTTTATTTCATTGCCCAGCGCATAAAGCCACCTGGTCCCATAACTTTCGACCGCAACTTTAAAACTCATCCTGATTGTTCGCGTCAACTTGTTAGATCCAACGGTGGATGATCATTTTCGTGTCCACAAACCAATCAATCACTCAACGCCCAAACGAACGCGAAATAGGCAGTTTTCTCATTACCGCCTCCTGTGACGTGTCCAAATATGATACGATCACGTTCATTTTGCCCAATACCACTTACTGTCCACACACAGCGCGAAACCCACCAACGGTTTTCCACATTCGCAAAAATAAAAACCACTCCCGCCCGAGATTTGACTCGCATTTATCACAGTTTTCAAATATTTATAATAAAGATTAAAAACCTTTATTATACGTTTTATGTGTATTCTGTTGCACCCTAATGGTTATACATATTCCCGCAGTTATCAAATCTTCCCACTGCGTTTTGATGCCCTGAGTTCCCGTTCTAAACCTTATTTCACCGTAGATTTCCCAGTTCAAGATTGATAAACACCTGTTCGGATCCAACCACCGAATTTGAGCTCAACTTCGACTTACAAAAAAATTTCAGAAACCCTTTTCGAATATCAAGATACCTGCAAATCAGGTATTTTCCCGAATTTTACCTGCAATTTCATAATTTGAACTGCCAATCAAACCAATTGAGATAAAATTAGTAAAATTGCCCATCCATTTTGTCTGAAACCTTGAAAAAAGAGTGCAAACCCTCGTAAATTTTCCCAGAAATTTCCATTTGCAAAAAGCTTTAGTTTTAAGTCAAATTCTCAGTCAGAGACCCTTGAAAGGTAAATTCCACAGTTCAAAAGGTTTTTTAATCTACAGAAAACCTCAAAACCCCTTTTTACAGTCCCAGTCATTCAGAAAACCTGCGTTTTCTGTCTCAAACTATTTTCTGTGTCCCAAAAAGTTCCTAATTGAGCACTGAATTTCCCATTGCCATCATCTTTGCCTATAAAAACTGCTCAATTACCCTCTGTTTCAAATTAACTATAGAAAACTGTATAATCTTTCTTTAGTTAGCTCAAAATGACAAAAAAATAAATCAGACCTAAGGCAGGAGGATCCAAGCTTGTTAAACCTGGAGGATCCAAACCTCCCAAGTCTGAAGCAGTAAAAGCCCCTAAATCTACTCCTACAATCATTGCTAAGACCACTGTGACTGTTAATCCTCTTCAACATCCAATTTCCAATGAAGAAGTTATCCCTTTAATTGATTTGGATTACAAAATTTTAGAACCTCTAGTAGAATTCAATCTATTAGAAGTTCACAACTGGTGTTATGAAAAGTTCCTAGACAAAGAAGAAATACCTCTCTAGGATACAAATTTACCCAAGTATGTAATCCCATTAACACACCCTATTCAGGACTTGATAAGACTGTGTCAAAAGTATTATGTCCCAGACCAAAGATCAATTGTGAATAATGACAGGGAAATCATTTTTTCTATCACTGCAGAGTCAATCAATGAAATGTTGCAGTTACAGTTTGACCCTAGGGCAGTCCCATTATCCATTGAAGCTTTAACTCAATTATATTTGGGGTTAGATTTCCCCAAAAGATTCATGATTTTTCAGAACTTCATGCCTAGTCATGTGGATATTCCAAAGCTAAATCCTCCCTATTCCACTTCCAAGTTTCCAGAGGGTTCTAGGCATGCAATTTCTATGTTATCCTTCATATTGGGTTATTTCACTGATGAGTTTACTGATGAGTCTATCCTTGGGTTTTTGTCTACCTTGTCTCCTGGTCAACCTCCTGCTGTGATCTTTGATTTTTCCAGGTTTATTGCTGATTCCATACACCATCAATTGACAAAGTTACCCACTGAAGGGGTATTTAGGTATTCTTCCTATTTATTTCATTTGTTCTTATTCTCACAAGCAGATCACTTCCCAATAGCATTGCAGAAAATGAATGTAGAGGGCCAACCTCTATCAGTTGTCTTTTGGACATCATTGTTGAGAAAAGAAGGAAGTGAATATAGTTACACAGATTTCACAGATTTGTTTATCAGTCTAGCTTTGAATTTGCTACAAAAATCAGAACAACCTAGAGTAAGTGAAGGAATGAAAAGGATATTACAACTTTCAGAAGAATGCACAATGGGAGATTGGTACTTGTATGAGAAGCACGTTGAATTAAGAATCTTTAGAACCAATCTACTTCCATATAAGTTACCTAAGTTTTTGACTATCAGAGTCTTTGCTCTAGAGTATTTGAGACAGGTTTTGAATGTTGATGCTATTTATTTCATGGCTTCTAAAAATAAGACCCAGTTCAAACTAAAAAATCAAATTGGCCCTTTCATAGTGAATAATAGGGTAAGACCAAATTTACAAGGGTAAAATCAAACTAGTCTTTGGAGTCCTAGGATCTAGCCTTCCTAGACTCAGAGAGGGCTCTCTCTATGTTTTTATGAAAGATTTGAACTTGATTGATTTTAGGGTTTTGATTTTACTCTAGTTATAAGGAATAGGATTTGTTTGTTTGTTTAGTTGGTTGGGTAGGTTGCCAAGTAGAATAGATAGAGTGAGAGAGGTTTAAACCATTGGGCTATGGAGTCTACAAAATGTCTTGGGAAGTGCAACAATAGGTCAAGGGTATATCACAGGGCAAGTCTAACAAATCCAAATGGATCTAAAAGCTTATGTGAGTGAAGTGAAACATTAAGTTGTGAACATAGTAGGTGCAAAGGGCAGTTAAGAATCCTTTAATAAATACTTTAACAATAATAGCCTTTAAAATCACTATGCATAAAGAAATAACCAAAGATAGGGCATACCAATAACTTCTTTGACCAAACCCTAGCAAGTAGACATCAAGACAACAATCCAGTGAACCATAGAAGGCAAGAAACTTGTAAGTCTTCTAGTGATTTCACCTTCAGGAAAAGAAAAAATCTAAAATGAAATGTAGTAATAATCAAGAGTATGGAACCTAATTTCCTTAATAAAACTACAAATAACTTCAAAAAAACCATTTAAGATGAGAAAAAGGGCAGGGCAAACCATAGACCTCTTTAGCTAAACCCTAATTAGCAATAGTTCAAAGCAAAGATCTCAAAAACAATGTTTAAGTTACATCAAAGAGCAGGGCTAACCATAAACAACTTTGAAATTGGCTCTATTAAATCACTCTTAAGATAAACAAGAATAAGTGGAACTAGAGAGCATTCAAGAATTCTATAATCTGACCTAGCAGACGAAAACATAGAAGCAGTAGAGAGAAGACAGAGCTAAGGTGCCTCTAAACAACATTTCTTAGCCTAAAATTTCTGTCCTACTACATGAGAAAGATGAAACAAAATGATAACATAAGAAAACAAGCACTAGATAGGAAAGACACCACCATTAACTATGTTTAGGAATCTTGCAAGTGAGCTTGCTCCATCATCATGCAAATCAATACATTCACAAAGTCCAAAGCCAAATTTCTCCTCAATCTTCAAGTCTATGATATTTTTCTCAATAATCAACCAACATGTACAATGAGGCCTCAATGCAGTGTTTAACTAGCAAGGAGGACCAAAACCCTAACTAGGGTTTCCAAAATGTCATAAATACATCATAAATGCTATTTTTTTCCAAAGAGACCATGCAAGGCCCAAGGCACAAAATATCTAGTGTAATAAATGAAAAATAAATTTTAAAAAAAAATCTTAGCTAACTAGGAGTGATTTGCCTTAAAATTCCTCAAAATATATTTTTTAATAAATTTGTGTCTTTTTTTGATTTTGCAGGCAAGGGCGTAGCACCTGCACCAGAAAAATTCTTGTTTTGTGACCAAGGTTTGGAGGCCTTCTAGGTGTCCAAATGACCTTCATGATTGCTAATTGGAAAGATTGATCAGTATCCTTTCCAAAAATTCCTTTATTTTTTTTATTGGAATTCATTTACCTACTCAAAAAATAAATCTCCCAGGACTACTCAAGGTGCAATGCCAGCTCTGAAAATTGGGCAGAAAGGTGATTTTTTGGGTGTTTTTGGCACTTTTGGAGTACCAGTTCTGGTCCAAATGGGCTGAAAGTTTTTTTGGATGATTTCCTTAGCCTAAGGATTCCAAAAATGTAAGCCATTCCTCTAAATAGTGTTCCAAAAAATAGCATAGCGTTAGCTTTGGCCCTCCAAAACAGTCAAAAATCCAAAATTTACAAAATTGTGCCAAAATTTGGATTTACCTTGCTAACTATGTTTGGGATGCTTGTAGAGATGCATCAGCAAGGATTTCAAGGTTTTATTTTCCTTTTGCCTCCTTGAGGTCTTGAATCTTTGCAAGGGCTCTTTTGAGCTTGGCCCTTGCAATCTTGTTTCTTAAGGCATAGTGCCTTGCCATCTTCTTTTGGAGGTCAAGGTCCCTCTTGGTCTTCTCCAATTGAACCTCCAAGTGTATGTTTTCCCTCTCAATCCAAGGTTCCCAATCATCTTTAATCTCCATGGAAAGTAGCTCACTTGGAGTGAGTTGCTCTGCTAAGGTTGCCTCTTGCTCTCTCTCCTTGGCTAAGGCCTTCTTTAAGCCAATTTCTCTTGGCCTCTTCCTAGGAAGTTGTTCTTCCTCATCATCAGTGTTCCCATAACTATCAAAGGCCTCATCTAGTTTAGCCTTGGATTTTGTAGCCTATTTCTGAGCTTTGATAGCTTTGATCTCATAAATTTTCTTCTGTGCCTCCAGCTGCTTGTTTTCAACCTCAAAATAGTGAATCACATTCTTAGCCCTGCCTAGATTGGCTTGACAATATATGATTTGGAAATATTTTCTTTTGAGAAACATTTTTGATATCCTTGCCTCATTTTCATCATTAGTGTCAACATGAATGACTGCAAATTCTTGTTTAGTCTCATGCTAGTCTTCTTCTGCTTCGGTGACCTTTTCTTTATCTTTATCAAGCAGTTTGGTTGATGTAGAAGGCATGGCCCCTTGCCTCTTAGAGGCAACAAACACATGCCTATTTCCTCTTTGGTAGGTCAATGAAAAATGTTCAATTTTGATCATTTTAGTGCCTTCACTATTTCTGCCATCATGACTACCATCATCATTGGTATCCTTATTGCTATCATGGCCTTTTGAACCACTGTCATCATTAGTGCCAACATCATCACTGTTTTCTGCTTCAATGCTCTTTGTTTTAGCACTGACACCATCCTCACTGATATCATTTCCCTATTCCTTGATGTTTTATTCTTCACTAACATTAGCCTCACTGCCCTCACTGTTTAATTCTTCATTGTAATCTCCCTGATTGGCATCTTCTGCACTGACATCCTCTTCTTTTCTTTCTTCTTCATTTCTCTTTCCCTCACTGCCACTTACCTCCTCATTTCCTTCTTATTCCTTGCTTGATTCATTATTTCCCTCTCCCTTATTAACATTTTATTGCTAATTGTAATTTCCCTCATATTTTGATGCATTGTGAGAGGTTCATGAAGGAGGGTTGTCCTGAGGTGAAGGAATATGTGTGGATGGTGAGGGGGAAGAGTCATCATGTGGTGATGGGGTGTGAGTGGATGGAGGAATGGGAGGATGAGAAGATGAAGGGGCATCTTGCTGTTGTTGACCTTGTGGATTGGTGAATACCTCATTAGCAATGAAAACCTCCCATGGAATGCCCTTCTGCTGCAATTGACACATCACAACCATTTTAATAAGAGAGTGGTGAAAGAGGCTTTGCATCTGCTGGGGATAATATCTCTTTTGTTCAATATAGGAAATTTTTTCAATGCTTCTGTAGAGGTAATAGGGTAGGTGCAGCATCCTAACCCTAGTAAAGTGCATAAGCAACCTAATGTGATAGGAGTGAAGCTTGGAGAACCTTCCCTCACATGTAAAATACTTCATAATGATCCTCATCATAGGTGCATATCTCTCCAGCAAATGAGAGAAAGGAAAGATGGATTTATTGTAGTATTTGTACCTGGGCTTTAAATATGTCTCATAGTATCTCATGTCAATATTGTCTTGCTTGAACCATTTCTCCTCTACACTAGGTATGCCTGTGGCATTGGCAATAGCATCAGTAGATTGTTCAAAATTTAATCCTACAAGGTTAACTTGTTTCTCATGCAAGTTAATGATGAAAAGCCTGGTTAGCTCAGGATTGTTTTGCACCTGTTGTACCTTCTCACAAAATTCATAGTAGCCTACATTTTGGAAGCAGGAGATAGTTAAGGGAGATGCATTTAGCTCTATTGTGTTTAGTGGTTCAAACCTGTTGATCCTCCCACCTTTGTGCCCCTACCTCCTTGGAATTTGGCCTTCCCCTTCACTACCATTGCCCTCTATTTCTGACATTTTGACCACTCTGCCTTTGAAAAACCCTAAGACAACAAATGGAAATGAGATGAAGGGATGGTGGAATGGAAGCTTTTACAAGTGAATGAATTGAATGAGGGAGGGTGTAAGGTATATGAATATGAGTGAGAGGAAAAACTCAATGACCACCCTTTGTTGCTTGTTTAAACTCTTCTTTGACACACCTTGCACTTATGTCAATTTGAAACTAAATTTAGGGATAGCTAAGGTGAATCGACAACCTCCAACAATGTAACCCTCTTTTTTTTACTAACTCTCTTTATAAGCAGATGAAGAAAGGTTAAACATTGGTTTTAAGTTCAAATCTAGGGTTCCTTCTTAGGTCTTCAATTCCATTAATAATAAATCCCCACAAATTCTTGAAGAAGGGTTGAGGGCATCTACTTACCACTTAGTGTTGCTTGAAAAACCTTTTGTGATGACTTGGAGCAAATTTGAGGTGGTTTTGAGTGGTTGTTTGCTTGGCAAGCCCTCCTAGCCAAGGGCACAGCGTAATATGCCAGGTGCGCAGCACCAAAGGTACACTGTGGGTCGATTCGGGAAAAGGCGCAATGCCTTGCCGGGTACATAGTGCCAATGTAATTTGCATGAGATTTTTTCGCCTAGGGCACAATGCTTGAGTCCAGGCACGCAACGCCACAAAAAACTTGCCCAATTTGACTAGAAACTCGAGATTTCTTCTCTCTTGAATGCTTCCAACCTTTTGCAAGTGAAAAATGAGTCATATGAAAAACAAAATGACCTTTTATAAGCTTGGGATTTTAAATTTAATCTTTGCAAACCCATTTCCTAAAGTCTTAATTCTTTTTCACCTTTTTTCCTTTCTCACTAACTCTCTGACCTTTTTGCTTTACAGGTGACTTAGATCATGAAGCCCATTCTTCTCTTTGCTCATTTTCATTGATGTTCATTACACCTTTGTTCTGTAGGTTTGATTGCGTTATGACATTTGTTCTCTTTTGATCCTGTAGGCTTGATATGTTTATTTTGACATAGCAACAACCCCAAAATCCTCTTTTGTCTACACCATGAAATTCAATTCATCATTTGATCATTTAGTCATGACAACTCATTTTTGACAAGTTCTTTACATAGTAGCAGGTTCAACATCTTCTCTCATTTCCATCATGAAGTCTATCTCAACCTCTTACCTTCTCTAACTAACCTTTTTACACTGTCTATATGCAGGTTTGATAAAATGATGATTTTGACCCTCTTTTTGTTCCTGACGATTTGACATGCTAATTTTAGCATATTTGGGATTCAAAGTTCAAAAACAAATTAACACTTCCAAAATATTCCTTTACCTGCACCATGGAGCTCAAACCATATTTTGATCATTTTGGCATGACAAACTGCTTTTGACAAGTATGGAATTTGATCAAACAGTGATATCTTCTTGACCTAGTGGGAGGATTCTTTGACCTGGTCTTTGACTGAAAATTGGCTTGGAGTCTTCAAATGTAAAAACAGAGTATTGACAAAGTGGTGTATTGAATATACAGAATCCAATGTACTTGATTTATCTAAAGAGCCTACAGAGGTAGTTTTGAGACCATCAATGCTTGAGGGACTTGGTGAATATGGGAAGGACTAGGCTTATAGGTAACCCTAGATGTAAAGTGGAGTTATGGGCCAGGGAAAAATAGAGTAATGGGGTCATAGGTAGGAAAAAATGACAGAGATGAGTGCAAAAATACCATAAGGAGTTTTTAGGAGTGGCAGGGTGACCATGAAATGGCAAGGTTGATAGAATAGTGAAAATTTTCTTATAAGGATAATGAAGGCAATGAGATTTCTAAAACTCACAATATTCAGGGAATTTTGTTTTTGGAAATATAGAACCAATCTATAGTCATATACAGATAGTAAAAATTACTGATGAATAACAAGCTGCATATTATTAAAGGCTTCTAATGGTATCACTTATTCCCCTCTTGTTGTGATAGAACCTCTCATGAATTGCACTTAACTCTTCACAAAGTTATACACTTGTTTCACCAAAGTCACAAGTATGTCATTCTATGTGTTATCACAACCAAGGCATACCACTAAAACCCACTATTTCGGCACCTGAGTCATATTCTCGATGGGGCTCCTACTCCAAACGATGTGAGGTCTCATTGGGACTTCATATAAGGGAGACCCCCTAAATGTTGGAGGAACCAGCATCGTCAACATTTCTAGCACTAGAAGGAGGGACAGATGACAAGATGAACCTGTGAAGTCTATTGGAACCTTTTATCCATCATGAATTTTTCCCATATCTTGATTGTTGGGACCTTTGTTTTGGGCAAGTCAGTTTTGAGTTACGGAAGGACATGAGCGAAAGGGACATGTGGTAGAGTCAAATCAAGATAGGAAAGGAGCCATTTTGGTTGCGGAAAACCTAAAGGTATGTCTCGGAGCACAGACAGATGGAGGCACAGATGGCATAGATGGGAGACAAGGAACAAGCAATATAACTCCCAGTGACGGTAAAGAGATGGAAGGCAGTGGAGCGCAAGGGAACAAATGAGCAGAAAAGGGGAAAATACTGACAGTGTCAGTTGGTAGGAACATATAAGCAAGGAAGGAACAACTCTGAGGATAGTTAGAGGCTGATAGTGGGTCAGAGCGGAGAAATAGCTCTGCAGAGCTATATGTACTGGGCTGAAATGTCTTGAAATATGCGGATTATGTTTGTAATGTTTTGATCCAAGTTACTAGAATCAGACTAATGTTGTGTTGTGTGCTATGGACTAGTTGATACTTGTTGATCATTGTATGTGTGGTTATTTTAAAATTTTAATTCAATGCTCAGAATGTGTATGGATGAATGATAACTTGTCTTTTAAGTTGATATCTATGAATGTGTTCTATATGAAATGAGGAATGACTTTCTGTTAGTGATCTCTCCTTGATGTTAATGGTCTAGTTTCTAATCCCAGTAAGGTCACGACACGCCTCGGGTGAGACTCCTTGCTCTCTTGAGCAGGGTGAAAATTTCGGCGTTTTCCTAAACTACAGCGGAAACTTGTTAGCTCTAAGCTTGAACCTGGGTCTTGCTCAGAGACCTCCTTTTTCACCAACAAATGGTTCCTTTGCTGGGACCTGAAAATTTATCCAGAAGCTAGATCATGGTATCAAGGATCTATGAGAGAGAACTACGTAGCTAGTGGGACAATCATGTAGATTAGTTCATATCGCAATAAGCAAAGCTTTAATAGTAGAGGGAAAAAAATTTCAAGGATCAAGTTTTGTTTTCTGGCTCAACGAGCGATTTTTATGAAAATTTCTAGGGAAAATCTCCTAAAGAGCTCCATAATTGGTTGTGAAGGCTCCAGATCAAGTCAATTCCCGGAGGATTGCGTCGAGCCCATCGCATTTGGATGCATACAGATTTAACAACACTACATCGATTAGATAAAAATCTAACCCGAGCAGTAAATTGTTTGGTACAAACTATTTTGGAGGGGTACATTGTAGAGTTTGCGGCCGAGTGTTATCAATATTTTACAAAATCTGAAGATATATTTAAATTTGGGTTGCAAGGAAAGTTGTTGAAATAAGTCCCATTGTGGATTAAAGCTCTAATGGTGGACAAGGGTTGTTGAACCTTAGAATTTTCCTTTCTCTGACATCCTTTCTCATCCCTTTTCCTTGCCTTTTCATAAGTCCATACACTCCAATCAATGATAAATATCATGTTTTATCTCAGGGAATACATTTTAATAATTTCTATGTTATATTCTGATGTTCTTGTTATTTGAATGGATTTTTGTAACTCAACTATAAAACACAACCTATTTTGCAGTTAATTGTTGTTTTCGCAATTACTTTTATGGTTTTATAGGTTCCGAGGAGAAAATAAGGGAACAAGCCACATGGGCATCTCCAGAATGATCCACATATGGATTTCATCCTATCCACTTGGTTGAAATCAACAGAAAAGTGTGCCGGTGATCATGGTCAAATTCCGGTCAAAGGACGTAAGCCGAGAGTGAAGAACTCTTGATTTTCTTCGACGTAGCAAATCAAGAGTTAACCAGTTAGAATTTAATTCTATGTTTTAGTTATAATCGCCATATGTAGGTGTAATTAGCTCCTCACAGTTACATTTTATTTTGTTTAAATACCAATTGTGCAAAGAGCGAAGACTGTCTTAATTTATGAAAACGCTATGTATGCTTTAAACTCTGTTTTTTTTTGGTAATACAAGGATTGTGTTCGTGGTTCCAGTTTCTGCTTAATGTACATATAGTGATCTAGGCTCTCGACCTATTCTATCGTATAGGGCCCCTGTATAAGAGGAGGTTTTTCATTAGTTATTTTAGTTTAATTATTTGCTCTATTTTGTCAATTCACAATTAGATTAATATTGTGTTGCCACTTTTAGATGAATATCATAGTTTTAAATTATGAATGTTTTCTTAGCATCAATTTTAGAATGACTGTGTAATATTTTCTTTCTAAGAACATCTCAAGAAGGTATATTCATCTACTTTCCAATATGATTATGTTTAAGGCAATAGAGATCACAATTGTTTAGTTTCCTTTCATGTTCTTACACTGCTTTCTTAGATCAGATCCCTAGTTAATTGTATAATTGGATGCTCCTAAAGATCAAACCAAGAAGGTGACTTGTCATACTTCCAAATTGGGTGCTCGAGTGATTAAATTATGCAATAATTGAGTTTTTCTTTACATTAGTTTAAACTTATTTCCTAGATTAAGATCCTCAGTTAAATGTATAATTGAATGCTTGTAAATCATACCAAGAAGGTAACTCTGTTATACTTCCAAATTGGATTCTTGAGTGTTTAACCTATACAATAATTGAGTTTTTCCTTATATATTATTTAAATGCTTTCCTAGATCTATTTTTCAAAACTAAAGTGTAATTGGTTGCTTGTACATCATGTCAAAAGGGTGACTATGTCATACTTCTAGATTGAATGTTGGGGTAATTGATCATACATTAGTTGCTCTTTCCTTTGAATCTACTTTCATCTAGAATAGCATTGCAATTTAAATTTTCAGTCATAAGATTCATATTTCAATCCATGGAGTAGGATTAAATTTATTTTTTAAATTCATTAGAATAGGTACTCTGTTTTTAGATCAAATTTTAACCATTTAAAAATTTGATTCACTTTTATGCAAATTAGAATAGTTCAAGAACACTTCCTTTTTTTCCTTCTTTCAATGTTAGTTTTACACATTTAAATTTCACTAGATTCAGTTGATTCATTTCATATTTTTCATTTCTTAAAATTAACATTTAGACATAAGGAACAAAATCCCCCAAAACAACATAAAAATGCATACAATCAAGTAAGAATAAGGTTAACTAAGAACATATAGTGCACCACACTTCATCAGATTATAAACCTCGGTTGAACATTTATGTTGAAAAATTTAAGACATTAAATTGGCTAAACATTTTGGCACCGTTTCCGGGAAAGTGTAATTAGGTAACCTCATTTCTTACATCTAAAAAATATGATATGCATAGAGAAAGAGATTCTAGGGGTAAATTCATAGCTAGAGGTAGAAGTTTAATTCCAACAACACCACTCACTCCACGTAGACCACGTAGTGATACATCACCATCTCAAACTCATATTCCATAGCTCACTGGACATAGACTTCCTGAAGTCTTTAGGTCAAAGATACAATTAAGAGGATCTACTACTTCATCCACTAAGTCAGTCTTAGAGGAAGAAGATCCTAGATCTCCAACAGAAGGAGTAACCTTTTTCACCTCTACAAGGGAACACATTTTAGCTGAAGATTTAGAAATTCCTAGTGGAGAAGAAGAAGAAGAACCTTTCTTCAACATTCCATTGACAGAAGAACCAGAGGAAGAGCAATTAAATTTACATATAGAACCTTATATTAGCTCTGAGGAATCTATAATGGCAGGAAGAAGAGAAGGAGGAGAAGGAGAAATTCTAAATGGAGAAAATTTACTATTTGGAGGAAGAGGTGGAGGATGAGGTAGAGGGAACGAAGGAGGAGGTAGAGGAGGTGAAGAAAAAAAAAAAAATTGGGGAAGTGATAATTCTTTTGTGTTTCCTATAATTGATGGGGATACAAATGCCACAATGAAAAATTTCTCACCCTCTATTCTTCTAAATTTCCATGGATTAAAGAGTGAAGATTCTAAAACCTTTTTGTTTGAGTTTGAAGTTTTGTGTATATCTTATGATTACTTACAATACTCTCAAAAAATTAAGCTATTTCCTTCAACACTGAAAGGAGCAGCTTTAAAATGGTTCATGGGTTTAGTCACAGTCTATTAGGATATGTAATGAGATGAAAAGAGCATTTTTAGAAAGATATTTGGATTATTGCATACCCATTAATCATAAGGATGAATTATTCAAAATTATACAAAGAGAGGATGAGAATTTGGAGGATCTAATTGAAATATTCAATTATAACATAAAAAGAGATAAAATTGATAATTTAGATCGAGATACTTTAAAATGTCTTTTGTTAAAAAGCCATTAGAGATGAGTGGATAGTTATTATCAACATGATGGGGAAGGGAGATATCTCTCAACTCCCATTACCTGACATTGCTGAATTATGTATTCATCTCTCAAGGGGGAAATCAAAAACTGGGAAAAATCCAAGAGATCCTTCTCTTGCTAGAGTGAATAAATCTACAACTAGAAGAGTAAGTAGGGCAGGAATTGGAAATATGCTTGATAAATTTAAAACAAATATTTTAGAGTGTCTTAGTGAACAGATAGACACCCTTAAATTACAAAACAAGAAAAAAGCCGAGACTGATGCCTTAGCTATTTTTTGTCCTAAATGCAAAAAGAAGCATGTTTTAAGAGAATGTCCTCTTGATGAAAAAGTCATAGAGACCTGTGTGATTTTCTCAAAAAATCATGAAACTAAAAATTTCCCTTCAATTCCAGGTCTTAAGGTTGTTTTCCAAGAAGAAGCAACTTCAAATCCAGCAGAATCTCTTTGTTTTGTCTCTATAATACCATGGCAGGGGCCACAAACTCAAGGTTTTAACAACCAAATGTATACTCAGGCCCCACCAAATAATTGGAATTCTTGGCAACAACCTTTGTCCCAACCTCAATATTGGGCACAAGGATTGCAAAATCCATATGGTAGATACTCTCAATACTACCAATATCCTCCATGTTATCCAAACTATCCTCCCCAAAAAATTCCTCAACAAAATTAACAACCCCAACTCCAAAACCAAAATCCACAACTTTCATTACTATTTCCATAAAGACCGAATCAACTACCTACCCAACCATTGACAAACCCCAATAAAAAAAACCCTCAAAATGCCTAAATTATAGAAGGACAACAATTTAAAACTTACATGATTACTCCATTGAATCTTAATGATGTTCAAATTAGATCTGGTAGAATACTAGAGAGGAAAAATCATTTTGTAGTTATTCAAGAAAAAGATAATTTTGAGGAAGATTCTCTATAGCCAAATAAAAGTTTTGAAGAAAGAACATCTCTTCAAAACCAAAATTTTGAAAATTAAAAACAAAAAGAACCAATAAACTCAACTCCTCATACAACAACCATCAATATCTATTTCTAACCCTCCTTTTCCTGAAAGATTACAAGTTGATAGAGGGGTAGAAAAACATACCATGTTTCTCAATTATGATTTTATAGATGAACTAAAAAATGCTTGTATCAAAATTCATTTTCTACAAGCCATTAAAGGGATTCTAATTCTGGCCAAAAAAATAAAAGAGTTGAGCATGAAGAGACCAGGAAGAAAAATAAAATAAATAAAAAGAATTAAACTAGTAGGAAAAATTGGAGACATAATGATGGGAAAAATTTCCATACAAAAATATTTAGATCCAGGAATTCTAGTTGTAAAAACACATATCAATGGTGTTGAAATTCCAAATACATTTATTGATTTAGGATTAGCTATAAACATCATGAGCAAACAAACCATGGAACAACTCAAGCTTCCTAATCTTCAGTATACACCTACATTACTGCAATTAGCAGACAGATCTATAATCAAGCCAGATGGTGTATTAGAAGATATCTCAGTATCCTTAGATTCTTGGGAGTACCATGTCGATTTTATGATTTGAACTCCTAAGAATGATCTAGGAGGGCATCCAATAATATTAGGAAGAACTTGGTTGGCTACAATTGATGCTTTCATTAGCTATAGATCTGGTGACATGTATATCTCTAATGGTAACTCAACAAAGAAATTCACTCTATATTCTCTATCAAAAGCAATCACAGAATTAGAATATGAAGAATGGATTGATGATGACAATGATATACAACCTCTCTTTACTATTTCAAGAATTAGTGAAGATATTCAAATCTTAAATTTAATAGAAAAATTTGAATCATCTTCAAAATATGAACATGATCAATTTCAAGAAAAATACAATATTGAATATTCTTCATCCAGGCAGATGTCTCTATACTCGATGGAAGAGTTTGGTAACTCTACAGTTGAAATATTCCCAGGAAAATATTTGAACATAAACAAAAACTTGGAAAGACCACAACAAGAAAATTTAATCAAAACATTACAACATTCTTCTGCATATGCATGGGAATACACTGACATGAAAGGAATTAGTCATAAGGTTTGTATACATCACATATACATTGAGGAAAATTGTAAACCTATCAGACAACCTCAAAGAAGGATGAATCTGAAACTTAAGGAAATTGTGAAAGAAGAATTGCAAAAATTGTTGAATGTAAATTTCATTTACCCAATTTCAGACATTTAGTGGGTTTCTCCCTTAGTGATTGTACCCAAAAAGAACGAGAAGTGGAGGGTATTCATTTACTATTGAGATTTGAATAAAGCTACCCTAAAATATCATTTTCCTTTACTTTTTATAGATCAAGTATTGGATACATTAGCAGGTAAAAAGTATTTCTCATTCTTGGATGGTTTTAGTGGTTACAATCAGATCCATGTACCACCTGAAGACCAAGTTAAAACCACATTCACCTGTCCATGGGGAACTTATGCCTACCGAGTACTTCCTTTTTGTTTGTGCAATGCACCTGCAACATTCCAAAGGGCAGTACTAGGAATTTTTTCTGATCTAATACATGATTATGTAGAGGTATATATGGATGATTTTACAGTTTATGGGAATTCATTTGAAGAAGCTTTAGAGAATTTGGAAAAGGTTCTTAAAAGATGTAACGAAGCAAATATTTCATTAAGTCATGAAAAATTATTTATGTTGTTCACTGAAGGGATTATTTTAGGACATCACATTTGAGGAGATGGAATTAAAGTTGACACATCTAAAGTTGAAGTCATCTCCAAATTATCAATTCCAAGTTGTCAAAGGGATGTTAGAATTTTTCTAGGATTCACAGGGTATTATAGAAGAATTATAGAAAATTTCACTAAAATAGCATCCCCACTCTTCAAGTTACTTACCAAATATTGTGAATTCAGTTGGAATCTTGATTGCCAATTAGCATTTGAAACTTTAAAAACAAAAAATTTTGAGGCACCCATCTTAAGAGGTCCAAATTGGAAACTACCTTTTCATATTTCAACAGATACTTCAGATACAGCTCTGGGAGTTGTATTAGGAAAAAAATATTTGATCCCCTATGCCATCTATTATACAAGTAAAAATTTGACTCTTGTTGAGTTAAATTACACTGTAACTGAAAAAGAATTCGTAGTTGTTGTCCCAACTATCAAAAAATTTAGACATTGTATCACCGGCTATGAAACCTTTATTCATACATATCATTCTACAATTAGATACTTAATGAATAAATATGTTACTAATGGCAGAGTCACAAGATGGTTATTACTCCTGCAAGAATTCAATATCACCATTCTAGACCGACCTGGAAAAAAAAACACAGTTGCTGATTTCTTGTCTAGAATTCAAAATGTCAAAAATGATACTCCAGTTGAGGATAAGTTTCTTGATGAATATGTTTTTCTAATAACTACTAAAACTCCTTGGTTTGCAGATATTGCTAATTACGTAGTCATGGGAAAGTTACCTTCACACTTTTTTCCTAGAGAGAAAAGAAGAATTATTCAAACAAGTGCACTTTACTCATGGATTAATGATGAATTGTATAAAACAAGTCCAGATCTCATTATCAGAAGGTGTGTTTGAGAAGATGAAATGCGTGAGATTCTTAAGGCATGTCATGATGAACCATGTGGTGGACACTTTGCTGATAATAGGACAACCTACAAAATACTTCATTTAGGATATTTTTGGCCATCCATCTTTAAAGATACCAAAGAGTATGTCAAAAGGTGTGACAGCTGTCAAAGAATGGGAAAACCTGTTCCTACAGATGAAATGCAATTACAACCTTAGGTAATCATCGAACCATTTGAAAAATGGGCTTTGGATTTTGTTGGACCAATCAATCCACCATCTAATCAAAAGAAATATATTCTGGTATGTATTGATTATGTCACTAAGTGGGTAGAGGCTAAAGCACTTTCTTTAGCTAATGAACATTCTGAAGTTAAATTTATTTTTAAGGATATCTTTACTCATTTAGGTGTCCCAAGAGAAATTGTGACAGATTAGGGATCACATTTTACATCTAAGTTGGTGGAAAAGCTCATGGAGAACTACAAGATCAAACACAAAAAATTCACTCCTTATCATCTACAAGCAAATAGTCAAGTAGAGTCTACCAATAAAGTGATCGAAGGAATTCTCACTAACACTGTACATATACACAGAAGAGATTGGGAAGAAAGGCTTCTTGAGGCCTTATGGGCCTACCGAACCACATGGAGGAATACAATAGGACATACTCCCTATGAAATTGTTTATGGGAAGCAAGTCTTGTTTCATATAGAATTTCAGATCCAAAACTTCAAGATGGAATTCCAATTGGGGCTTGACTTATCAGAAGCTCGGAAGCATAGATTGGAGCAACTTAATGAGCTTGATGAAATCAGGCAAGATGTAGTTCAAGGAACTAGTATAGTCCAGCAGCAAAGGTCCAAATGGCATGATAAATATAGCAAGGAGAAAAAGTTTCAAATACTTTCAAAGTGAAGTAGATCTAACAAGAAAATGTATAGAAATAGAAAATATGCCCAATAAATAACACCATTGAAGACAAAACTTCAGATCTTCATTAATATCAAAACCCTTAAGGTAGGGTAACACCATACATTCACTCCTTAAGGAAGGAGATCACTCCACAAGCCATATGCTTGCTCATACAATAATCCTTGACATCTTTCAATTGTGAGACTCTAGCCTCTATATAGGTTTCATACATGCAATACCATGGGTAGTTACCATGGGTATCTCAATACCATACATCCAATACAATGGGCTTATCACTTTATTCCGTAGCTACATGTGGTCCCTTACATAATGTGGGTTAACCACTTTATTTATTAACTATGGCCCAATTATTTATCATTCTTATATTATTACATCATATTATTTCCTTGGATACCTCCCTTTGTACCCTATATTATCCCCCCTAGGTATACTACATTACACCCCCCTTAAACATGTTTCGTCCCCGAAACATAAGAAGAACACAAATAATAAGATCTACTCAAAAGAGTATTCCATTGGTACCATTCGCGTGCATCCAACCATCCCAGAGAAAGGTGAACACTCGATCTAGTCGATGTCTCGCTCGCTTGAGATTGAAGTGGGTTCTGGTGGTTCTTTTGTGTTGATGTGTTGTGGGTGGATCGTCGCACCTCTCTATGTGTCATCCAGGGGTTGTTGTCCTTGTTGCTAATTCGTTGCCACCTTGCTAGTTGTTGTCTTGCTGGGTGATGCGGGTGGTGATATGTTGAAGCTTTAACTGATGGAACATCTTTCATTAATTCCTCCATTATTGGTGATGGAGTGGTGTCAGGTTCTTTTGTTGGTACTTGCTTTGATGTCTGTGTTTGGTTGTCTACCATCAAAGGCTCATCATCTGATGTGTCTGTCTCATTAGATACTTGTGCTTCTGCCTCCCCAGTCTCTGCATGGTTCTTAATCCAAATATCGTGCAATGTAATTTTCTTCTTTTTATACCAGAGTTTCATGAATTTCTTTTGTACATTAAAATTGACAGTACCAACGGATTCCATCCAAGGGTGTCCCAAAACAACGTCCACAACATCCATATCTGAAGCATAAAAATCAGAATGCAACACATACTTATCCATAGAAATCTTCAAATCTTTATAAATTTGAACATCTTCATTATCAACCTGTGTGTTTTCGATATGCTTTGCTGGAACTTGCAATTTTTTTGCCAAATTCACATTGATACAATTATGCTTGCAACTAGGAATGATAGACACAATGATGTTCTCTTTCTGAATACTTCCATGAACCTGTAATATGGAAATATTAGTATAAAATAAGTCTTTATGGCTCTTACTATCCTTCTTTCCGGCTTGAGACCACTTGTCCAAAAGGACTTTTTCAAGTTGTTTCTCAGGAAGTTTCCTCATTGAGCTGTCAAGTGAGATCCACCATTTATTTGCCTCATCTTTCATATCAAGCCCTATGGAGCCTATCCAAAATTTTCGGTAGTGATCCTTGTGATATTGTAAAAAATCTTCAATAGTAGGACCATCATCTTTTCCTGTAAACTTCATCTTGCGAGAATCCATAAAATAAAGTAAGGGTTTTGAAGAAAATCACTTACTTTGGCAAAAATTTAAAATGGACATTACTCGGTCAATATAACTCAGAATTCTTAATATAACCTATTTTCGAAAATGGAATAGCCATTCTGCATCTAATCATGTTGCTGAAATCCCGATCTAGGCACTCTGGAAACACAGATTTGCGCTGCAACTGCCCCGGCGTCACAAAATTTCTGAAAAAAAGGCTGATTTTAAATCAGTGATAACTCCCTCATCCAGACTCTGATTCGACTGATTTTTTTTTGGAAATTGGGTGTTTTTCCATAAGGAATCCAGATCTGATATTTATTTCTGAAAAATTTTCACCAAATTTTCCAGATCTGCTCTACAAACTCGCCGCCCAAAAATTTCTTTGGCAAGAATTTAAAATGGACATTACTCGATCAATATAACTCAGAATCCTTAATATAACCTGTTTTAAAAAATTTAATAGTCATTCTGCATCTAACCATATGGCTAAAATCCCGATCTAGGCACTCTAGAAACACAGATTTGCGCTGCAACTGCCCCGACGTCACAAAATTTCTGAAAAAATGACTGATTTTAAATCAGTGATAACTCCCTCATCTGAACTCCAATTCAACTGATTTTTTTTTTGAAATTGGGTATTTTTCCATAAGGAATCCAAATATGATATTTATTTCTCAAAATTTTTCACCAAATTTTCCAGATCTACTCTACAAACTCGCTGCCCAAAAATTTCCTGCAAAAAAATGAAAAAACAAATCTCCAAACTCTGCCCAAGAAAGTGCTCTGATACCACTTGAAGTAGATCTAACAAGAAAATGTATAGAAATAGAAAATATACCCAATAAATAACACCATTGAAGACAAAACTTCAGATCTTCATTAATATCAAAACCCTTAAGGTAGGGTAACACCATACATTCACTCCTTAAGGAAGGAGATCACTCCACAAGCCATATGCTTGTCCATACAATAATCCTTGACATCTTTCAATTGTGAGACTCTAGCCTCTATATAGGTTTCATACATGCAATACCATGGGTAGTTACCATGGGTATCTCAATACCATACATCCAATACAATGGGCTTATCACTTTATTCCCTAACTACATGTGGTCCCTTACATAATGTGGGTTAACCACTTTATTTATTAACTATGGCCCAATTATTTATCATTCTTATATTATTACATCATATTATTCCCTTGGATACCTCCCTTTGTACACTATATTGTCCCCCCTAGGAAGCAAGGCAGAAACATTCATCTGGTTTCACTGTTACTACCATATGTATTCTACAAGCCTGGTTGTCCGAATTGATAAGTATCGCCGGATGTATGATTGATTTTAAATGTGTGGAGTGGGTCCGCCCGAAAAGTAGATGAAAAGTGGGTCATAAGTCAGTGTTTCAAAGAAAGTCAAGTGGATCCAGGAAATTGACGAAACGTGTCCGTGGTGGTGTTGAGGTTGTAGCCTTTGTGGGGTTGTGCTCCTTCCAGTGTGAGGCTGCAAACGAGAGCAGAGGGCTGAGCTCCCTCTCAGAGAGAGGTTTGCAACGAGCGCAGTGGGCCAAGGTGGTCAGCATGAGTCTCGCCAAGACATGGTTGTAAGATCTTTTCTCTATAATAAAATATTGAAGGCTGAGCAACTGCAGCGGTGGTTTTCTCCCGACTTGGGTTTCCACCCAAAAATCCTGGTGTTCATGTGTGATGCTTTGTGTGATGGTTTATTCTGTTCTTACTGCACATGTTTACTGTTTATAGAACATCTAATGAATGAATGATGGAATGATATAAGTGAAGAACTAATGGCATAATTAGATCTCTGTGTATACGCGAGTTTTATAAAGGATATCCGCGTGTATATGCTAGTTGGCTTCAGCAAAGTAGCGTATGGCTTTAGAGCATGGAAAAAAAGGTTTGAGGCGTTCTAAATACCCATCTTGCCCCCCCTCTCGCGTATTTTTCCCAACAAGAACGACACTAGACATAGGAGGAGTAGCATGATACTCCAAAATTCATAGGTGGGTAGGGTCTTGTTGTCGCTGCGAAAAAGACCCTCCAAAACTTTTTCCCAACTCAATTTTGGAGCCTAGATGAACTGTCATTTCAAGACCCTTAGTCTCATCACGTTGTTTATTTTTTTATTCATATTTTTTCTCCTAGTATCTCATCCTCCTAATTCAATGTTTCCTAAGTGTCACCATCTAACCTTTAAAAAATCTTGTGTTGTCTTTTTCATTATTAGAAAAACTCATGACTTTTCTTGACTTAGAAACTAGCCTTTTCAACATGCACACACACACACAAAAAGCACACAAAAGAAAACAAAAGCAATAAAATAACCCTTAAATTCAAAAGTGCAATTCAAGTTGACGAAGACTTGCTCTTGTGTTGAGCCCACTCCTTTAGGCTGAAGAAGTGTGCCCTGCTTGAGCGCAATCCTTAATGCTTAGCAATTTCTCCCTCATTGAGTGCATTCCTTCGTGATTAGAAACCACACCCTCCTTGAGTGCATTCCTTCATGCTGAAGACATGTGCCCTTCCTAAATTCATGCATGAAATTCCTTGTTGCATGTGGGTGCACTCCTAGAAAATAGGATCCCACATAATTTCCCTCAACTAACTCACTCACTTGTCGACATGGCGAACATGCATGAACTAGATTTGCATGTAATCTCTTCCAAATTAACCCAACTAATCATTCACTCTCATAAGCATTCTAATCTAGGTTGGTCACACATCTTTGGATCAAGAAACTCTTCATCGATCTACGTTACAAGTAAGATTTTCATGTTTAATCAATTGATTGCCTCTCACGATTTTGTTGTAGTTATTGCTTTCCTTGTTGGCATTTCTTTCTTTTTCAGTTTATTTACTACCATTTTTGTTCAATCTTTCCTCTACAAGTATTAATTTGTTGTCACAGGTTGAAAATTTACATGTTCCTTGTCTCTTCACATTTTAATCATGATTGCGACAACATCCATAAAAGCTTGTAGATCATTCTCCTTCTCATTTCTAACATGAAATCTTGTTTTTAGACTTATCCTTGAGCTTTTCTCTGGAAGAGCACACTTTTGGAACTCGAGGCCTGATCAAATCTGAAAAGTATGTCGAAAAAAGAAAAAATTTCCTCTTTATCACACTCCTTCGTCACAAAGAACAGTGCCCTCCTTGAGTGCATGAGTGCACCCCGAAGTCTTGAATGTTTTCCCTTCATCCCTTCAGCATGCGCCAATGCTCGCTATCTGTCTCATTTAGCGCATGAGTGCACAATGAAGGCGTGAAGACTCATTCCTTCGCCTCTTTGGAGTGCACCCTTGAGGTTTTCCTTCCCTTGCTTGAGTGCATGAGCGCACTACAAAGCCCTGAATGACCCTTGAACCCCCTTCGTGATTTGAAACTGTGCCCTCCTTGTTTGCATGTATATTTTCTTCCCATGCATGTAGCTACATGTTATCATTTATATATTTACAATCTCAGTTGCATTCAATGGCTCTTTGATATGATTTTCTAAGATATTGCTACAACGGTTAGGAGATTTCATAAATCTAATCATTACCATCATGAGTGTGTTTCCAAAAACTGGTGTTCGAGCTACAATTATTGTCACTCTTTCATCATTTTTTGGAGCCATGCCTCTTGCTACATGTAAATTGGCCTCCAAAGAAGCTTTAGAGGCAAGCACCGAGGAAGCAATTGAAGTGAAAAATCCTACCATTCCCATATTTGCAGACACACAGTGCTTCATAAATAATTCCACTGAGGTCACATGGAATGAAATAAAAGACACATTCATACAAAAATAGTTCGCTAAAAACTTGGAGGATTTGCAAGCATATCTCAATATCAAGAGGTACAAGATTCATAGGATCACATGTAAGTTCCCAGTCATGCTTTGTGCAGAAGTGATTGAGTGCATTATTACACACATGGATGATTCTTATCTTGTGCTTCGTAGTGAAAGTGGTGGTCAACTTCCCACCTATGATGGATAGGAAATCTAAACTTACTTTAAGATGCTTAGGCCCACATAATATGCCAATAATGACTTCTATACCTGATGGGTTGATCTCGACACAAGTGGCATCATCAAATCTTGATGTTGAGAGCCTACTAAGTTCCTTCATTTCCCATCCGTAGTGTACCAGACCAATATTCTCATAGGTGTATATCAATATCTTATAGCCATGTGTTATCAGTTGCATGGGCAAAAGAACGATGAGGTATTTGAAGAGAACTGGATATATATGCTCAAAATTGTGGTTACTTGTAGTAAGTCTTCCATTGGGAAAATATTTTGTCATTTGAGTTGAAAAGTTATGTGGTGTAGGCCAAATCATCTTTGAGGGCAAACCAGGAACCACAATTCTATATGTATGCATTTATATTAGATGGAATTTGTGCAACATATGATTTCCTGGCAAAGTTTTGGAACTATACCCCTCAGAACAAGTTCCCAATTTACTTCCACTACAGAGTGTTGTCATAATCAAGCTTCAGAGGCACATATGATAGATTGGTTGAGCACTTATTTGCAGCCATTTTTCATATGATATTTGAGATCGATCCTCCTTTCATAACCTCTCAGGTGAAGGATTAACTATGGGATATCACAGATTGGTTTGCAGCACCTAAGGGTACATACATCAGATGTTTTGGATGTTAGATATCCCCTCACCTCATGTTGTGATATGTGATCAATAAGGTGGTCATGCAAGAAGTAGCATATTATTTGGACAAAGGGTTGTCAGGAGTCCCTCATAGGAGGAAGAAAGCCCCTTGGCCCACCTACTTTGAGGATCAAATTGTATGAACTAAAGAGCCACAAGGCGACAATTGTAGAAATACAAGATTTGGATCGCTTTCACTTCACAACTAAATATTTTCATGGATATTATCCCAAGAGAGTATGAAGGAAGCACTGTGAAAGGATCAGTTTCAATTACGTGTATTCATCAATGTCTATGACAGAAGTTGAGAAGGTGAATAAATAGTACTATGAAGTTATAAAGACACATCCAGGGATGCAGACCGGTTCACCCCAAGATCCACTAGATGAAGATATGCAGATGTAGGAGGTAGAAAATATAACCCCTCAAGAAAAGAGTGTAGCACCTAAGAAAAGGATCAAGTATGATTCGACAGGAGAAAGCAGCAGGAAATGGAAAGTTGATCGTTTGAATACAAAAGTTATTCAAAAGGAAAAGGAGAGGATATAAGTATAAGAAGAGGAGAAGAGGAAGAAATAGGGAGAAGAACAAAATAGGAACAAAAAAGCCAGTCCCAGGAGGAAGAAGCAGCATAGAGACTAGATCAAGAACATTTGACTTGAGAGATAGAAGAAGAGTTGGAGGAGGAGGACACCATCCAACCCATGGATTATGAACCAAGTTCTCCATAAGAAAATCCTTTCATGGGTGGTCATCTACCATATCTAGAAATTTGAATCACACCTCCACCCGCATACAGAGTCATGGATGTGTGCAATGTCATGTTTGATCAACTCAAAAATAGGATCGTGCAGTAGAGGCATAGATACTTCCCAAATTATCCTCAGAATCAAATCTCAATTTGTATAGAAAAGGTGATAAATGTCAATAATAGAAGGAATCCCATGGAAATCATGGCGACAAATTTTTCTTTTGATGTAGTGGAATAGGGAAACTCTGAATATTTATGGAATGAGAATGCTAGATTAAGGAGAGAACTAGTTGCAGTGAAGTAATAGGCATAACACCTTGCGACATGGAATCAATGGTTATCTTCACAGAGCTTCAATACCGCAGAATGGATTTCAACAATGCAGGAGGAGCTGGGGCCAATGGAGGAAACCATGGCATGGTTATACAATGAGATGATACTTCTACAAAAGGTGGTGGCTCCTCTCATTGGCATTCAGAAGAAAGGCACAAGAAGTGGTAAAACTCCTGAAAGTGGGAAAAAGAGTGATTGACCAACTTCAATAATGTGATGCAAAGTATTTGGATGCTCTGCAAAATTTGTAAAGAAAATATAGTGTTATCGATGAGACAGATAGAGTTCAGTTGAGTCTCCACCATCCTAACTACATAAGTCTGGGAGAACAGTCGATTAGTATTATTGTCGCTTATAATCGACTACAAAATGGTTTCGAGTCTCTAACATAGAAACATGGTATTCCCTCAATAGGATCACTTGAAGAAATAAAACATGGGGAAATCATCTTCCAAGAGATTAGGCAGTACATAGAACAGATCAAGAAAGCATAGAAATAGGAAGTCTTGGAAATAACCAAAGACGTTATTCTACAATATTTCATCACTCTAGTCAAAGCTCACATGAAAATTTCATATCTATGGAATAATGCACAATCAATCTCCAAGGCTATATTGACGGAGGCACTGGAGGTTAATATGTGTTATGCAGGGTACTTTCCATTTCGAGTCAAATTCATCTCAACGAAGTTCAGAGCATGGCACACATACATCACAAATGAGCTCCATGAGGAAGAAAATGATTTATCAATTTGATAATACTTTGTACCATTATCATTTTTTACTTATATAGCCATTGTATCATACGTAATTTGTCTTTTTTAATAAATGGTATGTGATGAAGTCCAAGAGACACACATGGAATGTGAATATCCACATATGGAATGTAAAGAGTCATGTATAGAATGTGAACATTCATAAAAATTAAAGAGTCATGCGGAATCTCAAAGGTCATTTTCATTAGTTACCAATAGCTCCTCATAACTCAAGTTAGGGGCTTGGATTCTTGGAGTATTGCCTTGGCTTCTCTTGTAGTGCATAGGAGATAGATCATTCTTTGGAGAACCAAGTTGTGGCTTCATGTTCCACTACATGATCTAGTGTTTCACCTATGTAACAGTGTACTTGTGATCTTTTATTCATAATCAGAAGCTCTATGAGCTTACACTTCTTCATAAATGTATCGTAGATATAGTAGGACTATTATTTTTATGTTTGTGGTATATGTTCCTTTAGTTACATACTAGTTTTAATGAATTATTTTGTTGCTTAACTATGTTTATTGTTGAATAAGTGTTGTTATATTTTCATGATTGTTTTTAATTGTGTGGACTACTTTGTAGGTAATCAACAAGCCTTTATCTTCCTTCCTAGGTCCCCCTATAGGATATTACTATTACTTTTCTCATAGGAGGCTCGTTTTCTTTTACTAGCAGTGGAAGTTCCCCCATGCACCCTACATTGGGTGTCTCACAAATATTACACACTTACTACCCAAAGAGGCATTGTGATCTCTTATGTATGATTGTAACCAAGGCATATCTTTGAAACCTTTCCAATGTTAGCCTGACCATATAACGGGATGAGACTCATACACCAAACGGTGTGAGGTATAATTGGGACTTCATATTGGGGAGATCCCTTACATGTTGGAGGCATCCAACACCGTCAATATTTTGTCGCTAGAAGGAGGGACATATGACAAGTTGAGCCTGTGAATTCTATTTGAATATCTTACCTTTGATGGCTTCATCTTGTATCATAATCCCAAGGTGTTTTTCCAAAGCTTTGGATATTTCAATCCACGTGAAATTTTTACATAAGTTGTCGCATTTGAAATTCAATGGAAGGGGTAAAAAAAATGCCCTTGATTATGCAATTGAATTTGCTAAATTTTGTTTCCCAAGTGGTGTTTACTTTGAAGAAATCCTCACAAGTTTGTTTACCTTTACACTAGATGGTTGTGTGAAGAATTGGTGTTATTTACCCACTGCTTCTATCTCATCTTTTAAGAATTTTTTTAACGAGCTTCGTCGCATTTTCGACAAATATGAATATCAAGATGTTCTTAATGAAATTTATCAGCTTAAAATAGAATAAAATGAATCTCTTGAAAAAAAATTTGGTCAATTCCTTCATCTTTGTTATAAATTTTCGGATGAGGATGTGGAATGGAAATTCTTGGATGAAACTTTTTGTTTCTTATTCAGGATGTCAAGAAAAAATTTTGAATTAGTTTGATCACTTCTCTTATTCAAAAGGAATTTTAGCATCCTGAATAAGAACCATATATGCCTTTATTTTTGTGCCCCCCTCCTTTTGATGTTCCCTGTTTCGAACCTAAACCGATCGGTAAATTGGAAGATCAATTTGTTGATGAAGAATTTATTTTTCTTTCACATATTTCCCCTAATGATGGTTCGTCTGATCTTATCAATCAGCCATCTTTGAGTCTTGACATATCTCTTGTCGACTCTCAACCCATTAATCTATTACAATTATGAAACTTCAGTCAAATTCCACGTTGGACAAATCAGCTGACAAAGATGATGTTTGCATTGAATTCCTATTTTTAAGAGGACCAAAATTGTCCTAAAGATCTCCTCATTTCGAGAAGTAGGAGTTGGTTTTTGAATTTATGTACCCACTCATGTATATTGGATTAGGTCGGCCCTATTCTCATGTACCAATGGATAGTTCGGCCTCAACATCAAGTGAACCCTCATGTAAGCTTATAAATAGAAGATACCTCAATCTCATTTCTTCACATTGATCAAGCTCTCTTCTCCTATTCTATTTTTCTTGGTTCACAGAGGTATGACAGAGGAATCTCACAGAAGGGTCTGAAGCTACAAGGTCGAAGCTCGCACGAATCTAGGGATTCTGGTTCTCGGACGCTGGTACAGAACTAGAAAATTGTGTCCCTAGACACATGCACAGAATGGTCATGGGTTTGTCCTGGAAGCCTTGGACACACACACAATAGCTTAGAGGTTGCATCTAGGGCTTATGAGTAATATCGGGCATTATGGTCACTGGATGCACGCACAGAGAGGCCCAAGGAGCGTTTGTGGAGCCTTGGACGCATGCATAATAGCTTGAAGTGTGTGTGTGGGGGTCTGATGCAGATTGGAGTGTATTTTTCCATGGACGCACACACAGAGTCCACATGGGAGCATCCAATATTGACATAGATGCTCAAAAAACTCCTCCTCCATGCATTTGAGACTCAAAGATGAAATTTCAGTACTCTGAATATTTCACTCAATGACAACATTGTTCATTAGTAGGCTACATACTGCAACAATATATTACAGTCATCAGAATCGGGGTTTTTGTGTTTAGATGCATTTCATGGATATTCTAGTTGTTGTGAATATATGTATTATTGTACTCTCTTTTGTTGAATCATTTTATGACAATCTATTAGAGGAATAATTTACAAGGGTTTTCCCCATAGTGGGTTTTTCCCTGGTCTCTAGCCAATCCTGGTGTCTCTATGTGTGCATGCTTTTCTTCTCGTGTTCCTTTATGTTCTGTTGCATTGATGATGATGTTATTTTTCTTTCTACATAGTTGCATATGCTGATGAATAATGATGTAAATCTGAATAATGTTATGATGTTATGGGGTTACCTTAATATGTTAGTGGTGAAATTCAATTATAAAAGAAAAGAACAATATATTCCTATGAAAAATTAACATAATCAAGTTGAACCCTTGGAAAAAATGACCTTGATGACTTCCTTTTATCTTAATTGTATGGCGATGATTGTTCAAGTCTCATGGATGAATGTTAGTTCCCACAAGAATATTCCTATTTTCAAAAGTTTCAAATGGATCATGATGTGATTATTGATTATTTTCTTTTACGTATACCTCCTTTTGATTAAGAAGATCACATTCTTATCATTGAGTACTTTTGTGTTAATCTCGAAAATATATCAGATCAACCTCAATTTCCCTTTTAACCTCATGATTTGAATGATGATTAGTGTTTATATAAGAATTTGACCATGTGTTCTCAGTAAAATTCACAATCTTGTCAGAATTCAAAGTTAATTCATGTGAGTAGGACACTTCAGCCTACGCTAATGGTCATGTCAAGTTCCTGTCACCTAAAAAGTATTTCTGATTTTTTTTAGTTTAAGAATTCTCGCAAGATCATGTCATAAATGTCATCTCTAGGGATGTTGATTATCTCTTGAGGGATACTCATTTTTTACATGTTCAATTTTTAAACCCTCAAGGTAGAAAGCTTAATCTAACTGTTTAACTTCAATCATTACATTCCACCTCAAGAAAAATTTTAATCTACGATGTGTAAATAGAGAATAATATTAATGATTGTCAAATATTTCGATCTAACTTATCCTCTACATCATCCACCGAATATTTTAACTAACATGAAAGCATGGATTGTGGTCAACCTGTCGATATTTCTTATGACGTGGATTTTTCTTTTATTAGTTTTTTTGTCAAATTTTCCCTAAATGTTGTTTCCATGATCCTATTGCATACTCCCTTGAAGACTCTTATCAGTCAAGACCCATCTCTCATAGCTTGTAATTTCATGTGTTTAATCAAATATTGTATTATCATGAGCCTCGTAGATGCTGTTGTTGTGGATTGTTTCATCTGATAATGCAATAAAGTGTGTCCCACCATTGTGATTGCACTTCCTGTTTCAATTTTTCAGTGTGAATGTTTGCATTGTTTATCCTTTTCACTACACTCCTTTTAATTCTAGTCTTACATGATCACATATTTCGACTCCAAGGTCAAGAGCAGCTTCTATGGCTGCATTGGAAGTTCCATTTCACATGACCTAGCCCTGTATTGTTTATTTAAGCATAGGATAGGATTCATTTAGTTAGATGCATTGCTTTCATGTTTCTCTTTTCATTTTCTCACTTTGTTTTTAAATTTTATTGGTTCTTAAATAAAGCTGGTTTTGAGCTTCAAGATAACATGGCTAATATTTTCTGAAAGGAAAGTTTTGGTAACACATAACCCTTGGATTATCTGATACCCTCTTCTTTGTTTTGGTTTACATATTTCAATTCAATGATTTTTCGATGGATAATATGATCCTTCAGTCGGGAAGCTATAAGCAAACCATGATGCCTGTATACATTTAGGAATCTCATCCCTACAATTATTCCTATCTATGAATAGTGTATTTTCTTCCCTATGTATCTAAGTAGAGTAAGATACGGAGGAATAATTTAGCAAAAAAATCATTAGAGGTCTTAAACCTGTCTCTAAAGGAGCAACCTCTTTTTCTCTCAATAAGTCGGGATCCCTCTTCCACCCGTTGAAAACAATAAGTGCCTAATCATAGTATTATGAAAAGAAAAGAAAAATAAAGGGTGAAATAATGTTGGGTATGTGTTATATTATTTCAACAACTAGTTGCACTCACGAGGGGGTCACAAGGAGGGAAATAGCACCCCCTATTCATTACGCCGAGTGTAGCGGGGTGAGGGGTGGCAGCCCCCCCTGTCCAGGGGTTCTAAGGGGGTGGGTAGCCCCTTGTGCGGGATTCGAGGTAATGCCTCAAGAAAAAAAAATTGGACCCTATTTTAGGTGGCCGGACCCGCTTATGGTTTTGTGCATGGGTTTGCACATGGTTTTGGGGCATGATGGTTTTCAGCCCCTGGTATTTTGTAGATCTGGTCAAGGGAAATACGGTTATGTTCTAATACAAGGTTAATGGATTTGGGTTTATGAATGCTTCGACATGTATATATATGTCTTGTAACACTAAAAGGAACATAATGAAAAATCAAGTTAGTAGTCGCAATTTGGGATCCAGGGGAAAAATATTTATGTATATTTGTTTTAAGTTTTATGCTCTCTCTATTGTTTATTTTATTTTTTTTAACAATTCGTTTGCAGATAATTTATGTACAGGTATAAAACGTACATTTGGTATCATATTTGTTTCGGCTTCAAGGGGACGCCTTTGCTGCTGAGGGGTTTTCTACTCGGGCCTGTGGTAGACCCAGTTCAGTGGGAGAGCTGCGAGATCGATTCTTGCAGTGAAATAATATGGCGAGCAGTGGAAAGATAGAGATCGAGAAATTTAATGGTCATAGTTTTGGGTTGTGGAAGCTCAATATGCAGGATCTTCTAGTGGATAAAGATTAGTGGATCATGGCAGATCTGAGTACTAAACCAACGGTAATGTCAAATGAAGGCTGGTCAAAGTTGTATCAGAAGAAAAAGAGCACAATACGGTTGTGTATCTCAGATTTGGTATTATTGAATGTACCTGGGGAATCTACGGCGAATAATTTGTGGGTAAAGTTAGGGAATCTGTACCAATCTAAGTCTTTGGTGAATAAATTGTTCCTGTAGAAAAATTTGTATAACATGATGATGAAGGATGGAGACTCAGTGACAGAGCATCTGAACGCCTTCAATACTGTGGTAAGTCAATTTTAATTTGCTGATATTAAAATCTCATATGAATATAAGTGCATAAGTTTTTTGTTTCCTCTACCAGATTCGTGGGATAGTCTGGTTATTGCAATAGATAGCAATACAAATACCTTGAATTTTGATGAAATTGTCTCAACATTGTTGTTTGAGGAAATGAGATGGAGAAATATGGAGGGTAAAAATGGAGATGCCTTATCTGTACAAGGAAGGTCCCAGAACAAAAAAAAAAATAACTTTTCAAGTGGGAGATATAAATCTCCAGGAAAGCCTGTAAAGGTGTGCTGGAAATGCAGAAAGGAAGGGCACTTCAAAAAGGACTGCAGATCTAAAGCTCCTGAGAAAGGAAAGGGATCTGATGTTGCTCCTTCTGCAAAGGCAAAAACCACCTCAGATGAAGGTGGGGATGTGTATTTGGCTTCTTCTTCAAATACACATGTAGATCATGAGTCATGGTTGATTGACTTAGGTGAATCCTTTCACTTCACTCCCCATAGGGAGTGGTTCTGCGAGTATGAGAAGTATGATGGTGGTGATGTCCTCTTAGGGGATGATAGGAAAGCTAGAATCGTCGAACATGGAAAATTCAATCTGAAGCTACAAGGTGGAAGGATTAGAACACTTCCTGGTGTTCTACATATTCTTGCATTGGCCATAAATCTTATTTTTGTAAGCAAGATGGATGACGCAGGTGTAAAAACAGTGTTCGAGAAAGATACCTGCAAGATGGTTCGAGGAGCACTAGTATTAATGTAGAGAGTTCAGATTGGAACTCTGTACAAGCTTCAGGGTAACACTGTTATTGATGGGTGCAACAGTTCTGTGGTTCCTGAAAGTGGAGCGGAAATCCTAGTGATCTCTGGAGAAAATACCATGTTATGGCATCAAAGGCTTAGATATATCTGAGAGAAGGGCCTTCAGATACTACATGGTAATGGTATGGTAGAAGGTATGTCTAATTTCTCTCTGGGTTTAAATTTTTGTGAACATTGTGTATATGGGAAGCAGAATCAGGTGAGTTTTCCTTTTGGTGCTAAGAAGGCGAACAAGATATTAGAGCTTGTGCGCAGTGATGTGTTTGGTCCTGTGTCGGTTCCATCCCTGGGTAAGTCTCTGTACTATGTTTCATTCATAGGACTTATCAAGGAATACATGAATATATTTCTTGAGGAAGAAATCTGAAGTCTTTGACATATTTAAATAATTTAAGGCTCTGGTGGAAAACCAGAAAGAGGAGAAGATAAAGGTGCTTAAGAAAGATAATGGTGGAGAGTTCTGCAAGAAGGAATTTGAAGAGTTTTGTAAGAAGTGTGGTATAGCAAGACAAAAGACTACTCCATACACACCTCAGAAAAATGGAGTTGAAGAAATAATGAACAAAAAGTTGATGGAAAAGGAAAGAAGCATGCTTAGCAGTACCGGGTTAGGACAAGAATTCTGGGCAGAGGCAGTGGAGACAGCATGTTACTCGGTTAATAGATCACCTTCATCAGTGTTGGACGATAATACTCCACATGAGTTATGGACTAGTAAGAAACCCTCTCTTTCACATCTGAGGGTATTTGGATGTGATTCATATGTACATTTTCCAAAGGAGAAAAGGACTAAGTTTGATAATAAATCTGAAAGGTGCATCATTATTGGGTATAAGGATGGTTTAAAAGGTTACAAGCTTTGGAACCCAAAAACAAGGAAGGTTGTGTGCAACCAAGATGTGGTGTTTAGAGAGGTTAAAGATGTTGTTAAACATGAATTCCTACAAAAGGAACCTGAGAAGATAGAGTTTGAGCTAAAGGAGGATGAATCAGAATCTACAACAGAACAATATTCAGAAGAGGAAGAGCCACAAACTCTAACTGTGAGAATATCAGTTTGGGAAAGAATGCAGCTAGAAAGGTATAGTCCTTTTGCTTTATGTTCAAATTTTTCTTTAATTATCACTGATGATGATCCCAGAACTATCATGGAGGTGTAGAAATTATATAACATATGCATGTATATATCCAGATTCTGCTGAACTAACAATATTTATCTTCTTGCTAAATACAGAATCCTTCCACTGTTAATATTTTGTGGAAATTTAAAAACTGAATTGCAAACACATGAAGCAATAAAAACAATCGCACATAATACAGTTGTTTAACAGGAAATCCTGAAGCTGAAAACCCCAACTATCATATATTATTTATCATGGAGATCATGTAACAATCTCATACAAAGCTTAGTACATCAAGCTCTCAGTACAATCAATCGTCACACACTAACATGAAGAAATATGCAAATCCATGCACTGATTTCTTGCCACTTGATAGCCTGCCTCCATTGTGCAATCCCTGCTAAAGAAAACCCCTAAGTGAATTCAATTCTACCTTGCCTTGACTACGCAATCCTCATTGGAAACTCCAATTTGTGTGTGATGCAATCAATGCATCACTATAGTCACAACCGATAGTCCATCTCGCCCTTTCACCTATCTCTCCACTGGGTCTCCACTGGAACTGACATGCACTGTAGTTAACTACTGTGTTTTTCAGTTTATTAACGAGTTATTATTTGTGAATTAATTAACTAATTAATTCACTCCACTCTCGCTAGTGTATCATTCAGTTAGACTAGATACAACTAGCTCAACTGAGTTTAACTCACTTAACTAAGTTAAATTGAATAACAACTCCATGAACTACTCTTCCAACTCTATCATAAATTTTCCACTTCAGTTCTAACTGAGTCCTCCATGCATGAACCACCAGTAAACCCTAGGAATTGTGTAATTCCTTCATCCCACTGATTTTCCAAATCTGTACACTAAAATTAAGTGCTCCAAGAGAATAAGTTGATATTTAGGGTCTGATTATTATTAAGGGTTAATAATAATCGACACTTCTATTTTTAGATCGACGATCTATAAATAGACTTCTTCCAATATTCTAAAAATAGAATTTCATCTATTTTTCCAACTTGACCAACCATACACAAATAACATCCTGCAACTTCTGAAATATGATCACCATGTCTAAAAATAGACTTACACCTAAAATAGCCTGCGGGCCCAATTAGTGAAGGTGATTGATCATCTTGTTGAATATCAACACTCCCTCTCAATAAAATAGGGATTATCCTTCACCCCGATCTTGCCTCTATGGTATTCGAATTTTCTCCTGGTGAGCGCCTTCGTCAGAATGTCTACATCCTAATCTTTCGTAGGAATGTACTGAAGCAACATGATCTTCCGCTACACAAAATCTCTGATATGATGATACTGGATATCAATATGTTTATATCTATCATGAAACACAGGATTAATCGAGAGTTTAATGTAACTCTAATTATCACAATGTATCACTGTAGGATCTAAATGTGAACCGAACAAACCGACCAGGATCTTCCTCATCCAGATAGCCTCACATGTAGCTTGAATTTCTGCCATATATTCTGCTTCCGGTGAACTGAGTGCCACGGATCTTTGTTTCCTTCTGTACCAAGAAACTGATGTAGATCTGATATTGAAAACCCCTCCTGGTGTGCTCTTTCTATCTATTGGGCTGCTTGCCCAATCTGCATCTGTGAAGCCCTGAAAATTCACCCTATCCTTCTGTATGTACCATAAACCATACTCAGATGTGCCCCTGAGATACCTCAGGACATGCTTTCCTGCCTTCCAAAAGAGCTTGGTAGGCTTAACCATCGCTTGTGAAAGTTGGTTCATCACATAGCATATATATGGTCTTGTATTAACTAAATACATGAGCGAACCCACCAACTGTCAATAAACAGTGGCATCCACTACCTCTGCCGATGTAGCATCCTCTTTCCTCCAATTTACTGGAAGAGGAGTGTCGATAGCCTTGCAGTCTTGCATGTGAAACTTCTCCAGTATCTCTCGGGCGTACTTGCCTTGAGACACAAACGGTTCACCTTTCCCACCCGCCATACTTCAATCCAAGAATAGCTTGAAGGAGGCTCAAATCCTTTCATCTCAAACCCTTTTCACAAGATCCCGCTTTTGCATGATGTGACTATGCTCAATGCACCCCGTTAGAAGGCTAAATCATCAACATAAAAGAATAATGATTAAATCCGTACTTCTCCCACCACAATTTGGCATGTTTGCATCCACCTCACTCTTCGGGTGAAGCCAAGTCCAGAAAAGAAGCCATTTATCCCAGGTACCTGCCATGTGGTGCTTGAGTCGTTGCCCACACAGGAAATGATGAGTCACACAGCACCACCTGTCCCACCTATTAAGGATCTCAACTCCTTCAGTCGTCATCTGTACACTCCCTTCCTCAATGATCCCACGATGAATGCGCTTTCACATCCATCCCGATGAACAACAACCTATCTCAGGTGATTCAGAGATCAAGGATATCCATGTAAGAATACCGTGTGACAAAAGTGTTTCTTCCATAATCAATCCTCGATCTATGAGAAGCCCCGGGCAACAAATCTTGCCTTATACTTCTCGACGCTCCCATCAGCAACTTGCTTTACCTTGTAGATCCATCTTGATCCTACAACTGATTTACCCACCGGCCTTGGAACAATCTCCCAAGCATTTTTTCTGAAAATGGAGTCATACTCCTCCACCATGGCATCTACCTGTGTGGGCTCCTACACTTCTTCTTCAAAAGAAGATGGCTCTGTCACGATACACTTGCTCATGAGAGCCATGTATCCAATAAATCAGTCAGGTGATTGTCTCTATCTACGCTATGATGTAGGGACTCCTACATTCTGTGTCGCATCAAGCTTCAGTCTCTCAGCTTCTCTGGTACACTTTCTATCTCGTTTGATGTTTGGTTCTTCATGAGTGGACTCCTCCACTCCATGAATCTCCTCTGGTGGCTGATCCACATCTAGAGGCTCATCTTTGGGAACAATAAGTTCCTCCTCTGCATGCAAGTGTATATCCCTCTCAAGAGACAACTTCATGGCTTTCACCTCATTGAATTTTATATCTCGTCACACCACAGTCATCTGACTGTCTGGAAAATACACACGATAATTATGGAGTGTTTCTGTGTACCCCACAAATATCCCAACTTCTACAGTCAGCTCCAGCTTCTTCCTGGTGTCCTTTTTCACATGAATGTAAATAGATGAGCCAAAAATCTTCAAATGAGAAATATCAGGCTTCTTACCAGCAAAATCTTCTTCAGGTGTACTCATGCCAAGTACTCTATGAGGACAACGGTTTTGCACATAAACCGCAGTGTTGCATGCTTCTGCCCACAAGTGCATCGGTAAGCCCTGGTCATGCAACATAGCTCGTGCAGCACCCACAATCGTTTTGTTCTTCCTCTCCGCGACCCCATTCTACTGTGGGTTATGAGGCACTATGAGTTCTCTTTGAATTCCTTCTTTGCTACAGAAGTATTTGAAGTCGTTCTAGATATATTCACCACCATTATCACTCCGTAAAGCCTTCACTTGCTTCCCCGACTCCTTCTCCACCAATTCTTTAAACTCATAGAACTTTGAGAATGTTTTGATCTTCTTCTGCATGAAGAAGATCCAGCATCTACAAGAATATTCATCAATAAAAATAACATAATACCCGTGTTTTGTTGTTGAAGCAACCGAGAAAGGTCCACACACATCCGTGTGAATTCTCTCCAGGATCACCGAATCACGGTTCTCCTTCTCATGAAAGGTGGTCTTCTCAAACTTACCCATAGTGCATCCCTTCCAATGATCTGACTGCGAAAGAGTACCCTTGGGAATTCCAGTATAAATCTGCTGCAAAATCTTCAAAGCGCCATGGTGAAGATGGCCCAATCTCCTGTGCCATAATTTTCCCTCATCCTGGCTCACCACTTCCTCTGCTTTGCCCATCATTGCAGCGCAGCCATCTACCTCTAGCTTGTAGAGATTCTTAACTCGAATCCCTATCCTCTTGGTTTGACCCGTTTTTTTATGTCACATGAAAGCTTTTCCCTCGCTAAAAACAACATCATAACCTATGTCTTCCAACATTGCGACCGAGACCAAGTTCTTCTTAAGACCTAGAACATGCATAACATCTTTCAACAGAAATGCATTACCTGTCTTCCTCTCAAAGGTAATAGTCCCAATGCCAGTCGCACTTTATCGACCATCGTCACCCATCTCTATATGCATTTGAAGGTCCTTCTCCTCCAAGTCACTAAACAACTCCTTGTCTCTCGTCATATGGAAAGACGCACCACTATCAAGATACCACACCGATCCCATTGCGCTTGAAACCAAGCATGTTTCAAAGAGAAATCAAGTTCAAATTGCGAGGCTAAGGCCTCACCCACTGCAGCTCCAACAGCCTTATTGTTCTTCTTCTTCTGTGGGCAATTAGTGGTGAAATTCCCATGTTCGTGAAAGTGAAAACACTTCACCTTGGAAAAATCCTGCTTCTTTCCTTTAGCCTTGAACTTTGGAGGAAATTTCTTCCCCTTCCCTTTCCTTGCTTTGGCAGACAAAGCACAATTCTCTTCATCATCATTCTTCGATGAAGAGCCATCCCTGGTACTTCGCCTTTTCTCCTCTTGCACAAGATCCAACCAAAGTCGCTCCCAACCTGGCAGTTTCTCCCATCCATTGACAGAGTCTTCGTACCTATGCCAACTCTTCGGAAGCCCAAGGAGAGCCAAGCTCACCAAGTCATCATCATCAACAATAATCCCCACACTTCCCATTTCATCCCTATAGTGGACAAACTTTGTGAGATATTTTGGAATACTGTCGCCCTTCTCCATTTTTATTTTCCTGAGCTTATCTTTCAGCGCCAACTTCCTCTGGTCGTTGCTGCTTTGGAACAAATCTGTCAAAGCCTTCTACATTGCAAATGGAGTGGCTTTCTCATGAAGGTTGGACACAATATGGTCCTTCACACCTTCCAACAGAATTATTCTTGTCTTTGCTACCTTCTTTTTCCATGCGTCAAGTAATGCAGCATTGCTATATCCCGGCTTAGGAACATCGCTATCGATTAACTCCTTCAGTCCATTATCTTCCAGCACCACCTCCAACCTATCCTTTCATGCTATGTAATTCGATCTGCCCCCAAGGGCATACTCCAATCACAACCCATTGGAAGACATTTCAATGTATACTCAACTGTCGCACCAAGAAATTTCTGCAACAATTTCAAATTGTCCACCAGCACAAACTCATTCTTCACAATTGCAATATTCAAGAATTAACATTACTCTGATACCATGTAGAAATTATATAGCATATGCATGTATATATCCATATTCTCCTGATATAACAATATTTATCTTCTTGCTAAATACATAATCCTTCCACTGTTAATCTTTTGCGGAAATTTAAAAACTCAATTGCAAACACATGAAGCAATAAAAAAAATCGCACATAACGCAGTTGTTTAACGGGAAAGCCTGAAGTTGAAAACCCCAACTATCATATATTATGTATCATGGAGATCATGTAACAATCTCATACAAAGCTTAGTACATCAAGCTCTCAGTACAATCAATCGTCACACACTAACATGAAGAAATCTACAAATCCATGCACTGATTTCTTGCCACCTGATAGCCTGCCTCCACTGCACAATCCCTGTTGAAGAAGACCCCTAAATTAATTTGAATCTAATTTTCCTTGACTGCGCAATCCTCATTGGCAAATCCAATGTGTGTGTGATGCAATCAATGCATCACTATACTCACAACAGATATTCCATCTCGCCCTTTCATCTATCTCTCCACTGGGTCTCCGGCCGACATACCTTAGTAGTTAAGCATTGTGTTGTCTGTGTTGTTCGGTTGATTAATGAGTCTTATTTATTAATTAACTAATTAATTCACTCCACTCTCACTAGTGTATCATTCAGTTAGACTAAGTACAACTAGCTCAGGCGAGTTTAACTCACTTAGCGAGTTAAACTTAATAACAACTCCATGAACTACTCTTCCAACTCTGTCATAACTTTGCCACTTCAGTGCTAACTGAGTCCTCCATGCATGAACCACTAGTAAACCCTAGGAATTGCGTAATTCCTTCAGCCCACTGATTTTCCAAATCTGTACACTGAAATTAAGTGCTCCAAGAGAATAAGTTGATATTTAGAGTCTGATTATTATTAAGGGCTAATAATAATCGAAACTTCTATTTTTAGATCGACGATCTATAAATAGACTCCGTCCAATATTCTAAAAATAAAATTTCATCTATTTCTCCAACTTGACCAACCATCCACAAATAGCATCCTAAAACTTCTGAAATATGGTCACCATGTCTAAAAATAGACTTACACCTAAAATAGCCTACGGGCCCACTTAGTGAAGGTGACTGATTTTCAGTAAGCTTCATCATCTTGTTGAATCTCAACAAGAGGCAGTGGATTCAGAGGATGGAAAAATTTGGAAGGAGGCCATGGTTGATGAAATGGCATCCTTGCTAAAAAATGAGGCATGGGACCTGATGGAGTTGTCGACTAGAAGGAATCCCATCGGGAGAAAATGGTTGTTTAAGAAGAAGATGAATGTAGAAGGAAAGGTGGAGAAATACAAAGCTTGGTTGGTAGAAAAAGGTTATTCCCAGGTGCCGGGAATTGATTTTGGTGATATTTTTTCTCCTGTTTCCAAGGTTACTTCTTTAGATTACTTTTATCTGTTGCTGCTAGGTTTGATTTTGAGGTAGAATAGATGGATGTGAAGACAAAATTTATTCACGGGGATCTAGAAGAGGAGATATACATGAAGCAACCTAAAGGATTTATGGTGAAGGGTAAGAAATAACTGGTATACATGTTAAAAAAGGTCTCTGTATGGGTTAAAACAGTCACCAAAGATATGGTATCAGAAATTTGATACCTATATACGGGGACTTGGCTTCACCAGAAGCAAAGAGGATCACTATGTGTATTTTAAATTAATTGGTCACCTTGTTATTCATTTTGTCTTTTATGTGGATGATATGTTGCTATTTGGAAATGACAAAGAAATTATCAAAGTTTTGAAGACCCAATTGTTCTCCAAATTCAACATGAAGGTTCTTGGTGCTACAAACTATATTTTGGGCATGGAAATTAAGAGAGATCATGAAAAGAGGAAGCTCTGGTTAAACCATAGGAATTATATCGAGAAAATATTGCAGAGGATTAATATGCATGATAATTAACCGGTTAAGGTTCCTATTCCTGTAGGTGTAAAGCTATCCGTTGAATAGTGTCACAAGACACAAGAAGAAGAGGAGGATATGTCATGTGTTCCGTATGAAAGTGCCATGGGTAGCCTGATGTATGTAATGGTTTGTACTAGACCATACATTGCACATGCAGTGGGAGTATTGAGCAAGTTTATATCAAAACCATGGAAGGATCATTGGACAACAGTGTTGGAGCGAGGTCCCCTAACCGCAATTTTGGTCCAGTTTTGTAATATTTTGTAATAGTCTAGTCTAGCGCAGGGGCTTTCGGGCGGGTCAAAGCCCCCAGTGAGTTGTAATGGGTCAAAGGGTAGATCAAGCATCCGCAAACCACAGTTTGCGGACCATAGAGTATCGCAGGCTAAGATGATATAAATAGATAGATGAGTCGAAGTCTAGAGGCTAAGTTTTGATCTGATTTAAGATTGGATACGAATCTATGGATCTACTATGTGGATTTTTTGGGTAAGGGATCCTGCTAGCTGTGTGCATAGAGACCCTAAGTCCTACTATGTGCAGACCCCGCTGGTTGTGTGCGCGATCTAGTTAATAGAGTCTGTAAGTTGGATTTGGATATGAATGAATGAGGAATATTGTTTTGTGATATCTAAGTGCCTCTGTGTTATGATTATTGGTTGCACTTTATGTTAGAGTCAATATACGTTTTTGAATATTAATTGTTTATTGATGTGCACGTGGATTCGATGCTTAATAAGGAAATGAATGCATAGATCTAGCCGTAATTATCTTTTTGCATCATATTACTGAGTTGTTACATCTGATTCTGATCTTCTCTTAGGTTATTTCGCCAATATACTATTAAGGGTTTTTGTGTTAGGGATTCTCTGGCGCAAGTCTGTTAGATCTGAAATGAGCCACTTCAATTAACTTTCTCTCTCTCTCAGGGTGCAGAAACCTGGTTCCAGCACCCTCACATACTACTTCGAGTGAGACCTTGACTTGCGCAAGCAGGCCATTGCCAAAAGGGTCAGTAGTACAGGGGTTTTTTGGTAAACCTTAAAAACAAACCTGGGTCAAGAACCCTCAAACCAACAAGCAGTGAAGATAGTTTTCAAATATTTGCGTGGCACTAGTGATTATGGCTTGTGCTACCAGGGAATACCAGGATTGGATAGATTTTTGGACATCCTTGTTTTTTTTTATGCAGACTACGCTAGAGATTTGGCCCAAAGTAGATCTACAAGTGGGTATGTGTTTAACCTATTTGGGGGTGCAGTCAGTTGGATGAGTAAAATACAGTCTGCAGTGGCTCTTTCAACTACAGAGGCAAAATACACGGCAGCCACTCATCTAAGCAAGGAAGTAGATTGGTTTCAGAGATTGTGTTCAAGTATGGGGTTGGTGCAGCAAGATATAAGGATAGAATATGGTACTAAAGTGCAATTTTCTTGGCTAAGAACCCTGCTTATCATTCAAATACAAAGCACATCGATGTTCAATATCACTTTGTGAGAGATATGGTTGAGGATAAAAAGGTGTTGCTGGTAAAGGTGGACACTTTGAATAATGTTGCAGATGCATTGACGAAGTCTGTAAGCACTCAGAAGTTCTCATGGTGTATAGAAACAAAGGGTGTTGCAGGGATGGACTAATGACTAAGGTCTCTTGTGGCCCCCTGCGAAAAGAAAAAAACAAGTGGGAGAATGGTGGGTATGTGTTATATTCTTTCCACGACTAGTTGCACATGCTGGGGGGTCACAGGGAGGGAGAGAGCTCCCCCTGTTCATTGTGTCAGGCGTAGCGGGGGGGTCATAGGGGAGGCAGAAGCCCCCCCATCCAATGGTTCACAGGGGGTGGGTAGCCCCCTGCGCGGGGTGCAGGGCAGTGCCTCGGGAAAAACAAATTGGACCCTATTTTAGGTGGGTGGATCTGCCTATGGTTTTGTGCATGGCTTTGCACATGGATTTGGGGCATGATGTTTTTCGGCCCCTGGTATTTTATAGATCTAGTCAAGGGAACTATGGTTATGTTATAATCTAGGTTTAATGGATTGGGGTTTATGAATGCTTCGACATGTATATATATGTGTTGTAACACTAAAAGGAACATAATGAAAAATCAAGCTGGTAGTCCCAATTTTGGATCCAGGGGAAAAATATTTGTGTATATATGTTTTATGTTTTATGCTCTCACTATTTTTTTTTTTTTTTTAAGAATTCGTTTGCAGATAATTTTTGTGCAAGGTTAAAACCTACAAATAAGAGAAAGGTTTCCTATGCAGGGAGGTGAAGTAATCGACTTCATCGGGGTATTGTCCAAGCTCGCTGGCAACAAAGCAAAATGTGTGTACCTAAAGTGACTACGTCGGGGTATTTTCCAAACCTATTGGCAACGGAGCAATGAAAGAGATGTAAAACTCATGCTCTGATTTTTTTAAATAATTGTGTTATATTACCCTTACTTACATCAACGGGATAATGATATGACTTTATTTATGTTATGCTACACCGTGTAGTGGAACTAGGAAGACTATATATTTAACCGGATGAGAGTGGGGAGTAAGTTAACTCATTAATTGAATAAATCCATCCTGGAGAATTGAGACTTTGTACCTAAAAAAAACCATTTTAGATAGGTTGGGGTTCTCCCATTGTGTTGCTAAGTCTTTTTGTTGGGACAACGACCTTCCAAAAAAATTTCCTAAGTCAATTTTGGAGTCTACATGAACAATTGTTTCAAACCCCTTAGTGTCGTCACGTTGTTTGTTTTTTTATTCGTATGTTTTCTCCTAGTTCTGCATCCTCCTAAGTCATTGTTTCCTAAGTGTTTTCATCTAACCTTTAGAATCACTTGTGTTATCTTGTTCATGATTAGATGGACTCATGAATTTTCTTAACTTATAAACTAGCCTTTTCACCATGCACACACACAAAAAGCACATGAAAAGCATACAAAAGCAATAAAATCACCCTTAAAGGAAAAATCATGACTCAAGTTGATGAATACTTTCTCTTGTGTTGAGTGCACTCCTTCAGGTTGAAGAAGTGTTCCCTGCTTGAGTGCACTCCTTCATGCTTAGCAAGTGAACCCTCCTTGAGCGCATTCCTTCATGCATAGAAAGTATTCCCTCCTTGAGCGCATTTCTTCGTGTTGAAGACATGCACCCTTATTGAATGCATGCACAAGCTTCCTTGTTTCATGTGGGCGCACTCCTAGAAAATAAGAGCCCACATAACTTCCCGCAACTAACTCACTCACTTATCGACAAGTGGCGAAGATGCATGAAACAAATTTGCATGTAATCTCTTTTGGATTAACCCATATAATCATTCACTCTCATAATAATTCTCATCTGGGTTTGGCGCACATCTTTGGATCAAGAAATTATTCATTGATCTGCGTTACAAGTAATTTTTCATGTTGAATATATTAATTACCTCTCGTGATTTTGTTGTCATGCTCGCTTTCCTTTCTAGTGTTTCTTTGTTTTTCGGTCTATTTACTAGCATTTCTGTTCAATATTTCCTATACAAGTATTAATTCATTATTATAGGTTGAAACTTTGCATGTTCCTTGTCCCTTTACTTTCTAATCATGATTGCAAAAACATCCACAAAATCTCGTAGATCATTCTCCTTCTCATTTCTATCATGAAATCTTACTGCTAGATTTTTCCTTGATATTTTCTCTAGCAGAGTGCACTTCTAGAACTCGAAGCTCGATCAACTCTAAAAATTGCACCCATAAAAGACAAGCTTACCTCTTGAGCACACTCCTTTGTCGCAAAAAAGTGTGCCCTCCTTGAGCACATGAGTGCACCTTGACGGATTTAATATTTTCCCTTCGTCCCTTCGGCATGAGCCAATGCACCCTCTCTGTCTCTTTGAGTGCATGAGTGTACCATTAAGGCCTGAAGTCCTGAAGACTCATTCCATCTCCTCTTTAGATTTTTCCCTTAAGGTTTTTCTTCCCTTACTTAAGCACATGAGCGCACTACAAAGCCCCGAATTACCCTTGAACCCCCTTCATGCTTTGAAAGTGTGCCCTGCTTGTTTGCATGTATATTTTATTCCCATGCATATATTTTTATGTTGTCATTGATATATTTATACTCTGAGTTACATTCAGTGTATCTTTGAATATAATTTGCTAAGATATTGCTGCAAAAGTTAGGAGATTTCATAACACTAATCATTGTCATCATGAGTGTGCTACCACAAATAGGTGTTCGAGATACAAGTATTGTCACTCTTTCATCATTTACTGGAGCCATGCCTCCCTGTTGGCTTGAAGGGTCCTAACCCAGGTTCAGATTTAGCGCGTAACCAAAAAAACCCTCTTACTACTGGCCCTTTCGGTAATGACCTGCTTGTGTGGGAAAAAGTCTCACCCAAAGTAGTATGGGGGGGTGTCAGAACCATGTTTCCACACCATGAGAGAGAATTAAATGAATTGGGCATCTTCATATCTATTTTAATACACAGACTGACTTGCGCATCAGAAACCCTAATTAAAAACCCTAGGTGAATTATCACTAGCCAATCCTATGCACACGCACAAACATTAGGTTCGCAATCCCTTTAATTGTTCTAATAAGGTAATATTCAACCCTTACAGCAATAGATCTATGCAATTAACATTAATGTCAATAGTAAAATAGGTACACAACCGATGCAAACACAGATAATACAACCTTAATGTGATAAACAGAAATCATACACATAAACAGATCATAAAGAAAGTCACATATGCATTTGATACAAGACCAGCATGGTCCGCACACAACCAGACTAAGATCTCCGCGTACACAGCCAGCAGGAGCCTTCTAGACACATATGCTTACAATATTCTCTTCAGAGATCAATCATTCATCAAAAAATACATAAAAATTCCATAAAACTGCCTTATCCGACTCGATCTAGACTTCTACTTATACCTTAGCCTACGCTCGTCCTAAGGTCCGTAAACCATGGTTTGAGACTCCGATATTTACCCTTTAGCCCATTACAACTCATGAAGAGACTTTGACCCACCCCAAAGCCCCTTGACTGTGCATTTCTTAGTGTGCACGACTCAAAACTAAAAAAATACTATTATTTACTCCAAAAATGTGGTCCTAAGGGACCCTGCTCCAATAGTTCCCCAACACAATCTTGTGACTCGTCCCGAGTCACAAAGGTGTTGGGCTCTTCATCTTAGTCTTTAGCTCCTCAATGGTGGCGGGGAAGGGCGCAAGGACACCCACACTCTAATCAGCAGCACCTTGAGCTGTATTCACCAACTTCTAAGAGGTAAGCCCCTCTACTGCGAGACTAATACTATGGTATGTTTGGCTTAGGTTCTTGACAGCAACATCTAAGTCTTTTGATAGCTTCATTGCTTCGTTTTCCCACGACATCATGTGGGTGTTCAATATGTGCTTCTTCTACCGTATGTCTTCAACCTTTTCACGCAACACCTAGCTCGTCTGCAATCATGCCATTCTTTGAGCAAGCACAAGTGTGGGCAGTGCTTCCTGAAGCTCATCGAACATCTACTCTTTGGTGCGCAGTTCCTGCAACATTTTCTTCACAAGTGGATCGGTTTGTACCGAATTCCACAAGCCCATTGTTGCGTCCAGGAGTTTAGTGCCCTTGGTGACTGTTGCTGCAATGCTTTTTGAAGCTTCCTTGACTAAGTCAGTGCGCTGCATTCGCACTTCCGGCAGAGTTTCTGGTTGGAGCTTTTCTTGTAACTTTGTGATATGCTGCTCAAAGTCTCCCTTAACTACTTGCACTTGTGAGCAAGAGGCCTTCAAGGCAGCCACTTATCCTTCTATATTATCCTAGGGTGCAATATAGGCAGGGATGGCAACCTCAGGAAGGTCACCACATAGGTGATCAATCAAGCTTTCCAATTTTGCATGTTGTGCCACCACTGCTTGCTAAGCCACCTCAGCCTGCAAAGAAACCTGTGTGCGCGCTTCAACCTTCTTCTCGGCCTCGATGAGCTGCTGGTGCGTGCACACCTCGCGAGACTGCAGCTCATATGTGATGATCGTCTGTATAGTGTGCAAATTCCCACTAGGAAGCATAGATAGGTCGAGTCCAACCTCTGAACATATCTAGACCTGTGCGTGCAAGGCAATTTGTTCCATTGTAACCGCATCTCCAAGGAATGGGTAGATCCGGTTATCTGATGTGCTGATAATCATGCTGGTGCTTGCGCTCTCTTGATCCAACCTCGCCTGAGTCATACTCACTTGAATTTTTTCAGTTTTTAACTGAAGAACATGCAACCCGATCTGCAGGGCCTCTACTACAGCTATGTACTACTCCTCGAGCGCAATCCACCAATCCTCAAAGGTAGATGCAACCGTAACTTTGATTTTATCCAATTCATCCTCTATTAGTGTCACTTCCTTCATGCCTCCTATCTTGGATCCCTTTCACTTCTTGAGCGCACCCTTGTGAGTTTCAGCGTCGCACTTGGTACCTCTAGGGGACTCGGCTCCGGTACCATCTTAGGCATCTGTGCCACTGAGATCAACTCCAACTTCGGCTCAGCTTCCTTCTCCACCTCTTTCTTGACTTATTTTTCTTTCTCAGCATCCTTCTCTGCTTATTTCTCTTTAGCGACATATGTTGTCTCTTTGTTGGATGTTGAGGCCATGACAGGCTGGGCAGAGCCTAGCCCAGTCTTCCATGCATCGGGCCAAGTCGCAATGACCTCGTCGATTTCAGCCTCCATCACCATGTAAGGAAGGTTGTACCATACCTGATATTTGCGCACACAAATCTGGACGTTGTGCATCGACACCTTGAAGTCAGAAATGGCTTTGTACTTGTTGTGCGTAGCAGGGGACAATCGAGGCCACGAGTGGATAGTTGTGGCCAATGCTCCTTCAAATAAGACTAAAAATATCTTATTCTCCATTATACGCTTTGGGTTTGTTGAGTCCCACAAGTTGGCATAGCGATTCCCTTCAAAAACACCAGGTTCGTCATCTGGGAGGACTGCGCTCTCTGATGTCTCCCACACAACCAGAGCAATTAACAGGGGTAGCCATGAACAACAAAATTTCTTTCCCTATTCCTATTCCTCATGCACATTCTCCAAGAACTCACTACAAATTAATTGTGACCATTTAAAGCTGATGGCCTTCTCACACTACCCTTCCAGTAAGATCACGGGCGCAACGACCACCTTAGGCCTGTATTTACACATCATTTTATAACCCAGCACTAAGGTTCCAAGGCACACCGCTAGATCCTCAAGCTACTGCACCAAGAATCCCTTGGTATCCCAACCCACCTTATATTCCTTCTTGACCTTCGCAGCCACTTTCAACTCCTATCTCTTTCTATAATTAGCCACGGGGTTGGGTCCCTTCTTTGGTAGGATGGTGATCCGGTGGATCAACATGACATCAATTGGAATTCTTCTCTTGATCCAAAGTAACCCATCGTGCACCAATGCGAGCATCTGGAGCACACATATATCCATGATGGGATATCTGTCGAAGTGAGGAACCCTCAATAGATTGAGAATTCCAACATTTCTCAAACCGTGCACCCAAGGCATGGGCTCTAATTTCACAACTCCAGCGTATACAACGTGCTCAAGGTAGAATTTTGGCTCCATCTTGGGGAATTTCTTCTCGTTTTCCAGGTCGTAGTCATCAAACTTTACTGTAGGGATATTTCCAAACATATCCCCTCCAATCTGACCGCCTCTGGGTTCAATGGCATTTGCAGGTAATCGTGCACCGTTTCCAAATCCTTTGGCGCCTTCAGAGAGGGTCTGTGCAGCCTTACATACTTTGGGAGCCATGAGATGGGCTCGACGAAGAGCATGGCCTCCTCAGTTGTGCTTATGGGTCTCTTTTTCAAGTCACCTATAGGAGACCTATCATTTGATGCTTGGAGCGGGGACGTGATCTTCCTAGGAAATGTCTGTGACTTCGAGGACAATCCCTTGTTCATCCTTCTCTTTCCTTTGGCAGGTGTGGACATGACTTCCTGCACTTCAGGGACAACTTCATGTACGTCATTGGAGCCTAGTCTAGTAGATGTCGTAAGCGGCACAAAGTGCTCCTTAGACTGTGCACACTCAGCAACGGGGTTAGTGGTCGTCATTCTGGGATTGAAGATAAATTTTTGGTTACTCACGTCGGATGCAGGGGTCTCACGGCCAATCATATAGTTCACAGAGATAATTACAAGGTGAAATTAACTCAAACATCAAAGGAACGAAATGAGACTCACTTCCTCACTTTTACAGGAGATCCATGGTAAAAACGGTTGGAACTTCATCAATGGCACCTTATCCCCGTAAAAACGGTCAAAAACCCCGTAATATCTCCTCATTAAATTTAGAAAACTCACTCCATCCAACGATAAAATCGACTTTTCATCCAAATTATTGTTCCCACGGCTAGTTTTTCCCACCGCGCACTACCTCTGCACTCATGTCGCACCTGCTTGCGCATTTCCTCTGCGTAGCATGCATATAAGTGGATTATGTTTCTCTGGCCATATAGTCATTTGTTAGGCACAGGGTTATCCCTATATTTCTTCAGTCGGCTTCTATTGATGTACCCGGGAAGACTCTCATTGTGCAACGTGGCCAAGTGCACCGCACCTCCATTAGTGATATCCTTCACGATATACAGCCCCAACCAATGCTTCATGAACCTCCCTGGATGGCATGAAAACTAATTGTCGTACAACAAAACCAGATCTTATTCTTTGAATGCATTCTTCCGAATGTGCCTATCATGTCAGGTCTTTCCGCACGCCTTCTCCACTTGCTGATGAAAGTTAGAAATAAACCGATCCTCCTCTAAGGCAACCAATTGTGATAGACGTTCCTCCATGATGTTTGGCTCAGCCATATTAGTGAATGTTGTGATGCGCGGGCTTGGGACGTTGTATTCCATTGGCATGATTTCTTCTTTTCCATAAACCATCTTGAATGGTGTTTTACCAGTCAACTTCTTACATGTAGTCCTATAAGCCCATAAAACAGAAGGGATGTGCATGTCCCAATCGTTTCGGTTTGAATTATAGATCTTTTTGAATGAAGTCTCCAGGATTTTTTTAAAGGATTCCACTGCACCATTATCCTAAGTGTGATAGGGATTACTCTTCTAATTATGTATCTAAAATTCCTCTGTCAGAGCTTCAATGGTCTCATTAACAAAGTGTGTACCCTGATCACTCATTAATATCTTTGGGCACCCAAATCTAGTCAAGATATTTTCAAAAATAAACTATGTAGTAGTGTCTGCAGTACAATATTTTACTGGCTTGGCTTCTACCCTTTTGGTTACATAATCTGTTGCAGTGATGATATAGTGTGCGCCAGTCTTTTTCTCGGGAAGATTAATAGGTCCAACAAATTTTATGGCCCGTTTATCAAAATCTTGCAGGGCCATCTGTGCCTGTAATGGAATTTCATCTCTGTGTGATGGCTTCCCAGTTCTTTGGCATGCATCACAAGCTCAAAAATATGCATGTGCATCGTTGTGCAGTGTGGGCCACCATAACTCTGCATGCAACACCTTCTGCACAATGGCTTTCCCTGTGTGGTGACCTCCTGCCACTCCCCCATGAGCTTCAGCCAAGATTTCTTGCCTTTCATGTTCTAAGAAATACCTTCTTCAAACTTCATCTACTCCCAACTTGTACACTTGGCCAGCAATCAATGTAAAGTCAGTTGCGTGCGAAACCAACTCCTTCTTTTGTTGCACCGAGTATTCAGCAAGCGCACTACCAGTAGTCAGAAACTGAATGAGATCTGCAAAGTGTTCATCAACCACTTTAATAGCAAATAGTTGTGCCTCAAGTAGAACCTCCTCAAGACTGTTTTTTTCCTCCCCATTCTCAATGAGTGATAAGTGATCAGGTCCAACATTCAATCTACCATGCTTGACAATGATTTCAAAATCATATTCCTGAAATAGCAACAGCCATCTACAAATATTCCCCCCCAAAACAGGCTTATTGACCAGGTACTTCAAATCAGAGTGGTTAGTAAACATCTTGAAGTTCCCTCCTAGCAGATAGTGCCTATATTTTTGCAAAGCGTAGACCATAGCCAATCCTTCCCTCTCTATGGTTGATTAGTTGTGCTTCGCACTAGAGAGCTTCCTACTTGCAAAGGAAAATGGGTGATCAATATCTCCTTCTCCTGGCTGCGCTAAGACAACTCCAAGTGCAATGCTGGATGTATCAACATGCACATGGAAGACCTTAGACTAGTCAGAGAATATTAATATAGGTGCAGTAACCATCTTTTCCTTCAGCAGCTCAAATCTCTTTTGTCATTCTTCATCCCAGAAAAAGGACACATATTTCTTCAGAAATTTCTCCATGGGTGCGGTGATCATAGCATAGCCCAAAATGAATTTTATATAATATACAGTGTGTCCCAGAATAAAGCGCAATTGTTTCTCATTGGTAGGGACCTCCAAGATGATAATAATTGCAATATTGGTTGGATCTACCATCAACCCTTGTTGAAAAACAATATGCCCCAACAAGATTCCAAAAGGAACACAAAATATACACTTCTTCATGTTAAGACAGATTTGATGCTTCCTGCAAGTGTCAAGCATCATGCGCAGGTTGGAAACATGTTTCTTTAGCAGTCCATACACAGTCAAATCATCAAAATACACTTCTAGAAACTTCTACATGAACTACTTGAATACAGCTACTACTACGCGTGAGAATATAGCAAGTGCATTCTTCAACCTGAAAGGCATGACTATATATTGGAAGGATCCCCATTTTGTTGAAAAAGTGGTCTTACTTCGGTCCTCTGGCGCAACCCTGATCTAGTGATACCCTGAAAATCCATCAGTGAAAGAATAGGCCTCTTGTCCTCCCACATTTTCCAATATCTCATCTGAAAATGGACTAGGGAAGGGATCATGTACGCATGCGTCATTCAGTTTGCGCAGGTCCACACAAATACTTATTTCTCCCTTAGTAATATTTTTCTAAACAACCATCGGGATCACCCAATCAAACTGCTCCACAGACTCAATGATGCTTGCAGCAACCATTTTCTCCAATTATTCCTTCACTTTCTATTTATATTTTGGATTTAACAGGTATGGCCATTTCTTGACGGGGCGCGCATCTGGTTTCAGAGTGATTTTCATAAATCCCAAATATCCAAAAATTCCTTTGAGCTCAAAAAAAATTTTGGGAAACAGGTCCTAATATTCTGTCAACAGCTCCACAACCTTTCCCACTGTGTCATCATCCCAATAATCTCCTACTTTGGCCAACTTGGGTAGTTCATCCATCCCAATGTTGGCTTCCTTTAGTTTTAAAGGCTTAGTTACATCCACCATTACTAACAAGGGCCCTGCAACTGCGTGCTCCCCCTCGAATTCTGGGATATTGATATTTCTTGGATCTTCATTGTTATCTTCCACTGATATATTTATGTAGTTGACAATATATTGCATCTTTGCTTCCCATGCTGGCGCTACACATTCTCTCCAAGGCCATTAATCATCAAATACAATTTCTTATATATCCTGCAGGGCTTCGTCCAGTCCTTTTGATCCACCGACCATACCAAAGGTTAACTGAAAGATTTCACTCATTGTAACCCAATTAAGGGTCCCTCGGCGCAACTTTGTCTCCAAATACCATGCAGTAAGGATTGGTCCCAATGTATGGACAAACATGTGAACCCATTCGGCCCTGGGCTTCTTATCCCAAACCTCCATCCATGTAGCCAAGTGTGTGCGCGAATCACCTCGGCCACCAAAAACCTCATTCAATGGGGTAGTGGGTTGCTTAAAGCGCAACCGCATCATTCTGTTGCATTCTTCCCAATCCTAAAAGTTCCCTTTATGCGTATCCCACCAACATGCTGGAGTTGCGCACATGGCAAGATCGAGTTCCCAGAAACTTCATTCTTTCAGGACAACCTTTTCCAATTTTTCTAAAAATAATACAACACTACTAGAACCATCAAAATAGGGTAATTCTCGTACCTCTGAGGAGATGCATCACAAATTTTTAGTGACTCTGAGGTAGCACAGCGCAGAAACATCATGTAGACAATTTTTCCAGTTCTCCATTTCTCCATCCAAATCTCAGAAACATGAGCTATCATTTTCCCAATTCAACATCCCATCAGCAGTTGGGTTGATTCAATCTTCATCTCATGTAGTCAACATGTATATATGGTCGACATCGTCTCCTTTGCGCACTAGTTCTATATATCTTTCCCCTTCCACAGGATCCAAAGGTACTATAACTCAAGTACCATTGTTCTCAAAGATCATACTCTTACGCTTTAAGTTGATGATGCCCCCCATGTCAATGGCCCAATCCAGCCCTAGCATCACAGGGTAGGGGTCTGCATCATCCACAAATTGTATTACTTCAAAGTCTATGCGGACCTTTACGCCAACTATATCTACCAAAACCTGTGGGAGTCTCCCTAGTGTAATTATCTTCTGCTAATTAGCCATGTGCAGCTGAATGGTGGACCATTCAAACTTTGGTTCCCCTATCTTCTGCCAAGTCTACTTGGGGAGGACGTCTGCATCATATCCCTAGTCCAAAATGACCTTATCCATCTCGTACTCTCCAATTTCCATGGTCATGCACATCTCCCGACCAGTTCTCTTCTTATTCTTATAGATCTTGTTTACAGCCTTGCTCTTAGTTCGAGGCTACTCCGTATCCATGCAACTATCTATCAAAGATTTAAGGTTGTCTACTGCTTTTGTTACACAATAGCTTGATGCAGGCTTGCAGGAAAGTTTTGACTTCATCATCAATCTTCGCTTCTGTGATTGACTAGGATGTGGACGCACCTGCAGCAGCAAAATCCCTTCTAGCTTCTACAAAACTCTCCTTCTCCTTCTACAGGTTGATTCCTTCCTTATTTTCATAAGCCTTCCTGATCCATGGCTCTGCATTAGCCTTCTTTCCCTCATCTTATACAATGGCAGCACCACTGTGTGTAATTATGTTTACACTTGGATCATCATCTCGCAGCTTAGCTCTAACCATTTTTATATTTGTGTAGGTGTCTGTTTTTTATTCTACTGCATTCTAGCAATCAAAATAGGATAATCTTTAATAACATGATCAAACTGTCTACAATACCTACAATACTACCGCGCAGGGTTCGGACACTCGTGCGCAAAGTGGCCAGCATCTCCATAGTTGTAGTAGATCAGTTGTCCTCTTCTGCGACCCGCACCTCCACCTCTCCCTCCTCCCCTTCCTCTGGCTGGAGATCCACCACGCCCAGAGGGGGATGCTGGTGAAGATGGGTTGGCATGCACTCTATAGAGGTTGGCATTGTCTATCATCAGATCAAATGTGTGGTAGTGGTGCTCATCATGGACAACCAAAGAGAAAAACATACACCATTGATGCATCAGTTCTGGTACATAAGTTCCTAATTGATGGCAATGGTTTGTGTCATGTCATCCAGCCACTTGACAGCCAGCACACCATAGTTTGGGAGTACTACTTGGTACTGCATCATCCCTGGGTCGTAACAGATTCAATCCTCCCGCTTGCATGTGATATTGAAGCAAGGTACTCTGATATTTTATGTGACCGAAACGTTTACAACGTATGTTCCATACATTTGCGCCGTCTTATTTTCCTCTTTCTCTGTTGAGCCCTGGGAGGTTCATATTTGACAGATCTCCTGGAATTGTATTCGTTTCTAGGGTACGTGCAACATTCTACAGCTTTATGACCAAATTTTCCACATGAATAATAGTAGCCATACAAAATATGTTGGTACCTGGATGGAAATTTTCGTCGAGGAATTGTCTTCCAAGGCTGTTCTTGCGAATCTTGTCCAATGAAGTCTACATGCATGTCAGATCTCATAGGTTCATTGTATTTTGTTGTAGAAGGTCCTGCTTCTTCTTCTTTGTAACCGATGTCAGTTCTGTCGTTGTAAGATCGTTGATTGTTGATGAGTTCTTCCAATGCCCTTGAGCTGTTGGCATAGTTTTGGATAGTTTTTCCTTTCTTCACTTCCTCACGCAGCGAGACTACTTCGGCTTCTAATTCTTTCCTTTCTTGGTTGCTTTCTTCCAACTTCTTTTGAAGTGACTCTTCAATGCATTTGTGTTCTTCAACTTCAATTTTGAGACCTTGAACTTGTTCTTCAAGAGTTTTGGAACGAATCTTCTCCGCCTTGAGATATTTTATAAGCTTGATTTCTTCCTCATAAAATTCGTCTATGGTCCATCCTTCTTCTTCATTGTTTGATACCTCTTGCTTATTGTTCTTTGGTTTATTGTGCTTGGCCATAAACAATACTCTCTCATTGGCTTCTTCTTCATTATCATTGTCTTCATCGGATGATGAGCTATCTTCTTTAGAGAGAAAGTTCCTTTTGGATCCTTGCTTGCTGAATTTCTTAAAGCCTTTCTTTCTTTTTGAGTTGCCATTACTTTTTTTTTGACATTTTGCTACAAAATTCCCAACCTCATTACAGCTGAAACATATCAATGGAAGTTTAAATTTGAATTGTCCCTTCCCAATTTGTATTTTTCTCGTGAAGTAAGCATATTCTTCATCTGAAAGACCTTCTTCATCATCTCCCTTTTCTTCACACTTGCAGGTGCATGTATTTTCAATTGAAAGTTGTTTATCCTTATTGGTTTTCTTAGATGCAACGAAATTGGTTTCTAGATGCGAAGTACCCTCTTCTTCATCAAGTCTCATTTCATATGCTATGAGAACTCCATGTAATTCCTCTTTGTTGAGTTTTTCCAGATTTGCACTGTATTCTAAGACCGATACCTTTGGGTTGAATCTCCCTGGTAACGTTCTAAGAATCTTCCGTATAATAGTCTTCTCGTCAACTGGCTCTCCCAATCCTTCCATAGTATTGGTTATTTCATCAACGTATTGAAAGTATGCAGCAATTTTGCAATCTTCTTTCATTCTAAGTTGCTCAAAGTTTGCTCTATAGATTTGAAGCTTTGCTTCTTTGACATTTGAGTCACCTGCATATATATTCTCAAGCTTGTCCCATACATTTTTTGTGGTTTTACAACCCAACACCTTATGATAAGAAGATTCAATAAGTCCACTGATAATAATATTCTTTTCTTTTGCATCATTTACCAAATTCTTATTACCTTGTTCATCCGCGGTTGATGTAAATCCATTTTGAACAATGTCCCATAAATCGTAACCTTGCGCTAAGAGATAGACCTCCATTCTTCCTTTCTAAAGTGCATAATTATTTTCATTGAATAGAGGTACACCATTCTTGGTATGCTCCATTATCTCCTTCCAGCTGTTAAACTTCTATTGAAGGAACCAAGCTCTGATACCAATTGTTGGAAATACTGAGAGGGGGGGGGGGGGGGGTGAAACAGTATTCCTTTACAATGATTGTATGCAGTGCTGCCCACTTGAAGACTTCATATGATGAACTTCTTGCTGCTATTATGCACCTTGGTTGTTGCTCTTATCATGCTACCCTCTATTGCACCTTGATTTTCTTTTTTCCCGTAGAAATTCTGGTCCTTTGCAATCCTTGACAACACATGATCTAGCTTTTTCTTACCTTCTAGGAGCTCGATATTGAATCTGGTGTATCTCTGTTATTTCTGATCCTCAATATCTGATTTTCGGTCTTATAGTAGTCCTCTGAGTCCCTTTTCCAATGCCACAGGTCTGACCCAATTTGGATTCTTCAAGAGAGATTTATACCTAATTTCTCACAATGACCTAATTATGGACTGTTTTAGCAGAGCGCACTTGTACAACATGCCACATGTCACTGTTTCTTCATTTGGATCTGAAATTGATAGAGAAAAAACTAAATATTGTGCACTATCTGCCACTTTTTATGGAATTCCAATCTGATACTCAGAGAGAGAGTTATGACGATTTTCCCAAGGTCACTTCTTTGAGATGAATTTCAGGAGCCTGCAAAAACCCTGACTTACGCAGATCATATCTCCAAAACTATTTTGCACCTTGATCTGAAATTTTTACTGCAACTTCCTCAAGATTTCGGCTTCCCATCATAAAAATTTCAGCTTCGGAACCTTTGTAGGAAAAAATTTAGAGTGAAAATTCCATGATGACCTATTTCAGATGGCCAAATCCCTTGCATAAGGAGGAAATGAAGATCACAATTTATATGAATGCTTAAGTTGAGAGAGGCTTCAACAAGTGAACGTAGGAGGGATTTTAGGAGCTTAAAAAATATCAATTATGACTTTTCAATGACCCATGCCCCAACCCCATGGGGTTTTAGCCCAGTAACTGGGGGTACAAACTTCAAACATGAATATCTCTCAAACCGTGAAGAATTACATGGCGTGCCATATATCAACGGAAACATATCGACAAGTAGAAACTATCAAAAGAATTATTGACCCAGAATATATTAATTTGTTAGGTCAAAATTCCCATGCAATATTGGGTTAGCCCCTGGTGCTGCTTGGGTTGACATCAATGACAACCGTTGATCAACACATACTGCATCTACAACAAACCAGAATATCTCCATGTCTTCATCGCCCGTACCCTTGAAGGTGGGTAGCTTCATATGCATAGCCATATCGCCTCCTAGTGGTGGTGGAGGTGGTGTTGGAGTAGGATATTACTTACCCCCGCGCAACTTCGACTGTGGGGTAGCTGGAGGGTTACCTCCGGCATGTGTAGCCTCACCACTCTCTGTATCACTATTAGGCGGGTTTCTCAGAGGGTTGTATACAGATCTGCCTCCTCTCTGATTAACCCAAAAGTAATTTCCACTGCACATAATGCTTTCAACTTCGTTTGGGGTCATTCACTCGATGTGACTGCACAAAATACCCTTTTCACACAATAGCATATTAATCAAAAAAGGCAGAGAGCATATGAACTTACCTCTCATACCTTTGAATAACCTCCTTTCTGCTTCAGAATATGACACAAAATGATCAACTGCAAACTCCGTTACAAACCCACCCAGAATGCTATCAACCCAATGGTCTATAGTGCGGGTGATGGAGTTATCAGTCTATTCTAACTGTTGGATCAACTCAGGTGTCCACTGAGTGACCTTATCATCCTTCCAGCAGGTCTGAAACTTAGCTAGTCTTAATAACCACTCCTATAATTCATGTGCAAAGGTCACAAAAAAGATTTTGTGGACCTCTGTGAAAATATACTTCAGTTCCCACTCTTCAGCAAATAACTTCTTACTTCTGCTCTCCTTGATGGAGAATTCACGTATATTTTGTTCAAACCAATCTTCTAATTCAGTCTTCGATGGCTGCCACAACATCTAATCTCTCTCAAAATGATCTCGGTCCCGAAAACAGAACCATTTGTTTGCTTGAAGGGTCCTGACCCAGGTTCAAAGTTAGCACATAACCAAAAAACCTTCTTACTACTAGCCCTTTCAATAATGCCTTGCTTGCACAGGCCAAAGTCTCACCTGAAGCAGTATGGGGGGTGTTGGAACCAGGTTTCCACACGCTGAGAGATAATTAAATGAAGTGGGTGTCTTCAAATCTGTTATGATACACAGACTGACTTGCGCATGAGAAACCCTAATAAAAAACCCTAGGTTAATTATCACCAGATAATCTTGTGCGCGTGCACAGATAGTAGGTCTGAAATCCCTTTAACTATTTTAGTAAGGTGACATTCATCCCTTACAGCAATAGATCTATGCAATTAACATTAATGTCAAAAGTAAAATAGGTACACAACATATCCAATCACAGATAATACAACCTTAATGCCGTAAATAGAAATCATACGCAAAAAGAGATCATAAAGAAAGTCACAGATGCATTTGGTACACAAAGTTATCACAACATGTCTTCCTTCATCAACAGTTCACAAAAACCCTTAAAATCCTTCACATCTATCCACGCACACAGCCAGCATGGTCTGCACACAGACGAACTAAGGTCTTCGTGCACACAGCCAGCAGGAGCCTTCTAGAAATAGACGCTTACATAGATTCGCTTCAGAGCTCAATCATTCATCAAAACATACATAAAACTTCCATAAAACTTCCTTATCTAACTCGATCTAGACTTATACTTACACCTTATCCTGTGCTCGTCCTAAGGTCCACAAACCATGGTTTGAGACTCCTAGATTTACCCTTTAGCCCATTAGAACTCATGAAGGGACTTTAACCCGCCCCAAAGCCCTTTGACTTTGCATTTCTTAGCGCGCACGACTCAAAACTAAAAAAACACTATTATTTACTCCAAAAATGTGGTCCTAAGGAACCCTGCTCCAACACTCCCACTACATGTAAAGTGGCCTACAAATAAGCTTTAGAGGCAAGAACTGAGGAAGTAGGTGAACTAAAAAATCCTACCATTCCCATATATGCAGACACACATTGCTTCATAGATAATTACATTTATTTCACATGGAATGACATCAAAGACATATTTATGTAGAAACAATTTGCTGAAAACTTGGAGGATTTGCAAGCATACATTAATATCAAGAGGTTTTGGATGCATAGGATCACATGCAGATTCTTGGTCATACTTTGTACAAAAGTGATTGAGTGGATTAGTACACACATGGATTATTCTCATCTTGTGCTTAGTAGTGAAAGTGGTTGTTAGCTTGCCACCTACTATGGAGAGGACATGCATACTTACTATAATATTCTTAGGCAAACAGAATATGCCAACAATGGATTTTATACCAAATGGGTCGATCTCGACACAAGTGACATCATCAAATCTTGGTGTCGAAAGCCTACTAAGTTTCGTCACCACTCATCTGTAGTGTACCCGACCAGGATTCTCAGAGACGTATATCAGTATCTGATAGCCATGTGATGTTGATTGCATGGGCAGAATAGCTGTGATGTATTTGAGGAGAAATGGATATATATGCTCAACATGGTGGTTACTAACGGTAAAGTCTTCAATTGGGTAGATATATTGTCATTTGAGTTGCAGCATCATGTCGAGCAAGCAAAAGCATCTTTGAGGGAAAACCAGGCACCACAATTCTATATGTCTGCATTTCTATTAGATGGTATCTGTGCACGATATTATTTCCCAACAATGTATTGGAACTGTACCCCTCAGAACAAGTTCCCAATTTACTTCCACTGCAGAGTGTTTTCAGAATCAAGCTTCAGAGGCTCATATGACAAATTGGTTAATCACTTCTTTGTAATCATTTTCCATATGATATTCGAGATCAATCCTCCTGACATGACCGATCATGTGAAGGAGTCACTACGGGATATCGCGGATTGGTTTGCAATGCCTGAGGGTAGATACATTAGGTGTTTTGGATGTGAGATATGCCATCACCTCATGCCGCGATATGTAACCAATAAGGTGGTCATGCAAGAAGTAGCATATGAATTGGACAAAGGGTTTCCAGGAGTCCTTCGTAGGAGGAAGACATCCCCTTGTCCCACCTTCCTTTTTAGGATCAAATTGTATGAACTAAAGAGCCACAAGGTGGAAACTACATAAATAGAAGAGTTGGATCGCTTACACTTCACAACTAAAGCTTTCATGGATATAATCCCAAGAGAGTGTGCAAGTAGCATTGCGAAAGGATCGTTTTCAATTGGGGATATTCATAAATGTATACAACAGCAGATGAGAAGGTGAAGAATTGGTATAGTGCAGTTACAAAGCACATCCAGGGATGGAGACCAATTCACCCCAAGATGCACCAACTCAAGATATGCAGGTGCAAGAGGCAGAACAGATAACCCCTCAAGAAAAGAGCGCAGCTCCTGGGAAAAGGATCAAGTATGATTCTACAGGAAAAAGCAACATGAAATGGAAATGTTATCCTTTGAACACAATAGATATTCAATCAGAACAAGAGAGGAGAGAAGTATAAGAAGAGAAGAAGAGGAAATGTTATGTGGAATCTATGACTACGGACCGAAGTATCTTCCCTAGGCTTGATGGCCTAGTCTAGAACAACAGAAGGACAAAGAAGTAAATGTTTTACTTAAAGTAAGTATATAATGGGATGAATCCTACCTGGAATCTGGCATATGCTTTTCTCCTCTCTTAGATTGTATGCTCCAATCCTAGATCTGATCACTATAATAATAAAATTATCAATAAAGCAACACAAGCCAATGATCTACAACATCTATGTAGAATCATATAATCACTTTATTCAATGGATCAACATGGAATCGAAATACATGAAATCGTAACATCACATATAGGAAAACAATAAACTCTTTGCATTAATAGAAATGGAGTGAGATACAACCAAATATAGGAGTTGATATTGTAGAAGAGCTCATCCAAGTTGAATTGTTCCTTCCTTGACACAAAGTGTACCTGTATGTCACCCTAATGCATAGAATAATGACTCTCACAACAAAAATGTGAGGGTAGAATCTATCTCCAAAAGCCAACCCCTAGCTTGTGGATGGCCAAAAATATATAAAAAATTATGGTAATTCAAGAGTTCTTATATTCCATTTACAAATCTAGGCTTGAGATCCACTCTTGATGGGAGGATGATCTCAAGGGATAACATGTGAAATATCCTAGGTGGGATAGGATAGGATAGGATTTGAGACTTTCATCCAAGGCAAATAGTTATAACAACTCCTGGGAGCTTCTGGAAGAGGAAGCTTTGAGATTCTTTTTATTTTTCCTGAATTTCTAGAATCAACATACCCTCAAAAATGGGAAACCTTCTGGTGATCAACACAGGTTGAGATAGATCCAACCTATGGGTGAACGTTTACCAATGAAGTATTGGGGCGCGTTGGATGTAAAAATCACTAAAATGAAGTAGTTTCAGGAAGAAACTTAAGGATTTGAGAGAGTCATGCTTAAGGAATTGTGTAGGGAGGATGACAAAGTGTTCAAAGGATGTGAATGATCCTGTTTAAAGGCCTATTGACTAGATGCAACAAATTTTCCTATAACAGGAAGCAACAAAAAGAGGAACAGGAAAGGAGAAGAATAGAACACAACAAAGGAAATCCTAGGAGGAAGAAGCAACATAAAGACTAGAGGAAGAACAGTTGACTCAGGAGACAGAAGAAGAGTTAGAGGAGGAGGATACCATCCAACCCATGGATTATGAACTATGTTATCTATAATAACATCCTCTCACGGGTGGTCATCTTCCATTTTGAGAAATAGGAATCACACCTCCACCCGTAGACAGAGCCATGGATGTGTGCAATCTAACATTTGATCAACTCAAAAGGAGGATTGTGCAGTATAGGCATAGATACTTCCCAAATGATCCTCATAATCCAGTCTCGGTTTCTACAGAAAAGTGATAAATTTCAATATGAGAAGGATTCCCAGGGAAATCATGGTAGAAAATGTTGCTTTTTCTACAACGACGCAGGACATATGTTGAATATTTTTTGAATAAGAATGTTATATTAAGGAGAGAACTAGTTGCAATGAAGCAACAGGTGGAACACCTTACAGCAGAGAATCAACGATTCTCTTCAAAGTGATTCAATACCGCAGAATGGAAGTCAACCATGTAAGAGGAACTGGTGCCAATGGAGGACACCATGGCATGATTATAAGATGAAATGATGCTTCTACAACAAATGGTGGCTCCTCTAATTGAAATTTAAAAGAAAGCACAAGAAGTGGTAAAACTTTTGAAAGTGACAAACATAGTGATTGACCAATTTTAACAATGGGCTACAAAGTATCTAGATGCTTTGCAACATTTGGAAAGAAAAGACAGGATTTCCACTGAGATAGAGAGATTTCAGCTAAGACTCCACCATCATACCTACATATGTCTTGGAGAACAGTCGATTAGTACTATTGTCGCTTATAATCTACTGCACAGTTGTTTTCAGTCTCTAGCGCAAAAACATGGGATGCCCTCAATAGGATATCTTGAAGAAATCAGAGGCAGGGAATTCATCTTCCAGGAGATCAAGCAATACATATAACAAATCAAGCAAGCATTGATTCAACGGAAGGCTTTGAAATCACCAAAGACATTATTCTACAATATGCCATCGCACTAGTCAAATCTCACATGAAACTTTCATGGCTATGGAATAATATACAGTCAAGCTCCAAGGCTATATTGACAGAGGAACTGGAGGTGAAGATGTGCTATGCATAGAACTTATATTAGGGTCAAATTCATCTCAACAGAGTTTATATCATGGCACACATACATCAAAAATGAGCTCCATGAGGAAGAAAATTATTTTTCAACTTGATAATACTTTGTCCCGCTATCAATTTTGTCTTATATAGCCACTGTCTCATATGTAATTTGTGTTTTGTAATAAATGGTATGTAATGAAGTCGAAGAGACACATGTGGAATGTGAATAGTCACATATGGAATGTAAAAGTCATGTATAGAATATGAACAATAATATAATTTAAAGAGTCGTGAGGAAACTCAAAGGTCATTGTCATTAGTTATCAATAGCTCCTCATAACTCAAGCTAAGGGTTTGGATTCTTGGAGTCTTTCCTTGGCTTCTCTTGTAGTGCATATGAGATAGATCATTCTTTGGAGAAGCAAGTTGTGGCTTGATTTTCCACTAATGGATTTAGTGTTTAAGTTATGTAACAATGTACATGGGATATTTCAATCATAATTATAAGCTATATGAGTCGACATTTCTTCATACATGTATTGTAGATATAGTAGGACTATTATTTTTATGTTTGCGGTATATGTTTCTTTAGTTACATACTAAGTTTAATGAAATAATTCATTGCTTAGATATGGTTAGTATTGAATAAGTGTTGTTAATTTTTCATGATTGTTGTTTATTTTGTGGACTACTCTGCAGGTAATCAACAAGACTTTCTCTTCCTTCCCATGTCCCCCTTTAGGATAGTACTATTGATTTTCAAACTGGAAGCTCGTTTTCCTTTATTATCCATGGAATTTCCCTCATGCACCTTACATTGGGTGTATCATAAAGCTTACATACTTGTTTCCAAAAGAGGTGTCATGATCTCTTGTGTCTGATTGTAACCAAGGCATATCTTTGAAACCTTTCCAACGGTGGTCAGAGCGTATAGCCGAATGGGACTCCTACACCAAATGGTGTGAGGCCTAATTGGGACTTCACATTGGGGAGATCCCCTTACATGTTGGCAGCATCCAACACCATCAACAAGTCCATGGAAAGAGAAGCAAGAGCTATAGATCAAATCTAATTGTTCTACATTCTTCACATGGATCATTACCTTTGATGCAGGTGCCCCAAGTATCAAGTATTAGGTTCAAAGTGTTATCAAGGCGCAATTAGATACTAGAGAGATAGTTTAGAGCTAGTTAAAGTCAGATACTTGAGATATAGTTGCGCAACTGATTGGGCATAGTCAGGGGATCAGTAGTGTTAGTTTCTGTATCATCGAATGTGTTCTAGCCACACAATTTGGTGGAGAGGATAGAATACATGGGTTCTCCAAGACCTAGAAATCGTTTCTGAAAATTCCACCTAGAGATGGCTTAATTAGATTATTATTTGATTTTTAAATATTTCCTAATTCGAAACTTAGGGAATATGGCTAAGTAATCAGAATTAATTGAGTCAAGATGTGAATCATCTAGAAACTTAGACGAAATGACTCCAAGATGATCCTAGCCATTGATTAAGTTTTAATCTTGGTTATGGTGCTCCAACAGTGGATTATAAGAGGAATTCGATGGCACTTGGAGAATACACACCGGAACACCAAAATTTGATTTCCTTGGTAGATAGATTTCCAAAGTAGGAACAGTTAGTTGTCGGAGTGCCAAAGATCAAAGTAGTGAGTGAGGGGCAGGGATAGTGATTCCGGAGGAGAATTTCCATATCCGAGAGTCAGCTATAAGAGGGTTGAGTTTCCTCAGTGAGGATGCGTAAAGGCAACGCATAAGACTCAAATGAAACAGTTCAATTTGGCCAGACAGAGGGTCAATTCAATTGATGGAGGCCAGGAAGTTTTTTGGAAGGGGCCAGCAATTCATTATTAGAGGCTGGATTGGGCAGATGGCTAGATCAGTTGCAGTTCCATGCAGAGCATACCAGTGACTGTGCAGGCTTGATGCAAGGGTTTCGAGAAGCCCATTCAGAGCCAGTTTCAGAGCTGTATCAATGTTGGGTGAGATAAAATTTGTCTCACTAATTTCTGTGGCCATTTTTCCTGTAGTGGATTGCTAGTTTGTGCATTCAGTTTGTACTCAAATTTTCACTACTTCATAGTAATTAAAACCCTCACCGTTGCACTAGTTTTCCCAAGTTGGGTTTTGCCGAGGACATTTGTCCAAAAATAACCATGTCATTTTATGTTTGTGTGTTCTAGTATTTTCTCAGTTTCCAATGTTATTTATTTTCAAAAATTTATTTGTGAAGGTTGCAATGTGTTTATTTTGATGTTTTCATAGCAATAAACTGAATAATTAATTTATCAATTAGAATAAATAATACTAGTTTCTACAAAAGGATTTCAGTAGTGAAATTTTCACAAGTAGATAGTGAAAAGCTAGTTGCAGTCAAAGACTCAAGGGATAGTTGTAGGATCAATTCCAGTGGCATGTTAGATATATAGAGATTGAGTTCCTAGTTGCAGATAGTAGGTATAGTTCCAACCAGAGTGAGACTCCATGAGTGAGTTTCCAACAAGGATAGATTTCCCAGTTCTTATGTAAAGGGAGTTCAAGAGAGATTAGTACACGTAGTTGTAGAGGTTGCAGCAGGGCAGTGGCAACAAGAATGCATCAACAAAGTGAGATAATATTGGTTCAACTATAGAGTTAGCAGTAGAATTAGAGAATGTGTAGTGTCATGGTGGATAGTGACGACCTATGTATATTCTTCACAGTGATTTCTAGTGTCAGGGAGTCATATCAGTAAGAATATGTGAAGTAAAGACGTATCACAGATGTCACATCAATAGTGTGGATCATTTCAACTACAATTTGTTCATCAGGGAGAAGATGAGTAGAATGGATAGTGGAGAGTGTAGAACACCATCCTCGCTAAGAGGGAATGTTAGCTTTTGATGGATATGGTAGCATCAAACACGCATTCTAGTCTCAAATTATGCCAAGAGGCTAAGGAACACGATATCTTCAAAACCCATAAAATGTTTTGCTAAATAAGCTTGGGAAACACCTTAATTAAAATAATTTTCCATAATTAAAATATTTTTAAGTCTAACTTAGGAAAAGTGGTAAATTAATTTTTTTTAATTATGGATGTTCAAGATTTCTCTAGAGGCTTCTATTGATGAAGTATAATTGATCTTAGCCATCGATGGAGATTAAATCATGGTCGTTGAGACTCCAATGAGATATTATAAGAGCAGGTCGAAGGGATTGGGTATAACATCAATGTGATCATTGAGAGCAAGGCAAATCGAGCTACCTAGTTCACAGTTTTCAGTGAGGGCACAATTCGAGCTAGGGAACGAGCATCGAAGAGAGGGAGCAACAAGATTTAGGAGCAAATACATCGATGATATTTTTCCTCAGTTGGGTAAGTGTCCACGAGGCAGGAAAGAAGACATTGAATTATCTATAGAAGAGGTCGATTTTTGCAATGCGAGTTAGCCAGTCCAATTGTGCGAGTTTCCAAAAGAGGGTTTGATCAATTGTCAAATGTCATGATATCAGTGTATGAAAGGTAGATCGAATTCATTTCAGAGGCATAGGGATTCTAGAATACCCAGTTGGAGGCAAATACACGGTTTTATGGTGCTCAAAGGAAACAATGTGTATTCCATGCAATAGTGTGAGTTGCTAGTGTGGGGTGCAAGCAGGCTAGAGGAGGCTGAGTTGATTTGTAGATGAGATCTAGGATCTCTAGTATATTTTTCTAGTGTATTGTCAGAGGTTTTCCAGGTAGGAAACCAGTTGTAATAATTTTCTCAAATTGTTGCATAATTAAATAAACCCTCATTTACTACATTATTTTTCCCTTAAGGGTTTTTCCAGGGACGTTTAGTCCAAAATAATGGTATCATTATTTTTTTTTTGTGCATCTATTTATAAGTTCCCATTTAATTTCTACAACGTATTTTATTTATTGAATAAGTGTAGTATGGTTTATTCATTATTTTTAGTTAATCGTTGAACATAAAACAAATAAAATGTAAATTTAGGAGAATAATACTTCGTTGCTACAACTCAAGGATTTTTCACAATTAGGTCTTGAGAAAACTACAAAAACCCATAAAATTTTCACAAAAAAAACATGTAAAAACAACACACCCTCATGAAAACCCACTATATCACGAAACCTCTGTGTCCACGACCGATTGATTTAAATCTCCCATAGGGTCCAATGCAAACAAAAAACCAATTTGTGGTGTGCCATGGGCATGGGGCAACACTCCATGGAACAATAAACAATAAACCACCATATACAGAATGATAAACCCCCCATGAACCAGTTGAAACATAGACATCCCTCCAACAATGTAACGATAGAGTTCCAGGTCGAATAGAGAAGGTGGTCGATCGAAAAAAGTATAGATGCAGCTGAGTGCCCACACTCCGGGCTCAAACAACATTACACAGTATTTGTGACCAACTCCTGCAAAAGCCCTAAACACCTCCCTAAACCACACCAAAATGGTATGCATTGAAGTGCCCACCCACCATGATAGGTGGCACCACCAGTTGGACGTGTGTTGCATATCCTCACTGGCAGTCATCAGTAAGCTTGGGGTTGTGGCAGGCAGAGTGTGCAATAATTGGTGTCCCTCCCCTAGTAGGGCCACAATCATATATACTTGCTTGAAGTAATTTTTAAGGGGTGAAATTTCATCATTTGACTATTTTTTGGACTTTAAAATAAAAAATCTCCCATTTGGTTAAAAATTTAGCTATTTTTTACATATATATATAATTAATATTTTCCAAAAATTTACCGATTTAAATAGTAAATTATATGTTTTTAATTGAATAATCACCTACATTCTATATGTATGATTTTTGAAATTAGATTAGTAACCTATAATATTATACATAGGCATAATACTTGAATCATTAAAATTCCTTAGCTTGCTCATGTTATTTCAAATATGGAAAGTGAACTCTAAATACCACTACTATTATTTGCAATGAATTTTCCAACTCTTTCATCATATCAATACCCTCTGTTACACCATTTTTTGGTCATCTAAACTATTGTTATTAGATGGACCCAAGTACACCATGTAAGACCAATTTTACCCTAAGTAAAATTGCATTCACTATGAAAATAACTTAGTAAACCACCTTTATTAAGTTGTTTACGTTCTAAATAGGAAACCCTAAGAAGAAACATTAAATAAATCTATATTTGTTTGATTTTCCTCAAGGAATAGTTAGTTAAACAACAATTTAATTAATATTCCTAGTTATATTTAACCCAAAACAAGGAAATTAATTAGATAAATCATTATTTATCTTATTATTTTCTAAAGAATAATTATCTAAACCTTATTTAAATAATATTCTTTGTTATATATGACTAAATCACCCATAAATAATTAAATAAATCATTATTTATTTGATTATTACTCAACCACATCCTTAAAATGATAAATAAATCATTTATTTCTTTATTATTTACAAATAAAGGGATTTGACCCAAGTCAAATTCCTTTTCCCTCCAACAAATATAATAAAATATTCCATAAAAGTTGGATCTTGATTTGGTTAATAATATTTTAACTATGCACCAATATCTAGACTAATTCAATATTTTGTTATAAATAGAAGGGTTTTCCCATTCATTTACCACCTTTTGTTGCCTAAAGATCACTCTATATCTATACTTTTGGTCTGACTTTGATCCACCATCATAGTCATATTTTGCTACCATTTTTGTCTGGGTTTTCTACACCATCAAGAGAGATGAATTTTAGATCTGAAGTGCTGAGGACTTACAAGAACCCATCCCATTGAGGAGAACTGTTAACACCCTTCTGTGTTTTCCTCCCAGGTGCCATTAATACAAAATTCATTCAACATATTCTTGTCTTGTCTATTGGATGCATGGAATAAATCTTGTTTTTTCTACTGCTTAATGTCTTCTAATTCATAGATCTAGATTTTTGCAACATTTATCTTGATCACCTAACTGCATATCTGAGGATATTGGCAGCCATCTTTTTTGTTAGGGTTGTTTTTTATGTACAGCTAAAGTGGTCTTTTTTCGTACGCTTGGAATTAAGATTCATACTAACAACTAGCGACTCCACACGGGTTTACAATTACGACCGATGTCGTTTTTATGATCCTTGCATATCCAGCTGCTTCAAACCCTAGGATTTCTCTTCAACCCCTTGTTTTTGTTTTTCTTGATGTTGTTTTTAACCTATAAAACCCTAAAACAATAAAAATTCTAACTTGTGTATGTTTTCGGACCTATTGCGCAGGTGACAGACATCAAGCCGCAGCTGAGACGACAATTTTTTCTGAAATCTGCCGCTGAGAGTGCCGGAAGTGTAGGTTGCACTTTTTGGCCCAAAACCTATGACCTAGAGCTTCAGGAAGAGAGAATCAGCCCAAAAACTACGACCTCTGCTAAAAACAGGTCAAAAACTGCGACCTGGATTTTTTGCAGGATTTTTTCTGAAAGTTTTCTTGGTTTGTCTGAGCCTCTGTTCAGGGTTTTCTGGCCTCTGTCTCCATCTATTTTGGACCTATACTTGTTTTGTTTTGCTAAAATAAGTGGGAACCTAGCCCCTTAGGGCTTCAGTACCCTCCACCTCTTGTGGAAGAGTTTTCTCTATTGTAGGTTGTCTGAAATTTCAGAGTCTTTAGAATTTTTTTCATATTTGATACCTCACCTTCAGATCCACTTCAGATCGGCTTGTTATCCTTCCAAATCACCTCATTTAGATTTTTTTTGGTTTTCCTCTAGGGTTCACTCTGTTTCCCTCCATGAGATAGCCTTTCGCCACCTCTTTTTACAGCAATTTTTCCTCTGATTTGTTGTTGTTTTCTGCACCACTTTCTAGCAGATTTTGTCCTTTAGATCCCTGTCCCTCCTGACCTTAGATCTATTGGCTTTTTTAGTGTGTTTTGATTAGTTTTTTACTCACCTATAGGCTATTTGTTGAGAGACCCGCCTCCTTTGGTTTAGATTATTGCATTATTAGTTGTTTATTTTCTGTTTTTGCAGGCTTATATACTGTCATTTGCAGGTTTATTTACAGCTATACAGCACACTTTTTATTTTTCTCTACAAACGTCTGGGTTTAAAAATTAAAATTTATACACTTCACACACACACACTAAGCGAAAAAGGGCTTGGTTAACACCGCCAAGCAAAGACTCTAAAACATTGAAATCAATTGATCCTGCACCTCTCTGCCCTTGTTTCGACATTGTAATCAGTTGATCTTGCACCTCTCTGCCCTTGTCGGTCTCTTTTTCCTTTGTGTCGTGTTTGTGTTGTCATCATTATGCCACCGAGGCATTTATCCCAAGGACTTCTTGGCCTTCATCCTCAGTTTCCGGCAGGAAGACTTACTCCTCTGCGTAGGATTCAAGTTAGTCCTCCACCGAGTCCGCACACCGACTCTTCTTCTGGTCCTTTGGGTTCTCCTTCTCATTCCGCTTTCGGTTCTCCCCCTGACACCTTCACCATGTCTGGTGCAGGACCTAATGCTGGTGGTAACCCCAGCACTCATGCTAGGAATACCACTAGTGGGACCGCAATGGACACTACCCCGGCTGCGCCCTTGCTCCCCTTCATGGCAAGCCTCAGCCTCCCCAATTTTGACCAGTTGATAAATGACCCTATACACCATGATGCTAGTTGGCCTGCTATGCCAACGAAGCTCCCTTCCGACATCCCAAAGTTTGAAGGCCTTCCTGGAGAAGATCCTACAAATCACGTTCGATCTTTCCACATGTGGTGTTCGTCTAACTCCATTACCGATGACTCTATCTGTCTTCGGTTGTTCCAACATACGCTTATAGGTGAAGCTTCTAAGTGGTATGTTGATCAGGCCCCTTCCTCTCATACCACCTTTGTGACTCTTGCCCGGGATTTTCTATCTTACTTCCAACTTCCCCTTCATTATGACACTGGTATCGAACTTTTGACTTATTTTCGTCAATCATCTGCGACCCGCCTATCCGATCATGTCCAGGAAGGGTGGAGAAGAAAGAGCCTATGTCAAGACCCTACCTTCGAAGACCATGTCTACATGGACTGGTTCCTTAGATCTCTCTTGCCTCCTATTGGGAAATATGTCGCATCACATTTTCCTCAAACCGAAGAAGCTGCTCTCCAAATGGCGTTAAAATATGACCTAATCTACGCTCAGTCGAGTTATGTTTATATCGCTCTACCTGATCTTCCCAGACCTGGTGGTGCCAACGCACCGGGGGCACCTCATGTCGCTGACGGTATCGTTGGAACTCTCTCTAATCCATACGCTCAACCTCCCATGGGCTATGGTTTTCTTGGGTGGGGGGCAGCACCTCCTACTCTTTTCCCCCTCCCGGTAGCACGTATCCAGGATACGGTATGCCTCCTCTTTTTTCCCAACCTCCTCTTTACCACATTGTTACCCAACCTCCTTATTATCCATATCTACAGCCTGGTGCTCCAACTCCTCTAGCATTAGCACCTCCGCCTCCCTTGCCTTCTCAACCCCGCCAACAACAGCCACCGCCCCCTCAGGGGCAGGTATATGCACAGTAGGGCGCTACTAATCCTCCTCCCTCCAAAGAGACAAGGAAAGACACTCAAAATCAATTTTCTCCCGGTAATCCTGGACCTAATCCTCAAAATAATGCACCTAACACTGCTAACCAATAACAGGGCACTCAGCCCAAGCAGTACAGGCTTGTTCCCATGAACCAGCCTTGTTCTTGTTATGGTGTTTATGGTCATTACACGCACAATTGTCCTCTTTTACAATAGATGAAGCAGATGTGGGAGTCTTAAGCAACGTTGCGAGGACAGCAAGCCTCCCCTTCCACCCCCCCCCCAATGCTGCGCCTAGTCAGCCAGCTGTGCTTACTAATCCTTTCCCTCAGCAAGGATTTGTGGCTACCCAACCACCTGAAGGACAGGTGGTCACTCAACCTCTTCCATCTGGTACCTTCAATTACCAAATTCTCATGATGAACTCTGCTCAACCTCTAACCGTAGACATCATTCTTCAGACTCGGTCTCGTCAATACAACAAGCCTCCTGCTACGTCTATCCTCGAGCTGCCTCCTTCGGTCTCTATAGAGCCTCTTTCGACACCTAATGGTCCCTTACAGATCCCTCAGCCTAAAGTAGAGGGTCATACCAAGATCCCTAAGGGACCACTATGTCGAAATGCTGCTTCCAGAAAAGCTGCCCATTCGTATAGCATAGTAGATGATTTAGCACAATCACCCTGCTGCCATTTCAACGCTGGAACTCCTCTAGTCATGCCCTTCACAACGAAAAACTCTACTATTTTCCATGGGTGTTTTAGATCCTTCCGACGATCAATTGATTGTCTTTAATGTTGACCGGTCAAAACATCCTCCTCTCCTTGCTTCTTTCACCTTCCAAATCCTAGTCAAGGTCCGGAACGCTAACGTTTCCCGATGCATTATTGATGAGGGGGCATCCACCTGTGTGATGTCTGCTTCGGTTTGGAAGCAACTCGAATCACTTGAGTTGGCTCCTTCCATGATCACTCTCCGAGCGTGGGATGGCCATGCCTCCCAGCCCATTGGCTTATTCTGCAATTGTCCTATTACTCTTGCGAGCAAGAATTTTTGCGTTGACGTAGAAGTCATAGATGCCCCCTTAGATTACAACATTCTATTGGGTCGTAGCTACACTTATGTGATATTTGTTGTCCCTTCTGCGGTCCACCACAAGATGTCCTTCCCTCATAACGGAAAGATAGTCACCATCGACCAGTTGACATATTACGAACCGAAGTCTCAGACCTCCTCTGAGTCTACTATCTCTTCGGTGGCCAACAAGAAAACCGTCGATCCTTTGACTAGTTTTTCACCTGGAATCTACAAATATTCCTCATTGCTTGGTACATTCCCTGGTCTTCCTCCTCCTGTCTCTGATCCCAGCTCATCGAATGTTTGCATGATGCAATCGTCTCGGGCTGCCCTCAAGCAGCCTGCCTTGGCGAGTCAGCAGCCTCCTAGCCCTCCGTAGCCTACTCCTAACCCTTTGATTCAGCCTTATGGACCTCCTCCTCTTGGCCGTTCAGCTAGTATCCATGAGCCTCTTTACCCTCCTGGAATGGTTCCCCCAGGCCTTAACCATTTAAGAGTCGTCCTGCCTGGACATTACCCCTCTGGTCAGCTACCGTTCCTAGCTCACCCCCCAGGAGTGTACATGTTACCTGTCATGGACACCCTCTCTCTTCCTAATTTGACCCTTGGGATTCATTTCTGGTACCTTGATCCTCTAGCCACTACCCTGCCTGGTAAACCCAAACCTTATCTTGCTTTGACCCCGGTTCAACCAGTCCCCACGACTTCTCCCACTGAAATAGTGCCTCAACCACCTCAACAGGAACCACCTCTTGTTGCGACCACTTCGGGTAAGAAGGGAAAAGCTCGCAAGAAGGCATCAAAAGACAAGGTTGCCCCGACAAACCCTACCCCTCCTCGGCCTCCAAAGCATACCATCCAGTGTGCTTTTTATGATGTTGTCGATCATGCCACCCCTACTTGTCCGGAGTTGCCTCATCTCAAGCTCATGGTTAATGTCGCATCCCCTGAGTCTATTGTCCCGGAAACCTCTATTCCTTCCTTGACTGCAGCTAGGAACCCCAATACTATTCACACCAACCAACCCTATGCTTTGTGTGATCTCCATGGCCATTATACCCACCTCTGTCCCCGCCTCGAGGACTTCCGCACCTCTCTAGTGACAGTTCGCCAATTCAAGGCCAAGCACAACGAGTCCACCACTCCCTTATTTGTGCGTTTTGCTTCAGCAAAACCAGAGGATACGAATGCTCCCATTGACATTCTCCCTCCTGATGTCGAGATGACGAAGCCTTCGTCAACCATTTTCTACCTATCATCATCCATGAGACCGTCGGTGGAAGTCCCCTTGGAGACTTCCCCTGATGTTTTGCTTGACCTCCCTTCAGTGATCACCCTGGGCTCAACATCAGTAGATCCTTTATCTAATTACTCTTCTGTCACCCCTTATGACGATGCGCATGTGAACCTCTCTTCTCATGATGATGAGTCAGGTAGCTTCGCCGCGTCAGGTGGTCTTTCTTCCACCAGTCACCCCATCTTCTATTACGATGACGACATTATGGAAGTATTTACCACCCCTGACTTTATCTTTCCCCCCTTACATTGAACCCATGCATTTGAACCACATACACCTTATGGCCATTACATTGACACCCAATGTTTGGGTAAGGGGGCACCCATATTTGAGAGACCAGGAGAAGTAATTCTCCACCACTCTCCTAGTGTATCTTGTCGTTTCGACTCTATTACCATTATTATTCCCCATTTAGAATAACCTCTAGAGTCCCATATCACTTCAGATCACTCTAGGGAGGATACCCCTCATCATTCCTTCATCTTACATCAAACAACCCAGTCCCTTCGACATTGTTGTTGACCAACCTGTGGGCTTTCTAGGAGAGCACCAGTTCATTATCTCCAAATCCTCTCTTTGGGTTAGTGACACCATGTACACAAACCTGGAAACTTAAAGTCCATTTGATTCATATATGTAGTACCAAAAGAGATTGGTAATCCTCCATTCCCTTTCTCAAACTGCATAACCATAACGAAAACAAATGGCGCACCACATCATTAAAATGTGTTTAGATTCCCCTTTTCCTAAATACATTTTGGCATGACCACAACATGCTTGGGGGCACCTATGCCCCTCAACCATAAAAATCTCAGATCTTAGCCAAAAATAGCATTGAAATCCCCTTTCTCTGATAGGTCGCACTTTTTAGGTCATTTCCTAGGACAGGTCGCAGTTTTCTGCCCAGTACCTGCTACCCAAGTCACAGAACAGACCCCTAAAAGTGCGACCTGTCCTGTTCATGAGCTCTGGGGACCTAAACTGAACTTTCAATCCACTAAAATGAAAGAGTAGGGTTATTCCTCTTACCTGAAACTGACGGATCTCGATTCCAACGGTCAGTTTGTCTGCTACGCTCACCGCAAGATTTAGGGCCTTCTCTCCTCTCTACATTCACCACAGCTCCACATGCAAATGAGTGAATTTAGAGGGAAAACGCCTTATTAAAAGAAAACCCCTAATTTTTCTTTCGCCTACTGCGGCCAAACCATAGCTTATTTTAATGAACCGTCGGTACTGTTGGAAAGATCTCACCGAGCCCTCAAATGGGTATCTGTTAGTTTTTAGTGATTTGATACTTCACCGGGACACATTTTTTCCAAGAAGCGTCACTTCACCCCTCCTCAAAATCGAATTTCTTCACTTGCAACACTCGTACTAGGGGCACCACTTTGCCTCCATACTTGTCCACGCTCGTGTCAAATTTCATCATGAGTTACCATCTTGTACTCATGTTTTTATGGTACCCATTGGACCTTTTCTGTGTGGAAGCACCATCGAGTCACCCTTATTTAGAGCATCTGAGTTGAGTCATCATTGCATTCATGGAGTCTATCTCAAGTCCCTTTGTATCCCGTTATAGTCCTCCATCCTTCATTGCTTGGTTCCTCTCTCGTGTCGCACATTATGACCTTCAGTCCCACTGTCCCCTATCCCTCATGATGTTGTGTCAGTCGCTACCAGGTCATCCATGCCCCCTATGCTCTAACAAGGGAATTTGTCTGTCCGCTACTTAGTACCCCCCATTTCATCATCATCCTTGGTGTCAGTTTTTCAGTCGCTCTACTATTTTCTCTCATGCCTTTGTTGAGGATCCCTTATTGCCTCACCTATGGAAGACCTCCTTCTGTCGACATCAGCTCATTCATTCCAGAAGACAGGTCTAGAGGGCGGTGTACCTTGGTTCCAGCTTCCACTCTTGTTCGGTGCCTTGGATCAAGCAAAGGGACTCCTTATTTCCCTTTGACTTGATTTTTTCTCAGCTCCAGCTCCTTTCAGCATGATCAAGATCCGTATACTTGATGGTTCAGTGATGCAGCGGCTGATATCGGTGATTCACGGGTGTGTGTGAGATGTCTCAGCCCTCATGAGGGGGTGGCCCTACAAGTAGCCCCCCACATACCCAGATGACCTCTTCATTACAGCCTTTGATGTAGCTCCATACATTTGATGATGTCAGCCTCAACTGCTTGCAGCGCCTTTTTTTTTGCATGTATCAGTCAGATTTTCAGATCCCTTCCTCGTTTTCAAGGGCATCTGGGTTGTATTTATATCTCATGTACTCAGATATTATTGTACAAGTCCTGGATGTTATCCCAGGCACAATATGTATGTGGGATTCATTATCATGTTGTTTATCTGGCTCATGTTTATGCCAGCATATACTATATTTTTCAGTCCATTGTTTATTGGACGTCTTATTCTTTGTACTTTGTCTCGACGGGCATAGGTATGCCTCCCCTGCTGCCTATAGCACAAGTACTCACTCATAAAATAGACTTGTCGGACCTGTAAGTCTCGTCTCCTCAGGGTCTAGTCCTTTCAGCACTTTTTTCTACCTTATACTTCTCCCTCTTTGACTTCCCCTTCAGTGTCTAGTGATTGAGTTCTTACAACGTACTTCGGTCAATGTATGATTAGCTCCTAACGCTCGCACGCTGGGGGGAAATCTATTGCACCATTTTTTGGTCATCTAAACTATTGTTATTAGATGGACCCAAGTACACCATGTAAGACCAATTTTACCCTAAGTAAAATTGCATTCACTATGAAAAATAACTTAGTAAACCACCTTTATTAAGTTGTTTATGGTCTGAATAGGAAACCCCATGAGGAAATATTAAATAAATCTACATTTGTTTGATTTTCCTCAAGGAATAATTAGTTAAACAACCGTTTAATTAATATTCCTGGTTATATTTAACCCAAAACAGGGAAATTAATTAGATAAATCGTTGTTATCTTAATAACTCACAAGAATAATTATTTAAACCTTATTTAAATAATATTCTTTGTTGAATATGACTAAATCACCCTTAAATAATTAAATAAATCATTTTTTATTTTATTATTACTCAATCACATCCTTAAAATGATAAATAAATCATTTATTTATTTATTATTTACAAATAAAGGGATTTGACCCAAGTCAAATTCCTTTTCCCTCCAACAAATATAATAAAATATTCCATAAAATCTAATGTCTTCTAATGCATAGATCTAGATTTTTGCAGCATTTATCTTGATCACCTAACTGCAGATCTGAGGATATTGGTAGCCATATTTGCTATTAGGGTTGTTTGTTATGCACAACTAAAGTGGTATTTTTTCGTACGCTTTGAATTAAGATTCATAATAACACCCTCACTTTTCCTTATGGCATACAATGATTCTTTCCAGATGACAACCATTGTTGCTTTGATCAACCACTATAACTAGAGGGAAGTCATGGTTGTATATATAAATTATGACTATGAAAGAAACAGACTGTTAGTGTTGGATTATGAACTTAGGAATGTTGATGTTGCCACATGTGAATAATTTGGCTATCTCATATCAATGTCCATCCCATGGGAAGTGCACAAAATTATGGATGTTGCATAATATCAAGTTCATTATCAAAAGTTTCAATTATGGATAAAGAGATAATATTTGATAAGTATAAGAACCTTTCAACATATTATATTGTTCAACATGGAGAGGTGGTAAATAAAAAATTAATAATTTTTAAGAATTTCCTCTTGAAAGTAAAATCATTGAATGATTATTGGAGCATGGTTATGATCATCGTCACTGCAAGTTTGTTTTATTTGAGGCTAATTTTAATGAAGAAAGAATGGGACTACATTCAAAATTCTCCAACACATTCAAAATTATGTACCATTGGGGAGAAGTTATTGGCTTTCAAGAATAGGGAGCATGTTGTAGATGAAGTTAACAACTCATCTATGATAGTTATATGTGGTCAGATAAAATAATACCAATGTCTGCTTAATGTCTTCTAATGCATAGATCTAGATTTTTGCAGCATTTATCTTGATCACCTAACTGCAGATCTGAGGATATTGGTAGCCATATTTGCTATTAGGGTTGTTTTTTATGCACAACTAAAGTGGTATTTTTTCGTACGCTTTGAATTAAGATTCATACTAACACCCTCACTTTTCCTTATGGCATACAATGATTCTTTCCAGATGACAACCATTGTTGCTTTGATCAACCACTATAACTAGAGGGAAGTCATGGTTGTATATATAAATTATGACTATGAAAGAAATAGACTGTTAGTGTTGGATTATGAACTTAGGAATGTTGATGTTGCCACATGTGAATAATTTGGCTCTCTCATATCAATGTCCATCCCATGGGAAGTGCACAAAATTATGGATGTTGCATAATGTCAAGTTCATTATCAAAAGTTTCAATTATGGATAAAGAGATAATATTTGATAAGTATAAGAACATTTCAACATATTATATTGTTCAACATGGAGAGGTGGTAAATAAAAAATTAAGAATTTTTAAGAATTTCCTCTTGAAAGTAAAATCATTGAATGATTATTGGAGCATGGTTATGATCATCGTCACTACAAGTTTGTTTTATTTGAGGCTAATTTTAATGAAGAAAGAATGGGACTACATTCAAAATTCTCCAACACATTCAAAATTATGTACCATTGGGGAGAAGTTATTGGCTTTCAAGAACAGGGAGCATGTTGTAGATGAAGTTAACAACTCATCTATGATAGTTATATGTGGTCAGATAAAATAATATCAAAATACCAAGGAAATGTAGACTTATTTCAAACTATATTGGGCATATTTTTAACGTAGATGTTGTCCACATGTACAGCATTATTCCCAATATTATTTCAAATATGTTTTCAATTATTTATGACAATGGTAATCAACAAAATAATAATCATAAACAACAATGAGGTGAACCTATTTATATACCAGAGCCTATGCATTAGGAATGACGTGAAATCTAGAAAGGATAATGGCTAGCATGTTAGGCACCTTGAATTGAATGGAATCACACTTAGTCTCAAGTTGCATCACCAACAGAGAAGATGCCTTACTAGCACAAGTGACCTATTGTTTCCAGGTGTTAATGGGAAACCAAAATCAAGAAAATTGAGGGTAGCTACCAAGGTGTTGATTATTCTTATTGCATGTGGATGCCATGCCATAATAATTTTAGAAAGTATTTGTAATTTTTTACTGTACAAGTATTTGAATGCATTGAAGACAATGCATAAATAAGACGGAGGGGAATGCAATACCCCTGATTGAAACCTCAAATTGTAATAAATGTGTGTGTGTGTGTGTGTTGCTTAGTTTGGTGAGTCAGTACGTGCTAATTAGGTTGATGAACTAGGAATTATTAAGGCTTATGTGCCCCTATGTGTATAAGTATGATAGACTAATGGGGAAATGTATGGATATTATTTAAGGCTAGAGTGCCTATGTGGTCGAGGAAAAGAGTTTATGTGTTAAAGGCTAGCATACCTAGTATATATGTAAATATACTAAGATTGATAAAATAACACCATGATTACAGAACAAAGGAAAAAAGGAGTATGGGGGCTAGGACTCCATGACAAGAAAAGTGAATGAGCTAGGGAGCTTTGCAAACGGGTTAATCTAGGAAAACATTATGTATCCCTAGCCAATATTATAAGGAAACAAGTCTTGATATGGAAATTTGCTATAATATATTATTAACATATAAAGTAAGGGGTACCATGCCTAAGAAAGGTGGTTTCTCCACTTAGTTGGATATCTACCACGAGGGATAAGTGTCCCTATGTTAGGGAATGAAGGTTACCTAAAGACTCTTAAGGGTAGTAGGAACTCTTGGAAGCCACAGGGTTCTCAAACATCCTGGGTCGACTTAAGTTTGTCACCCTGGAGGTAGTGGCACAACCCAAGGGACTGCGAGTGCAAAGAAGGGGGTGCAGTGCTTGGGTTTGAGGCTACTAGCGTATGTGATCCTATTGGTTGGAGATTGATGATGTGTTGGTTGGATATTGATGATGTTTGGTACCTTGTCCCTATTCATATTCAATACTGAATATGTACATGGATTGGATAGTTGTTGACAATGTGGAGTTACGACCCTAGTTCAGGGGTGACATGTTGCCAAGAGAGTTGGAGTAGCGTGATCTATCAATGGTTGGTGTGTCTGAGGTTGGTAGTATTTTCACAAATTTTATGAGAGAAGTGTTTAAAATTTATTATGACATATTTTTTGTTTGTTGTTTATGATTTTCTTACATTATATTTTTCTACTCAGTCATATTGTGTGTGTATATGTGTGCGCGCGCGCGTGTGCGTGTTATTAGTAATTGGAATATCAGTGCTAGTGGGTGATGGAGGATGATACATATTTATTAATCATATGTTCAAATCAAGTTCATATATATATACTTGGTTTAGAATTGATATGATTTACTAATCTTTTTTTTATTTTTTAATGCATATTCTCAATTAAAAATAAAAATTCACAAACTTAATCATAGTATTTTAGTGTCAAACATGGATTTAGCTTAAATATAAATAAAGTAGGGTATGTAAAAAGGTTATTCCTTCTCAAAATTTTACAAATTATTTTTAATGAAATCTAAGAACATAAAAGTGAGAATCATAACATTTTTTGAAAAAACTTTAAGGAAAAAATTTGATACTAATGCATTTTTTTTTGTAAGCTTGGTAGGACCTTCTTCATTCATTCATCAAAAAGGGCAGATTACATCCATGATCAGGTGGTAAGGTGGCCTCAATATTCCCAGTGGGAAACCAAATCTGTTGGCTGTAGACATTTCTGAATCTTATATCTTATGCAGAAATTATTATTGTTAATCTGGTTAAGCTCCTCCTACTTATATAAGTTACCAGCTGAATAAATTCAAGTTAACATTGAAGCAAAACACATAACAGATCTCTACCAACCCAGATCTAGAATAAGCACATGCGCACATTGACAAAGTGACACAGTTATTTATGGACAAATAGTCCTCGGAAAAACCCAATGTGGGGCAACTGGTCTCTAGCTGCTGGAGGGTTCTATTATTAAGAATATTTCTGAATACACAAATCTGGGTTCCAGATCTGGAAAACCCGACAGAGATAACACTATATCTACAGATCTATGGCTGATCTAGGGCCAAAACAATGACTGATCCACACCCTCAAATGGGATTTACAGGACTCAGCCAAATCTAGGCCTAGAAACCCCAGCGCTGCCCCTGAAAGCCTCTGCGTCAGCCTCTTAAGCCCCTGAAATCCTCTGCGTCGGCCATGGATGGCCTCCAAACCCTCAGCGTAGCTCCGAAAGGGACTGCGTTACCCTAGAATGGGTGAAGCATTCACTACGCTGCCCCTAAGGGTCTTTGCGTAACCCCTGAAGGGTCTCCTGAAAATTACGTTGTCCTTCTTGTTGTTGCCTTCCTCTGCGATGTCCTTGAGCTGATCTCTTCTTTGCCTCTTGTGTATTCTAGACCCTGGGATCAGATCATCCCCTTGGTCTAAATTCCCCTCTCTGTAGCTGAAAAACTTCTGAGTATTCTTAGCAAACTCTGCCCTAGAATCTCAGCTTAGCTTCAATGCTTTGCCTCTGTGTGTCTTTACAAATGACCCCAAGCCTTTCCTTTATACTTTTCTCATTGACAAATCAACAGCCATGATAAAATCTTGAATCAATGGCTAAAATTAAAAGAAAGCTTGATCTGTGTGACTTAAGACAATTTCATCATATGCTTAATTAAATTCACTTTAATTATTTAAGTTCCCTAAGTTTTAACTTAGGAAATACATTAATAATTAATTAATTTAATATCTCTTAAACTAGATGATATTTCCCAAATCCATTTTTGGGTCTTGTAGATCAGGTGAACTCTAACCTTCCTCAAAATTTGGGACCTAGATTACAACTATTGCTACCCCAAATACACAAAATCTCAACACTCCCTCTTAGCATCAAGGGTGTGCTCTAGTAACACATCACACTTATGCATTACATGATTTTGGGCACTGGTTCTGTGTTGCTGAAGCTTGGCCTCCTGCCACTCAACTCTGCACTGTTGTTGCCATTCTCTACTGTTGCCCATGACTCTGCCACTTCCACTGCAACCATTTTACTACAACTCCCTCTCAATATGTTGCATCTATGCTGCTCATAGCACTGCCACTACAGATCCGCTACACTGCAACTTCAGTTGTTGAGAGAAACAACTGAATCTCCTGCCCAATCTTTGACAAACAAGTCAAATGGGTTGAATCCTCATCACTAAATCTCCATAGGCTATAGATCTGTGCTGGCATCTAAAGAACGATGCACAGTTACAGCTCTGCCTGCGTAATCAAACTCCCTCTGCACTACTAAAGTCACATTAGTTCCTTGTGCTGAAATCTATCACACTGTCGTTGCACTGTGTTGTCCCTCTGAAGCTCTCTGCGTTGCTGCAGCTCCACACTACGTAATCAGCACTACTCTGCACTGTTGAAGTCACATCAGCTTCTGCGCTGCTACTGCTTCTACTTTTTTGTTGCTATGCTCTGCGCTGCTCCTCCCAGCCTCCAGATCTGCCTCTGCTTCACCCATTGCTCCACTTGTCCTGCTATTGTCTTAAGGCTTCCATAGCTCGCATGTGATCCAAGAGATGAGCTGCTCAAGGATCCCACCTTCTTCTATGTATCTCCTCTACATGTCCATGTCACCACACCTCCGTGGTTCATGAGCACTCATGGCTGCATCATCTCCTGACCCATCGTCTGCCACAACTACCTTGGAAGAGGATGCTTCCTTGTCCCTTTTCTTCTCCGGAAAATGGCTGGAAAAATGTCCCATTTAACCACACTGGAAGCACTTGATATTTGAAATATCCTTCTTCTTCTTCGGCTACTTCTTCGATGCCAAGGTTGAATCTTCCTCGTCTTCCTTCTTTACTTTGCTCAACGCAGGGTTGTGATGCCTCTTGGTGAATCTGCGTAGTTATTCTTGCCACAGGATTGACCACAAGCTATCCCAATCTGGAAGGTCCGCTCTGCCTGAGATACTTTGGACAAAGTTTTCTCACTCATCCATGACTGCATTGAGGGTAGTCCTAACTATCACTGCATCATCTACGGTTACACCCGTTGCAGTTAGTTGATCCCTGATTTCCTACAGTCTGAAGAGGAAGTGTTCCATGTCTTCTTCCTTGGTCATCATGAATGACCTCAGTTGGGTCTCCAACAACATTTTCCTTTGGATAGATTTTCCATCATACAGGGAAGTTAGGGCCTTCCACATCTCATTAGTTGTCTTCTTCTCAGCTATGTGTGGTAAAATATGGTCCTTGATACTATCCATTATCAGCCGATTGGCATGCCCAACAGCTTCTCTATGCTTTCGTAGGAGATCCGCATCTGTCGGTGTGGCCAGAGTCTGCTCTGCATGGTCTCTTAGATTGTATGCCTTAAGGACAATCAGGACCCTTGCTTTCCAAACTGAAAAGTTTGAGAGGCCCTCTAGCCTATCCTGATCACGTAGTCCATGAGGAGCCATCTACTTAGAATGTGTTGAAACTTCCTTTTCTCTTTGCTAGAGAAATGGATCTAAGGCCCGTGGTGAAACAGGTGCCTTCTGCTCCCTCTGACACTTGATTCCCCTCCTTGGAAATCTACTAAATCAGCTATGATTCAACTTTTTCTTTGATCCTCTGATCAAACTCTAAGTTTCCTTTAGCAATAAACTTCCTGAGAAGTTGATCTCCTCCCAATCTTTGTCACTTGTACTAAGGCTAAAAATCTAAAATCTTCATAGTTTTAACCCCACCATTTCTTCTGAATTTATGAAACTTTTTTGCAAACTTTTCTGGATCTGACAGATTCAGATCTGAATCACACAGGCTGGCTTCAGGCCCAACCAGCATTGTTTCTGAGCTACCTCTGCGCAGTAAATGCGTGGGCTTGTTAGGACATAGCGCTGGACAGCGTCACCCTTCCCTCTGCATGAATCTGCTCCTGAAAACTGCGTTGTCCCTTCATATCTGCTTCTCTGCTTCTTTTCTAGTTGCTTTTTGCAGCTAGATCTTTCAGATTCTTCAGCTGGTGAACCTCCTAGATCTACAATTGTTCTGATACCATGTAGAAATTTCTGAATATTATATCTTATGCAGAAATTATTATTGTTAATCCGGTTAAGCTCCTCCTACTTATATAAGTTATCAATGGAATAAAATCAAGTTAACATTGAAGAAAAACACATAACAGATCTCTACCAATACAAATCTAGAATAAGCAAATGCACACATTGACAATGTGACATAGTTAGAAAAATAGTCCCAAGAAAAACCCAATGTGGGAAAACCGGTCTCTGGCTACTGGAGGGTTCTATTATTAAGAATATTTCTGAATACACAAATCTGGGTTCCAGATCTGGAAAACCTGACAGAGATAACACTAGATCTACAGATGTTTGGCTAATCTAGGGCCAAAACAATGACTGGTCCACACCCTCAAACAGGATTTACAGGACTCGGCCAAATCTAGGCCTAGAAACCCCAACGCTACCCCTGAAAGCCTCTGCGTTAGCCTTTGAATCCCCTGAAAGCCTCTGAGTCAGCCTTAGATGGCCTCCAAACCCTCAGCGCTACTCCAGAAGGGACTGCGTTACCCTGGAATGGGTGACGCAGTCACTGCGCTGCCCCTAAGGGTCTCTGCGTAACCCTTGAAGGGTCTCCTGAAAATTACATTGTCCTTGTTTTTGTTGCTACTTTTCTCATTGACAAATAAATTGTAATATTCCCTTTCTTGATCCAGTCAAAGGGGATAGAATAGATCCATGGTACTTACCGTGGTATTTTCCCATGGTATTGACCCATGGTATTGGCCCATGGTATTTCTTGTTGGTATTGACCCATTAAGCCTATAAAAGGGGAGAGAAGCTAGGCATTTAGAGCATTCTGGATTATCTATATTATTGTGTTTGGGTTGAGAACCTGGCCTGGCTAGCTCTATTATTGATCCCGAGATGAAAACCCCACAGTGATGTTTATGTGGTGAATCCATTCAGGATTCACAAGTGGGCTTCAATTTCTTATATTTGTCATTTTCAAGCAGCTGTGCATGCCATTTGTAGGATTTTATGGTTTGGGCATGTATTTCACTTTCAGTGAATAATAAAATAAATAAATGGCTACATTTCTTGTGTTCTGGTTCTTGATGAAAGACTGTATTAAATCAGAACACTAAGATGTTTTAGATCTATCCAAATTTTTATTGTTTGGAATCTTACAATGGTATCAGAGTTGTGCATCCTGCCAGCCTGAGAATTTTATGCAAGGAACTTCGATGAAATTTATTTTTCACCCTAGCCAGCATTTCTCACTTCGGTGATATTTATCACCCTAGTTAGATTTTTATTTTTCAGTAAATTATTTTATTGGGAGACATAAGTAAATGGAAAATCATTTATAAGTCTGTGGGTTAAATTTTTGAAAATATTTGAAGGCATGATTGACAAAATCATTTATAGCTTGTATATAGCCTCTTATGAATAAATGTACCCATGATATTTATTCATGTGTATGGAATATTATAAATGTACCTATGATATTTATTCATGTGTATGGAAGATTCATATCTTTCTTGCAAATATGGTCAATGTTGAAAGGCTGGAAAGTTATTGCTAGACAGGGATCATTCCCAGGTTTATCATTAGCTAAGTATTGAGATCCATTGATGCCAATGTCGTCATTTTATTTTTGGAAACGCCACAAGAATCAACATAATGATATATCAGTCGATTCTATGGGCTACAATACTTCTGTGGATCAAAGATGGCAACAACATACAAATTAGAAGCAAGAGCAGAGCAACAAGCCTTTCTCTTGAAAGGTCGATGTATCCTTTAGCAGTCAAAAGATATCCAGAAGGAAGATGTAACAAGAAAGTTTCTCTTCGAAATTGGATCCAAATTACTAGGTACAAAGTCAAAAGATGTTCTCCTACAGCTAGACACATTAAATATGGCTTTGAGCTTGATAGAGAAATCAAAATGGGAAGGGTCAAGTTGGGCCTTGAAGCCATCTGTTCTTGCTTTGATACAACCTAGGTTCTTGGAGCATTCTTGTGAAAATGTTAGACTCACTGTCGCTTCTTGTGTTAGTAAAATCGTAGCCTTAACAACACCACTCCTACCCTACAATGATGACATCATGAGGAGGACTTTTTGGGTAATATTAGAAGCACTCCAAGGGTTTGACAACACCACCGTTCTTACTTTTTTCCAGAAGGGCACAATTTTGGAACGCATGGTGAAATTTAGATTTGGTATGCTTATGCTAGATCTAGAGTGTGATGATTTAATCCTTCAGATGTTCCAATACTTCTGCAATGGAATTACAACATCTCATCCAAACTTCATCAAAACAGACATGCAAAAGATCATATCTTCGATCCTAGGAGAAGATAGGGCCATCTGTGAACAATTGAGATCCAAATTGTTGGCCATTTGGAGGAAGGAGCTAATTGCATCACCTGCTGCTTATGAACTAGCTGAGGGGTTGATCAAACAGAGCATCAAACTACTTAGAAAGAAGTTAACCAAGGAGGAACTAACAAATATTTATGGAGACAGCAAGAATGAACTAAGGAGGAAAGGCTTATGCTTTGTATGCAAGGGAGTTTGGGGACTTGACCATTCATGTCCAGATAATAAGGAGGCGACAAGGGTAGAAAAATTAGAGACTTCTTTAGATCATGGGGATTCATCCATAGATGGGTTCGCTGGTTTTCAGGAGAGGACCTATGAAGGATCTGAGCAGTCAAGTACAAATGGTGAGCAGCAACACCATGTTCTTCAGAGAAACTTGCAGGACAAGTTGATCAATTATATTGACAAAGTACATGATGAAAGGAAGGAGGTAATTCTTCTTGATGATGTGGTAGTTGAGTCTATAAATACACCGGAGGACATCCATAAAGAGTATGGGCAATCAGGTATAAACAAAAATCCACCAGTACATTCATGTTGGACAACCAAAGAGGATGGACAATTTATCCTCACATGTAAAGAGGTCCAAGAAGAATACACTCAAGGAGAATCAAAGGAGGAGCCAGCTGTAATAAATCGATATGATAAGCATGATCATGAAGGGCAGCAGGACAAATATAGTATGCATGATGAGTATGATCACGAGGAGCAACATGACAAACATAATGTGCAAAATGGACCATTCCTAGAGATTTGGTCAAAGACTCAAGTTGAAGATGTGGTCGTTAGGCATCAGGTGCAAACAGATACAGAGGCAGTCAGCATCGCACTGGAATTGACAGAAGAAGACTTTCGAGAAAGGATCAAGAATTTCAAGACAGATCTTATGTTGTTGAAGCAGAAAGTCTGGACAGCCCGAGACACTATCTTACAGGAGAATAGAAAATTTGAGGAACTCATAGGGAAATGTGCCAAATCATCGACCAAGCTATCTAGTATTGAGGAACAACTCAAGTCCCTCACAAGGCCGCATGAGGAGTACAATTGAGAGTCCCATAGCAGCACTCTACAAGAATACATAGATAAGGCTTGCAACACCATCAACCCACCTTTATACATTGAGAAGAACAGGGCAGAGTTCTCCAAATACATCATGTTGGGTAACCAAGTAGAGCAGCATGAATCGAGCATCGAACAACATCAACATAATATATTTGCAGATATTCATTATTTCCCAAGTATGGATTGGTGAGAGATTATGAGTTGGTATTCTATTGATGGGTTGATTACTTGGAGGATACCCATAGCCAAGGGAAAATTACAGCTTGGACCATTTGGTGCGGGCAGCGATGGAGAGTTGAAATGGTACCATAACCCACAAGTCCCAGGATTTAGGTGGCATTGGGATCCGGGAGAATCCATTGGGGAAAGAATTGTTTGGGATCCAGGTAAATCTATTTAGGGAAGGATTGGTCAGAGGATTGTTTGGGATCCAGGTATTGGAGGGTCCATTCAGGACCATTCAACATGGAGGGTACATCGGATTGTATGGGATCCTGGTATCAATGTACAAATGCCTCTGTTATGGATAGAAGTGGATCGCTTAAGGACAAGCAATCTTTGGGCGGGAGGATTTGTAATATTCCCTTTCTTGATCCAGTCAAAGGGGATAGAATAGATCCATGGTATTTACTGTGGTATTTTCCCATGGTATTGACCCATGTTATTGGCCCATGGTATTTCTTGTTGGTATTGACCCACGGTATTTCTTGTTGGTATTGACCCATCAAGCCTATAAAAGGGGAGAGAAGCTAGGCATTTAGAGTATTCTGGATTATCTATATTATTGTGTTTGGGTTGAGAACCTGGCCTGGCCAGCTCTATTATTGATCCTGGGACGAAAACCCCGCGGTGATGTTTATGTGGTGAATACATTCAGGATTCACAAGTGGGCTTCAATTTCTTATATTTGTCATTGTCAACCAGCTGTGCATGCCATTTGTAGGATTTTATGGTCTGGGCATGTATTTTACTTTCAGTGAATAATAATATAAATAAATGGTTGCATTTCTTGTGTTATGGTTCTTGATGAAAGACTGTATTAAATGAGAACACTAAGATGTTTTAGATCTATCCAAATTTTTATTGTTAGGAATCTTACACAAATGGCCATGATCAAATCTTGAATCAATGGCTAAGATTAAAAGAAAGGTTGATCTGTGTGACTTAAGACAATTTCATCACATGTTTAATTAAATTCATTTTAATTATTTAAGTTCCCTAAGTTTTAACTTAGGAAATACATTAAAGTAATTAATTAATTTAATATCTCCTAAACTAGATGAAATCTCCCAAATCCATTTCTCGGTCTTGTAGATCATGTGAACTCTAGTCCTTCCTCAAAATTTGGGACCCAGAGCACAACTGATGCTACCCCAAATACACGAAATCTCAACACACCGTACCGCATTATAAGCCAACCAAAAGCAAAATAGTTTAAGACCGTCTTTCAAAGCTATGTATGTCTGAGTGTCATTATCTTGTCTAATATATAAATATCTACAACATAATATCAAAGTCTGCATATCCTACATTTGTACTTAACAAAAATAGAAAAACATACTAGACTAGACATACTACTAATCATCAGAATAGTTTATAGGAGTTGTATCTTTCACGCTTGAGCCAGGTAATTTCGTTTGAGGGAGACACAGAATGTGTTTTTCAATACGACTAAGGCAAACATTTTGTTGTTAAATCTAAAACTAGATAAGCTGAAATTCTTTATGAATTTTAGGAAGAACAGGGTTTGTCTTAGTCGGAGCAGCTACAGGAGTGGACAAGGCTCTTGCTACAATGTTTTTCATGAGCCAAAACAGGTAGACAATATGTTTGTATTGGGAGGATCGGTCTCTGGTATGACCAGGGTCGGGGCTAACTCCAACCATTCCTCAATATCCAAATTTTCTTGAGTTGTATGTTGGTTCAGGTTCGCTTCCCACCCAGAGATAAGTTGTCGAACTGAGATTGAATGCATGTTTGGCAGGCCTAGGCCGCTTCATGAGATATTAAACACATTTTTATTTTAATCGCATTTTCGTTTTAAAATAAATAAATAACTAATTTTGGAAATGTATTTTAAATAATTTTGTAGCTATATTTTTACCTTAATTGCATGTTCATTATAAAAAATAAAAAAAAGTGAAACTTGGAAAGGCTAATGTTTTAGCAAGAAATCTTATAGTAAGAGTGTTTGAATCATGATTTTGATGGTGGAAATGGATTCAGCGCCATAAAAAACCTCTAGAGCACCCAAAATATTCAAGTTTGATAGTTATAACGTGGATTTACAAAAATCTCTGCTGAATTTTCTTAAAATATTACCGAAATTTCCATGATTTTCAGAACGAAAAGCAATCTAATTAGACTACGAAATAGAAAATGAAAATGAAACGAATCTTACAACAATTTGTCGATGGTTTTTTAATGTGTTATATAACCAATAGAAAATGGAAACGAATCTTACAGCAATTTGTGGTTGGTTTTTAATGTGTTATATTTATTACAAAGGTTGGTTTGTAAATCAAAATGCTTCGACTTTGTCGAGAATCGTTGCATAATATATTCTCTACATTTGATTTGCTTTGTCTATTATTGGCCTTCTAGAAAACACGCATTTTATAACAATTAGGGTTTTGAATATAATATATTTATTACGAAGATTACTTTGTAAGTTTAAATGCTTTGACTTTGTTGTATAATAGATAAAGTTTATTTGTTTGATATGCATTGAATGTTATAGTTTTTTAAAAATTACAAATTTTGTATAATAGATAGATTTTATTTGCTTGATATGCACTGAATGTTATAATTTTTTAAAAATTACAAATTTTATTACAATTTGTTTGTCGCTTTTGAATGTGTTAAATTTATATAATGGTTACTTTATATATTAAAATATTTTGATTTTGTATTAATTTAAATTAATATTATAAAATTTTATGATTTTTTTTTTAATTTTAATAAGATATTAAACTAAAATTTCATATATATATATATAGGTATAGATATATATATAACTTTATTATTTTTTTTAAGGTAAGGATTGATTATATTATGGAAATTTTACATAGTATATAATCATAAAATGTTTTTTTGGACATTGTCTCATTTGAGCTTGTGCAAAAAGTAAGAATTACTAACTACTCTAGATCTATCTTAACTCCAAATCTATCAAGCGTTGAGAAGGATCAAATCTCTCGAGATGAAAACCTCTTTTTTTAGTGCAAAACTTGAGGAAAGGTTTGCACCTAGAGAGATTTGATCCCTCTCGCCGCTTACTAGATTTGGGGTTACGATGGATCTAGGTTGGTTTCAATCATTTGTGACCATGGAAAATTTGTTGAACATCTAATTACTCTAATCATTTTGAATATACTTAATATTTTCAAGATTAATCTGGTCATTTTAATTTTGAATATGCTCACTTACCTCAGTTTGTTGAGATGATTGAGAATGTTAATAACGTAAATGATGAAATAAAAATTTTGCATGCAAGGTGACAATGTAATTGTGTTGAATGGTAGAAAATGTGAATAATATGAATGTAGTCAGTTACAAATAGTCTTTATTCTGATCAATCTCAAACTATTTTCCTATGTTATTCTTATTGTCACACCTGTTAGTTTTGCCACATTTTCATATGGATCATATGAAAAGGGCAGTTCAAATCGTAGACCATTCAAATCTTTAACTTGAGCTATTGTAATAAACACCCTACCTGATCTCTCTTGGTGCCCAAGATTAATTGTAGCTTTCTCCAAAACCAATCATTGTGACTTATGGAGTGTTAAACCCCAAGTAAGTTTCCATCGTTTTCTATTACATAGTAGTCTTCTATTACATTGTTTGAATGCAAAGTGACTAACAATGTTGAATGATGAAAAATGGGAATAATAAGAATGTAGTCAAGTACAAATATGTGACAATTTCAAGAAGCAAACATTTGAGATAAGTGAACTTTTTATTTAAGATGAAAATTCAAGTATTTTATTTATGGTTGAATTATTGTAGCACATAAATAAATGCATGTCATCAATAAATAAAATTGTGTTTATACTAAAATCAATGCATCTAGTCTAGGAAACCAAATAGAATTAGAAATAAACAGTCTACACTAAAATCAATGCATCTAGTGCAATCAATCAAATAGGGATTATAAATCAACAACTACATTGAAATAAATGCATATAGTGCAAACAATCAAATAGGATTAGAAATCAACATCTACATTGAAATCAATGCATCTAGTGCAAACAATCAAATAAGATTAGAAATCAACAACTACACTTAAATCAATGCATCTAGTACGATCAATCAAATAAGATTAGGAATCATCTACATTGAAACCATTGCATCTAGTGCAAGAAATCAAATCAGATTAGAAATCAAAAACTACATTGAAATAAATGCATCTAGTGCAATCAATAAAAGAGGATCAGAAATCAACATCTACACTAAAATCAATGCACCTATTTCAATGAATAACATTGTATCTCCCCTTCCCTCTCTCTCCCCCTCATTCTCTCCACCTCTCCCTTTATCTTAGTGTCTCTCTCCTCTCCCCCCTCTCTCTCCTTGTCATCTATATCTATATATTTTTCCATCTCTCCTTCTTTGTCTCTCTATCTCACCCCCCCCCACAAACGCACACGCTCTCTCTCCCCATATCTATCTATTTCTCCCTCACACCCTCTCTTTATCTCTCTCTAATTCCCTTCCTCCACCCCCCCCCCCCCCCCCCCCGCCCCATCTATACTATATATCTCCCTTTGTCTCTCATTCTTTGTTTCTCTATATCACCCCCCAAACATACACACTCTCTCTTCCCCTTCTCTCCCTCTCACCCCTTCTCCCTCTTTTCCCTCCCACTCTCCTCTCTCTCTCTCTCTTCATTATTATCAATCTCAAACTATTTTCTTCTATTGTTCTTCTTTTCGCACCTGTTAGTTTTGCCACATTTTCATTTATATCATATATAAAGGGCAGTTGAAATTGTAGACCATTCAAATCTTTAACTCCAGCTATTGTAATAAACACCATATCTTATATCTCTTGGTCTCCAATATTAATTGTAGCTTTTTCCAAAGTCAATCATTGTGACTTATAGATTGTTAAACCCCCAAGTAAGTTTCCACATAGTAGTTTTCTATTACATCGTTTGAATGCAAAGTGATTAACAATTTTGAATGATGGAAAATGGGAATATTAAGAATTTAGTCAATTACAAATAGTTGACAATTTCAAGAAGCAAAAATTTCATATAAGTGAACATTTTATTTAAGATCAAAATTCAAGTATTTTATTTATGTTTGAATAATTGTAACACAAAAATCAATGCATGTCATTAATACATTTTTTTGTTCTTACACTAAAATCATTGCATCTAGTGCAAACATTTAAATAGAATTAGAAATAAACAATCTACACGAAAACCAATGCATCTAGTGCAATCAATCAAATAGGATTAGAAATCAACAACTTCACTGAAATCAATGCATCTACTGCAAGCAATAAAATCAGATTAGAAATCAAAATCTACAACAAAATCAATGCATCTAGTGCAAGCAATAAACTAAGTTTAAAAATAAATAGCTACACTCAGATCAATACATCTAGTGTAATCAATCAAATAGTATTATTGTAACAGACCTGAGCTAAAAATTCCATGTAATAAAAGTTAATAAATTCAAAATAATACCACGGGAAAAGGACACTTATTCCAAGTTGAGTGTTGGGAAAAACATCCTAGTGGGTGTTCATTTTGGTTATTTATGGCTAAGGGGAAATTGGAAAAGGAAATGGCAAAGTCATTGAAAAGGAAAAGAGGCATTAATTGACATTTTATTTATGAAAATAATGGAAATTAGGAGAAAATGAAGGTGAAAGGTCACAAGTTGCATGTGAGGAGGAAATTGAAGGAAAATAATGGAAAATTTAACAAAGTAGAGGCATAAATGATAAAAAGGATGTTGAGGATCAGTTCACAACTTTTTTTTAGTTCATTTTCAGAATTAATCTCAGAGAGGAGAAGAGCAGCAAGAGGAGAAGGAGATCAAGTAAGCAAAGCAAGGAAAAACAAGAAAAGGAAAGGAAAGAAAAGATCAAACAAGGAAATGTAGCATCAAGCAACTTCAACATGAATTGGTTTTGACATGCATGGTATGTGCATGTTGGTATTTGGTTCTTTTGTTGTCGGTGGCATGGTTTTTTCAGGTTTAACAGTGGTTTTCAACCTTGGCTTTCCATTTCCAGATAGCTATGGTGTGATGGGATTGTTCTTGGTTTTGATCTTTTGAATTGCCGAATGGTTTCAGAATTCGGGGCAGAGGTGGTCTCAAGAACATTCCAAATTCCTTGGAATCCATTAACCGGTAATGGCAGGATACATGGTAAAGCTGGAGGGTGGAGTCTTGGTAAGGGCCTAGTGAACTAGTGTGGATTGCGATAAAGCCTAGAGACAAGAAAATTCCTCAAGGATAGTGAAGGAATCCGGAGGCATTCTAAGCTCAGTTTGGTTTTGTGATCTCAGGGCCAGTTTAGGTGAGATAATGGTATGGTGAGGGTGGAGGTGCTTTAACCTCTGGATTCCTTGGTTTTTTTTAGATTGGTTTATCGATGAGATCCCAAATTCATGCTTGGAATATGGTGTTGAGATTCAACAAGATGATAAGCTTAGTGAAAAAGAGTCGCCTTCACTAAGTGGGCCCGCAGGCTATTTTTGGCGCAAAGTCTATTTTTAGACTATGTCTATTTTTAGACATGTCGATCATATTCTATGAGTTGCAGGATGCTATTTGTGGATGGTTGGTCAAGTTGGAAAAATAGATGGACTTTTATTTCTAGACATATTGGGCAAAATCTATTTTTAGATTGCCAGTCTAAAAATAGATATGTCGAATATTATTCGCTCTTAATAATATTTGGACTCTAAACATTATCTTATTCTCTTGGAGCACTTCAGTTAAGTGCACAGATGTGGCACAGCAGCTGACAGAAGGAATTACGCTATTCCTGAGAGTTTTCTGGAGCTAATGCATGAGAACTTCAGTTAGAACTCATGTGACAGAGTTTGGTGGAATTATAGAAGTAGTTGATGGAGTTGTGTTCAGTTTAACTCAGTTAGACACAGTTGAGCTAGTTGTATCTAGTCTAACTAATTGATACACTAGTGAGAGTGGTGTGAATTAATTAATAATTAATTCACTAAATAATAACTCATTAATCAACTGAATAATACATCAGTTAACTATAATGCATGGCAGTTTCAGTGGAGACTAGTGGAGAGATAGGTGAAAGAGCAAGTGTGACTATCAGTTGTGACTATAGTGATGCATTGAATGCATCCAACACTCAATGGAGATGCCAATGAGGATTGCGCAGTGCAAGCTTGGTGGATTCGAGTTCATTCAAATCCATTCTTCAGCAGGGATTGCGTAGTAGAGGCAGGCTAGTAGGTGGCAAAGATCGGTGCATGGATTTGCTAGATCGGACCTGATTAGTGTGTACTGATTGTATTGTACTGAGAGCTTGACATGTTCAGATTTGTATGAGGATTGTTACATGATCTCTATGACATATATTATATAAATATAGTTGGGGTTTTTAGCTTCAGGCTTTCCCGTAAAATCACTGTGTTAATGTGTGTGAATTTTTATGGTTTCATGTGTGCATTGCAATTGATTTAATTTCCGCATGTGATGATTAATGGTGGAATAGATTCTATATTGTGCATGAAGTTAAAATAGTGTGTGATCAGGATAATCTTGGATATATAACACATAAGTTATATAATTTCTACATGGTATCAGAGGAGTTGATCATTGGAGCAGATTGCAATTATTGAAGCGATTGAGTTTTGCGCTAGTGGAATTCGAATTTGCTGCAGTGTTTTCTTGGTGTCGAAGTTAAGCATTCATTGAAATGTATTTCAACAGATTGTGATTGTAGTATGCCCTTAAGGGCAACTCGAATTATAATGCATGAAAGGACAGGATGGAGGGGGTGTTGGATGATAATGGGTTGAAGGAGTTCATAGATGCAGAAATTCCAAAACCTGCTTCTAGCGATGCAGCCGCACTTGACGCATGGCAAAAGAACATAGCAAAATGTCGAAGGATTTTGTTGGAAGGTGTGAAGGATCACATAGTGTCCAGCCTTCATGGTAAATCTAGTCCATTCTTGATGTGGAAAGATTTGATAGACTTGTTCCAAAGCATAAGTGACCAAAGGAAGTTGGCGCTTAAAGACAAGCTCAAAAAAATAAAAATGGAGAAAGGCGAAAGTATACCCAAGTACCTCACGAAGTTTGTCCAGTGCAAGGATGAGCTGGGAAGTGTGGGGGTTACCGTAGATGAAGAGGACTTGGTGATCTTGGCTCTCCTTGGGCTTCCGAAGAGTTGTCATAGCTACGAGGACTCTGTCAATGGTCGGGAGAAACTGCCAGGATGGGAGCGACTTTGGTCGGATCTTGTGCAGGAGGAGATAAGGCGGGGTACCAGGGATGGATCTTCATCGAAGAATGAAGATGAAGAAAATTTCACTTTGGCTGCCAAAGCAAGGAAAGGGAAGGGAAAGAAAAATATTTCTCAATCCGGTGCAAAAGGCAAGAAGCGGGACTTGTCCAAGGTGAAGTGCTTTCACTGTCACCAACACGAACATTACGCCACTAATTGTCCACAGAAGAAGAAAAATAAGCAGGCTGCTGGATCTGCAGCTAGAGAGGCCTTAGCCTCGCATTTTGAGCTGGATTTTTCGTTGATCGCATGCTTAGTTTAAAGTGTGATGGGATCGGTGTGGTTTCTTGACAGTGGTGCATATTTCCATATGACTGGAGACAAATATTTGTTTATTGATCTAGATGAGAAAGATCTTGGAGTGCACATCGAGATGGGAAATGATGGTAGATATAGTGCGACTGGTATCAGGACCATTTCCTTTGAGAGGGAGTCTAGAAAACCTTTCATCTTGAAGGATGTCATGCATGTTCCAGGATTGAAGAAGAATCTGATCTCTATGGCGATGTTGGAAGACAAGGGATATGATGTTATTTTTAGCGAGGGAAAGGCTTTCCTGCGCAGTAAAGCAACTGGTGAAACCTGGAGGATAGGGGTTCGAGATAAGAACCTTTATCAATTGCAGGTAGATGGTTGCGCAACAATGGCAGGCAAAGCAGAAGGAGTGGTGAGATGGGATGAGGGCGAATTGTGGCACAGGAGATTGGGCCATCTTCACCATGGCGCTTCCCAAGGGTACACTTGCACAGTTAGATCAGTGCAAGGGATGTACTTTGGGAAAATTTGTGAAGACCACTTTTCATGAGAAGGATAGTCGCGCCATGACGATCCTTGAGAGAATTCACACAGACGTGTGTGGACCTTTTTTAGTAGCTTCGACAGCAAAGCACAGGTATTATGTGATATTTGTTGATGAATTTTATCGTAAGTGTTGGATCTTCTTCATGCAGAAGAAGAGCGAGACATACTCAAAGTTCTGTGAGTTCAAGGCGCTGGTTGAGAAAGAGTTGGGGAAGCTGGTGAAAGCTCTAAGGAGTGATAATGGTGGTGAATACATCTCTGGCGAATTCAAATACTTTTGTAGTGCAGAAAAAATTCGAAGAGAGCTCATTGCACCTCATAACCCACAATAGAATGGGGTCGCAAAGAGAAAGAACAGAATGATCGTGGGTGCCACACGGGCGATGTTGCATGAGCAGGGCCTTCCCATACACTTGTGGGCTGAAGCATGCAACACTGCGGTTTATGTGAAAAACCGTTGTCCTCATAGAGTACTTGGAATGAGTACACCTGAAGAGGCGTTTTCTGGTAAGAAGCCTCATATTTATCATTTGAAGATTTTTGGCTCACCTGTTTACATTCATGTGACGAAGGATGCCAGGAAGAAGCTAGAGCCGACTATAGAGGTTGGGATATTTGTGGGGTACACAGAAACACCCCACAACTATCATGTGTATTTCCCATACGGCCGGAAGACTGTTGTGCGATGGGATATCAAATTTCATGAGGATAAAGCCATGAAGTTGTCGCTTGAGAGGGAGCTACACTTGCATGCAGATGAGGAGCTAATAGTTCCTAAAGATGAGCATCTGGATGTGGATCAGCCACAAGAGGAGGTTCATGGAGTGGAAGAAACCACTCATGCAGTGCCAAACATCAGAGGGCAGAAGCGCACTACAAAAGCTGAGCGACTGAATCTTGATGCAGCAGAAAATGTAGGAGCACCTACATCATAGCGCAGACAGAGACAGTCACCTGACCAATTTATTGGATACATGGCTCTGATGAACAAGTGTATCGTGACAGAACCATCCTCTTTTGAGGAAGCTGTGGAGGATCCCGCATGGGTAGATGCCATGGTGGAAGAGTATGATTTGATTGTCAGAAACAGTGCATGGGATATTGTCCCAAGGCCGGAAGGGAAATCAGTGGTAGATTCGAGATGGATCTACAAAGTGAAGCAAGTTGCTGACGGGAGCATCGAGAAGTACAAGGCAAGATTTGTTGCCTGAGGCTTCTCATATATCGAGGGGATCGACTATGAAGAAACCTTTGCACATGTCGCAAGGTATTCTTCCATACGGACCATCCTTGCTCTCTCAGCGCAGATGGGTTGGCACATTCATCAGATGGATGTGAAGACTACATTCCTCAACAGAGTCATTGAGGAGGAGGTGTACATAGAGCAGCCTGAAGGTTTTGAAATATTCAGCAGCGAGTCACATGTGTGCAGGCTCAAAAGAGCGTTGTATGGGCTGAAACAAGCACCTCATGCTTGGTACACACGGATAGATAGTTATTTCACCAGACTTGGATTCACCAAGAGTGAGGCGGATCTGAACCTATACCAGATTGTGGTGGAGGGTAAGTTGCTGATCATTGTACTTTATGTAGATGATTTGATACTAATAGGTGATGAAATTTTGATACACTCATGCAAGGCAGATATTGCAAAGGAGTTTGAGATGAAGGACTTGGGCCTCCTTCATTATTTCCTGGGATTGGAAATTTGGCAGCGGAAGGGTGGTCTGTTTGTGTCTCAAGGAAAGTATGTCCGGGAGATAATGGAGAAGTTCAACATGCAAGGCTGCAAGCCTATCGACACTCCTCTTCCTGGTGGTTAGAGGAAAGAGGATGCTACATCGGCAGAGGTAGTGGATGCCACTGTTTATTGACAGTTGGTTGGTTCGCTCATGTATTTGGTCAATACACGACCGGACACATGCTATGCAGTTAACCAGCTTTCACAAGCTATGGTTAAGCCTACCAAGATATTTTGGAAGGTAGGCAAGCATGTCCTAAGGTATCTCAGGGGCACATCGAGATATGGATTGTGGTATAGACAGTCAGATGAGTTGAAGCTGCATGGCTTCACGGATGTAGATTGGGCAGAGAGCCCAACGAACAGAAAGAGCACATCTGGAGGGATATTCAGTATCGGGTCTGCAGCAGTTTCTTGGTACAGCAGGAAACAAAGATCCGTGGCACTTAGTTCAGCAGAGGTCGAGTACATGGCAGCAAGTTTGGCTGCATGCGAGGCTATATGGATGTCAAGGAAGATCCTGGTCAGGTTGTTCGATTCACACTTAGATCCTACTGTGATATATTGTGATAATCAAAGTTGCATTAAACTCTCAGTTAATCCAGTATTTCATGATAGATCTAAACATATTGACATCTGGTACCATCATATCAGAGATTGTGTGTAGTGGAAGAACATGTTGCTTTCTTACATTCCTATGGAGGATCAGGATGCTGATATTCTGACGAAGGCGCTCACCAGGAGCAAATTTGAATACCATAGAGACAGGATCAGGGTGGTAGATAATCCCTATCTTGTTAAGAGGGAGTGTTGAGATTCAACAAGATGATGAGTTTAGTGAAAAGAGTCGCCTTCACTAAGTGGGCCCGCAGGCTATTTTTGGCGCAAAGTCTATTTTTAGAGTATGTCTATTTTTAGACATGTCGATCATATTCTATGAGTTGCAGGATGCTATTTGTGGATGGTTGGTCAAGTTGGAAAAATAGATGGACTTCTATTTTTAGACATATTGGGAGGAATCTATTTTTAGATTTCCATTCAAAAAGTAGATATGTCAAATATTATTAGCTCTTAATAATATTTGGACTCTAAACATTATCTTATTCTCTTGGAGCACTTCAGTTAAGTGCATAGATGTGGCACAACATCTCACAGAAGGAATTACGCTATTCCTGAGGGTTTAATGGAGCTAATGCATGGAGGACTTCAGTTAGAACTCATGTGACAGAGTTTGGTGACATAGGCTAGTTGGTGGAGTTGTGTTCAGTTTAACTCAGTTAGACACAGTTGAGCTAGTTGTATCTAGTCTAACTGATTGATACACTAGTGAGAGTAGTGTGAATTAATTAATAATTAATTCACTAAATATTAACTCATTAATCAACTGAAGAATACATCAGTTAACTACAGTGCATGGATAGTTTCAGTGGAGACCAGTGGAGAGGTAGGTGAAAGAGCAAGTGTGACTATCAGTTGTGACTATAGTGATGCATTGATTGCATCCAACACCCAGTGGAGATGCCAACGGACTTTGCGCAAAGGCAAGCTTGGAAGATTCAAGTTCATTCGCAGCCATTCTTCAACAGGATTGCACAGAGAGTGCCAGGGCAGTGGCAAGAGATCGCCATGATTTTCTATAGATCGGGCCTGATTAGTGTGTAGCGATTGTATTGTACTGAGAGCTTGACATGTTCAACTTTGTATGAGGATTGTTACATGATATATATGACATATATTATATACAGATAGTTGGGGTTTTCAGCTTTAGGCTTTCCCATTAAACAACTGTGTTAATGCATGTGAATTTTTATTGTTTCATGTGTGCATTGCAATTGATTTAATTTCCGCATGTGATGATCAATGGTGGAATAGATTATGTATTGTGCATGAAGTTAAAATAGTGTGTGATCAGGAGAATCTTGGATATATAACACATAAGTTATATAATTTCTACATATGGCAATTGGTTGACTATCTAAAAGAAATATTTTGTTCATCCATGTCTATGGTCGGGTGGTATGTGGAACTGCTGAACTTGGTTGGCTCTTGCCTATGTTTATTGAAAGCTAAGTTCTCTTGCTTTGATTGGTAAATTTATGTGTTATTATGTGGCTTTAATGGTTGTTATATTATGGTTATTTATATGCTTATATGTTTGTTTAAGCATGGGTATATGCCTGGTTTTAGTCATGGCTCTTTTCATGTTTTTTCTTGTAATTGAAAGAATAATGGACGCAAGACCTGATTAATGTTAAGATAGCTAATGAGAGAGGGTGGTGATCCTTCTCGTTAAGTCTCTTTTGATTTTTAAATCCCTTATGTTCAGACTTTCATTCATGACCTATAGGTTTAATATCTACCGAGTGTTTGACGGAATGTTAGTCGTGGTTAGGCTTGGTTAGGTCAAGTCCTTGATCAGGCCTTGTGTTGGACGCTTTGTCTTGGCGTCAATTATTTTCTTGGAAATTCTCATCAAGTTTCAAGCAGTGGTATGGAGGCTAGCCTCGGAATAGTGGCTTAAATCTCGTAGTCTCTGGCACAACACTAGCTAAAAAATACTACAGTATCTCCCTTGTAGGCATTGTGGGAGTGACTCGAGGGTCTCATTCGCATGCATTCCCACGTCATGGGAGCAACTCAGGGTATGGCTAGGTTAACTCAGGGGTTGGGCACTTAGAGTGTTCGATTAGCTCTCAGGGGTCCTGTAGCACTTGAGGGAGGTCTGTAAAGTCTTATTTTTTCGACTCAATTTCCCTAAGGTCATCTAGGAGGTTGATTCATATCATAGTAGCCCCTCATCTCATGTTTAACCCAAGTAAGTTGGTGAAAGTGGTTAGATATGAGGGTAGAGGTTCGTTACAAGTGGTATCAATGCAGGTTGCTCTCTTTGGGTCATATTTGATACCAAATAGTGGTATCATAGCATGGTTATGCTCACCTTGGGTAATATTTGATACCACAGATGGTATCAGAGCATGTTTCATACTTGGATTGGATGGTCTTAATGCATGTTGTTATGCATGCATTTTCATGGTTAAGGTTTTCATGCATGAGGTTATGGTATGAATTTTATGTCATTATGATGCTATTGGTGTGTTATGACGCTGATGTGTTGGCTGAGATAGAGCAAGATACACAGATCATCAAAGAGGTTGCAACAATAGACTTCATAGTAAGAGTAGATCGTCATACAAGTTTGTATGTTGGGCATGTAAGTATGTTGGTTAATGATTGTTAAAATCATTAGGGTTATGTACATGTTTTCCATTTTATCTTTGTTGTGGTTACATGTCTGATAGATGCTAGTTAATCAGTGTGATCATATGTATTTGTGTTGTGAAAATTCTATAATGGAGAATTCTATTGCAGCTACTTATTAAATTTCTTCTATTGCATTGTTAAACACAATTATTTAACATTTCTCTTGTGTTAAATAACAAAATAAAATATGTTGCAGACTTCACGATTAACAAATCGCATATAAAAACTGCACAAGTATTCACACATAGACACCGTTATTTTTGGACAATTGTCCCTGGAAAAACCCAACGTCAGAAAACTGGTGTAGCAGATCTAAGGGTTTCTTTATTATGCAAAAATCTGAGTACAAATTTGTGATTGTGAATGTAAATCAATCACCTGAAGGATTCTGATGAGAAAATACTAAGTGAGACAATTCTCACATCACCATTTGAGTTCCGACACTAACCTGCACCCACACTAACTGGCTCTGCGTGATTTTTGCACAGTCACTGCTTCACTCACGTTGTCACTGCATCACTACTTCTGCTGCTTGTCGTGGTTGCTTCTATGCTTGCTATTGTATGAGACTAGAGTGCTCCTTTCTTCCCGAAATTTCCTCCTGACACCGGATGAAACCTCAGCTACCCCTCCAACAGAAAACGAAACTCCCTCTGCTTCTCTACGCTGGCCTAGCCTAACTACTGCTAGGGTAACTCGACATTGATGCTTCGGCTCCTCTCTCACTCCTCTTCATGCACTCTCTATGCTTAAGAAATTCTTCCTCCTGGAGGTTTCACCTTCCCCTCTCTGCAAATGAGAATCACTTCGATTCTTCCTCTCACTGAAGAAATCAAACTCTTGATTCTTTCCTCGTCTAATGTGTGTTTCCATAGGCCCCTCACCCTCCTTCTTATATTCTTCTGTTGAACCTTTAACAACCAAGATTAAAACATAATCAAGGGCTAATATTAATTTGGAGGTGATCCATGAAATTTTCTAGAAGATTCACACTAAGTTTAATTAATACCCTTTAATTAATCAGTTTCCATAAGTTTACACTTAGGAAAACATTAAAAAACAATTAATTATTTTAATTAAACCATCTCTAAGTGGAATATTCCAAAATACTTTCTGGGTATTATGGAAAACATGTGCCTTAGCCCATATACAAAATTACAAGGCTAGAGCACATCCGATGCTACCATAAATCAACACTCCCTCTTAGCGAGGAAGGTGCTCTAGCAAAACAACTCAATGTGTTGTTGTTCTGACTTCTGTAACATCTGTTGTTGTGTTGTTGATGCTATTCACCAACACTGCACAAGAAATGTTGCATCTGTATTACTGTTGACTCTGCTTACTGCTGCCAACTTCCACTGTATTGCAACTCCCTCCTTCAACTACGTTGAGGATCCACTTCTTACTGAAATGTATTTTCAGTCATACCCAGTTGTTCCCTGAACTGAGTGAATTTAATTCTCCCTAGAGCCTTAGTGAGTATATATGTTGTTTGTTCGCCTGTGGGAATGTACTGGAGTTGTATTGCCCCACGTTGAACACAGTCTATGATAAAATGACATTTTATTTCAATATGTTTAGACCGACCATGAAATACTGGATTTTTAGATAGTTTGTTACAACTCTGATTGTCACAGTAAACGCTAGTTGGCTCCATCCTACTTCTTAATAGACTCACAAGAAGTTTCCGAAGCCAGATTGCTTCACATGTAGATGTACTAGCTGCCATGTACTCTGCTTTGGTTGTGCTCAATTCTAATGACTTCTGTTTCCAACTACACCAGGACACCATTCCTGATCCAACATTGAAACAATACCCAGAGGTACTTTTTCTGTCCACTGAGCTACCTGCCCAATATGCATCTGTGAATCCATTGATTCTAACATCCTCTCCTCTGCCATATCTGATACCGTATCTGACTGTTCCTTGTACATACTTCAGGACGTGCCTTTTTGTGGCCCAGTGCACTCTTTTGGGTTTCACCATTAATTGACTAAGAGTGTTGACAAAAAAGAAAATGTTTGGTCTAGTGTTAACTAGATACATCAATGACCCAATGAGTTGTTCGTATAAGGTGGGGTTTACCTCTAGCTATATATTCTAACGCATCTATATTTTTCCAATTGGTGATCATGGGTGTGGCCATGGGCCTAAAATCCTGCATTCTAAAACTCTTCAGAATTTCCAAGGCATACCTCTCCTATCCCATGAAGATATCTCCATATTTCTGACAAACTTCCAATCCTAGGAAGTAGTGCATCAGCCCCAAATCCTTCATGTCAAATTCAACTTCTAGATTCTTTTTGTAATCCTTGATGAGCCTAGATGATCCTGTGAGAAACATATTATCTACATATAGTACTAGTACCAATGGCTCATCCTCTACCAGAAAGTAGTAAAGATTGGGATCTGCATCACTCTTGACAAATCCCATCTTTTGCAAATAGTTATCTATCCGACCATACCTCGCTCTCGAAGCCTGCTTAAGCTCGTACAGGGCTTTTTTTAATCTGCATACATGAGACCTCCTTTCATGAGTTGTTCGATATATACCTCTTCCTCAATTTCTCCATTCAAGAACGCTATCTTGACATCCATTTGATGAATCTCCCATCCCATCTGTGCAGCTAAAGATACGACAATCTGGATGGAGGTATATCTGGAAACTAGTGCGAAGGTCTCCTCATAGTCAATGCCTTCCTTCTGAGCATACCCTTTTGCCACGAACCTTGCCTTGTATTTCTCTACACTACCATCTGCAACGTACTTGATATTGTAGATCCAACGCGATCCAACAACTGATCTGCTCTGAGGTCTAGGTACAACTTCCCAGACATCATTTGTCATGATAGAAGCATACTCTTCTATCATGGAATCTACCCATACTTGGTGTTGAACAGATTCCTGGAAGCTAGAAGGTTCCTCTACTTGAGCCACCAACGCCTGGTACCTGTCAAGAGGTCTGCGTTGTCTCTTCCCATTCTTCAGAGTCCCAATAAGTTTTTTTGCGTCCCTCAGTATTTTTTGAGATTCCCTGCTGATCCGGCCACTGTTGGAAGGTTTCTCTCTCAACTCTTCCTCTTGATCTAACGGCTCCTTTGAATGAGTATATTCCTGATCTTCCTCTGTGAAAATTTTAGTACCTGTCCTTGGTACCAAAGTCTGTCTTGGGCCAAGGGGACTTCTTGCAATTTGATCCTCTGCCGGCATATCACACGATTTCTGAAACGTTCTATCCTCCATGAACTTAACATCGCGTCTTATCACAACCTTCCTACTATCAGGAATATAGATCCTATATGCCTTGGAGGTGTCACTGTACCCTACAAGATAACTCCTTTCTGCAGTTTGATCTAGCTTGCTTCTCTTCTTGCTGCGTACATGACAGTAAGCCATGCTATCAAATATCCGAAGATGCGCTACCTCCGATTTCTTCCCTATTCTTCTTGGTGCCCCTACTGTTCTTGGACCAAGGGAACTTCTGCAGTTTGATCCTCTGCCGGCATATCACGCGATTTCTGAAACGCTCTATCCTCCATGAACTTAACATCGTGTCTTATCACAACCTTCCTACTATCAGGAATCTAGATCATATATGCCTTGGAGGTGTCACTGTACCCTACAAGATACCCCCTTTCTGTATTTTGATCTAGCTTGCTTCTCTTCTCGCTGGGTACATGACAGTAAGCCATGCTATCAAATATCTGAATATGCCCTACCTCGGGTTTCTTCCCTGTGAAAACTTCCTCAGGAGTCTTCTTACTCAAGGCTCTATGAGGTGTCCTGTTCTATATATACATTGTCGTATTGCAGGCTTCAGCCCATAAATATCATGGTAAATCAAGTTCAAATAACATGGCCTTGGATGCTCCTACAATTCTCCTGTTCTTCCGTTCTGCCACACCATTCTGCTCTCGATTGTATAGCGCAGTCCACTCTCTCTTGATACCCTCCTTTACGTAGAAATCTATGAAGTATCCATCTAATATATGCATTCCCCACCATTATCTGAACGCAATGTCTTGATCTTCCCCATCATGTTTTCAACAAGAGCCTTGAATTCTTTGAACTTTTCAAAGACTTCATATTTTGTCTTCAGGAAGCAGATCCAGGTCTTCCTAAAGTGATCATCAATGAATGTGACAAAATATTTTCCACCTTTGAGAGCGTCAGTGGACATTGGTCCACATATATCTGAGTGTATCAATCCCAAAATTCTTTCTACCATGTTTTCACTTCTGGGAAAAGTTGTCTTAGCGTACTTCCCAAGTACGCATCCTCGGCATACATCATCATGCTCTGTGCTAAGAACAGGTGCCCCATCAACTGTTTCTCTAAGAATCTTCAATGCACCATAATGCAAGTTCCCCATTCTTCTATGGAAATTTTCATTAAACCCTTTCTTATCTTCGAGATTACTACTGACTAGTGCCATCAGAGTTACGATATGCAACCTGTATAATCTGTTGCTTATGATTCCCATCTGCCTTGTTTGCTTCCAATTGGGATGCTTGACATATACTTTATTTCCGGTAATTTGTATGTCATACCCTTTGTCCTACTATTGGGATACTGAGATTAGGTTCATCCCAAGCCCTGGAATATGTAGTACATCCGTGATTCTGACACTAATTCCAAATTCCGTTTGAAACACTACAGATCCTCTCCCAACTGGAGTGCACTTCGTGCTATTGCCCATAGTGATCTGGAAGTTCATCTGCTCTTCCTTATAGCTCGAGAAGTATTCTCATACTCCATTCATATGATTTGAAGCCCCACTATCAATATACCAGATTCCTGCATATGCTGAATTTGCTAGGCATGTATCATCCTCTTTTAACCTAGAGGATCAAACATCTAAGTCTGTCATACTTATCTGTGCTTTCTTCTCTCTGTGCTGCGTCCCCTCTGAAGCTTCTGGTTTACGCAGTCCCTTTCCTGACCTTGCTTCCTTTGGATCTGACAGCTCTAATACCATGTGAAAATTCTATAATGGACGATTCTACTACAGCTACTTATTAAATTTCTTCTATTGCATTGTCAAACACAATTATTTAACATTTATCTTATGTTCAATACCAAAATAAAGTATGATGCAAACTTCATGCTTAACAAATAACATATAAAAACAACACAAGTAATCAAACATAGACACCATTATTTTTGGACAATTGTCCCCAGAAAAACCCAATGTGGGAAACCCGGTGCAGCAAATATGAGGGTTTCTTTATTATGTAGAAATTTTGAGTACAAATGGGTGATTGTAAATTTCAATCAATCAACTGAAGAATTCTGATGAGAAAGACTGAGTGAGACAATTCTCACGTCACCATTTGAGCTCTAGCACTAACCTTCACCCACACTAACTGGCTCTGCATGATTTCTGCACAGTGACTGCATCACTCACACTGTCACTGCGTCACTGCTTCTGGTGCTTGTCGTGGCTGCTTCTATGCTTGCTGTTGTATGAGACTAGAGTGCTCATTTCTTCCCGAAATGTCCTCCTGACACCGGATGAACCCTCATCTGCCCCTCCAACAGAAAACAAAACTCCATCTGCTTCTCTGCGCTGGCCCAACATAAATGCTGCTAGGGTAACTCTATGTTGATGCTTTGGCTCCTCTCTCACTCCTCTTCATGCACTCTCTATGCTTCAAAAATTCTCTCTCCTGGAGATTTCACCTTCCCCTCTCTGCAAATGAGAATCACTTTGATTCTTCCTCTCACTGAAGAAATCGAACTCTTGATTCTTTCTCCGTCTAATGTGTGTTTCCATAGGCCCCTCACCCTCCTTCCTATATTCTTCTGTTGAACCTTCAACGGCCAAGATTAAAACATAATCAAGGGATAAGATTAATTTGGAGGTGATCCATGACTTTTTCTAGAAGATTCACACTAATTTTAATAAATACCCTTTAATTAATTAGTTTCCCTAAGTTTACACTTACGAAAACATTAAAAAACGATTAATTATTTTAATTAAACCATCTTTAAGTGGAATCTTCCAATATCCTTTCTGGCTATTATGGAAAACGTGTATCTTAGCCCATATACAAAATTACAAGGCTAGAGCACATCTGATGCTACCATAAATCAACATGTGTTAGTTAGTCATGAAGGATAACAACTTGTTGTTATATACATTGTGGTCGTATGCATGATGGTTATGGTCATTGTACTTAGGATATTGATGTTATATGTATCATGCTAATTTGGATTGGCCTATGTGTATGGTTAGTGTTATGACATTCAAGTATGAGTCGATATGCTTGTCATATTCTGTCATAATAACCTAGATTGATTGTGCATATGAGATTGTTATGCATGAATTCCAATTGTTTTTTAGTTTATGATGTGAACATGTTAGTTAGTTACTGTTATGGACAACATAGCCTTATTTATGTTTGATTTGATATGTTGTGAAGTTATATTGTTCTAATCTAGATTGATTGTGCAGACAAGATAGCCTCCCCCGAGATACATTGAGGTATGCGTTGCTTATGTCTTCTACTTGGTGCTTGAATGTTTGATTATGTCATCCATTTGGTTTTTGAGTGTTTGGTGTCAATTATTCTGTCTATCTCTTATTTGGATGTTTGACTAGTTGCATGTTATGAGTTTGTATCAATAAGATTGCATGAAGGAATGATATTGTTTGAGATGGTTGCAATAACCCATATGTGCTAAGAACATCTGATATGTACTTGAGTGTAAGTAGGTGATAGTTGTAGCATTATGTATTATGATTGATGAATGTGAGTTGATTTTTGATTATGACATGGTTGTTAGACCTGGTAAATGTTGAATTCAAATTAGTATATATGATGTCTTGATCTTTGGAACATGTGGTTGACATGTGTGTTTAGTTACAAGGAAACATGCTTGGCATAACAAGGCATGCAACAAGGTAAGATAACTAGTATATTGTTACATTTATTTATACACTGATAGTTATGTGGTATGACAGTATGATACAGGGAATTGCATGGCAAAGAGACTGCCATGAAACCTTGAAGAAGGCTCGGGTTGAGATTTTCTTTGGAAGTGTTGGGAAGCCATGAGGATTGAGTCATGGTGTTTGTTTCTAGTCCTGTGATTTTGGTAATTTGTGATTTGTTGTGCTTTATTGTGGCTTTGTTTATGTCTAGTGTATGGTGATACCACGTTGTTTGTGGTGTTTTATTGCTATTAGTTTTCATGGGTTTATTGTTTGTTTCTTTTGGTTCTTTTCTTTTATGTTTTTGAGGGTATTGTGGATTGATTTGGGAAAGAGGAAAGTTAGTGGAGTTAGGGGAGAGATGAATGAAGTCCAATAGGTAATATAGGACCCAGATGAAGCTTGGTGCATGTATAAGGGCAGCTGAAGGAAAGAGGATGACAATCGGTTGGATTAGTTGGGTCCAATGGGGGAAATGGACGATGGCAGGACAGTCATGAGAAAGGTATCAGGAAAGGTAAGGTAAATGGGCTTAAGGTAACATATGCCTTGGCTAAATTTGGGAACTTTTCTTCTCAATGTTGTGCATGTTTTGTATGGATAACGGGAGTTCTTTTAACCTTGTCCTTATGATATCTGGGGATTGTGCTGCGACTGTGATTATGTTGATGTCTATATATGTATATATATGTGTGTGTATTTATTTATGCCATTATCTGATAGGATCATCAGAGATCATGGTTGCTTTATGCTAATGATTATATCTATATGTGTGTACGTACATTTTTGTCTTGCAAGGTCATCAGAGGTCATGCTTTTTGTATGCTAATGATTATATCTCTCTCTCTCTCTCTCTCTCTCTCTCTCTATATATATATATATATATATATATATATATATATATATATATATATATATATATCTGTGTGTGTGTGTGTGTGTGTGTCATTGTCTAACAGGTTCGTCAAGGATAATTCTTGTGGAGGAATGATTGTTTATACAGTTGAATGGCATGAAGAGGTCCCTGGTTATGAGGAATCAAGTGGAAGAGTAGCCTGGAATATTTACAAAGTAAATATCATGTGAATATGAATTGATATTACGTGATTATACTATGTCTATGCTTACGTTATGGGCAGGTAATGCTAAGGGATACATCATTGGAATGAAAGCAGTGTGATTTGTGGCATGATGGGACAAGCATGGATAAGACACTAGAAGCAAGGTTGCTTGGTAAGGATATTGTTGTCTTAGCATATCCAGTATTGTGTACCTATGATGTTGTATGAATGTTTCATATATGATGTTGTGTGCATGTTTCATATATAGTGTTATGTGCATGATTGCATATGCGGTGCTAGGTACTGATGGTGCTAAGTGCATGTCGTATATGTAGTGCTATGTACATTTGGTGTAGTGTACATCTTGTATATGCGGTTCTATGTACATATGGTGTAGTGTACAGGTTGTACATGCGGTGTTGTGTACATATGGTGCGGTGTACATTATTGTACATGTGGTGTTGCGTGCACATAGTGCTATGTACATGTGGTATATGTGGTGTTGTGTACATGTTGTGCAGATGGTGTTGTATACATGTTGTGTTATGTACACACCATAAAATTGGTGTTTTGTACACGTGGTGTTGTGTACACGTTGTCCAGGTGGTGTGATGTACATGTGGTGCTGTGCACACGTTGTGTAGGTGGTGTCGTGTATGTGTGGTGTGGTGTATACATTATGCGGGTGGTGTTGTGTACATGTTGTACATGTGGTATTGCGTGCATGACATACATGTGTTGCGTATATTTGGTATGGTGCTATGGGTATTGTTCAATCCTTGTATCGCGACATGTGTATTCGTGGTATAGTACAGTGTGTACATATATGTGTTGTGATGTACATTGTGTGTTGTACAGTGTGATAAGACAAATAGGTATGGGACTCTCTAGATGCCCTTGTTCATTAAAACTGAGGGTCAAGGCGATTTAGTCTCGGGATACCTTGTTGTTATTGAGTGTTGAGGCAGTTTATTCTCAAGATACCCTTATTGTTGATATTGAGGGAGGAGGTGGTTTAGTCTTTGGATTCCCTTGTTGCTTAAGGAGAAGGCACTGGGTGCTTATCGGGTTGGGAAATTGATTCAGTGTGTGTACATAAAGGATAAAGAACAAAGGCAAAATAAGAACCATTTGAAAGATAAGTATCAATATTTTATTTTAGTTTTAATTATGTATGTGATATATGATTTTGATTTATGATGGTTACATGTGAGATATGATTCTGATTATGATGGTTGTGTTTGAGTTAACCAGATGTGATATGTTTATATGTTATACATGATGATTTGGTTAAATATCTGGTTTGACTTGTTGTGATAGGAAGTAAACAGAATTGCAAGTATACCTTATTGACGGGCCACCAATGAGGTATGATTTGAATTTATATCAACTCCTTTTGAGTCTAATGGAAATTATGTGCTTGGCACAGGAAAGCAAGAAAGTGCCCAGTTTGGGGTGGTTGAAACTGATTTCAAGGATTAGCAGTGGAAAAGGGAATTGGAACAGGCAACAGTATGCTGGTAAAGAATTCAGGAACATGGCCATTGTGGGACATTGGTACCTAATAGTGTCCAATGATTTCCATGAGCATTCTATGACTGGTATGATGGTTTTGAGGCAGGGATATGTCTTGGTCTTGAGGCAGGTTTATGCCTTGGTTATTTGACTTTCCGAAGTTAAGAAGCCTTGCCAAGGGATGGATCGCCTAGGATAGGGGATGCGGGGGAACTTGGAAGGTGAGTGATTGCACTAAAGGGGGTGGTCGGATTGCCCGAGGGACTGTATAGAAAAGAAGGGAAGGCCAGGGATGGATTTGTTTTGGTCATTAGAATTTCAAGATAAAATTAGATGCACATTGGGAGTGTGCCCTGGAACAATGACATGGTAACTGTTCACTGAGAGGAAAACAACGCATGATTATAGTGTTGGACATTGGATGCAAGTTTGACTTGGGAAGTGGATTATTAAATTCCTTGGAAGGAGGTGAATCCTGGTACTACTTTTGAACATGGAGGTGCGAGCCTTTGGATTCCCTTGTTGCGGATACAAGCATCATATCCTTTTATTTACTGGTTGGGAAAATGTGCATATGTATATATGTGTATTTTATTGTAAATACTATATCGAGCTAGATTTATAAAGCTCCATGAACAATATGGTTATTTGTTGGTTGAAGCAAATGTGCATAATTATATGTGGTTTTTATTGTAAATATCACAATGAGATGTGTTATAAAGCTCCAGTACACAGTATGATTGTCATGATGGTTTTTGATTTTGAGCAGGTTCTTCATTGTAAATATTGCAACAAGATAAGTTATAAAGATCCATGGACAGTATGTTTGCTTTTTAGCGGTTTTGTTGAGGTATGGCTATGGTTTAAACCTAGGATGGTGTTCCCCAAGGGGGAGAGTTCCGTAATAGACTTGGGCTAAACATTTCATGTAATAAAAGTTAATAAAGGCAAAATAAGACCACGAGAAAGGGACACTTATTCCAAGTTGAATGTTGGGCAAAACATCCTAGTGGGTGTTCATTTCAGTTATTTATGGCTAAGGGCAAGTTGGCAAAGAAAATGGAAAATGCTTTGAAAAGGAAAAGAGGTGTTAATTGGAATTTTATTTATGAAAATAATGGAAGTTAGGAGAAAAAGAAGGTGAAAGATCACACGTTGCATGTCAAGAGGAAATTGAAGGAAAATAATGGAAAATTGAAGAAATTAGAGGCATCAATGATAAAAGGGATGTTGAGGATCAATTCACATCCTTTTTTCAGTTCATTTTCAGAATTAGTCTCAGAGAGGAGATGAGAACCAAGAATAGAATGAGATCAAGAAAGTAAAGGAAGGAAAAGCAAGCAAGGAAAGGACAAGGAAAGGAAATGAAAGCAAAGATCAAGCAAGGAAAGGTAGGATCAAGCAACTTCAATAGGAATACTTGTAGGTAACAGATTGCATGTATGGTTTCCTAATTTATTTTTACATGAATGGTATGTGCATGTTGGTATTTAGTTCTTTTGTTGTCAGCGACATGGTTTTTTCAGGTTTTGACTGTGGTTTTCAGCCTTGCCTTGCCATTTTCGGATAGTCATGGTGTGATGGGATTATTCTCGATTTTGAGCTTTGGAATTGTCGGATGGTTTCATAATCCGGGGCAGAGGTGGTCTTAAGAACATTCCCAAAGGCCTACAAATCCCTTGACCGGTAATGACGAGATACACGGTAAAACCGGAGGGTGGGGTCTCGGTAAGGGCCTAGTGATCCGATGTGGATTGCGGTAAAGCCTAGAGACAAGGAGACAAGAAAATTCCTCAAGGACAGTGAAGGAATCCGGAGGCATTCCAAGCTCAATTTGTTTTTGTGATCTCGGAGCCGATTTAGATGAGATCACAGTATTGTGAGGGTGGAGGTGGTTTAACCTCTAGATTCCGTTGGTTGTTTTTGGATTGGTTTATCTAGATATCCCACATTCATGCTTGGAAAATGGCACATGGGTGAGTAACTGAAAGAAATATTTTGTTCATCCATGTCTATGGTTGGGTGGTACGTGGAAGTCCCGAACTTGGTTGGCTCTTGCCTATGTTTAATGAAAGCGAAGTTCTTTTGCTTTGATTGGTAAATGTATGTGTTATTATGTATCTTTAATAGTAACTATTATCTTATGGTTATTTATATGGTTATATGTTGTTTATAAGCATGGGTATATGACTGGTTTTAGTCATGGCTCTTTTCATGTTTTTACTTGTGATTGAAAGAACAATGGATGCAAGACCTAATTGATGTTAATACAACTAATGAGAGAGGGTGGTGATCCTTCTTGTTAAGTCTCATAGGATTTTTCAGTCCCTTATGTTCAAACTTGCATTCATGACCTATATGTTGCATATCTACCAAGTGTTTGACAAAATTTCAATCATGGTTAGGCCTGGTTAGGTCAATTCCTTGATCAAGCTTTGCGTTGGAGGCTTTGTCTTGGTGTCAATTATTTCCTTGGAAAGTCTCATCAATATCCGTGCAGTTGTATGGAGGCTAGCCCTGGAAAAATGGCTTAAATCTCGCAATCTCTGGCACAACACTAGCTGAAAAAGGCTACAGTCTCTCCCTTGGAAGCATTGTGGGAGCGAATGGAGGGTCCCAATCGTATGCATGCTCATGTCATGGGAGTGAATGGAGGGTCCCAATCGTATGCATGCCCATGTCATGGGAGCGACTGGGGGTTTAATTCATTGAATGGACAGGTTAAATTTAGGGTTTGGGCCCCTGGAGCTGTGGATTAGCTCTCGGGGGGGTATAATCCCGAAGTTGGGAAACACTTTTTGGAAGATGGCTAGAGTTTGGGTGAATTTTTTAATTTCTCGTCGGAGAAAATAGTCAACTCAATTTCTCGACCGAGAGTTTTTAAAACTCTCACCCGAGATTTTTTTAATGTTTCGTCTGAGAGTTTGATTGGGCTTGACCGAAGTTAAAATACTCTCGGACGAGAGTTAAGTATTTTCTTGTCCGAGAGTTGTATTGACATAAACTCTCAGGTAAACTCTCAGTCGAGAGTTGTAAAACTCTCGGACAAGAGTTGTAAAACTCTCGGCATAGATTTTTTTTAACTCTCATTCGAGAGTTTTATTCTTATAAAAAAAAACCCCAAAATTCCTGTCTCCCCCGACATTCTGCACTTTCGTTTTCATTCTGGACTAGTGTAATATTCCCACTTAGTCCCAAGCTAATGGGAATATGCAATTTTGTTTTATTTTTCTGTTTGATGAATAAATGTGTAAAGGAGGATCAATAAAACTCCTAAACAGTAAATAAATCAATGCCACATGTGAACAAGGCTAAATCTGGGCTATTTAAATAAGCACCCTGTTGATCGTGTTAGCCCCATATTAATTTTTGACAAGCAAACAAGGGGTCAAACTGTCTCTAAGATTTCAAGGAATTCTTTCCTGCTGAAAACACATCATCCTTGAAATCCCTTTATGCCCTTCTCCCTTTGATGAATCCCCACTGCTGTCCCAGTTAAAAACCTCTCTGTTTCTGTGAAGAAGAATGCCCAAAAAGGCCTCCTTTTCCCTCTTATTTCATTCCCTGTAAGCCTCTGTTTTCATCATTCTTCCTCCCCTTATAAATTCCCCACTTATCCTTTAAATCATCCCAAATCACCTTCTAAGCCCCGCAAACACCCTCTGCTCGGCTAAAAAACCCTTCATCCCCCTTACCGTTACCCCTTGTTGGCCTTAAAATGCATTAAAAATAGGCAAAAAACCCACTTTCCTTCATATATCAGGCCTAGCCCCTTTCGGCCAACCCCCTTAACCACTTCCCCACCACGCGACTGGGAGCTGAGACCAGGTGTTAAGCCCATAGGCGCTTATCTCAATCGGAGGTTTCATATGCGCCCTTTTCCTTTGTAAACTTAAAAAGTTCTGATGTGATTGAGTTTGGTCTATTAGACCTGCGCCGTAATCTCAGTCGTCGATCTATAAAGATTTGACAGCCATCGCTTGTTCCACAATGCGCCCATCGCTCCTCTTCACTGACCCCTCTGATTAACCGTGGGTCGTCTATCTATTTCCAGATCCGACGGCGAGCGTGTAATCGCTAATCACCAATCGAAGATGTTTTATATGCCACCCTCTTCCTCTCCCAACTGCGATTCTCCGAACCGATCTCCACCGTTCATCCATTCTGATCTAACGACCCTTATCTCTCCCGCCCCGCTCATTGCACCCATTGTTTCCCCCGCCGATTTAATCTCCACTGTTGATCCCTTACGCGATCCAACGGTTGATGCTTGATTGCACCGTCTCTCCAATCGCATTCGGAAGTTCTTAAGGTGTCACCCTCTGCCCCCCCCCCCCCCGATTGCGATCCTCTAATTCAATCGCGACCATTCGTTCGATCTAGATCGACGGTCTACATTGCCTCGCACCCTCCGCCATATTTCTTCATTGGAGCCTCTATTAACTTCAACATTCAATACCCACCGTTGATCTCCTCCTGAGATCCAACGGCTCACAGTTAATCGCCCTCCACCCGCCGGGTCCCACCACAAGATACGCCCGAATTTCATTCATTTTCATTGATTTTCTGTGTATTTGACCAAACATTAGACTTTGGTGTTTTAACACTAAAGTGTTATTTCTTCCGCTTACTTACCATTAACACCTTCGTTCGTAAATCCTGACCGTTCATTCCCATTTCTTTAGTTGATCGGACGGTCTGCGACCCTTATGACACCAAACCTCCATCAGTTCCATTTTCCACCATTCTTTCACCATTTTCGTTGTTTTCCACTACTGCGCAACCATCCACAGGCCTCCACAGCATTTCTCCGCCACCTCCCTTGGATTTTTATAATGAGTTTATTGTATTTGTGCAGGGTGTTCAGAGTGGCAAATTCACTTTGCCTCTACAGTCATAGCCACTGTGATTCAGTGTGCAGAGATAATCATTTCAACAGTGGAAAGACGTGTCAGCAGAGATGGATTTGAGGGACTTAAGCCTGTAATTGAATATTTAACGTGCCAAACCTGTGTTCAAAGGATGAAGGCGCAGTTTGAAGACTAAAGTGCGCACCAACAAGTCATATTAGCGTTACTCATCAGCAGAACACTCTTCTTTAGAAAGACACCTTCGGACAGTGTTCTCCATGCCTCCTCGAGCCCTTAAACAGATGAACACACTGACAGAAGTTTCTATGCCTATTAGTTAGCAGTTATGAAGAATGGAGGCCTTGCAGATTTTCCACCCAGTTCATTTATTCCAGAAGGCTAGCGCAGAGCTCCAAACAGCCATAAAGGACTTCAAGAAGACATCCGAGGTCAATCTCGACCTGACATAGATATCTGGACTAGACTACAGGGTACAGCGCAAGGTTATTGAGCAGTGTGGGCGTGAACGCTTCCGCCATTCTATCTTAATGAATCAAATTAAATGAAACATCTACTCCCGCTATCATGGATTCTCCTGTAAGAATCCCCAGGAACAGATTGTAAATGGTTCCAGATTTTCAGAAAATTAGGCGGTGAGAGAATTTTTGTATTCTTTTTGTAGGAACTCTTATATGAAGGTACAGAGCCCGTTGGGTTTCAGTAAGGAGGAGTTCCATCTTTAATGAGGATTCTGGTCTTTCTTGTCTCACAGTTTGTAACTTTCTCTTATATGTGCTAGTTTAATTGTTCATTTCGTTTCATCCACCTTTCTTGTATCATGTTCTGGAATGCGAGTGGCTCACTGGTTTTTGGTATGAATTTATCCTAGTTGATACTCATGCTAGAATCAGTCAAGCGCTTTAAATATGGCTCAGGCGTGATATATTGTTCCATTTTCCACTTCAACCATACTTCTATTATATTAGCTTCTATGGGATGTTATTTTTAAAACGCTATTGTCATGTATGGATTCTTAAATTGGTAAGCCCATTACATGTTGATATGTGTATCTGGATATCATCTCAATGACAGTTAGTATTATCTCAATCTTTCATACGCAGTAAACACCTTCTGACTATTTATTTCTATGAGGTATTTTTGAACCGGCCCTCTTTACAGTAAGCTGCCTCTGAATTATCTGATGCATTTGTATTAGAGTTCCACATATTGTCTCTTTAGTATTCCTTTCCCTGTCTCAAGTTTATGAAAGTTTTGGTCCCATTCTAATTAACCTTCTTGTTTACAAGAGATAGCATGAGAGCCTTTTGCTGATAACTCCCTATGTTATATCACATGCTCTTTGCTATATATAAGATGTCCTAGGCACTGGTCTTTTGCAACTCAAGGCTGTCTCTAGGATTGACAACATCTTTTTGGCGTCGTTGCCAGGGATCGAAGTTAAGAAAATTTAAATCCCTGGGCCTCGACAAAATCTTTATTCACTCTTCAGAAAGGTGAGCATGAAGAGTTGAGAGTTGTAGATCCCTCACCTTGGCAACTCCACATTCATTCATCAGAAAAAATTTACTTGCAGTCCTGGCTCCTCGTAAGCCACACTTGAGGTCAAATACATCTCAACCAAAGACACCTTCGGTGTCTGACCTAGAGAATATCATACATAGAAGAAGTTGGAGGGAAAGGAAATCAGTCCACACTGAAATCCCTGAATTTTCTGTAGAAAAATTTTCATCCTTTTCTTCTCAAGTAGCCCAAGTGCAAGGTCCCGACTCCACTGTGGTAGATACCGACTACTACTCAGATAGTCCACCCCGGGGAGTTGTCCGAATTAGAGACGACTTTCACCCTACTCCTGAGGTCGAAGAGGTCAAGGAAGTCACTAAAGTATTTGCTATTAACAGCCTATTGTTCCCGTAAACACCTCAAGCTGCTGTCCAGTACATTCCTATTGTCATTCATACTCCACTTCCACCTCCTCCTCCTCCTTTTACACATCAAACTCTTGCACTACCTCCACCTCCTCCAATGGCCAATGTTCTCGGCTTCTTGTTAGATAAATATGCCCCCCTGGCATTACCTCAAGTGTTGAACGATATGCCACAGGATTATCTGAAGATCTTACTCGAATTCAATGGGGAAAATGAGATTGAAGCTCAAAAACATCTTGAGGTATTCTGCTCTTTTGCAGAGAACTTTAATGTGGAACACCTAGATGTAGTCCTAAGACTGTTTGTGCAATCTCTTGATGGCGAAGCCAGAAAATGGTTTAAGACATTGGGAGACCGTTCCATAACCACTTGGGAGGGAATGGAAAATACTTTTCTCAGAAAATGGGGAGAGAAGAAAGATCATGGACACTGTCTTACTGAGTTTAACACACTCAAGAAAAGACATAATGAAGGGGTGTTAGAATTTATCAAAAGATTTAATAAGTTGTATTTAAGCCTTCTGGTTGATATGAAACCTCATCAAACTATTGCTAAAGTTTTCTTCGTAGCAGCTTTTGACTCAGAATTTGGTTTCTCTATGAGAGAAAGAAAACCCGCCACCCTCGATGATGCTCAGACAGATGCGCCAGAGTTGGAGGCAAATTTCGCCTCCACTGGTAAATCAAAGGGAAATCCAGACCAAGATGCTAGACGGAAAGGCAAGGAGGAGGTGTCTACTTCTAGTCAAGACAGAGACTCCACTACTAATAGAATGGAAGAAATTAACAAAATGATTTACAACCTTGCTAATAAGGTGGTGAAACTTGAACTGGAGGCCAAGAATTCAACCTCCAAGAATTTCCAGAATGCTCCAAACAGGGGTTACAATCCTTAGTATAGGAAACCACCTCTGCAAATACTTCAAAGGGAATGGAAGGAGCAACAAGATTAGGTACCGCAGCCTCTGTACTTGAAAGGTCCGGTAGAGGATCCCACCGAAGAAGCCACTTATGAGCAAGAGGGAGCATACCTTGATTTTTCAAATAATGATGAAGTAGAATCTCCCCTACAAGGAAGTGATGGAATTGAGACCTCATTACAAGAAGAAGAGAAGGCTAGAAGCACAGAAGACCCAGAGATTGATTACTATTGTAAGCAATTTGTTGATTTCATGCAATCACAGTTCAATAGAAAATACGATCTCAGGTCTTCAAGGAAAAGGACTCGCACTCAAGATCAAGAAGAAGAGCCATCCCAGAAGGAAGCGCCTGCTCAGAAGGAGTCGACAATGCAAAAGGTCACGGAAAAAGGTAAGAGGCCTCTAAATGAACCTTTGCAGTCTAATGATCAAATTCCTTCCTCTTCAAAAATAGTCATTCCCCCTAATACCAAGTCTGAGTCAAAATAAATCAAACCCTTGGCCGGAAATAAGGAGTCAAAGGAGGTCGCGATAGAAAAGTCCTCTCCTGCCTTTAGTCTACAAAAGGAGCTTGAGAAGATCAAAATCCCAGTCCCCTTGACTGAATTGTTGAAGCAACTTGCATATCAGTCCCAGGTCACCTCTTTCATGCTCCCTCCAGAAGCAGCACACGTCCCAGATAGTCTCAACCTTCAAGAAGAAAGACCCATGGTTGTGTTTGGCCCTCACGTTCAGGAAGTAGATGCTTCTACTCCTCCTTTTTATGTGTCTCTAGTGATTCATGACCTACTATTACATAACTGTATGTTAGATTCGGGAGCTTCCCATAATCTATTGCCTCTGTCAGTCATGGAACAACTAGGACTCCAAATCACCCATCCATACAAGGACCTCTATTCATTTGATTCCAAAAGAGTTAAATGCCTGGGGATGATCAAGGATTTGGTGGTCAATTTGGCCCAAATCCCAGCAAAAAGTGTGGTAATGGACATCGTGGTGGTTGACATCCCAGCTCACTTTGGCATGCTGCTGTCAAGGTCCTGGGGGAAAAAAATCGGTGGGTCAATCAAGTTGGACTTAACATATGCTACTATCCCAGTTTTTGGTGGCCAGGAGAGGAGGTTGTACAGGGAAACCAGATTTGTCAAGATGGTTACTAAGGTCGATAACTCGGTTAATTCACCAGTCTACAGTAAAGAAGGTGATTTCTCATGTTTAATGCTGGAGGAAGAGCAAGATTATGCTCAATAACCATCATTATGCCAGATCAAGACCGAGCAACCCTCAGAGAGCTGTGAAGTAGGAATCTGGACACTTCACTTTGATGGAGAAAACTCCAGAGAAGGTAATCGGGCTGGAGTATTATTGATTTCTCCTACCGGCCAATGGGTCCCATTGTCTTTTAAGCTATAATATGAAGCCACTAATAATGTGGCCGAGTACGAAGCACTCCTGTTAGGATTACAGACAGTAGGGAGTATGAACATACAGAGTTTGAAGGTTTTGGGAGATTCAGAACTAGTGGTTAAACAAGTGAAAAATCAGTGCCAAACCAATCATCCTAGGCTGAGGGCTTATAGGAACGAAGTGTGGGACCTGGTGGAGAATTTTTTCTTGGCATTTAATATTCAGTTCATGCCCCAGGAGCAGAATAGGATGGCATACTCTCTTGGAGTGGCTGCCAGTACCTTCCGTCCACCTCAAAACCCTCTCTTAAGATATGAAATTGAGGTACGTTATCAGCCATCAATCCCAGACAACATCAAGCACTGGCAGGTGTTTGAGGATGAAGAACAAGTGAAAATATTTATGGAAACAATCGGAAAATTCTCAAATATGGAGATTGATGCTTGTGAAGAAGAAGAGGCTGAGGATACTTCAAAAAACAATTGGGAGGAAATAATAGTAGGTCATAAAGTGTTGCAATTGAAGGGAAACCTTATACCTAGAGGGCTGGTTCCTCTAGAAAGACTGTTTGACAAGAATGATGTCCCACTGCAGCCAAACAAAGTCACAGAGGAAGACCAGGTAGAAGATATTAACCTTGGTACTGATGATGACCCCAAAATTGTAAAATTATCCAAGAAGATCCCAGAAGAATATAAAGAGCTCTACCAGAAATTATTTCAGTCCTACAAAGATGTGTTTGCATGGTCCTATCAAGATCTGAAAAATTTTGATATCAGCATCATGCAGCACAAAATTCCTCTGAAAAGAGATGCAAAGCCGCATAAGCAGAAGCTTAGACAGATTAACCCTCTGCTGCTCCCCTCCATAGAGAAAGAGATTAAGAAGTTACTGAAGGCTAAAATAATTGTGCCATTGAGGTACTCTAAGTGGGTGGCAAATTTAGTCCCTATCCGGAAAAAGAATGGGGAAATAAGATTGTGTTTTGACTTCCGGACTCTGAATCGAGCGTCCTTAAAAGATAATTACCCACTGCCTAAGATGGATCATATTCTGCAGAAGGTGGTGGGAGCTTCTCGGATGTTAATGATGGATGGATTCTCTGGTTACAATCAGGTGGCTGTACTACCAGAAGATCAGAAGAAGACTGCTTTCACCACGCCATGGGGTACATTTATGTATGCCAGGATGCCTTTCGGGTTGATTAATGCAGGGGCTACTTTCAAAAGGGCCATGTACATTGCCTTTGTTAGGGAGCAAGATAATTTTTTGGTGGTCTACCTCGATGATATCACTGTGTTTTCAAAGGACGATACTGAGCACATTGAGCATTTGCGTAGAACTTTTGAGAAATGCAGAAGGTATGGTCTCTCTCTTAATCCACAGAATTCATTGTTTGCATTAGAAGAGGGTAGGCTTTTGGGACATATTGTAACCAAAGATGGGGTAAAAATAGATCCTAAGAGGGTAGAGGTTATAAATGGCATTTCTCTTCCTAGAAATAAGAAGGAGGTGCAGGTGTTCCTAGGAAGCATTAATTTTCTGAGGAGGTTTATCCCTAACTATGCTGAGATAGTTAGACATATAACTGACATGCTGAAGAAAAATAATGAGGTAAAGTGGTCCCAGGAATCACGAGAGGCCTTTTCCAGGATAAAAACTAATTTTTCAGAAGCCCCTGTGCTAGCTAGACCGGATTATGCCAAACCTTTCATGATCTTTTCATTTGCATCACCTTATACAGTGGCAGGAGTTTTATTGCAGAAAAATGAAGAAGGGTACGAGCAGCCCATCGCTTTCTTCAGTCAGGTGCTCCGTGATGTAGAACTGAAATATAACATATTAGAAAAGCAAGCATACGCCCTGGTGAAATCCCTTAAAGCATTCCGCATGTATGTCTTGCAGTCCCATATCACTGCATTTGTGCCTACAGCAGCTGTAAAAGATATTCTTATCCAAGGGGATAGTGAAGGAAAAAGGGGGAAGTGGATTTCCAAAATACAAGAGTATGAGCTAGACATCCGCCCTACCAAACTGATCAAGGGACAAGGGCTAGCCAAAATCTTATCCGAATCAAACTATCAGGCTCTGGGTATAAATCTGTCCATGATAGCAAGTGAGGATTCTGAGAAGAAAGAAGAGCAACAAGGAGTAGAGATAGCTACTCTAAAGACACATATGAAGTACCTCACCAGCCCATGGTACAAAGAGATAGTGGAATATCTCCTCACACTCAGCTGCCCTCCTAGCTGTGATAAAGCTGAATACAGAACACTAAGGTTGAGATCACAAAAGTACATAGTCGCCAATGGCCGGCTATACTAGTTAGATCCCTCAGGCATCCTACTCCTGTGTCTCACAGAGGATGAGGTAGAGAATATAATGGCCAAATTTCATGAAGGAATCTATGGGGGTCATTACAGCTAGAGGGCCACCACTCACAAAATCCTGAAGGCTGGTTTCTACTGGCCCAAACTCTTTGGAGATGTATTTTCCCGGGTCAGAGCTTGTGAGAAATGCCAAAGATTTGCTGAAAGACAGGTGTTGGCACCTCTGCCCATGATTCCTGTTCATGTGGACGAACCATTCTGACAATGGGGAAGCTATACCTACGAGGAATGCAACAGATGCTGTGATAATAAAATTCATGGAAGAAAACATCATATCCAGGTTTGGCTGCCCTGCCAAGATAGTGACCGACAACGCCCAGGCCTTCAAGTCTGCAAATTTTGTGAGCTTCTTCCAGCAGTATAACATTGCACTAAGTCACTCTACAGCCTATTACCCAAAAGGAAATGGCATGGAAGAGTCTTCAAATAAAACCCTGGTGAGGGCACTAAAGAAGGCTATCAACGAAAATCAGAAAAATTGGGATTCCCAGTTGAAATTCACTCTATGGGCCAATAGGATTACCAACAAGAGAGCAACTGGGAAGTCCCCATATGAATTAGTATATGGGAGGGCAGTAGTATTCCATGTACAGTTAGCCTTACCAGTAGCCCGATTCATGCAAGAAAGTCAAGAAGAGCTCGATGATGTGACCAGGAGAATAAATCAGCTGGTGGAGTTAGAAGAAACACAAAACCAAGTAAGCCAAAGGCTAACTAAATATCAAGAGAAGATGAAGGACCTTTTTTATCAGCATGCCAAGGACAGGAAGTTGCAGATTAGGGATTTAGTGCTCAAATGGGATATCTGAAGAGCTGAAAAGGGGAAACATGGTAAATTCGACACACTCTGGTTCGGCCCTTTTAAAATCGTAGAAAAAGGGGGCAACAACACCTTCAGGTTGGAAAATTTACAGGGAGACTTGCTCGATGCCCCTGTAAATGGTCAGTTCCTCAAACCTTACTTCCAGTTATGATTTAAGCAGATATAGCCTGATGTATTATACTGTACATTAGTTTTATGTTTTCATCTTTGTTTGAATAATCTGGGTTTAGTGATTAATCATGAAGAGAAAAGTAGAAGTGCTGAAGAGTGGTGTCCGCATGGAAGATTAACAGGTGGTCTGCAAAGTTCTCGAAACATCCAGGGATGAATGTGTCGTCCCCAGGTGGAGCCAATGTTGATCATGTTAGCCCCTTATTAATTTTTGACAAGCAAACAGGGGGTCAAACTGTCTCTAAGCTTTCAAGGAATGCTTTCCTGCTGAAAACACATCATCCTTGAAGTCCCTTTATGCCCTTTTCCCTTTGATGAATCCCCACTGTTGTCCCAGTTAAAAACCTCTCTGTTTCTGTGAAGAATGATGCCCAAAAAGGCCTCCTTTTCCCTCTTATTTCATTCCCTCTAAGCCTCTGTTTTCATCATTATTCCTCCCCTTCTAAATTCCCCACTTATCCTTTAAATCATCCCAAATCACCTTCTAAGCCCCGCAAACACCCTCTGCTCGGCTGAAAAACCCTTCATCCCCCTTACCGTTACCCCTTGTTGGCCTTAAAATGCATTAAAAATAGGCCAAAAACCCACTTTCCTTCATATATCAGGCCTAGCCCCTTTCGGCCAACCCCCTTAACCACTTCCCCACCACGCGACCGGGAGCCAAGACCAGGCGATAAGCCCATAGGCGCTTATTGCAATCGGAGGTTTCATATGTGCCCTTTTCCTTTGTAAACTTAAAAAGTTCTGATGCGGTTAAGTTTGGTCTATTAGACCCACGCCGTAATCTCAGCCGTCGATCTGTAAATATCTGACAGCCATCGCTTGTTCCACAATGCGCCCATCGCTCCTCTTCACTGACCCCTCCGATTAACCGTGGGCCGTCGATCTATTTCCAAATTCGACGGCGGGCGCGTAATCGCTAATTGCCAATCGGAAATGTTTTATATGCCACCCTCTTCCTCTCCCGACTGCGATTCTCCGATCCGATCTCCGTCATTCATCCATTCTGATCTAACGTCCCTTATCTCTCCCGCCCCGCTCGTTGCACCTGTTGTTTCCCCTGCCGATTTAATCTCCACCGTCGATCCCTTGCGCGATCCAACAGTTGGCGCTTGATCACATCGTCTCTCCAATCGCAATCGAAAGTTTGTAAGGTGTCACCCTCTGCCCCCCCTGATTGCGATCCTTTAATTCAATCATGACCGTCTGTTTGATCTAGATCTACGGTCTACATCGCCTCGCACCCTCCGCCATATTTCTTCATCGGAGCCTCTATTAACTTCAACATTCAATCCCCACCGTTGATCTCCTCCTGCGATCCAACGGCTCACAGTTAATCGCCCTCCACCCGCCGGGTCCCACCACAAGATACGCCTGAATTTCATTCATTTTCATTCATTTTCTGTGTATTTGACCAAACATTAGACTTTGGTGTTTTAACACTAAAGTGTTATTTCTTCCGCTTACTTACCATTAACACCTCCGTTCGTAAATCCTAACCGTTCATTCCCATTTCTTTAGCTGATCGGACGGTCTGCGACCCTTATGACACCAAACCTCCATCAGCTCCATTTTCCACCATTCTTTCACCATTTCCGTTGTTTTCCACTGCTGCGCCACCATCCACAGGCCTCCACAGCATTTCTCCGCCACCTCCCTTGGATTTTTATAATGAGTTTATTGTATTTGTGCAGGGTGTTCAGAGTGGCAAATTCACTTTGCCTCTACAGTCATAGCCACTGTGATTCAGTGTGCAGAGATAATCATTTCAACAGTGGCAAGATGTGTCAGCAGAGACGGATTTGAGGGACTTAAGCCCGTAATTGAAGATTTAATGTGCTAAACCCGTGTTCAAGGATTAAGGCACAGTTTGAAGACTAAAGAGCGCACCAGCAAGTCATATCAGCGTTACTCATCAGCAGAACACTCTTCTTCAGAAAGACACCTTCGGACAATGTTCTCCATGCCTCCTCGAGCCCTTAAATAGATGAACACACTGACAGAAGTTTCTACGCCTGTCAGTCAATATTTATGAAGCATGGAGGCCTTGCAGATTTTCCACCCAGTTCATTTATTCTAGAAGGCTAGCGCAGAGCTCCAAAAAGCCAGAAAGGACTTCAAGAAGACATCCGAGGTCAATCTCGACCTGACAGAGATCTCTATACTAGACTACAGAGTACAGCGCAAGGTTATTGAGCAGTGTGGGCGTGAACGCTTCCACCATTCTATCTTAATGAATCAAATTAAATGAAACATCTACTCCCGCTATCACGGATTCTCCTATAAGAATCCCCGCAAACAAATTGTAAATGGTTCCAGATTTTCAGAAAATTAGGCGGTGAGAGAATTTTTGTATGCTTTTTGTAGGAGCTCTTATATGAAGGTACAGAGCCCGTTGGGTTTCAATGAGGAGGAGTTCCATATTTAATGAGGATTCTAGTCTTTGGTGTCTCACAGTTTGTAACTTTCTCTTATATGTGCTAGTTTAATTGTTCATTTCATTTCATCCGCCTTTCTTGTATCATGTTTTGGAATGTGAGTGGCTCACTAGTTTTTGGTATGAATTTATCCTAGTTGATACTCATGCTAGAATCAGTCAAGTGCTTTAAATATGGCTCAGGCGTGATATACTATTCCATTTTCCACTTCAACCATACTTCTGCTATATTAGCTTCTATGGGATGTTATTTTTAAAATGCTATTGTCATGTATGGATTCTTAAATTGGTAAGCCCATTACATGTTGATATGTGTATCTGGATATCATCTCAATGACAGTAAGTATTATCTCAATCTTTCATACGCAGTAAACACCTTCTGACTATTTATTTCTGTGAGGTATTTTTGAACCGGCCCTCTTTACAGTAAGCTGCCTCTGAATTGTCTGATGCATTTGTATTAGAGTTCCACATATTGTCTCTACGGTATTCCTTTCCCTGTCTCAAGTTTCTGAAAGTTTTGGTCCCATTCTAATTAACCTTCTTGTTTACAAGAGATAGCATGAGAGCCTTTTGTTGATAACTCCCTATGTTATATCACATGCTCCTTGCTATATATAAGATGTCCTAGGCACTGGACTTTCGCAACTTAAGGTTGTCTCTAGGGTCGACAACACACCCTTAGGTGTGAAAGGGGCTGAATATTTTGACTGGGTCAACCATGACCAAATTAACAGCGTTGTCTTGGAGGAGTGGCCATCAATGAGGCACAACGCAGTTTTAGTTTGAGGTTGCTCATGTGAAAGGAGTTATTTCATGGAGATGGTTTAGGGTTTTGCAAGCTCTCAACTTATAAAAGGAAGAGGATGGCAGCATGAGAAGGTTGTTTATGTGATTACATTTTTCAAAGTATATTGTCTATTTAGACATATCTCATTCTCCTTGTTGTTTAGCAGATAATATTGTTGTTTAGCGCAAGGTCTTCCTGTTTAGGAATTCCATCTCTTTCCTTGAGAGGCCTCTTGGAAGAGCATTGTATTTCTTGTCCACTATCAGGCTGAAGGCCAAGCTTCTTCTTCCAAATACAACGTAGATCCCGTTGAGGGTTTGGTTTTCTTTGTAAGCTACAGCAAGTGGAGGCTAGATCTACTCAGATCTAGGCCATTCTAGTGCTCTTTTTCAGTGGGAGAGTCTTATATCCCATTGGCAAGTGAGTATTGGATCATTGGAGCATCAGATTCAGATCTTGGCATGTGGCCAAACCTATCTTAAACCCTACAACATAGTTTTACTTCCAGATCTGCGTTTTTTTGTAGGTGTTGTTGTTGGGAATTTTGGCATAACTTTCTGGAGGAGTGATTTTCATGTGTTGGGGATTTGCCCTTCACCTTTGAGATCCATTGGAGAGGATCAAAATATTGTACATTTCAGATCTGATCTGCATATATCTGAATATTCCAGAATATCTGAAGATTTCTGCAGATCTGCAGCTTTAGATCTCAGATCTACTCCTTGTACTTCATATATTGCTGAAAACCCCAAGGGGTATTTGAAGAAGAGTCTTTATAGTGTATATATATGTCATAGATCTGACTTTTCATGCATTATTTTGCTCTAGATCTAAGTTTTAATCAATATTTGTTGCAGCCTAATAAAAATAATGCTGTCAAGGCATTTTCTGCTCATATGTATGGTTGCAGTACCTCTTTTTGAGGATTTTTCTTTATTGGAGACTTCTATTTCCTCTTGTAAATCTTATGGGCTTCATGATAGATCTGATTTGTTGTTTAAAATGTTAAATAAGTGTCTCCATATTGGCCTCCTACTATAATCTTGATGATCTGCGTTATTTTAAATGCATAACTGTTCTATTTTGTTGCATTTCCCATTTGGGGATATTACAAATGGAATTGTCATTTTGGACTAGAGCATTTGAGGCATCGTGATTCTTGAATCTTCTAGCCATGTAAGTCTCTTTTCGACAAGATTCCACCTTCTACAAACATGATTGCAAACACCCTATGCAACGATACATTCTTCACTTGTTGCACTTGCTTGATTTGCCTGACACTCGATACAGAGGTCCATAATGTGATTTATGAAAATTGCACAATTATCAACTACAATATCCCACGCCCAAAGGGCCACAACATTCCACTTCTTGATTTCGAAATGTTTGGCCTTCTTGATGGAAGTGCTTGGTCTGGCTTGAGAGCTGGAACCCTTTCCACACTCAATACAGAGGTCCATAATGTGATTTATGCAAAATTGCACAATTGTCAACCACAATATCCCACGCCCAAAGGGCCACATCATTCCACTTCTTGATTTCAAAACGTTTGGCCTTCTTAGTGGAAGTGCTTGGTCTAGCTTGAGAGCTGGAACCCTCACCAGAGGGCACGAGAATCATATCTACGTCTTTTGAACCGCTATAACAAATTCTAACAGTAACAAACCCTGGCAGCGGTGGCGGCATCTGGTGATTTCACTTCAAGACTAGGGATCTGAATAGTATTGCAATAAAATTCACATCTGCAAACATAAAAATGTTGTATTGAATATAATGACTTTAAAAAATGATGGATTTATGTTTAGGGTTTCATTCTTTGTTTGTGTTTTTCTTTTATTGTGGATTTAAAGAATATTTTAGGATAACTTGATTTTTTTTAAATAGCTACATAGTATGGTAGAACAATATGACCTACCCTTTTTTGCTTGTTCTAAATAGTAGATTCATCTTCCTATTCTCTAATAATTGAATACACTTGAGCAATCACAAAAGATGAAGTAGGCCCTGTGCATGGAAAATATTGATACAATAGTGTATAGTCTACTGTGCTTGCTAGTCACTTCAATGATATGCTCATCTTCTCCTTGAATGTTCTCTTCCCTTCTCCCATTCTCTTTCTCCTTTACGAGGTGTGACCAAACTCTCCTATCTTGTCCCTTTTATGCTTTGAGAGAAGATAACTAATCTCCTCAATCCTAGCAACTATTCTCCTCAATATTAGTTTACATCTATCTCAATCTTGAAATGTACAAAATGGTGCTCAAGGGAGAATGATTTCTATATATAAAATAAATGAAATAAGTTAATAAAACCTAGAGTGAAAAAACATTTTTTGACAATTACATAAATTCAATAAGAAACTATAGTGTGTTTGGAATTACACCCTCGATGTTTCAGAAATACATTTCCAAGAGTGTTTATAGGTTGGGTAACTCTAATGTAATGAGGGTTGATGTTGTTAGTGGACTTGACTCTGTGGTCATGGATATCAGACCTCAACCTCTGATGTGTTAATGCATTCGTTAAGTGGTGTGTCATCGCCACTAGCATTGTCAAAAATCAAAATTGATTGGGCTTAAAGAAAATTTCCCACAAGTGGCTATCCAACACCCCTTAAACAATACAAATATTTACCAAATCCTTCAAAATGTATAGTATGTGAAAGTATAATGGCTCAAGGTTTGGGATAAACATAAAGCAACATTGGGTGGTGGATCACCATGGCCCTTGGGGGTTGGGCCCCAATCATCCACAACAATTTTAGGGATAACAATAATTGGTTCCCATCCATGATTGGTAGGTCCAACAGGCTTATTGGCTTTTGGTACGGTGAGACCAATTTTTTGAAAAGCACAACCAAAATCAACTAGTTAAGGGTTCTACCAAACCAAAACAAGAAAGTGGTCCATATAGACTAGTTTTTGAACCAATTTACTAAAAACAACATAAAATATTAAAATAATAATTAAAAAATACATATTCATGGACTTCAATGTAAATCCAAATAATTAGACACCAAATATGCAAAGTTTAGGTAGTTGCAATGCATGGAGTTTGTAGTGTGGTTGGGTTTTTTTCCACCCAAATTCTTACCAACAACAACATAGTTAGAGGCATTATCAGTGATAACCTAAACAACATTCTCCACACCCACCTTCAGGACAATCACATTCCATAGCTGAAATAAAAAGTTTGCATATTTCACCCAGTTAGATGCATTTATTGATCTCAAAAACAAGGATCCTTGTGTGAAAATAAAAAAGGAAATTAATCATGGTAAGAGGCTTTCCATCATTCCATCCATTTGAGAAAAAATCGCCTTTTTTTCCCCATGATTTTTCAATCTCTATAAACTAGTCATTTATGGATTAAACATTTCTTTTTTTTTAATCTATAAAAATGGCCTTTGAAGCTATTACTAACAACAACTATGAACTCTAGAGTAGATTGATAATAAGCTGAGTAGGAACTATTGAAGGGGATATTTTCATCATACCACAATTTGGCCATGTACACATAAGCATATTCCTTGTACTTATTCCAATAGTTTCAATGGTGGGCTGAGTGCAACTAGTAGTGGTGGAGGAAGGTGGAAGAAAACCAACAATACTCTCTCGTTTGTGGAATTGAAAGTGAAACTGTGGGATGCTTTTCATGAATGGGAGAAACATGTCTAATGCGTTCCCTAACAATTATAGAGTTAGAGGAGGAACCTTGAAAATTATGGCTACATTTCTATACAATCTCTCTCCTTTTCTCTATCTTAGCTTGCATCTCTTTCTGGCTGACCTTTTTCTGATTTATATTTCTCAAAAAGGGAAGTTTGTATGAGGTTTTCCATTGGGTTCACACATACATATTATAACACAGAAAACATAAAATGATAAGATCAATATCAATAAAAACATATGAGCAAGCATTCAATGAACATACATGAAAATCTTAATCATCCATAGTTAGAGAGAAGCCATGTTGAGCAAAGGAACGTTGGTTACATCCTTGTATGGCATGTAACCTCGGTCCCATAACTTGGTGAGTCACTGTATCCTTGACCCATTTCCATGTATGTTTTTGTAAACTTGGCTGGCATTCGTATGCTAATGTCCATAGCTTGCTCCACCTCAATGCCACATAATTGTAACCTTTGACTCTTGTCATCGTAACCTAAGCATGTGTTCCTATATTTCCTTGCATCCCTATAACCTCAACCTTGTAACCTTGCACTTTGACACAAACCATGTCCTCACAGAGACACTTTAACTTATTGCAAAGGAAAATAGGAGAGGTTTTAATTGGGATTGTAAATCAAATTTGGAAATTTTGAGGTTAATAACTAAAATTTTAGGATACGGGAAATAGATATAAAAAAATATTAACATTAACTTTTTATATGAGATTGCTAACAAAATTCCAGACATTGAAAAATGCTTACCATACTTTCTATATCATATAACTAATACTGTTGTTGGCTTCAAAATGTTGAAGCTATAGTACATGTTATTCATTGGTTGATGACATGACTGTCGATTGATAATTTATTTTCTAATGTGTTTATGAGGGACAGAAATTTGATTTGATAATATAGCAACAATGGCATCAGGCAAGCCCTCCAGAGACCCCTCCATGAGAGGAGGATTATTAGGTACATTGGTTTTTTAGTTATGTCATGTTTTCAAGTAGGTTATATTTATTGTTCGTTATGAAAATTTGATTCATGTGCAATTTTTTGTCCTGCACAGGTGGACGCACTCATATGACTCCTACGCCCAGACACGAAATCAAACAAGAGGAGCCCCATAGAACTACTCCCATTCATCCCCAATTTCATAGAGCCCATTCTAAGGGGTATATTATACACAGTATAGGTACACATTAGATCAATTGCTAGTTAACATGTTCAAGTTTACGTTATATTCAATGTTGAACAGGTGAATTTTTTTTTCAAATGACATGTGTTTAATGTGAAAAAATTATGCTCCATAGGTGCAAATGTAGGAGTTTGGGTTGGCCCTATTGCTGGTGAGGGGCAAAGCAGAACAATGTCTTAGCCTGTGGCATCCATCATACACTTGGATACTTCTCCTTCAGGTAAAATCTAAAGGAAAATGTATTGTTTGATTTATGTTTAATGTGAAAATTATTGTGTGTCTCATGTACTTGTGTTATAAAACAATTTAATGTTTTGTACAGTGGGTCGTAGAGACGTTCATTCCTCGGAAGGGAACAATCCTAATATGAGCGAAGAGGATGAGATAGTTTTTCCACGAGGTATTTTCAAATGACCAGACAAGTTTTTTAAATACAATTTTTCCTTATAAATTATTTAATTTTTAACATGTGTAGTAATTTAACATGTTACAAGTGGTGGTGGTCGCCCTCCTAGGGGGAGAGGTCGTAGGGTTCATGAGTTTGCTCGAAGTACGAGCTATGATCCCTATTACACCCATACCGGTGATATTCTTGAGCAGATGCCTTGGGAAGATACCATCTCCTTACTTACTATTGAAGTGATGAGGGAGCATTCCACAAGATTGCGTAATGAATTGCAAAGTTGCAATCTCTCTGCCCCTAGTCGAAATTGTCTCCAAATTGCTTTGCACAATTTGGAGAGTTTGATAGATACTTATCGTGGGGTTGGACCATCAACCCAATTTTTTTTGACATGATGCATAGGAGGAGAGCGTTAGTGATTGGTATCCACTCCTACAATGAAGTTAAAAGTATGGTCACTAAAGAAATGGCCTTGTCACTATTTGAATTGCGGCCTGAAGACAAAAAACGTCTGAATATTGCAAGATTCAATGATCCAATTATTGCACCTTATATTTATGAGAATTTCCTATATGCATACAAGAAGTTCCAAAATAATGATGAGGTTCCGCAATATTTTGTTAGGATGTTGTATGCTCAATTCCGAGAGCACATGGACCCTAACTATACATATACGGGGTCCAAATTCTATGGAGTTGGAAAAGGTCGTACATATGAATGACCTGATGCTATGCGAGATGTTGGGTTTAGGCCTCCGGTACCTCGTTTAGCACCTTGACCACCTAGGGTAGTTACACTTCCAGAGGAGTTATCCCTTATCTCCAGTGTTGCAACACAAATGAGGGAGAAGATACAAGAACATATTGCAGCTGCTTTAGGAGGGGTGGAAGTCGGCTTAGGGACAAGCCAACCTTCATCTAGTGCAGAAGTTCGTTCATTTGTGAGTATTCCAGATGACGTGTTGAGGGAGATGGAGCGAGATGAGCTTATGGAGTATGCATCCTCATGTAGATACCACTATGAGCAAGCCATTACACAACAAATTCACACCATGGGCGAGGTATGTACAAGCATGTTTTGATCTATTTTAAAATACACATTTATAAGATGAGCTAGAGTGCATGTAACATTTTTTTTTGGTGTATATATACATTTACTCTCCAAAAACTTACGCCAATATATTTATTTAACTTATGTAGTTTACAACATTGCCTTGCCCCTGATCATCATTCTGTAGATCATGGACATGATCATGTACAGGTGCCACAATCATTACTATCTATCTATATTTTTGTACGTCAAATTGAAATTGAATTTATGTCACATAATTTTATATGGTATGAGGCTTAACATTATGGAATTTTCAGGTTAGCGCTACACATCAAGGGTTTCCTGAAGAGATTATTCCTTCTCAGGTTCCATTCATGACACAGGTATCGATACTTTTCGTTAAGCATATTTATAATGTTTATTATATTTCTTTTTGCAAAATTTTCTATTAACTTTGGTTTCTACTTTTTAGGCTACATATAATATTGAGATGATGCAAACTGAGCCTCAAGGAGATCGTGTAGGCTCTGAGTCACAGAGTCTACATTAAACCATGGAAACCTCTTACCATTTCTTCGTTGGTATCATTTCCACATTATAAAAAGGTTATCTAGTGAATTTATATATAGTTGAGAGGTTCCTTTATGTATCTATTGAATGCTAAAACTAATATTTAATTTTCAATAAAAACTTTGAGTCATGGTCAATTCACTAGGTTACTGACAGTATAGGTGCTTCATTTGGCTTAGAGGAATATGCACATTTGTTTCCTTGACCATCTCAGACACTGTCACAATGCCAATATGTCGTACTTCCTACTCAAGTCCCTGCAAAATAAGGAAGTCCATGCACAAAAAGCAAACATACCAAGATATTTCATCTCTCACCATGGCCTTATCAGGTTACTCATGGTACAAGCTCTAAAAAAAGTAAGAAAATCTTGGGAAGAAGTCATTGCAACTCCAATGGTTGCAACTTCACTAAATGAGCCCAATGTTGTGTGACTCCACCCATTGCAATTGCGAAGTAGGAAGAATATATTTCCATGAATCCCTTGGCTACAAAGTACCTACTAATTCATATTAAGGAAGAAGAGACAAATTATATTACACCATAGAAGGAAAGTGATATTGACGTTGAGATAATTAGTAGAAAACCAACCACCGAGAGAATGAGAGGGCATCAAAATAGGCCCCCCCTGTGTTCCAGGAAAGAAGAGGACATGATGCATTCCTACCACCACCCAAACCCCTACTACTCCAAAAAAAAAAAGTAAGTGCAGAAGAAATTCTAGAACACCAGGAAGACTCTACCCCTACTGAAACATAATAACTAGTAGAGTCAGTGACCTAGGGTTGGGAATTTGGTCTGGTGGCCTTGCTACTCCATAATAACCAGCAAGGAGTGCTCTACACTACATATTACTGCTTCATAATTGTTTTCTAGTAATAATGTGGATGTGATCTCTCAGGGGAAACTCTGTAGCTATGACATTGGACTACATTCCCCAACTATTTATAGGCCTATCACTTAGAGCCTTAGGTTCAGAACTTCCAGATGGGTTGCATTACTAGCACTTGCGGTGGCCTAATAATGATTATGGAAGACTATGGAATCAATATTCCTTAAAAGACAGAATTGGAGATCATGCTTCCCTTGTGACAAGTTCTCATCTATCCAATACAGACCTTTAACAACAATCATTTGGACAATAGTATGTGCTCTCATGTGATGGAAAAATGGGAGTTTCAAGAAAAGGGGGCAGTATGTGGTTTGACAGAGTTCACAATAATCCTCTTCAGGATAGCTACACATATCTCGTGGCAGATCATGTCCACTGTTGCATCAAAATCGATGAATTTTTTCATTTGCAAGTACCCAGATTCTATTGTAGGCCAGAAATGACAATATTCCATCCTGCAAACATTTTGGTTTTGAGGTTTCCTAGTTTTTCACGATGACTAAACACAGAGGAAAGGACCATTGTATCCATGAGGTGGCTACATTAATTCACTAACTTCAAATAGAAGCCTTATTTTGGCACATGCTATAGTAGGATAGGAAATGAATAAGCTCTACTGAGCAGTAGTTTAGAGTAGAATAAGCTCTTTTGAGCAACAGTCTTCAATTCTTAGATTCATAGGCTTTAATGTCTTGTGCTTTGCTTTATAAGGGCCAACCTTTGATGTAGTGATGTTATTTTTGAGCGTGGAGGCTAGTTTCATATGTGCATGAAATGATTCTGAGGTTCTCATGCACTTCTAAGAATAACACATCCCCAAGTTGGAACCAAGTGTTTTTCCACCAATGAAAAGGGACTGCACATGTGATTTTCATCACATTTGCAGAGTAGCACGATGATCCCAACTTTCCAAAAGTTGGAAATGTGTAAAAATCCCTTTTCATCAAGCATAACTAAATGCGCATGTTTGAAAACATCATAGATTGTAAACCCTCTGGAAAGACCATCAACTACATCACTATTTTTAGTCCACATGTGGCAGATTTGTGAGGTCATCTCTTGGATGACTTGTACTTTCTTGACTGTTATAACCAGCAATAAAGGCACAATAGAGGCACTGAAGGAGAGGAATGCACAACCCAAAAAAATATTTACATGGCACATGAAAGAGAGAAATTCAACATAGAAAGAAAGTGTCATAAGAGCATTAGTGGGGAGAGTGTCTAGCTTAAGGACCATAGTCAAAAGTGTGTAATTCGTGCATTTCTGATAAAAATCCAAACAGTAATCAGTAAACTTATAGATAAATTTAACTATGGAAGAAGAATATTTGAAAATGGTCTCATATCTCATGTCTGAACAAAGGTACACTAAACTAGCACTTGCTTTAAATCTTATGAGGGAAAAATCAGGGAGAGAACCACATTTTTTCATATCTGTTGATGACAACAGGAAATACATACATATTGTTGATTACAAAATTCCTATGAATGGTTTTTTGGGAAGATATAAAGGTAGATGCACTAAAGAAGAGGAACACCCAACCCTTTAAAAGAAAAATAATTAGGATTACACGACGCCTGCAAAAGAAAAATTCAACAAAGAAATAAAACATCATAAGGGAATTACTGGAGAAAGCATCCAACTTTAGGAGCATGGCCAAAAATGTGTAACTCATGCATTTCTGATAGAAGATCCAAACAGTAATCAGTAGTAATCAATAAACTTATAGAGAAAGTCCACTATGGAAGATGCCTCTTTCAAAATGGTCTCAAATCTCATGTTTGAACAGTTCTAAAGTAGTAATATGTAGTGTACACTTATGCCTCCTTCATATTTCAGAATCAACTAGAATCCTATACTTGTCAGCCCAAATAGAAACTTACTAATTTAGAAAAAATCAAAGCAAGATCCATTCTGTTGACATACTGACTATCCTCCAAGAGGCATGATCACAATTGCCTGGTGTAGTGTTAGGTGCACTTGCATAATGAATCGCAATGAGAATATCTCAGTGAAGAAACCGGCTTGAAGGTTTATTCATAATGACAAAGTTGTGATCTCATTAAGGACTTAATCCTTCATGCCAATACTTAAACATTATATGCTCAATCTGGGCACAAGTTTTCACAACAAGTTCTTAGTTTCATTTTCCACGGCATGAACAGTGGTAGCCCATTCTATTACCATGCAACCCCCAGGAATATTGATATTTAGTTCTCGGCTTTTTTCTCTGTCCCATCTATTAAATTTGAAGGGCCAACTTGGTAGAGATGTCACAGTGTTGCAAACTGGGATCCTTGTGCTCCATTTGTAGTTTATCAATTTGTAATAATATCTCCCTGCGAGCTTCATTATGCTCTAGTAAGACGTTGTTGGGGAGTGATTTCGTGTTCTAGTATAGCTTGATTATACATAGATATTAGTTTTGGCACCCTAAAGTATGGCCTGAATCAGTCACCCACTCAACCATAGAGGCCAAGACCTCCGCATCAACTTTCTCATCATGTTCAACACGAAATTCAATATCAACATAGTTGATTTCCTGTTGTATAGGAGCAGGGGTTTTGGAATGATATCTTTGTGCTTCCTTGTGAGCTTGAAGTGTGCCTTGAGCGCTACCTTCTACTTGAGAAGAGGACCCTCAACAGGATTTGGCTCTTTGTCATGGCATTGGAGCTGTCAATCAGGGGAGTAATCGAGTATGGGTATGCACAAAGGTGAAGACGTCAAATGGATATAGCCATGTCCCACAGGAAGGAGCTTCAATGGTGTAAACACCAGGTAAGGCTGAGTGTAAATGAATTTAAAGTTGGAGAGGAGAAGGTTTATGGTTGTGGGCACCACTGAAGGAGGTAGGAATAATACTATGGCTCATAGAGGCTTCCCAAGGTGCAAGGGGGACCCAAGTATCTTACTATGTAAGCAAAAGTCTGAGTTCACAACTTAATTTCCATAATTTGACAATTACAAATTTGATTTATTTACAATAGACTATAACAGTGGAATAAGCCAACCATGCATTAAGGAAATTTTGTAGACGCAATACTGATTGAGACCTTTGGTGCCACCACCTGCGAACCCCTACTTCTTCATGCACTTTTTCCTTGCAGATTGCATGCCTTCGCCACAGGGAAATTATACCCCCAGAATGAGCATGTAAAATTAAGGAACCTGGGATGTTTATGGACCTTGGGAGTCCATATTGTGCAACTTAGGGAAACATATGAAATTATTCGCGGGAGCCATATGAAATTATTGGCGTATGCATGCAAATTATCATTTAAGGCAAAATAGAGATAGGGGATTGCTATTTGAGGAATATCACCTTGGTATTGAAAATGTTGTCAGGTATGGCCAGTAGCGTTTCCAAGGAGTTTTGGGCCTTGGTCATTTCCAGTAATGTTTCGGGCACTCTTTTGGAATTTTCCAAGCCCACCTAGGTGCCCAAGATGGACGTGAGATGCAGACCCATAGGATAATATCACCCTGTGAATGCCAATGACCCTTTAAGTGAACATAATTTGGAGGTGTCTCTTATCTCAATAATTATGTTAGGTGCTTTTCTTGCAAAGGTAATTTTGGGAATGAACTACATTTGTTGTTCAAGTGTTTTTATTTTGAGTATTTTTTGAGAGCATGTATATTTTGGCGCTCGAAAAAAATATGAAATTCGTTTTTGAAGTCATTATCACAGTTAGTCTGACATGGATGCATTTCTGTGAAATTTATAGAATGATTTTGAGTTTTAAAAATGGGATTGGCTGACTGTTAGTAAATATGAATTACCAACTGGTACCAGATTGGTAAGTATGATTTCACACATGCTTCTGTTTAACAAAGATGGCAAAGTCAATATTAACTAGAAATATTTTTTGTTGGCCTTGCTTTTTTTAGTTGTGCAGATTGAATTATAGAAATTTATTAATACTGATAGTATTACCGGACTCCCTTGATCTAAAAAATTAATCTTATGTTAAATACATAATCCTTCCACTTAATTCTTTGTGGAAATTAAATCGCCAATTGCAAAACACGTATGAAGCAAAATCAATCGCACATAAACACAGTTGTTTAACGAGAAAGCCTAAAGCTAAAAACCCCAACTACCATATATTATGTATATCAATGGATCATATAATAATCTCATACAAATATTAGTACATCAAGCTCTCAGTACAATGAAAAATCATTACACATTGTCATGCAGAAATTTGCATCTCTATGCACCAATTTCTTGCCTCCTGAAAGCCTTCCTCCACTGCGCAATCCCTGCTGAAGAAGACCCCTGAATGAATTCGAATTGGCCTTGCCTTGACTGCGCAATACTCATTGGCATCTCCAATGTGTGTCAGATGCATTGAATGCATCACTATAGCCACAACAGATATTCCATCTCACCCTTTCACCTATCTCTCCACTGGGTCTCCACTGGAACTGACATGCAAGTAGTTAACTGTTGTATTTTTTCAATTGCAAGTGAGTCTCTAGTTATGAGTTAATTAAATAATTAATTCACTAAAATCTCACTAATGTATCTTTAGTTAGAACTAGATACAACTAGCACAACTGAGTTTAACTCACTTAATTGAGTTAAACTGAATAACAACTCCCATAACTACTCTTCCAACTCTATCACAACTTTGCCACTTCAGTTCTAATTGAGTCCTCCATGCACAGTCTTAACCACCTGAAGATTATAATTCCTTATTGTGATTTCCAAATCTTTCACAGTTAAAGCAAAGTGCTCCAGAGAGAATAAGTTGATATTTGTTGTGGGATTATTATTAAAGGGCTATTAAGATAAAGCATGCATCTATTTTAGAGTGGCGATCTATAAATAGACTTGCCCAATATTCTAAAAATAGAATTTCATCTATTTTCTACATAAACCAACCATCTCTAAATAAATCATATAACATAGATATATACTGCTGTAACACAAAACCAGGCATAGGCTAGATGAAAATAACCCTGTGAGCCCCATGATGAAGGTGCTTAATTTTCACTAACCTCATAATCTTGTTGAATCTCAACACTCGCTCTCAACAAGATAGGGATTATCCTTCACCCCGCCTCTATGGTATTTGAATTTTCTCCTGCTGAGCACCTTCGTCAAAATATCTCGATCCTGATCTTTCGTAGGAATGTACTGAAGCAACATGATCTTCCGTTGCACACAATATCTGATATGATGATACCGGATATCTATATGCTTAGATCTATCATGAAACACAGGATTAATCAAGAGTTTAATGCAACTATGATTATCACAATGTATCACTGTAGGATCTAAATGAGAACCGAACAACCTGACCATGATCTTCCTCATCCAAATAGCCTCACATGTAGCTTGACTTGCTGCCATGTATTCTGCTTCCGCTGAACTGAGTGCCACGGATCTTTGTGTCCTGCTGTACCAAGAAAATATTGTAGATACGATACTGAAAACCCCTCCTGATGTGCTCTTTCTGTCCATTGGGCTGCCTGCCCAATCTACATCCGTGAAGCCATGCAACTTCACTTCATTCGTCTGTCTGTACCATAAGCCATACTCAGATGTGACCCTGAGATACCTCAGGACATGCTTGCCTGCCTTCAAAAAGAGCTTGGTAGCTTAACCATCGCTTGACTAAGATGTTTCACTGCATAGCATATGTCTGGTCTTGTATTAACTAAATACATGAGAAAACCCACCAACTGTCGATAAACAGTGGCATCCACTACCTTTGTCGATGTAGCATCCTCTTTCCTCCAATTTCCTGGAAGAGGAGTATCCATGGGCTTGCAGTCCTCCATGTGAAACTTACCAAGTATCTCCCTAGCATACTTGCCTTGAGACACAAACAGTTCACCTTCTCACTGCCATATTTCCGATCCAAGGAAATAATGAAGGAGGCCCAAATCCTTCATCTCAAACTCCTTTGCAAGATCTTCCTTGCATGAGTGTATCAACTTCTCATCACCCGTTAGTACTAAATCATCAACATAAATAAAAATGATTAAAATCTTACCCTCCACCACAATTTGGTATAGGTTTGCATCCGCCTCACTCTTGGTGAAGCCAAGTCCAGTGAAATAGCTGTCGATCCGAGTGTACCAAGCACGTGGTGCTTGCTTCAGCCCATACAACGTTATTTTGAGTCTGCACACATGTGACTCGCTGCTAAAGATATCAAATCCTTTAGGCTGCTCAATGTACACTTCTTCCTCAATGATCCCATTAAGGAACACAGTCTTCACATCCATCTAATGAATGTGCCAACCCATCTGCGCTGAGAGAGCAAGGATGATCCTTATGGAAGAATACCGTGCGATAAGTGCAAAGGTTTCTTCATAATCAATCCCCTCGATATGTGAGAAGCCCCAGGAAAAAAATATTTCCTTATACTTCTTGACGCTCCCATCAGCAGCTTGCTTTTCCTTGTAGATCCATCTTGAACCTACCACTGATTTACCAACCGGCCTTGGAACAATCTCCGAAGCATTGTTTCTGACAATGGAGTCATACTCCTCCACCATGGCATCTACCCATGTGGGCTCCTGCACTACTTCTTCAAAAGAAGATGGCTCTTTCACGATACACTTGCTCATAAGAGCCATGTATCCAGTAAATCGGTCAGGTGACTGTCTCTGTCTGCGCTGTGATGTAGGGACTCCTACATTCTGTGCTGCATCAAGGTTTAGTCTCTCAGCTTATGTGGTATGCCTTCTTCCTGTTATGATGTTTGGCTCTACATGAGTGGACTTCTCCACTCCATGATCCTCCTCCTGTGGCTGATCCACATATAGAGGCTCATCTTTGGGAGAAAGTAGCTCCTCCTCTGCATGCAAGTGCAGCTCCCTCTCAATCGAAAACTTCATGGCTTTCACCTCATTTAATTTTATATCCTGTTGCACCACAGTCATCCGACTGTTTGGAAAATACACATGATAATTATGGGGTGTAACCCACAAATATCCGAACTTCTACAGTCGGCTCCAGCTTCTTCCTGGTGTCCTTTGTCACATGAATGTAAACAGATGAGCCAAAAATATTCAAATGAGAAATATCATGTTTCTTACCAATAAAATCTTCTTCAAGTGTACTCATGCCAAGTACTCTATGAGGACAACGGTTTTGCACATAAACCACAATGTTGCATGCTTCCACCCATAAGTGCATCAGTAGGCCTTGGTCATGCAGCATAGCTCATGCAACACCCATGATCGTTCTGTTCTTCCTTTCCGTGACCCTATTCTGTTGTGGTTTATGAGGCGCTATAAGTTCTCTTTGAATTCCTTCTTTGCTATAGAAGTCTTTGAATTAATTCTAGATATATTCACCACCACTATCGCTCCACAGAGCATTCACTTGCTTCCCCGACTCCTTCTCCACCAATGCTTTAAACTCACAGAAATTTGAGAATGTTTCGCTCTTTGTTGGAACAAGGTCTCCTGTAAGCTACGAAATTGGTCCAATTTTGTATATTTTTTATTATATTTAGTCTAGCACAAGGGTTTTGGGGTGGTTCAAAGCCCCGAAATCATTGTAATGGGTCAAAGGGTAGACCTAGAGTCCGTAGGAAAGATTAGGCTAGATTGTTATAAATAGAGGGACATTTTGAATTATAAGGCAAGAAGATGATGAGATCTTGATGCGAATTGTGGCTTAGTAGATATGTTTGGGTTTTTGGGGAAAAGACTCCTGCTGGCTGTGTGTGTGGAGATCCCAAGTCCTACTGTGTGTAGACCCTACTGCTGTGTGCACAGGTCGGGTTTGGGTATTGTAAGAAGGAACTGAAGGATTAATGAATGATAAAGGTTGTTGCGTAGCTGAATATATTTGTACTGTTGATGTGAATCTTTGATAGCTGTTGTGTTATGCATATTCTGTGTTAAGCTGCGAAAGTAATGTGTTAAGTGTTTCTTCTGCATCTGGGTTTGTTCTATTATGTTTTATGCAAAGAATAACTATAATGTTGCACTATTGTCTTAGAAGTATACGATTTGTTGAGTACAGTAAGTGTAGTTGACCTTGCGCACATGGATGTGAAGGAGATCTCTAGATCTGGTTTTGAGATAGGCAATCTGGTCATTATAAATCCGGACGCAGCTCTGCTTGGCTTACCTATCCTCTTTCAGGGTGTGGAAACCTGGTTCCAGCACCCACCCATATTGCTTTGGGTGAGACTTTGACTTGCGCAAGTAGGTCACTACCAAAAGGGCCAGTAGTATAGGGGTTTGTTGGCAAACCTTAACCTCCGAACCTGGGTCAGGACCCCTCGAGCCAAAAAATGGTTCCGTTGCCGGGACCAAGAGCATTTTGAGAATGGGATCGAGTAATGCCAAGAAAAGTAGTGAAATCCTAAGAAGAAAAGAAGAGCAGGTACAGTTGAATGACCTCCACTTTGAACGAAAGTACAACGCGGAGTGGTAAATACTTTTGAGCTGACCTAGAAGGGGATAGATTTGTCTATAGCCTGTTAGAAGGAACAGTTGCGCAAATCCCTCCAGCTACACCACCTTCAAAACCACGTAAGGGTAAAACCCCGCCCGAAACCCCTCCAGAAGAAGATATGGCAACACACTTGAAATTACCTACCTTCAAAGGTTCGGGAGATGAGGACATGGACCAATTTTGGTTTGTTGCAGACTCAATATGGACTACGCAAGATGTGGCAAGTGATACTGTGAAAAGGGAGTAGCTATCCCTGGCCTTCGAAGAGAGAGCTCTGGACTGGTATATGCGATACATATCTCAAAATGGAAGCGCATCCATTCAAGATATTAAGGACGCTTTGAAACAACAGTTCTGAAAACCTAAGTCCTTCTCTCAGATCGTAGCAGACGTGAAAGATTTCAAGCAAGGAACAATTGAGTCTGTATGGGAAGTTGATCAAAGACTAAAGAAAGCAATCAGGGAAGGAGGATTTAAGTATGACAACAGACAGCATATGGAATGATTCATCGCTATGCTGCTACCTCACCTGCGTGTACCTATGGGCCACCAAACCTTCGAGTCATAGGAAAAAGCTTTGGAAGCCGCCATGAAACTGGAAGTTGCGCCCATAGAAGATACTTCGGTAGGAGTACAGCAAATTCAAGAGCAGCTTGGAGCTATGCACATGGAGATTCAGAACCTACGGAAGGAACAGGGAAAAGGAGCTAGCACAGACCTATGGTGCATACGATGTCGGGCATCTGGACATACGAAGGATTAGTGCCCACTACTGGCAGATTACATGCAGGCAGGAGGACCTAGTCCGGTGCATTTAGGAGCAAGCGAAGAACCCAACCTATTTATTCTAGGCTCAAGCAGATCTGCGTTCTCTTGCGATGACTGCCGTGTAACAGGGCTGCATGATACGAACCATTGCCCCCGGCTAGGTGCGTATGTCTCGAAACTGAAGCAACAATGGTGTAGATTCTGCCGGTCGGTAGGAAATGATAAGCAGAACTGTCGAAATTATGATCTAATGATAGATCAAGGAAACTTGTATAGGTGCAATCAAATCCTGTGTCACCCAGATCTCCCGCAAACTTTGGTGGCTCCCCAGCTAGGGGCAGGGGAGGTCGAGGAGAAGCGCAAGTCGAGGACGCAGACAGCTAATCTGTTATAACTGCAGGGAAGTAGGACACTTTGCAAGGGACTGCCCAAATCCTACAAGGAAATCCTGCAAATATTGCAGACAACTGGACCATGTGATTGAAGATTGTCCAATCTTGATAGCAAAAATGCAAGAAAAGCAGCCAACACCAACGCAGAATGTACAAAGACTTAAGGCTAAACTACAAGACAAAAATCAGAGTGAAAATGTTGTAACACACAGTGGGATGGCCACCAGGGGGCCTAAGCAGGAGCCTGCGAGGGTTCCTCTAATCTGACAGGAACCTATCAACCAAGAAGGGTTGGACCGAAAACCGGGACAAGAAACAATTATCGCAGTCCACCAGGACATTGCTAAGAAAAGGGAAGCTACTATGCAGGCACCTGCGCACCTCATGGTGGGTGACGAGATGAGACCATTCCTACAGGCATGTATAAAGCTATTACGCAACCAACGAACCGAAGAAAACCTTCAAGCATTGATAGATAGCTGCGTAGTGCAGTCCCACCTATCTCCAGAAGTCCAAGATGTGCACAAGCTAGGCGGATATAGGAAACGAACCGGTAGGGAGATGAGATTAAATGCCCAAATCAGTAACTATGAAATGGATCAGGTTGTCTTAGACTTGGGGTCAGATGCAAACGTGCTACCTAAGCAAACTTGGTAGCAAATGGGAGAACCCAAATTGGAGTGGTCCAATATCCAGCTGTGTATGGCCAACCAGCAGAAGATTATACCTTTGGGGAGACTATCAAGAATCATGGTAGATATCACTGGGGTCAAGGTCCAGGTTGACTTTGAGGTAATTCAGATTGTAGAAGATATAGAACCATACCCTGCGCTCTTAAGACTGGATTGGGCCATAGATATGGGTGGTATCATCAACCTCAAAAAGAGAAGCATGGTGTTTGGAAATAACAGAACAAGGGTGATAGTACCATTAGATCCTAAGGAAGGTGAGCGCTACACAGAACCAGTACGCGGTGAAGAAGGGGTGGATCGCATTTACAAATTGACTGCATGGAACGAAGATTGGATCAATCCCACAGCAGACGGGGTACTCTGTTGGGAGCCAGATAGTGAATGTTTCTCTGACTCTAATGAGGTGATGGAGAACTGGAAAAACCGGTTGCACGATGTCTTGACGCTACGATGCCTTCGAGTCACAAGGGACTTCTGCTTCATTTCCTCAGAGGTAAGAGATCTACCCCATTTTTATGAGTCTGATAGCATCAAGGAGTTCCTAAGGACACTGGAAGCTATGGTTCCACGGGAACAAAGGCTATGGGCCCTTAATATAGCTATGCGAGGAACACCTGCGCGATGGTGGGACACCCACAAAGAAGCATTCCAGGATTGGGAGGAATGTCAGGATATGATGATCATGTGGTTCGCATCCCTAGCTGACGTACGCACCAAGACGTTCCTCGGACCAGGAGATCCCCGCGAGCATCTACTCACCTGGATGGACAAATGGTCTGACTAGACTACAGAAGAGTGGGTTCATATGTTTATTCATGCTTTGGGACCTATCCCTGTCGCATGGTATTTAGATGCGAAGCTACATCAGTGCACCCACCACTGGGACACACTAAAAGTTGACTTTATAGGAACATTCGGGCTGATTGGGGGGACGGAGGTGCTCGACGAAGTTGTGCAAGACATCGATGCTTTTGTATTTAATGACTCGCGCCATCACGCTGCACTGAAAGTCCTCACATGCGAAGCATAGATGCAATACATAGTCAACTTCCAGAGCTTGGCACTCGAAGAAGAGGAAGATAATCCTTGGAACGTCTCTGTCCCATAATCCGAGGGGGAACGTACAGTTACTGGACCCCCGCTACAGAATATTGATGTTACCCAGCCTCTCAAGCTACGCGAAATTAATATTGGGATGGAAGAACATCATAAGTTGGCCAAAATTGGGGACTATTGGGATGAAGGAGCCATAGGTAAAATTTCCGAACTACTTACGGAATATCAGGACTTATTCCCAACAAAGTTTTCTAAGCTCAAAGGAATCACGGGGGACCTAGGTGTTATGCATGTCACTCTGAAACCAGCGGCGCACCCCATAAAGCAGTGGTCTTACCAGCTAAACCCTAAATATAAGCAAAAGGTCAAAGAAGAACTAGAAAAAATGCTTATTGTCGGTATCATTGAACCGGTTGAACAGTCAAACTAGGTAAGTCCAATGGTCGTCCAGGAGAAGAAAAAAAAGGGGGAGATACGAATCTGCGTGGACCTATGCAAGTTAAACGACGCCTGCGTACATGACCCCTTCCCTACGCCTTTCTCAGACAAAATACTTGATAGCGTGGGCGGACAGGAAGCATATTCCTTCATCGATGGGTTCTCAGGGTACCACCAGATCCGAATCACACCTGAAGATTGCAGTAACACTACGTTCGCAAAAGAATTGGGATCCTTTCAGTATACAGTCATGCCCTTTGGTCTCAAGAATGCACCTGCTATCTTCTCAAGAGTAGTAGTTGTCGTATTCAAGGAGTTCATCCATAATTTTTTGGAAGTTTATTTCGATGACTGGACGGTATTCGGCTTGGTAAAGGAGCATGTCTCCAACCTACACATGATGTTGGATGCCTGTCGAAAGCACCAGATTTCCTTGAACATCAAGAATTGTATCTTCTATATGCCTTTTGAAATCTTGCTTGGACACATAGTATGCCGACAAGGGCTTATGGTTGATCCTGCAAAGGTAGCAGTAATTATAAACCTTGCAGTCCCAACAACGGAGAAACAGTTGCGTTCGATTCTCGGACACACGGGCTATTACAGAAAATTCATTTAGGGGTACGCACTGATCACAACACCCATGGAAAAATTGCTTAAAAAGGATGTTTCCTTTTTTTGAAATGATGAATGTCAGAAGAGTTTGGAGCTACTCAAAGAGAATATGGTCTCTGCACCGATACTAATATTTCCTGATTGGTCGAAGGAATTTCATGTACATGTGGATGCATCAGGAATCGCCTTCGACGTTGTCCTAAATCAGCCTGGGGAGGGAGATATTGATCACCTGGTTGCCTTTGCTAGTCGAAAACTCTCTGGTGCAGAGCGCAACTACTCCACCACCGAACGAGATGGACTGGCTATAGTATACGCATCACAGAAATATCGACACTATCTATTTGGAGGACACTTTAAGATGTTTATTGATCATTCGGCTTTAAAATACCTTCTGAACAAGCCTGTGTTGGGGGGGAAGATTTGCATATGGATATTTCTATTTCAGGAATATGATTTTGAAATCATAGTCAAGCCAAGAAGGTTGAATGCGGGTCCGGATCATCTGTCCCGCATTAAGACGGGCAAAGAACCTACTAACTTGGAGGAAGGATTAGCAGATGCATAGTTGTTCGCCATTAAGGTCGTTGACGCACACTTCGATGATATCATTCAGTTCCTGACTACAGGTGTGGCCCCCGCAGAATATTCGGTACAACAGAAGAAGGAGTTGGTTACTCGGGCGGCATATTTTACTATCATCGCCGGCCAATTATACAAACTAGGCGCTGATGAACTACTGCGCAGGTACATCCTGGAACATGAACGGTATGCCGTATTAGCAAAGGCGAACGAAGGCGTCGCAGGAGGCCACTATGCAAGAAAGGCAATGGCACAAAATATCTTGAGAGCTGGGTTATAGTGGCATACCCTACACCATGATTCTCACGACTATTGTAAATCGTATGATACGTGCCAGCGAACAATAAGACCCTCACGAAGAGATGAAATGCCATTGCAACCTCAAATAGCTTTGCAGGCCTTTGACAAATGGGTCATTTATTTTGTAGGACCAATCAATCCTCCAGGAAATAAGGCAGGTGTGCGCTACATTATTACTGCCACTGACTATGTCACTCGATGGGCTGAAGCACAAGCGGTAAAGGATTGTACTGCAGATACTGCTACGCACTTCATCTTTGAGCAAATCCTGACCAGATTTGGATGCCCAAAGATCCTGATGAGCGACAGAGGCACACACTTCGTTAATGAAACAATACAAGCCCTGAATGAGGAATTCCGGATCCATCATGCAAAAAGTACACTGTATCATCCACAAGCAAACGGGGCGGTCGAGGCTTTCAACAAAATCTTAGAGCAGGCATTGACCAAGGTCTGCAATGTCGATCGTACTGATTGGGACGTATGCATCCCCTCTGTTCTGTGGGCTTATCGGACGACTTGCAAGAAGCTAACAGGAAGTACCCCCTTTCGGATGGTCTACGGAAAAGAGGCCATTATGCCAATAGAATACATTGTTCCTAGTCTACGTATCACAACATTTACAAATATGGAAGATACTGACATCATGGAAGAATTCCTTGTGCAAATTTTGGCGTTGGAAGAAGATCGGTCTATTACTAACTTTCATCAGAAGGTTCAGAAGGCTAGTGATAAAGCTTGGCAGGATCGACATATTTGCCAAAAGACATTTGTAGAAGGCATCCTAGTCCTCTTATACGATAGCCAGTTTGCGAAACACCCAAGGAAATTCCAACAGCACTGGCTTGGTCCCTACATTGTTAAGGAAATCATGGATGGTGGAGCAATCAGGTTAGCTACCCTACGCGGTGACGTGTTACCAGGATATGTCAATGGCAGTCGGCTCAAACCATACAGGGTAAAATGACTATATGGCTGGAATAGTTGTCTCAGGCAGAATCGGCCCACCAGGGATGGGGCGTTGAGGCACGAACGGGATACACACGCTGGTCAGGATAATCAAGCAACTCTAGGGACAATTGGTGGACTCGCGACCACAGTGACTCGGGACGAGTCACAAGATTGTGTTGGGGAATTGTTGGAATAGGGTCTCCTGCAAGCTGCGAAATTGTTCTGATTTTGTATATTTTTTATTATATTTAGTATAGCACAGGGGTTTTGGGGTGGGTCAAAGCCCCAAAAGCATTATAATGGGTCAAAGGGTAGACCTAGAGTCCGCAAACCACGATTTGCGGACCATAGGAAATATTAGGCTAGATTGTTATAAATAGAGGGACATTTTGAATTATAAGGCAAGAAGATGATGAGATCTTGATGCGAATTGTGGATTAGTAGATATGTTTGGGTTTTTGGGAAAGGACTCTTGCTGGCTGTGTGCGCGAAGATCCCAAGTCCTGCTGTGTGCGGACCCTGCTGCTGTGTGTGCAGGTCAGGTTTGGGTATTGTAAGAAGGAACTGAAGGATTAATGAATGAGAAAGGTTGTTGCGTAGCTGAATATAATTGTACTATTAATGTGAATCTTTCATAGCTGATGTGTTATTCATATTCTGTGTTAAGCTGCAAAAGTACTGTGTTAAGTGTTTCTTCTGCATTTGGTTCTGTTCTGTTATGTTTTATGCAAAGAATAACTATAATGCTTCACTATTGTTTTAGAAGTATATGATTTGTTGAGTACAGTAAGTATAGTTGACCTTGCGCACGTGGATGCGAAGGAGATCTATAGATCTGGTTCTGAGATAGGTGATCTGGTCATTATAAAGCCGGACACAGCTCTTCTTGGCTTACCTATCCTCTCTCAGGGTGCGGAAACCTGGTTACAGCACCCACCCATACTACTTCGGGTGAGACTTTGACCTACACAAGCAGGTCACTGCCAAAAGGGCCAGTAGTATAGGGGTTTGTTGGCAAACCTTAACCTCCGAACCTGGGTCAGGACCCCTCGAGCCAACACTCTTCTTCTGAATGAAGAAGATTCAACATCTATGAGAATATTCATCAACAAATATAACATAATACCTATGTTTTTCTGTTGAAGCAACCGAGAAAGGTCCACACACGTCTATGTGAATTCTCTCTAGGATCACCGAAGCACGGTTCTCCTTCTCATGAAAGGTGATCTTCACAAACTTGCCCATAGCACATCCCTTGCACTGATCTGACTGCGCAAGAGTACCCTTGGGAATTCCAGTAGAAATCTGCTGCAAAATCTTCAAGGTGCCATGGTGAAGATTGCCCAATATCCTGTGCCATAATTCGCCCTCATCCCAACTCACCACTTCTTCTACTTTGCCCATCATTTCAGCATGGCCATCTACCTCTAGTTTGTAGAGATTCTTAACTCGAATCCCTATCCTTTTGGTTTGACCCGTTGTTTTATGTCGCAGGAAATATTTTCCCTTGCTGAAAACAACGTCATAACCTCTGTCCTCCAACATAGCGACTGAGGCCAAGTTCTTCTTCAGACCTGGAACATGCATAAAATATTTCAATAGAAATGGTTTACCTGACTCCCTCTCAAAGGTAATGGTTCAAATTTCGGTCGCACTGTATCTACCATCGTCGCCCATCTCTATATGAATTTGGAGATCCTTCTCCTCCAAGTCACTAAACAACTCCTTGTCTCTCGTCATATGGAAGGAAGCACCACTATCAAGATACCACACCGATCCCATTGCGCTTGAAACCAAGCATGCGATCAAAGATAAATCAAGTTCAAATTGCGAGGCTAAGGCCTCACCCGCTGCAGCTCCAGCAACCTTCTTGTTCTTATTTTTCTGTGGGCAGTTAGTGGCGAGATGCCCATGTTCGTGACAATGAAAACGCTTCACCTTGGACAAATCTAGCTTCTTGCCTTTAGCCTCGGACTTTGGATGGGATTTCTTCCCCTTCCCTTTCCTTGCTTTGGCATCCAAAGCGCAATTCTCTTCATCATCATTCTTTGATGAAGAGCCATCCCTGGTATTTCACCTTATCTCCTCCTGCACAAGATCTGACCAAAGTCGTTCCCAATCCAGCAGTTTCTCCCATCCATTGACAGAGTCTTCGTAGCTATACCAACTCTTCGGAAGCCCAAGGAGAGCCAAGCTCACCAAGCCATCATCCGCAACTGTAATTCCCACACTCCCCAACTCATCCCTACATTGAACAAACTTCGTGAGATATTTTGGAATATTGTCGCCCTTCTCCATTTTGATTTTTCTGAGCTTATCTTTCAGCGCCAAATTCCTATGGTCGCTGCTACTTTGGAAAATATCTGTCAAATCCTTCCACATTTCAAATGGAGTGGCTTTCCCGTGAATGCTTGACACAATATGGTTTTTCACACCTTCCAACAAAATTCTTTTTTGTCTTCGCTACCTTCTTTTGCCACGCGTCAAGCAATGCAACATCGCTAGAAGTAGGCTTAGGAACATCGTTATCGATGAACTCCTTCAGTCCATTATCTTCAAGCACCACTTCCATCCTTTCCTTCCAGGCTATGTAGTTTGAGATACCCTCAAGGGTGCACTCCAACCATAACCCATTGAAAGCCATTTCAATGAATACTCAACTGTCGCACCAAGAAATTTCTGCAACAAATTCGAATTGTCCACCAGCACAAAACTCAGCGCCGCTTCAAGTTTGCAATCTCTATTGAATAACACTGCTCCGATACCATGTAGAAATTTATTAATACTGATATTATTATCGAAATCCCCTGATCTAACAAATTAATATTATGTTAAATACAGAATCCTTCCACTTAATTCTTTGCGGAAATTAAATCACCAATTGCAAAACACATATGAAGAAAAATCAATCGCACATAAACACAGTTGTTTAATGGGAAAGCTTAAAGCTAAAAACCCCAAATATAATGTATTATGTATATCAATGGATCATGTAATAATCTCATACAAAGCTTAGTACATCAAGCTCTCAGTACAATCAACACTCATTACACACTGTCATGCAGAAATTTGCATCTCTATGCATCAATTTCTTGCCTCCTGACAGCCTGCCTCCACTGCGCAATCCCTGCTAAAGAAGACCCCTGAATGAATTCGAATTGGCCTTGCCTTGACTGTGCAATCCTCGTTGGCATCTCCAATGTGTGTCAAATGCATTGAATGCATCACTATAGTCACAACAGGTAGTCCATCTCACCATTACCCCTATCTCTCCACTGGAACTGACATGCAAGTAGTTAACTGTTGTATTTGTTCAGTTGCAAGTGAGTCTCTAGTTATGAATTAATTAAATAATTAATTCACTAAAATCTCACTAGTGTATCTTCAGTTAGAACTAGATACAACTAGCACAACTGAGTTTAACTCACTTAACTAATTTAAACTGAATAACAACTCCCATAACTACTCTTCCAACTCTGTCACAACTTTGCCACTTCAGTTCTAACTGAGTCCTCCATGCATGAGTCACCAACCACCCTAAGAATTGAGTAATTCCTTCAGCCCACTGATTTTCCAAATCTGTTCACTGAAATAAAGTGCTCCAAGAGAATAAGTTGATATTTATTATCGGATTATTATTAAGGGCTAATAATAATCGACATGCATCTATTTTTAGATTAACGATCTATAAATAGACTTCACCCAATCTTCTAAAAATATAATCTCATCTATTTTTCACATATGACCAACAATCTACAAATAACATCCTGCAACTTATAGAATATGCTCACCATGTCTTAAAATAGACATACACCTAAAAATAACCTATGGGTCCCACTTAGTGAAGGTGCTTAATTTTCACTAAGCTCATCATCTTATTGAATCTCAACATGAATCTGTGGGTGGTTATAGGGAGGAATCCTGTAATTGCAAATTGTGCCCTTCAATAAAATTCCTTGTAATCTGTGTTGTTTTTTCTTGAATTTATTTGCAGATTATGGGGTTGAATCCTCCATTTGGTGTTAAAGATGCTCTTGCAAACAAATTTATTAACAAAGCCTTGGAGTTCAAGCCAAAGTTGGTCATCCTTATTGTTCCAAAAGAAACACAAAGGTATATTATTTTTCATTATGGAAGGGTATTAAACTGATGGATTCTGAGAACAACAGCTCGACCCGAGTGTTGGATTTTGAACATGTTGCTTTTTGTTGGAGGGTCTGTTTCGACTGCAGACATTGACTGCTTTTTTCCTGAAGAAAAATTTAGACTTTTTTTCTTAAAAAAGCAAGCACTGTAAACCCCCTTGGTTGCAAAGACTTGGGGAAGGACCAAATGTGTGTGGTCCTGGCGATAGGTTGAAATGACCCTGATCCAGCTAAAACTGTTCCTGGCCTTGATTTTTCTCAAGATGGGAGTGGGGATGCCGTATTTGGGAAAGGAGCCACCCTCTCATCTGATTACCTCCTTCTCTGACAGCCCTCTCGAGGAGTGTAAGAAGGGGGAGAAGATGGACATGTTAAAGGGAATTGTTTTCTGTAGACAAGCTAGTATTGGTTGATCAAATAGGGCCACTTCAGTTTCAATGCAACCTATTTCGGGATCCTCTGAGAATGGATGGTATAAATTAAAAGGAGAAAGGAAAAGAAAAGCAGTGGAATGGACTGCATTATCCTTCAGTCCAAGAATGAGAAGCAAGCTACCCGTCCTTGAAAACAATAAAATGGTCAAGATGCATTCTTAATGTAACATCTTTTATGGCTCAAGCCTGTATTTTTACTATAGTTTACATTTTTCATTAGATTCGGCTAAGGTGTCAAACATTGAAATATCAGACCTGCTTCAGAGTAGCTTAGTCTAGGGGTTAACTATTGAACATTAGACCCAGGATTGGATTTTCCCAAGAAATATATGTGGAAATCTTTGATGCATATCATGTTTGTGTTAATTGATTTTTATTTACCCAAAAAAATGTTAAACAAATCAGTTTTCGTTATGTTTGATTATTCAGAATGCTTTTTTTGTAAAAATGGTCAAGCATATCAGTCTCTGTCACATCTAATTGATCTGAATATGTTTTGTTTCTTCATCCAGGTAGCGAGGTGCACGAAGATCATTAATCCAAACATTGGTGATTCCAAGTATGTCATAAATGTTAAACAAATTGCCAAGTATTGTCATCATACAGTAAAGTCATTATTCTCTTATAGGTGCAGCAAGAATCAAAACTGCTACTTTACACTTACATTAAAACTATATATGCAGTAATTAGTATTTTTTTCGCAACAAAACTTAAGAATTCAAAACCCAATGTTTCCCGAAAGCCACATTGACTTGCATGTAGTATTTACAAAGTTGTCTCTTGGGAATTCAATTTGTGGTTGGGCTGGGTGATAAAGTCTCCCCTACTGATATTGAAGAAGGCATGCGTGTCAGTTCAGTTATTAAAAAATCCCCCTTGAAAAACCATCCTTTTATGTTCACTTTGTCTTCTAGGGAGTTTGTTTCCTTTAGAGTTGAGTGTGATATTATCCATCAATTATAAGTGTCGTTGACACATGAGATATCACATTAATTCTTAGTGAAGCATTACTATGTTTTCAACTCTAATTTTTTATGTTGTTTGCATTAATGTCATCCAAAAAATTAGAGATTGCTGCAGGTCACACCTTGTGGGTTTTGTCAGGAATGTAATGATTGATGGTCTTCTTTCTTTATGTAGGGTTGATCGCAATAAGTATTAGATTCAAATCCTTTGCCTCCTAATATTGATCCTAGTGTGACAATGATCACTGTTGAAGAAAAGTTAGATGTTACTTACAATGATGTTGGAGGTTGCAAAGAACAAATCGAAAAGATGCGAGAGGTTTGTCAATTCTCTTATAAGTCATCGTCTATTCACATTTCATATTTCCTCATTTGGCCAATAGTATCAACAGAGTATTATGTCAATAAATGGTCAATATAAAAAGTCATTTATCATAACAGTTACAGGGATAACATTGGGTAATCTCATCCTAGTAAAAAAAACAATAAATTCACTTTTCTTCAAGATAATTCATACTAAATTAAGAAACTTTGGAATTTGACAATTGTATGTAGGCATATGTTAGCTAGTTTAGAGATTGCTTCAGGTCACACCTTGTGGGTTTTGTCACGAATGTAATGATTGATGGTCTTATTTATTTATGTAGGGTTGATTGAAATAAGTACCAGATTCAGATCCCTTTGCCTCCTAAGATTGATCACAGTGTGACAATGATGATTGTTTGTCTTGAAGAGCTAGAGAATATTTTGAAATTTGGGGAAGCATAGAAGGTTCTGGGCAACACTGGAGGTGTAAATCTCTATGCACAGTATATTGATGATGCTAAAGGACTTGAGAAGATTGAGAACCTACAAAGTCATGACAATAATGAAATTTATGAGAAGGCAATAAAGGTTCTTGAAACTTATTGGCTGGAAGATGATGAAGATGACCAAACAATAAATTTTTACCTCTCATATTTAACATTTTGAGTGACCTATGATATGCCACCGATGGAGGGAACACTTCGTTTTCCTACATCCAGAGAGATTTACATAGTCAAGTATTCTTGCGTGCATTTTGTATACTCTATGTCCACATGCTATCAAATATCTTTTAGGTTCAACGTCAGTACTTTATTTGACCTTGCAATCAAACTTACAATTATTTAATTTTTTTGTGGAAGCTCAGATGGAGTCTAGTTTCCCGAGTTGAAAGAAATTTCAAAATATGAGTCTTATGTTTGTCATCAAGAGAATAATTTCAAGTGTTATTCTAGCACTAATGAAATTTAATTTTGTAATATTTCTCCACCAAGCTATATAGATTCCAATCAATGATCTAATATTTCATAAGAGGCAAGTGATCTGTTCTGGAAAATGTTGGTTTAAATGTTTTGTTGCTTATCAATATCCTTGGTTGTTGATAATTTGCTTTAAATTTAATTTTAAATTTTATTTAACCTTTCTCATTGGGAATATAGAAATGATGAATCAAACACTAGTAGCAAACAAGGTTCTCCAAAGATAATGTCCATCATTTACTGTGTCTTAATGTCATTTTCTTAATATCATTCTTAGAGGAAGAATTCTTTTTGTTCATGTATCAGATTTTAAAGCTACCCTAAGGGTAGAATCCTGTGCTTCTCCAGTGATATGAGGAGTCTTTATGCCAAATATGTTTTTTTACATCCCTTAATCAGGTGTGCATGTTATTTGATGTCCAAACTCTGTCATTATGTCAAAGCCGAAGGGGTTAGGGTGGGTGCATTCCTGGAAAGGGGTTCTCATGTGCCAAACCTGGCATGCTGGGGACTCATTATAAGGAATCTTTCTGATTTTCGTCTGTTTTTGCATAATTTTCTGGTGCTTCCAAATACCTTTCTTTGGACTGATTCTTGTTTGATTCTTTAAGTAACTTGCAAGTTGCATGATAGCTAATGCTTGGCTTGATTATATGGTATTTGAAAATTCTTGTTCACAGATCTTGCTACTAAAATTTTTGAAATTTTAGGTCCGACTATATATTTAATTCTTCTTGAACATTAATTTATGTTTTGAAACAGTTATTAAATTTTACCAAGTATTTAGTAACAATTACATCATGTTGCATCTCGTATTGGCCCTTTTTGCTATCAACATGTATTTATGTGTTCCTACCATTACTCTCTCTATCATCAATTTCATTAACATGTTGGCCTTTTACATACAACGCATTTTTTATGGTTTATACTACTTTTTTGAATCATCTTTTAGTGCAGTCCCTAAAAAATGTTGCAAAGGAATGGCATTTTATTTAATGGTTGAGGCCAAATCCTTTCAACACATTTGGCACGTTTCTATGATTTAAACATAGAAACATTTGACATTTCACATTAAATTCATTCTTATTCCTTTAGTGATTTTAAACCATACGTTACAGTACCAACACAATATGTTTCAAATATACAACAATTAGGGGATAAATTGGTGGAATAATACACCATTAACCTTAATCTCCCCCTAATTTTATTCTAAATTTGAATTTTCTCACCAATTTTCCTCTTGATTATGTTCTTGCAAGACATGGTAGTATTGAATTTTGGTGAATATATGCCTTATTGTTGTCTACATCAATTTGGAATTGATGCTAGAAATTTTCCTATGGGTAATGGTTGTTTAATCATATGAATGATAACGATCCTAGAGTCATTAATCATAATGATTAAATTCATTCTTATTCCTTTAGTGATTTTAAACCCTTTTCAAAGTGAATATGCCTCTATTTGTTATGATTCCAATTTTATGCTCCATTAATCAAATATAAAAGAATAAAGTTAATCCTTCTTCCAATTTTAAAAATTAGGAGTATCTTGAATGTTCCTTTGTAGGATCTATTCCATGTTGTGAACAATATTTTCCAAGCACATGGAAAATAGAAACATGTCAAATGAACATAGAAACATTTGACATTTGACATTTGTAGGATACTTTGTTGAAGCTATCAATATGCTCTATAAACTAGTTTGAATAAATTTTCTCCTTAAATTTGAAATTTAACAAACCATTTCTCTTCATCTATATTGAAACATTGATGAGAGTTGAGTTGTTTTCCTTTGGAAATAATAATTTCATCTAAACACTTTTGGATTTATTGCTACAAGGGGTGGGATACCTATATCTTAATATAAAAGTATGAAATCCATTACTAGCGAAACTTTCTAACATAAGAATTAATTCATAGCTAAACACACCTTTATGAATAGTTTTGTATTCTTGAATGTTCCTTTGTAGGATCTATTCCATGTTGTGAACAATATTTTTTAAGCACATGGAAAATAGAAACATGTCAAATGAACATAGAAACATTTGGCATTTCACATTTGTAGGATACTTTGTTGAAGCTATCAATATGCGAGCTATAAACTAGTTTGAATAAATTTTCTCCTTAAATTTGAAATTTACCAAACCATTTCTCTTCATCTATATTGAAACATTGATGAGAGTTGAGTTGTTTTCCTTTGGAAATAATAATTTCATCTAAACACTTTTGGATTTATTGCTACAAGGGGTGGGATACCTGTCTCTTAATATAAAAGTGTAAAATCCATTACTAGCGAAACTTTCTAACATAAGAATTAATTCATAGCTTTAAACACACCTTTATGAATAGTTTTGTATTCTTGAATGTTCCTTTGTAGGATCTATTCCATGTTGTGAACAATATTTTCCAAGCACATGGAAAATAGAAACATGTCAATAGAAAATAAAAGTAGGAGACCTCCATCATGAGAAGGGAAAATAATGAAGAGATTAGCCACATAAAATATAAACTAATCTAAACTAATAAAGAGATGCAAATATGATGAAATTTGATATCAAAACTAAACTAACGATACAATAATATAATATATATGCATTCATTATGTTAGGGTCCCGTGATTTGGCCGATTGGCTAGCCAAATGACGATGTAACATCAAACCAAGCTTTGGAGCCCAAGGACCTAGCTTTCCTGGACTCAGAGAGGGCTCTCTCTATAAGTGCAAAAGATGTCGGTGTGTTTACTTGCGATGTTCTGATATTAGGCTAGTTATGAAGTGTGTTTTTGGTTTTTTTTGTTTTTAAGTTTGTGAGGGATGAAACTGATCAAATACATAAACTGGATGACAAGATGTAGATAAATTGGGCTATGGGGTCAAACAGATCAAGGAAGCTATGAAGTAATGATGTAAAGATGCTGTAGGGCCGATTTGATTCACAGTAGAAGGGATCTCTGGGAAAAATGGATTAAATGGACAATAAGTTGGTGAAAGACAAGGGATTTCAAGTGCAAACTAGTTAATAGCAGACATAAACATGTAATAGCAAGCCATTGATCATGCTAGGAATAACTATAAACTAATCAATACATAGAAATCAGACATTCCAGCCATACATAGAGGTATAAGACCCTCTAACTTCGGGAAAAGGCTATCAGATTTTGGGGAAAACACATGAGACAAACTAACAACTCATAAACTATGTCGGAACGCCTAAACATAGTCTCTAAGTCATTGGGCACTTGGACAAATAAGTTTTCATAGTTTTAGGCAAAGGGCTAGATCGGGACTAAGCCTCCTTGGTTCAACAAAATGATCAACAAATCAGTCAAAGAGAAAGTTTTACGGACAGAACTATGGGCAGCTGATAGGTAGGTAGGGCAAACCATACATCCTACTCAACATACATGGAACTGATGAATAAAACTTAGCAACAACACCTTAGGTTACTAAAGAGCAGCTAAGAATTATTTAGCATAACTAAGGGAGAAGAAAACATCAAGCTATGAAGATTCGTGGATTTTGAGGTGCCTCCATGGGCATGTCTCAAAATCAATCTTTACTGATCTATAGCAGCAAGAAAAATGAAATATGAGTGAAAACTAGAAGACAAAACACATTAAGAAGCACTATACCATTCTACCATGTCAAGGAATCCATCAACAAGCCTTCAACATTCCTCACAAGCATCCAAGAGGCAGTCCAAAAATCATAACTCAAGTGTATTCTTCAAAGCTCATATGACCAATGCATTAATTCTTCTCTCAAGTTCAGCCTCTGATTTACAAAGAGAACCATGGAATAAATAGGCTTGAGGGAGAAAAACCTCATGGAGCAACTAGCTATCCCATTGGCCAAGTCAAAATATCTAAACTTGTCCTTGAGGCTTTGCAAAGCCCAAGGCACAAAATATCTAATAAAATATCTAAAAAACTGCTAAAAACGGAAATTATATTGACTTTACATGATTTTCCCATGATAAAAATAGCCTAATGCACATTTGGGAAAAGCAGATTTTTGGAGTTCAAAAATTACAAAAATACTTCATATTTATGCCTGAAAAAGGTCCCCTGACTTGCTGGATGCAAATGGCAGCCTTCCCGATGTCAAAATGAGGCTCATGATGGCTCGTTGGAAATCTCTCTGTGTCTGCTTTCCAATGCAAGTGGAATCACCTCAATCTGATCTCTGAAAGTCCCTCAAAACTGTACCTGTGTGCAAAAACCTAGAAAATAGCAGGCTGCTGATAGGGCGGGCAGAATGTGCAAAATGAGGCTGTTTTTCGCCAATTTGGAGGGGCGAAGGATCTTCAAATGCCCTGAAAATCGCTGGAGAGCTGCTCATGAAATTATGGAATCCATTGGTATCACCCTCCTCCCTTGACGACTCTTCAAACCGAAATGGCGCATTTATGAGTTTTTGGCAAAAACCCCAAAAATGCCAAAAAACAAAAAGTTTTCGAAACAGGCCCAAAATTGGCATGGATGACCCTCAAGGGTCCATAGAGACATGTTCCGAAGCTGAAGCTAGAATATCGAGGGCTGATATGCTTTTTGCCTCTTTCCGTGCTAGGTGCCTCTCCTTCAATTTCTTCAATTTTTCTTGTGCCACCTTCAATTTGCGCCTGGCGAATTGGTTTAGCTTCTGAAAGTGAAGAGTTATCTTTCTCTGTAGCTCAAGATCCCTGTTTGCCTTCTCAAGCTTGGTCTCCAAATGCTGGTTAGCCCTCTCAAGCCAAGCTTCCTTGTTTTCCTCAATTTCCCGCTCAAAGAGGGTAGTGAGAGGAAAAGCTTCGAATTGAGCTTGTTCTTCAGCCTTCTATTTCTCCAAGGCTCTCCTAAGCCCGATGGTTCTAGGCCTCTTTCGCCTAGGCTGGTCCTCCTCTTCTTCATCATCAAATTCGCCAATAAGCTCTTCAATTCTTACTTGCGCCTTTTCTGCCTCCTTTTTGTACTTGATGGCCCTTGCCTCATGAATGGCCGCATGAAATTTCATTTGTTTGTTCTCAACCTCCAAGAAATGATTGAAATTCCTTGCCCTTTGGAGATCTTCTTGTAACACCTCAATTTGCCCTTCTTTGTGAATGAGGAGATTTTCAAGGATGCATGCCTCATTGTCGCTGTCATCGCTTGGGATAGGGATGACAGCTGATTTACCTCCATGCTTGGCGCTTTCTCCAATTGTACTTTTGCCTTTGAAGGCCAATCTAGCACTCTTTCTCCTTGGCAAGCTAGGAGTTGTCCTTTTGGGCAATTTCCTCTTCTTAGGGACAGTTTTGGTCACCATTAAGGAGGCAGCCTCAGCTTGTTGTCCTTCCTCAACATCCTGTTCAGCTTGTGGCTCGAAAGGTGTTTCAATTGCTTGCTCAACCTGCTGCTCTTCAACCTCTGTCTGCTGATGTTCCTCTTCCTGAAATTGATGTTGTTCATCAACCTCTAGCTGCTGTCTAATGATATCCAACTGCTGCTGTCCCTCTAAATCTGGCTGCTGCTGCTCATCATCCTCCTTTTCTCCCTGTGTCTCACTGCCCTCTCCTTCTCCTTGTGTACTCGGCTGCCCAGTGGTCATCTTGAGTTTTTTAGGGGTAGGCCTACTAGATAGAGGCACTGGGCGATGGACAGGCTGAGTAGGAGACACATGAACAGGAGGGACAGTGGTGAAATCGGCATGGCTAATGAATAAATCCCATGAAATTCCTTTCTTTTCCAGCTGGTGCAAGAAGATGATTTTGATCAAGGAATGATGAAAGAGAGAAGGGATTTGCTGAGGTGGAGCTTTCTTTTGGACAGTAGCTGCCATTTTCTCTATGCTATTGGACAAAAAGTATGGAAGGTTTAATTGCCTGCTCCTGGTAAAATGCATCAACAAGCGAACATGATAGGCAAATATTTGGCTAAACCTCCCTTCACAAGTGAAATATCTCATTATGGCCTTCATCAGTGGAGCATAACTGTCAAGAAGATAAGAGAAAGGAAAAATAGCAGTGATGGTCTCCCTATGTTCCGGCTTGATGAAAGGTTTATAATCCTCCAGATTAAGATGTGCTTGCTTAAACCACTTTTCACCATGATACGGGATCTTAGTAGCCTTGGATACATACCTGGGGGAGATTTTGAAGTCAAGACCTGCAAGCTGGAAGTGTTTGTTCTTGAATCTCAAAGCGCACAAATGTGTAAGTGGTGAGAAACTCTTGACTTCCTCTATCCTCTGACAGAAATCAAGACAGCCTACTTCATGGAAATTGAAAGGTACTGAGGGATGAGCATTGATTTCTTCTATGGAGATAGGCTCATATCTCTTATGTTGTCCGCCTTTGTGATCTCGTTTTGGAGGCATCCTGACTTTGAAACAAGCTTTGGAAGAGGCAAATTGCCTTCACTATATGAGAAATGCTCGGCTGGTTTGAAACATGCCACCAGACTGTTTGGATAGATATGGTCACTGTGGTTTTGAATAGAATGCAACAAGGCTTCCTTGAATAAACCCCCTTCTTGTGATTTTGTTAGAGGCCAGCTTTTACCTGTATTTGTGTCTTCAATACCAAACTTCAAAAATAATAACCCTGTTCTTCAGATCATTTATCTTGAAAATTACCTCTGTTAGCAAATTTCTGTAGAGACCACACAGTGGAAGAGGGAGGAGACCTTTTGGCTAGGTGACAAATTAGCCCACAGTGTTAAGGAAAACACCTTCCACTCATGCAATTTAAGAAGTCAATCATCATCTTTGTACATCTGGCCTCAATGTAAACTTGATCATCAACAAATGCCCAATCACCAACAACCCTGCCTTCTAGAAAATAGCCCTGTTTCACCTTCAGAAAACTCTATCCAACAATTTTCAGAATGATACAATGTAGTGTAATGAACAAGCAGACTTGGATTAGGTGTAAAATAGGTGCAACAGTGCTTTGTGAAGGACACCTCTTCTGCTTGTGAGTTTAAGAGATCCACCCACTGTACCTCTGTTTTCAGTATTAACTTCAAATACTAACAATTCTGTTCTTCAGAAAAAGGCTCTGTTTCACCCTCAGAATTCTTCTGTCAACAAGGCTTCATAGTGATACAATGTAGTGCAATGACAAAAGGCAGACTTAAGTTAGATTGTAAAATCAGTGCACAGTGCTTAGTGAAGGACACCTTTGTTTGTGGGTTCACAATATCTATCAATACATTTCTGATCCTATCTCTGATGTTGGATTTCAACCACCAAAAGCCTCTGCCCTCAGAAAAACGGTCCCCTTTACTCTCAGAATTTCTTTGTCAACAAATCTTCGGAATGATGAAATATAGTGTAAAGAGAAAACAGACCTAGCTTGGGCGAAAAATCATTTCACACAGTAGTTTAGACAATACATTCTTCGTTTGTGAGTTTTGAGATATACACCACTACACTCTATACCCCTGCCTCCAAGGTTTCAACTTCTTATCAACAAACTCTGTATTTTCAATATGTTGTCATCTTTGAAAAATATTGGTAACAAATTCACAGTGGGAGAAAATGGTGAATAAAAGGCAATCTGCTCAGGTAGTGTGCTGCTGTGGGGGACTGTGAGGACAGTTTCTCCTTTTCAAAAACGGTCAAAACCCCTTTAACCATGCACAGTTTCAAACCAAGGCACACAGGTTTTTAAACTTGATTTTCTGATTTTTTCCAGTTAGGAGATGAAGTACCTTGTGAGTTCTTGAGAGGGAATCCCTTGGAAGGAGCTTGAAAAGCACCGGAACGCTCCAACAATGGCGCGGCAACCTTTGGAGCAAACCCGTCGCACAGGAGAAAAAGCCGTCGGGTGGACTTGTCTTGCGGTCGGGCGGGCACCTACAGGCACGTCGCGCCCGCCTACAGGCACGTCGCGCCGACGTTGAAGGCCTTTGTAAAACGATGCCCAGGCACGTCGCGCCAAGTTCCAGGCACGTCGCGCCGCTGTTGAATGCCAATTTCTGAATTTTCGCCCAAATTTCTTGCTTGTTTGATGCTGGATGCGGATGGACTTTTCTTCAGATTTTTGAAAATGAAAAGTTACATCACAATTACCTCTTGCCACTATATCACCCAATTTTCCAACGGTCACTCACCCTTTCGGAATTAACATTAATTTTTAACTCTGTTTGTTTTTTTCAAACAGTGGGTTTGTGATTTGCATATACATATATCGTCCTTTAACCCCGAGCTCTGAACTTTGATTGATTTAAGTCAACCAACACCACCCTTCTGTTACAGTGTTTCAATGCCATAGGTGATTTGTCGCTTTACTTTGACAATTCCTTCATCTTTTGACTATAGTGGATTTTCAAATTTCTGTTTGCAGGAGTAGTATACAGTGCTCTTTTTCCCTCAAAATAAAAGTGGGCTTCTTCTTTTTAAACTATATCAATAATGATCACAGGCTGAAAAACCTTTGGAACACAGTGAATAATAACCTTAAATGATAAATCTTCTTGGTGGCAAAGTTTTTAGAAGGTCTTGTCTACAGGTCCCTTTTCCACACAGTCCTGTGCTACATCTGCTCTCTGGAATGGTAACAAGTGGTTTGTCATAAGACATATAAACAATGATAATTTATCACAACCAACTTCCTCTGCCTGTTTATTAGATTAAATACCACTCGCCTTCTCCATCAGAAAGACAAGCTTGGGCAATATGAAAACAGGATTCTTTTGATACATAGTCATTATTTTTCTCTGATCATTGTGTTACCTCTTTTTTCCCATAGAACAATTTCATAACTGAAATATGTTCACTGCTTCCCCTGTTGGTGATTGTTAGCAAGGAAGGGCTATTTCATCATGCACCAAAAATATTTGAAAAGTTGTAAACACCCCTTCTTGAAAGGCGCCTCTTTGGACTTTTGATATATGATATTGTTTTGCTGCTTGACCATTTCCTCAAGGAGGAAATCTTCTTTTTTGATATCAGTGGCACACATATGCTCAAAAATTGTCTCTTTGTCTATTCATAGCATTGCATACCTATCATCATGCATTTTATGACTCAACCTTGGTCACTGTTTTACTTTCCCAGTGATAAATTTCTGCTTCTAGGTGTTTCACAAGTTTTTCTCTGGACTGTAAATACACTTTTAGGTTGCATCCTTTCACCCTAGACTTCTTTGTTTGCTCAGAAGGATTTCCTTTGATTTCTGGATAAGTAGTCATGGAATGTCTTTAACCCTTTTTAAGTTAACTGCTCCTTTGGCATTCAAAGCATACAATATGTTCAATATTTTCTCCTCTCTACTGGATGGACTGTTGACAGATAGCTTTTTGAAGAGGGAGATCAATACATTTATATCATAGACAGTAACACTTTCCTTCATTCAATTTCTTTGTGTATTTTCCCTGTACTTTTGGACTTACCAGTTTTCAACAGCCTGCAATGATTTTTGGTCCTCTGCTCATATATGGAGGAGGCTCTTCATCAGGTAAAGTATCAGAAGCCCCCTTTTACCACTATGTCAGACACAGCCTTTCTCTGAATGTGGTGGTAAGTAAATCATTTGAACAACATCAATCTAGGCATCACTATTTGCAAGCATCACTGTGTTTTTTGAAGGAAACCTAGCCACAATGACACTGTTCTAAGGTTGCTGAGATATTTGTCACTTGGCTTGTTCATCTCATGACCTGTTATATTGACAAAACTCTTTGTGACTATGAAGGTCAGTGCTTTCTTGAAAAACCAAGAACTTTCTCCTGCCTGTGTAATGGCATTGTTTATCCTCTGTTCTGTTTGATCTTGTGGATAGACAGGGTCCTTATGCTTTGGAAAGTTCACTGATGACAGGCCTTCTAGAGTTTCAACCATTCACCTGGACTTCTGCAACCTTCTGAGTCAATTACTGACCTGCGCCTTCTGCTTATGGATGAAGGAGGCGCCCTAACCCTCTGCTTGTAATGAAGGAGGTCCTGGGCCTTGACAATTTTACCATTTGCTGAGACAGTGGCAACCCTTTCTTACTGTTATTTTCATGCTGGAAAGAGCTGTAAGGTCCTGATGAGTGATCTTTGTTTTGCAGCTTCATCTCAGGCTCATAATACATTTAGAAGCAGCTGTTCTTCTAACTGTGAACTCAAACATTTACTCCATGAGATGAAATATATTTCCTGTCTTTGTAGAACCATAGAACACAGTGAAAAACCTACTAGTCAGCTTGGGAATGGGATTCATGCAGTGCTGAGACCTAGGGAATATGAGTGGCGTGACTTAAGGCTGTTAAATATTCATTCATCACCATCATATCCATGCAAAAAAAGGGGCGAGTTAAGATCATCCAGGAGTAAACATCATGGACACATTAAATCACCATGACTTAATTATCTAGCAAAGCACCCTTATCCAGTAGATCATAATATATTGTTCGTACCAACACACATCTAACCATCCACATGTCCATTTATTTGAAAGCAATCCACAATATAGTCTTAAACTATATAAATTCCAATGCGTTGTAGCAACTATATGTTCTAACCCTAGAATCAATGTTCATTGTTCATCTTGAACAATGTGTTCCACTCATATGAAATGTGCTAGTGGCAAATTTTCCAGAATGGCATCATGATCATCTATCGATAACCTCCATTGTTGTTGTTTTTTTCTACTCTTCACTTGCTTCAACTGCAACCGAGTTGCTATGACCAAGTGACTATATTGGGTATAAATAACCTCTGGCTAGTAATCTTGAAAAATAATATGATATTTACATTTCTTTACTTCTTCAAAGAAATGTCCCATTAACACCATTGAACTGATTGGGTATGTATAATTTGATGGATCATTATACTCTTGCAGCAATGTGGATTTAGACATAGTGCATCGTAATAAATAATAATGCACTTTTTATTGATTATTTTCTGGTGCAATGATAGCAAAGACATCAGCTTCTCTAACCATATCATAAACACAATCATAATCATTGTCAATCACAACCACTTCATTGTCCATTTCTTTGTCAGTCACGTTTCCAAATGGGGGCAATGGTGTGAATTCTTCGTGTTTCCATGGTTTAACAAATTTATTAATTTGGTTTTCACAGTCATCGATGGACTCTGTTTGATCAATACATGTAGAACAAAAGCAAGAGAACTTTCGTTTCTCAATGCAATGTATATTTGTCATGTTCTTACTCCTAATTGAGTGTAAACTTCTTGTTTAAGGGATTCCAAGGAAATTAAATGGCAACGATCTATCAACATCACCCATTGCAATATTCCAAAAGTACCTGCTTGAGAAAAACATACACATGTATGAGTCAAATTTTGAACAACATTTAATATTTTTTTGATAAAAAATACACACATATATGTATACACATATATCTCTAGACATGTATAATATATTGTTAGTTAAATGTGTACGCTTACCTATGCACATGATTCATCCTTGGGTTCGATACATGACATAAATTGTCTTTGCACCAATTAACAACATCTAAAGAATTTGCAAGTCGGGAAGCTGAGTGATTCAATTGATGCCTCCTAAGTGCACGTTTTACGCATGCCCCAGCACCATCGTGCTCTCCTTTTCCATGCTCTGTCTTAAAGTAATTCCGTGTATGTCGAATGTTGGTTCTCTTATGAAGACGAGACAACCAAAAGAACGATCTTACTAATTTAAATTGACCAGCACGACCATCTGACCATACACAATTTTCTTTAAAAGTGACCCTTCGTTTCAACAATTCATTATAAATAACATTAAAACAATGATGAACAAAACATGTATCATGTGTTCGATCATCACTGATGTATAAATGGTACTCCTTAATCACCTCACGATTATTTTCATCTCTATCAAAACCATCGATAGCAAGCTCTGCATGTCTATACAAAATATGCACAAATATAGATACTTGGTCTGAATGATAATACTCACTTTGTATCTCCTTTTGTGGCCTAAACATGTAATTCTCAGTGAAATAACCACTGATAATATTTTTCTTTTTGGTAACACATCACGTGATTTCTTGAACTGTAAATCCTGCCATCTTGCTATATGACAATGCTTAATATATTTGTATATTTTCACCCTGAAATTCTCCATAAAAGATGTCATTGAAATGTCGTCGACAAGTAAAGTGATCTTTTTTGATGTTGTGCTTGAATCTGCGACATGAGTGTAAGTAACATTTTCATATCACTTCTAATTCAGACTGAAATTTGACAGTCTGGGATCATTAGGATCAATGGGACACTTTGCATCATAGAGTGCCAAATGAGAACATTCTGGGCATTTTCTTCCACCAACACATTCTTTTTTATAAAATAATTCATTATTCTCTCGTGCACATAATATCTTCGATAAAAATTCACGAACACTTGAAGGAGGGGGGTCATTTGACCAATATTTTATGCCAAAATTTACAAATGTCTCATAAAATAATTGGAATTCTACATGGTATCAACAACAAAATGTGTCTAGAACAGTGATAGGCCTAACATACCATGGTTTAATCTTCACAAATGTGCAAAGGGAAACCTTCACATCAGAATTAATCTCCATAGAGTTCTGGAATAATTCTACTTGACTGACTTGTGTTATATGTTTGGCATGAGATTCATAATTTCCTTTAGATATACGACGTCGTACAAAATCCTTTTCATTTAGCGATACACGAGAATTCAAATCCAAAACTCTTTTACCTTATCCCTCACACCATCAGGAAGTCTATCATGATATGGACGCCTGCAGATATTAGCCCAACATGCAAGTTCATCATTCTCATCTAATTGAATTCTAAATTTTGTATGCCTCCATAAACTTTTTCTTAATGTTTTAAACAATTTTGAAGTTGCGGACATCAACCGACTTGATGAAGTTCGTTTCACGACTACATCTATTAAAAGTGCTCTACGAGCATTGTTTTCAACTTGAGATAGCTTTTTGGCTAGTGTGGCAAGCGCCAACGTCACATTTTTTGATACCATTTCATTTGCTAAAACCTCTTTCTCACTTTTAATGCCCAATAATTCCACAAAATTTATGAGAGATTTGTGCTTTAAAAATCCACGTAACATCTGAGCTTGTGCTATGATAGATTTACCTTCAAAAAGATGTTTCAACCCCCAATTTACTTTATCTCGAACTGTCCTTTTAGCCATTGGTGGTCTCAATTCTTCAATTTTAGTTGGATCCATATTTTCTAGAAACTTGTAGTTATATACAACGTTCTTGGAACTTCCAATTAATTGCAATGAAATTTGAGGTGTAGTAGTATCTTCTTGTGGTTATGATGTTGTCCCTGCATAAAAAACAATATTAACTTCTAATTTGAAATTGACATATATGTATTTTTAATTTTAAAACTATCTTAAACTACAATGTTTTTTTAAAAAAATACAAAATTCAAATTGAAGAAACTATTGACTCACCAGTGAGATCGATATCAATATTCTCTTGGATATTTGTGTTATCAATATTCTCGTTGACAAGTTCCTCAACATCTCTCATTTCCTCGTCATTGTCATGCACCTCTACATCTCTTTCACGATGCTCTACCTCCACATTTATTTCATGGCTTAATCTTTCCCTTTCCTCTTGCCTTTTTTTTTGTAATCTCTTACTTTTATCCACTGAAATCAGTTCTTTTTCGATCGTGCCTTGATAGGAAATTCCTTTGGTTTCCTATGTTCACAAAATTGGAAACCTAAAATCCAATTCTATTTGGACCAAATACCCAAAAAAACATAAAGACTTCAGAATAAGTACTTCATGCTTTCAATAAGAGAGAAAATTAAATAAATAATTAAATTCATAAAGACATTTTGCAAAAATACTTCATGCCTTCATAGAGACATTTTGCAAAAATACTTCATGCCTTCATTGAGACATTTTGCAAAAATATTTCATGTCTTCATAGAAGAATTTTGCAAAAATACTTCATGCATCCATGCACCCAAAAAAGCTTCAAAAAAAAATTTCTCCAAGAAAATTTCGCACCCAAAAAAACTTAAAAAAATAATTTTGCCAAAAGGAAGTTTGCACCTAGAAAATATTCGAACCTTGGCAGAAAAAGAATTCGGACCCTCGCACCTTCGCAATTTTCGCTGGTTCAGAATGGTGTGTGGAATTAATCTTTCGAATGAGAGTATTCATATAGAACTCTCGTCCGAAACATTGCGTCGAATTTCGATTAAAATTTAATAAACTCTCGTCCAAGAGTTCACATCCAAAACATTGCATCGGCTTTCAATAAAAATTTAATAAACTCTCGTCCGAGAGTTTATTAAACTCTCGGACGAGAGTTTGCCTTGGGTAAACTCTCGGGCGCAAACTCTCGGCCAAGAGTTTTTAAAACTTTTGGCCGAGAGTTTAGCCGCACGGTTAAATGTAACCTGTGGTGGTTTAAACTCTCAGTCGAGAGTTTTAAATTTCTCGGTCGAGAGTTTAATAAATATCTCGCCCAAGAAATTATCTCGGCCGAGAGTTTCTGGTAAACGAAAAACCCAGAAAATTCTGCAGTTTTCAGGAACCTGCAACTTTGGAGGGGCGGAACACCTACAAAAACAAAATGCTATATTTCAGACCTGGTACCATTATATTCATCTCTGAATATAGTTTCTAATGATGTAATATTTGTGGAGTTCCATTAAAAATTTCAATTTGTTATTAATTTTATACTAAACTGTGTCACTGTGGAATTTCATTGTTCTGAAAATTGCACTGAATGAAAATTCAATAACTTTAAAATAGCAACACCAAAAAAATCAGAAAAATCATATTGCAATTCCTCTCCCTGTCTTCTTCAAAAGGGTATTCTCATTTTTCTTATTGACGATCACATTGAAAAGAAAATCTAGGGCTCATAAAATGTACTGAAACATCACCGTTTTTTTTTGTCTTCGTCCATTTCAAAAAATAATAAAAAATAGTGATTTAATCTGAAAATTACCGAAAAATAGTCAGTGCACTAGTGCAATCTATGTAGATTATGATGATATGGTTTATTTCTAAAAAATGAATAACCTTCCCTAAAAAAAGGTTAGGGTTCAAAAAGTGACTATTTATGTTTGCCTGAAAATGTCAAGTATATGCAGTTAGTAAACAAAAAATTTACCCCTCTATATGTCAATATTATTTTTTAAATATGAGTATGGAGGTAAGACAATTCTCTACAAATCTTGTTTTTATGTCAAAGCGTAATTTCCCTCATGTAGCAACTGAGGGAGGTCTATAAAGTCTTGTTTTATCGACTCCATTTCCTTAAGGTCATCTAGGAGGTTGAGTCTTATCATAGTAGCCCCTCATCTCATGTTTAACTTGGGTAAGCCGATGAAAGTGGTTAGATATGAGGGGAGAGGTTCGTTACAATTATGAATAAAGATCTGCACTAAAATCAATGCTTGTAGTGCAAGAAATCAAATCAGATTAGAAATCAACAACTACACTAAAATCAATGCATCTAGCACAATCAATTAAATAGGATTAGAAATTAACATCTACACTGGAATCAATGAATCTATTTCAATGAATAACATTGTATCTCCCTCTCCCTCTCTCTCTCTCCCCCCCATCATCTATATCTATATCTCTGTCCATCTCTCCTTCTTTGCCTCTCTATCTCACTCCCCCAAACAGACTCTCTCTCTCTCTCTCTCTCTCTCTCTCTTCTATATCTATATCTCCGTCCGTATCTCCTTCTTTGTCTCTCTATCTCACTCCCCCAAACACACACACACGCCCTCTCTCTCTCTCTCTCCACATGTCATCTATATCTAGATATGTCCATCCATCTCTCCTTCTTTGTCTCTCTATCTCACTACCCCACTCTCTCTCTCTCTCTCTCTCTCTCTCTCTCTCTCTCTCCATATTTATCCGTCTCTCCCTCCCTCCCCTCTCTCTATCTCTCTCTTCTTCCCTCTCTCCCCCCTCCATCGATATCTCTATCTCCCTATGTCTCTTATTCTTTGTCTCTCTATCTCACCCCCCAAACATACACACTCTCTCTACTCCTCTCCCTCTCTCTCCTTCTCTCTCTTCCCTCCAACGCTCCTCTCTCCCCCACTCTCTCTCCATCTCTACTTTATCAGTCCCTCTATATCTCTTTGTCTTTCTCTCTTTATGTCTTTCTTCAAGCCTCCCTCTCTCTCCCCCTCCAACTCCATCTCTCCTATTCCAACATTCTTGCTTAAAGGGAGAGTCTTCAAATGATTATTATGAAAAAAATATCATTTTACAAACTATATCTATATATATATTATAATAGGAAAAAAAAATTTAAAATTGTACCTAATATGAAATCTTTAGATTAATGAAATTTTTGAAAAAAAAAAATAGATTTATCTATTAATTAACTTATTTTATTTAAAAAATCTAAATATATTGTAACATATATTCCGTTTAAATATATATATATATATACAAAATCATTCGATTAGAGGTTTTCTATCTACTTAATTTTTACTACGAAACTATAATGCTAATCCATGGATCCTGATCTCGTTAATGGTATTTTTGGAGGATTTTAACGTATAAGGTTTATTGCAAAAATAATTTTACGTCTTTGAAATTGGAAAATAACATTGAATACAATTATAAAAGTGTCAATATTATATTTGTTTATTAAGTTAGGAAAAAACGTAACCAGCGTCTCTACACAATTTTTCCAATAGCTTCTTAAAATGGTGTAAAATAATAAAATATGAAGACTTACATAATACTACTTGTTTGGGCTGTTATAAAGAGAATGTTATGTTGGCTTCTCACGCCTTCAATATGGAGTAAGTAAATTATAACATAAAGTTATCATTAAATTCCATATCTCATTTGTGTACGCTTTAGTTTATTTTATATGATTGAGCCGATAAGATCAACCGAGCATTGCCAAGATTACTTACTGAACTCAAAATAGTTTGTCATAGAGTTGGAAGAAAATATTAATATTTGCATCCAAACCCTCCATACATGGTAGCAAGGGAAGGTTAGTATTTGTCAAGGCTTAAGATTTGTTGCAAAACCGTAGGATTTCAGTGTGCAGAATAATCTTTATATTACTCAATGAAGGAAGCACTAAAATTTGTTGTCAAAATATACGATTTCAAAAGCTCAAAACATATTCTTCATATTGTAAAGGCAAAACTAAGATTCACTACAAAACGCTAGTCGTACAGAAGTATTTAAACTTCCAGAACTCACGTGAAAATCTAGCGAGCGCTGAGGAGTATAGGGGAGAGGGGTCAGTGCCTGAACACCTCAGCGCTGACTGGACCCGGGGCCACGTCAGGAGGGCCAGCTCATGTACGACACTTGTCCTTTCGCATGGCGTTCACGTGGCGGGCACGTGCAGCCGGTCCCTCCGGTCTCTTACCTGTCCAGCCGGTCGTCTCTCACCATATTGTGGAGGCTTCTCGGCGAAGCCTCATTTCCCGCTCCAGGTCTGGTTGTTGTGCGTTCTCCGCTCCGTCTGTTGCGCGTCGTTTCTCCAATGCCCGACGCCTCCGCCGCCACTGTCTGCGCGCTCCATCCTTCGTTATGGCGTCGCTGCTCTCCTGGCTCGAGCTCCCCTAGTCCTGGTTCGGCCGCAACAACATTCCAATTGTGGGTGGTTTATACTCTCTGGCTGTTCACACTGGGTTACATAATCGTTCAACCTCGCCTCTGTGGTGGTTTAACCTCGACGCTTTGGTGGTTTTACCTCGGTGCTGTGTGGTTTAGGGTCGACTCTTTGCTCTTTATGCTTGGCTCTATTTTGTCATGCCTCGGACCTGTGGTTGTTTTACCTTCACCCTTTCGTAGTTTTATTCGGCTCTGTAGTTGTTTTACTTGGCTCGGCCCAGTGGTGGTTTTAGTTCGGCTCTGTGGTGGTTTTTCTAGGCTTTGTGGTGGTTTTTATCAGCTCTGTGGTGGTGGTGATCATACCTCGGCTCCATGGTGGACATACCTCGGCTCTCTAGTTCGACGCTACGTGTTTTACAGGTCTGTATGCTGCGAATTTTGTTTTCAGGTGCGTTTTTCAGCTCTGGATGCTATGAATTGTGCTTTCAGGTGCGTTAGTCTGTTAGTTTTAAGTGTTTTTGCATTGTTTTTAATGTTGGTGCTCTGTGAATGATTGTGTTTTTTATTTTTTGCAGGTCAGTGGAGAAACCAAGGACAATGCAGCTGGCAAGGCAAGGAGGAAGGCCAGGAGGGATAGGAGTTTTAAGGTAGGACTCTGTCCTACCAGTGATATCTATGTGTTTGTAAACACATTTAACCTTAAGGAGATGTTATCTGTTGAGTTTTTTACTGTTTTACTGTGGTTTTACAGTGTTTGACTGTGGTTTTACAGCGTTTTACTATTGTTTTACTTTGTGGTTTTACTGGGGTTTTACTGTCTGTAGGGTTTAGGGTTTTAATTGGAAAATAGAGAGGTTTACTGTTGTCTCTCTCGTTGGAAAATCAGAATGCAGCCTTACTGTGGTTTAGGGTTTTAATTGGAAATTCAATTTTTGTGGTTCTCTGCTTATGAATTTTAAGTCTTCTCCCCTAAGTTCTGGGATTTTTTAGTCATCTTTCCCTCCGAGGAACCTATGATTAAATGATTAAGGAGGCATCACGCCTGATTTTTCTTTTTTGTAGCAGTGGAATGTAGGGTTTATTGTTCTAAAATGTGGTTATATAATCTGTAATGTTTTGTTATTAAAAGAACTGAGCCACGGTCTAAGTACTTAAATTAATGGCCGACCCTTTCACCTTGGAATGAAAGGAGCTTCCTTTTTAGTTATACAGAAAGATGTTGCATATTATTTAGCGTTCCTGTGGGTATAATTTTTATGGTGAACTTGTAGATAATTCCACAGTTCTTAGATGCTTCTCGTCACTGTACATCTGCGGTGAGCTGGGAACCTATGATTAAATGATTAAGGAGGCATCATGCCTGATTTTTCTTTTTTGTAGTAGCGGAATGTAGGGTCACTGTACATCTGCGGTGTGCTGGGAACCTATGATTAAATGATTAAGGAGGCATCACGCCTGATTTTTCTTTTTTTGTAGCAGTGGAATGTAGGGTTTATTATTCTAAAATGTGGTTGTATAATCTGTAATGTTTTGTTATTAAAAGAACTGAGCCACGATATAAGTACTTAAATTAATGGCCAACCCTTTCACCTTGGAATGAAAGGAGTTTCCTTTTTAGTTATACAGAAAGATGTTACTTATTATTTAGCGTTCCTGTGGGTATAATTTTTATGGTGAACTTGTAGATAATTCCACAGTTCTTAAATGCTTCTCGTCACTGTACATCTGCGGTGAGCTGCTCTTTTTTGGAGTTTCCAGCCTGTTGCTAGATGAATATTTGACACTGAGCATCCCCGCTCCAGCTTGCAGCAGAACCCCACAAAAAAGAGTGTTATATTCCATGTGAGGAACGTATATTGTTTTGCTTTTTCGGAATTATTATTTAATACTAAACTGTTACATTAAAGTTTATCAGGTCACTGTTATTATTAGGAATTCAAAATTTATCATATCATTAGTACTATTAGGAATTGAATTGAGAAAAGTAACTATTTTTCTTCCATTTACATTATTTTCTTTAAGAAAAAATATTTTATAAATATCAAATTTTAAATTGGCAAAGCCAATTAGATTTATTTAGCAAAGTAGTCAATGTTACTAATCTACTGATATTTGTATCAAGCTCCTTAATGCAATGTGTTGGTGGATGGATATTTGACAGTGAGCATCCCTGCTCCAGCTCATTTTATTAGGTAAATAGAGTTTCCTATCTGGGAATTGAGTTGACAGAGGATTCATTGTTTTTATGATAGGGTTGATGTGATCAGGATTGCATTTTGTTTATTTGATTATTATTTAAACCTTATTATTATTTGAATTTCAAATGTTCCATTTATTCTATAACAACATTAAATTTTATCTGATTATGTACCTACCTTAATGGTATGATGCCAGGTTTCCTCTTTGAACAAAGGGTAGGGTGGTATGTTTTGTTCAGACCTGGTTTCCCAGTATTCTGGTACTGGCATTGTACATAGTACATACAGTAACTCTATTTTCCTTCGACGAATTTAAATCTATCTGAAACTACATTGTATTGTAAGTTTCATTGTATGGTCAGTTATTGCAAATTATAATTGGCATATATGAAGTAAATAAGGTCAGTATTCTTTATTCTCACAGTTAGTTATGTTCGTTAACCCTTTTTTTTTGTTTTCAAGCGTCTGAAACTACATTGCATTGTCAATTTACCACAAAATATAACGAGCATACAATTCATGTTCGTTAATCACTTGACATTTACAGAGCCATACACTATTGCTCTTTTGGACTAGTTTATTGTATTTAGATGTTTTTTGAATCACTTGACATTTACAGAGGCATACAATTCATCTCTCATCTTAATCGAATCACTTCAATTCAGTAAAAGATGGGCAACGATTTAGTTGCTTTTGTTTAGATTGCACTTGAACATTATAAGGTAGGATTTCAAGAGTTGTATAATACTATTAGTCTTTACTCTTGTCATTGTTGCAATTCTGTTTTACACGATTGCTCTTTTGGACTGGTTTATTGTATTTAGATGTTTTTTGAATCACTTGACATTTACAGAGCCATACAATTCATCTCTCATCTTAATTGAGTCACTTCAATTCAGAAAAAGATGGGCAACGATTTAGTTTCTTTTGTTTAGATTGCACTTGAACATTATAACGTAGGATTTCAAGAGTTGTATAATACTATTAGTCTTTACTCTTGTCATTGTTGCAATTCTGTTTTACACGATTGCTCTTTTGGACTGTTTTATTGTATTTAGATGTTTTTTTTGAATCACTTGACATTTACAGAGCTATACAATTCATCTCTCATCTTAATTGAATCACTTCAATTCAATTATGGATTCAATTTCTTTGTTCAATTATGAATTCAAAAATCTGATATAGGCTAAGGCTATAACTTCAATTTCTCCCTGTGTTGATCTAAATGATATAGGCTAAGGCTATAATGTCTCGTTCAGGAATCAATTGCTCCCCGTGTTGATATACTTGCCCGCCACGTGAACACCATGTGAAAGGACAAGTGTCGTACATGAGCTGGCCCTCCTTACATGGCCCCTGGTCCAGTCAGTGCTGAGGTGTTCGGGCACTGACCCCTCTCCCTTATATAATCTCACAATCCTTTAATTATAGTTTTTACTGACAGTCATAAGAAACATTAAATCAATATTTTTATGCAGTATTGCATATTAAGTATGGTATGTTGAGCTTGATAAAAACATTTTAAAGATTTGGAATTAGGATGTGGGCATTCTGGGTACTGCATAATTTAATTTATTTTAGGACATCTACTTAACAGGATGCAATGCAAGACCACTTCATCTCTCATCTTAATTGAATCACCTTTGTACAATGTTCAATTATGAATTCAAAAATCTGATATAGGTTAAGGCTATAACTTCAATTGCTCCCTGTGTTGATCTAATTGATATAGGCTAAGGCTATAATGTCTCGATCAGGAATCAATTGCTTCCCGTGTTGATATACTTGTTATTTAACATGATATTTGGTATCTGTTTCTGTTCATCAAAGAGCATGTAAGGTTCAAGGGATAGTTTGTTTATATGCAATCATATTGTTTTGTTAATGATGTTCAATTCAATTATGAATTCAATTTCTTTGTATAACCACCACAGAGCCGAGGTATAACCACCACAGAGCTGAGTATGTTAACCTCCTTTTTATTGATTGATTTTGATTGATGAAGTTTGCAATGAATTTTGATGATACTTGTTATTTAACAGGATTAGATGCAAACAAGGGATAGTTTGTTTAGATGCAATCAAATTGTTCTGTTAATGATGTTCAATTCAATTATCAATTCAATTTCTTTGTTCAATTGTGTCATAAAAAATCTGATATAGGCTAAGGATATAACTTCAACATATTAACAAACTTGTAGGATTTAGAAACTGTTTGATATGTAGGAATTATGAACTGTTTGATATATAACTTCATAAAAAATCTGATATAGGCTAAGGCTATAACTTCAACAGATTAACAAACTTGTAGGATTTAGAAACTGTTTGATATGTAGGAATTATAAACTGTTTGATATATAACTTCTTACAAAATATGATATAGGCTATAAGGCTATAACTTCAACAGATTAACAAACTTAGGGGATTTAGACATTGTTTTATACATACTAATTTGAAAATGTTTTTAGCTTCCCAAACATCCATGGATGCTATCATTAGCAAACCTATTTGATCCTTACCAAAATCACAGTGTCTTGTAGTTACAAAAATTAAGTCATGGCACCTGTATGCTTGATGGCTTCCATTTCCTGCATTGCCCAAGTATGGTGGACTGCCCAACATTGGATGATTAGGATGTGCCTGAATGTTGGCATATGGTTGACTCCAATTTTCTCCATGTAGCCATGGTGGGACGGAGTAGCCCAAGTGTCCACTTGTGTTACTAACCCCAGCACTGACTGCAGGTGTCATATAAACACAATTAGGATTCAAACCTGCACTGGTAGGGGTATAAGAGGTGGGCCTAACCCCTGCCTAATAACTAGGGACTTGGATGTTAATCAGGTCTTGGAATGATGGTGTCTGCTATGCAATGTGGTTCAGCGTGTTAGACATCAACCTATTTGCCTCAAACTGTCTTGAACCATGGTCTTCTCTGCTTGTCACCCCTTGTCCTTTTTCCAACTCTTGTTGAACCTTTCTTGCCTCTCTCTGTTGCCTTGCCAATTTCTTTTGATGTTCCTTATCTTCCCTTGATTTTTGTCTTTCCAACCTTTCCTTTGCTCGAGCTTCTGCTGTTGCAATCCTTGCAACCCTCTTTTCATTGGCTAACTCCTTCTTTCTCTTTTTAGCTTCCTGAATTTCATTCTTTTTACGTTTAGACTCATACATTAAATTCATATAGTCTTTAGATGTGATAAATTGTGAACTCCTCCCTAAACGAAGATAATCTGAGGTTGAGTTCCTTGATGAGGCCTTCACTCTCTCTACTGGTAGCTTTAGGAATGCACCAAGTAATCTCTGCTTTTCCGGACTTGCCTGCTGGATTTCATCTTCTGGGACAACTGATTGGCCCCCATTGTTGTCTTCTTCAGGTACTTCATGCTGAATAGGCTCCTCTTCTAGTGATCCATTGTCCACAAAATAGTGAACAAGTTCGGTGTTCAACCCTGATGGTTGTGAAGGTATGTCCATGCTTTCATCCTCATTGGTGGTAGATACATTATTTCCAGTGATATTCATCATGGCCTCTGCCAGCCATGATGGTGCACTTACTTGGGTTGGCATGGTCAATTGCTCATTGTCAGCTGCATCAGTGGGTGTCACAGCCTCATTGATATTGTTAGTTGGTTCATCACTGAACTGTGTCTCACTGACATGCTCAACATCATCACCACCACAAAACAACCCTTCAGAAAGGGACATTATACCTTCAGCAACAGCTACATCTTCTTGGGCACCAACATGCTCTTCTAACTTCTCTGCTTCTTGACTTTCCCCTTCAAATGCTTGGCTACATGTGGTATCATGCATAAGAGCATCAAAATTGAGTGGCCATATACCAGTCCTCCTAAATCCAGCCTTGATATTAGAAGGTGTGAGAGCCCTTTTAAATGCTTTACTTGCAAGCTCAGCTAGCTCAAACCTCTTTACTTCCACCCCTAGATTCTTTTCCATCCATGAAGCTTGCTCGACCCTGAAATAGTTCTTGAAAGGCCCAAACACGCTCACATCAAGGGGCTGCAATCTGTGAGTAGTATGAGCCGGCAATGTTAACAGGTCAATGCCCAACTTATTGGCCTCCTCGATTGTCTGCACAGCCATGTGGCTTCCATGGCCATCTAAAATCATCAAGTGCCTGTTTTCAGGCGAGACACTACCCGGTACAGAAGCAGCAAAGTGGCAAAGCCAATTTAGGAATAGTTCCTTTGTCATCCATGCATGTGGATGTGCAGCCATGCATGCCCCTGGTTCACAATTCTGTATATAATTTTTTAGTTGAGTTTTACCTTTAAATAGATAAAATCCTGGTATATATGAGCCAATTACATTGACACAGGCAAGAATTGTGATCCACTCCCTGCTCTTAGGCAATATCTTAGGCACATTTCTACTCCCTCTCTTGGCAATTACCCGCATACCGCAATTTCTTCCTGCCTGTAATCCCATTTCATCGCAGTTCCATATATGGTCTGGGGCATATGAGTGCTGGTCATATGCAGCAGAAAGAGTGTTATAGAACTTGGAAACAATTGCAGGGCGTAGATTTAAAGCCCGGTCTCTGTCAAGGCCCTCTACTGTACGTAACACAAGGTCTGGATGCCTCTTTTTAAACCCACTCCACCATGACTTACCAGGAAAACCATCTTTAAAGGGGTTTGGCCTCCCTTGACATATTTGAGATACAGTGGATTTAAGTTGGATAAGCTCTAACCCATGTCCCAATTGGGCCATCTCCTTACACCACTCCACCACCTCATCTTCCTCCTCTTCAGTCATGACTGTAATAGGCCCTCTACGCTTTGTATTAGTCAACCCATTTATCTAATAATGTATGTTAGAGGCAGCAATACCATGTTTTTTTGCTGATGCACGGATTGAATATCCCTTAAACTCGATGTCATCAATTGCAGCAAGCATGTCTTCCTTCCTCCAGCCTCTGATTGCACTGATTTTATTTGTTGAAATTTCACCTTGTATTGTGGTCGAAGGTGGTTCTGTGGCTGATGGTGGGCTGGGATGATCTGCAACCGCAGGGTCCTTTTCAACTACATTACTAGGAGCACTGGGAGCATTGACATCATCATCTGATGAACTACTCCGCAGTTGGGCCCCCCTTCTCCCTCGCCTCCTCTTCCCTATCCGATCTGCAACAGAAACTCTTGGCATGGCTACAACCTGCAATTTCCCACATCGTTAAGAAATTTGATAAGTATTACAGCACAATTGTATAGAGTAAACTATAATTATGTATGAATTCCAAAATTTTTGCTAATAACATGAAATATTTCAGTTGTTTGTTGTGAATTAATTGGCATTGAAGTATTACTTATCAATTATGTATTACTTGTAATATCAACATCAAAAAGATATGTGATACCTACATGGCTGTTAGCTACATGGACTTGTCTAAAATCAGTAAGTGCCTATTTTAAAATGGACTTATATTTGGACATGGACTGTGTGTTAGAACTATTTTTATTGAAATATTTTATTCAATATAAAGTCAATATCCAAATCTACTTAATATCCAAATCTGCTTAATATCTTGAATAACATTATTGAAGAACAACGAAATACCTGTATGTCTCTAGCAACGCTCCAGCAACTGATGAAGAGAGTGAATGTAACACTCTGCACACACACTGTCTGGAATGTAACACTTTGCACACACTCTGTCTGGGATGTAACACTGAGCACACTCTATCCTCTGTCTGTATGTCTGGAACACTGTCTGAAAAGGATTGTATGTCTGCAAAAAGGAAACTCACTTTCTGAAAACTGTATGTCTGCAAAATGAATGGAACACTGTCTGAAAACTCTGAATGTATGTCAACAGTAGTTTAAGAGCAAAACGAATGCCTCAAATGCAGTAACAGTTGTTGTTTTATAGTTTTATGATTTAGAATTTAATTGGTAGGGAAGATTGGCATGGATTGCCATCTCCCAAAGTTAATTGTGTGGTGTGGATTGATTTGTACATGATCCAATGGCTGAAAAGCTTTCATGGTTGATCCTTGTGCTTTCCTGAATTTAATTCCTGAATTGAAATGCTTTCCTGAATTTAATTCCTGTAATTCCAGGGCTGTTGTGTTTAATTATTGAAATGAAAGGTTGGGTGAACTATTTCCTGAATTGAATGGTGTCATTTAATGTCTTCAATAGGCTGAATGGTTAAACAAACATGTAGATATTGTTGACAGACATTTCACCTATTTTTGTGCAGGTGGTACTCAATCTTTGTGCAGGGGTTACCCAGTTTTTGTCCAGCTGTTATTCAACAATGAGATGTAGTCCCCCAATGCAAAATCAGTGGGGGACTGTTTGATGGGATAACTGTACTTTTGGATGGGTAGCATTGTAATGTTTTGTAGTGCATTTTGCCTTAAATGGTAATTCAGAACTGGAGGTACTTGAGACAGTAGGTCTTGTCAACTTGTGATGTTAGACTTGGTGTATGGCAGTTGTTGGTCTAGTAAAAAACTGGGCCCATTTTGGACATATTTATGTAACTTATATAACTTATTATCAAATATTTATGTGCATATTATCAAATATTTATGTGCATATTTTACTGAGTTTGTAATTTATGTTTGATGGATGTGTGGGACCAGTACTATAACTACTACTGGTCCTTGCACAACAATAGAAGCCTCTCCCCTAAAAGACAAATGCACTCATCATTTCATGAATGAATGAAGAAGGGATTTTAATGAAGTTCACAAGACCAAGTAGGGACTTAGGATTCCAACCCATCACATTTTCAAATATTTCTCTAAGTTTATTTTCTTCTCATGAATTTTGATTAAGAAGTTCGCAGTTTCGATAAGCTTCGTTTCCTCGAACAACTTGTTCAAACAATATACTTTCACAAATGTTTTTAAACTCATTACGAATATCCTCATAAGTTTGACAATCCATGATGTAGTGCCATTTTGTTTCAACCTCTTCTTTGCTACAAAAGATGAAGATTCTTTCTTTCCACTCTTCTTTTGGAGTTGTCCATCTACATGTTTCACATCTGAGATGATGAGACCTAATCCTCAACTCTTCTATTAATAATCTAGCCTTTCCCATGATTTTTGCACCCAAATATATCTTCTCATCATGAGACTATGTCGGGTTGAAATCTGCGATATATAGAAATTTTTTTCGACCAATCTGTTTATCCCACATGGTAGTCCTGGATTTTTCAAGCACCCATTTTTTTACTTCCTCTTTAGAGTTAGGACAATCCTGCCACTTAATGCCCCACTTACCCAACCACTTTTCATTTTGTTTCCCCCAAGTTTTCTTCCTCCTCTTTAACTCCTCTGCAGCCACTATTTTAGGCCAGGGATGCCCATCCATGTCTTCAACCTTTTTTAAGTAACTTAACAAGCGAAAAACCGCCTCAGCCTCCATCAGAAATAAACCAGCCTCAACTAGCAAGATTTCATAAGGAATCATTGTTTTTACTTTGAAATTATTAGTGATTATGTGCTTTTGAATTCTTTCTAATTGCCTCCACTTGTGGTATGATATACTACTCCCCCAAACATCACATCCATAGAGTACAATCAGTGTAACAGACAACCCAAAAAGAGTTTTCTTGGTCTTCCAGTCCCATAATTATGCTTCCCTACATCTTTTCTATAGAAGGTAAAAGGATCTCCATCCACCCTGAATCCTTTTAGCTATACATGTCGCCCAATTAAGTCTGTTGTGAAAAAATATTCCTAGATACTTGTATTCTTCCACAATTTCTGAGGGTTTCCCCTCAAAAATAAAATTAACCTGCTACTTTTTCATCTTCAAGGAGAAGATCGTGATCTTGGTTTTGCTAACATTTACTTGCATCCCAACATCTTCATGACAGAGCTCTAAGGCCTTCAAATGCTCTCTCAAACCATGAGCTGATTTTGCAATTAGGATAACCTGCTAACTGAATACCCTCCCCACTGTTACTGTTTAACCATTCTTCCAGCTTATCAATATATAAGCCAAACATCGTGGGGGAAAGAAGCCACCCCTGCTTGACCCTAATGTCACTACCAAAGCATTCATAAAAGCCTTCCTTAGTTATGATTTTAGCTCTAACTTTCTCGTAGAGATTATGAACAATTTCCCTATATTCGCTTGAAATTTCGATCTCTTCCATCCTTCGCCAAAGATTGTCTCTAGGAACAATGTCGAAAGCTTTCTTGAAATCAACAAAGCAACAAAAAGCCTCCTCACCATGTATGTCCCATACTTTTTCTATGAAATTCCTAAGAGTGATACAATGATCAATGGTAGAATGTCGTGGCCTAAAACCAACCTATCATTTTGCTCTTTTACCTTCCTTTTCTACCCCACTGCTAATTCTACATTCCACCATGCTTCCAAATAGCTTTCCAAAACGAGGATTAACCATAATAGTGTGTTAATTGGAGGGAATATTAATGTCTCCACTTTTGTACAGGGGGATAGCAACACTAGTTGTCCATTCAGTTGGAAAATTGCTTTGTGTGACACTGTTGAAGATCTTTTTAATAATTGGAGCCAAGGTTTCAATCCCCCACTTTAAACATTTTGCTTGCAATCCATCAACATCTTGAGCTTGACCATTTGCTAGCTTTTTTATACCACACTTGACATCTTCTAATGAAAACAACTCAACTGAATTGTTGATTATGGGAGGGCTACTTCTCTCTTGTTCTCTCTCGTTTAGAAGCTTGACAACTCTAACCATTTAGTAACCGAGATATTATTATCCATTTGATTTTTCTTTTGCTGTAATTCCCTCCAAATAATTTTGGGATTAAGTTTTCCTAAAGAAATTAATTCATTCCTTCTTGAAGTCACATACTTTTCTTTTCTTTTTTTTATCATGTTTTTGTACTTTTTCACGCCTTCATTGCTTACCTCCTTCTCTTTAAGTGATATTTTCGCAACCTTACACTTCTCATCAAACCAGGGATTGGTTGGAAAATTCACTTGAAATTCCCTTCATTGGCCGAGACCTTTTCCACACCTCTAAGGCCTTGTAGATTAAAGGGATCACCATACTCCTGCCAGTGTTTTCTATTATTGCGTTGTCCTCTTCACTTTCTAAGTTGACTTTTTCCACCTGAAATTGATGTTCTAAGGTAGCAACAAAGAACTCTTGATTTTCCTAATTCATAATGACTCTACCATTTGCATGAACTTTCTTATGTCTATGCCCGATTTGCTCTACTTGCATCCCACTTGTGTGCATGCCCAACTTAATACAAAGATGCATATGATCTGATTTAAACTCAATAGGAAAAGTTCCAATATTGAAGTATGACAAACTAGAAATAAAGCTCTTGAAGAAAATCGCATAATCCACCACACTTTGACCATTGTAAGTTTTACATGTAATGTCACCAGATCTAGACCAGGATTTCATTCCATTTCAAATGACCATGACATAGAGGCTACATAAGCCTAACAATTCAACACCAAAGTGTGAAACACTCCCTTTTCCATCTTGAGAAGAACTTTCCCACGTGTGATCCTCACTCTCACTTAGCCAAAGAGGATTTTTTCCCTTATTCTCATCACTACCTAACTGGCATAGACTGATTGTTTGTTGTCCTTGCATTAAAGTCTCCAACCAAAACTATATCTCCTAGAGTCTTGATCGATCAATTGATTTCTAATTTTTTATTTATATAGTTATTTTCATTTTCATTGGGCCGACATAAGAAAATATTTCTTTTATTCTTTATTTTATTGGACAGGTGTCAACTCTATGTTGAGCACAAGCACACTTACACATCACCTACATATTGCACTATAGAATGAGCCTCTTAGTGCAACAAGCCCGAAACTGTTATAGGGAGGGCCTTCTACCCATATATGGGAAACCAGATGGCCTCCCTGCATGTTCTGAGAACAAATTATGTCATACAAAAACAGAGAAATATTTTCCTAATTCCCATTTGTGATTAGGGTCAACAACCTCAATGCCCAAAGGTTGTTTCTTGTGTTACTGAGCTCCCAAACTTCCATGTATGCCATCATACGTTGAATTCTTCGCAGGAGATCCTTGTCGAAACACTCAGCGCTAAGGATATGCCAGGGAGGAGGGCTTGTCAGCTTCTGCCTCTTCCCCCTCTCCTAGGACGACCACTCTCCCTCACCATTACGATAGGCCTTATATGACTATAATTGTGTTGGGTAACTTCACTAACCTTCTCTTCAATGTCCTTTGTGTAGGTGGGCAACTGAATAGGCTGCTTCCTTGTTAAATGATGTCGTTTTTCCCAAATTGGCATTAAATGTCAAGTTCATACAATCTTTCCACCCCAACACCTGCATTTCTTGGGGCCTGTAGAGATCATTGGCTTGGAGCACCACCATTCTCCCACATTAATTATTGGTGTGACGTTTGGCACGAAGGTTGGCAGTGCCTTCAAATGCCACTTGGTCACCCAAATATAGGGTATTCATTTTACTTTTTATTGGTTAGAGAAATTAGAAATTAAATAAAATCTTTTATAAATACGACGAAAGACGTTCTCTACGTGAAGGTGGTTGAGTATACATTGTTCATCCCAATGAATCACAGTGCTCAAATTTCGTCCTCCTTCATCCAGTGAAAAACTGGCACATGGAAATAGTCTCATTTATTGTTATCGTCAACCCCTTTGCCTTGTCACCAACCCCTTCACCACCAACATGTTTTCCCCTTCGCCTTATTGCTAGCCTGTTCTCCGCCTTCTATTTCCATGGATAAAAGTCATAAGGAGTTGGGATGGATCTTATATGCTCGAGTCGCCTGCTTCCGGATATAGTACATTGCCCTCCCATTCTCCTAAGTTGGACGACTTGATATTCGAACCCTCAGAGGAAGGGAGCGAGACATCCTCTTGTCTCAGGTTCTTAGTATAAAATGCAACGGGATCGATTAATCAGAAGAGTGGTGCTACTGTTAGTGATTTTCTGTCTCAAATAGGGGCTAGGATTCAACTCTCATGCAATAATGAGTATTTTCCTGGAACAACTAATAAGATAATATTAGTGACAAGATCCATCAATGAAATAATTACTGCGGTTAATCTCATTCTCTAGAATTTTTGAGAGGCTAACCATAGCCTTAGGCATTCCTTTTTCACCCTTCGGTGAAAATGCTAGTATAATTTTATTTTTAAAATATATAAATAAATTAAAAACATTTAATATAGAACTTTCTAAAAGCGGTATGCCGCAATTTTTTATGTCATTTTTTACTTTTATTTATTACTAGCAATTGCACCACATGTTACAAAAGAAATGTCGTAAGGAAATAGCATAGGAAAGAGTAGCCTAGAAGAAATAAGATGTTGCAGAGAAGGAGCCATTGTGGAGGAATGAAAATCAAAATTTTCTTCCATGGAAGCAGGTAGTGAAATCTTAATGAAATACTGCTTCCTTGAGCCTTACAAATCATGAGGCCTATGTTGAAGTTAAGTTAAATACCTTGTTTGATCATGCCAACATGAATGCATCATGAATAAAGAATTAGATCGTGATTTTATACCTTCAAAATCAAAGGTTGCTTTGGTGTAGTTCCTCCATAGTTAATCTTTATCAATTCCTATTGAGTCACCTATGTATTATTTCCTTCATGATCTTTGAAAATATTCAAAATATCACATTATTCTTTACCACTGATGTCCCTCGTGTCTGCCATGTTCTTGTTTTTTTAGTATCGCTGATATGAAGTTGGTTTTTTTTGTTCTTTGTGCAGGCAGTAAAAAATGTATGGAGAGGTGGCTTTCATCGCTTCAAGCGCAGTAAAAATAAGGTGAGTAAGAAAATCGCTCCAACTTCGAGAAAGATTTGGTAGCATTTATGGAGTTGGCGAACATGTCTTTTTCTGTGGTGTTGGCTACTCGACGTAGCTTTCTTGATCTTGTGTAGAAGAAATGAATTTTTATTTATCTTATATTACATTAACCATTAAATTGCCAAATATTCATGGCACACTTTCCATCACATTTGTAGAACAAATTATAACAGAGTATCACACTTTTCTTATCAAAGATAAATTCTCCTATATGCAACAACAATGAATTTCATCACTTAAGAGCAGTAAAAACAAGTTTATCGAGAAAAAAACTCCAACAAATTTATAGAGAAAATTATAACAGAGTATCACACTTTTCTTATCAAAGATTAATGCTCCTATATGCAAAAATGATGGATTTCATCACTTAAGAGAAATAAAAACAAGTTTATTGAGAAAACAACTCCAACACATTTGTAGAGAAAATTATAACACAGTATCACACTTTTCTTATCATATATAAATGCTTCTATATGCAACAATGATGGCTTTCATCAGTTCAAGAGTAGTAAAAACAAGTTTATTGAGAAAGCAACTCTAGCACTGAGAGAGATTTGGAAGCAACTGTTGAATTGGTGAACATGTCTTGCTCTATGGTTTTGGATATTGGGCATAGCTTTAGCGATATTGTATACAAGACTGTAAATTTGCATGTAGCTTATACTACATTAACCATGAAATTTTCAACATTTAGGGCACATTTTCTATCATATTTGTAGAGAAAATTACAATATAGTATCACATTTTTCTTATCATATCTAAATGTTCCTATATGCAACAACTACCTTATGCCTCATAGTTTAAATTTGTGCAAGGAGGAGGAGAGGAGGAGTGTCAAGGTGCAAGCTATAATATGAAGAGAAAGAGGAATATTGTATGGGGCTTGAGATAGACTCATTCTATGCACATCTAGAATAAAGCTTAATAAAACAAAACTCACCATACTTTGATTTTTTAAATAAATATCTTAAAAATTACAATATCAATTTAATACATTTTACTCAATTACACATTTAACAATATTCAGTTAAAAAATACAAATACAAATTACTATTTTAAATAAAAATAGTACAACATGTTTAACAATATTCATTTAAAAAAATACAAATACAAATTACTATTTTAAATAAAAATAGTACAAAGAATCACATTAATTACCATGGCCCTCATGTACCTTCCTCTTATTACTTTTTAAATACCAGATGTTTGTAACTTATTCTTAATCAAATAGTGTCAATTTTGTAAAACTATAATCTAGAAGTCTCACTTTTTATAGCTTTGGTGGAAGGGTAGAGTATCTAAATTCCCTTATGCTTTAAGAAGCATCCTCAATTATTGTACCACCCACCTCGACATCCAATCTAGACATCTTAGGTTATTCTAAATTGATCAAGAGTATAGAATTTTTAGGGTGGTGTTCTATGTGCACTAAAATTCTAATGAGATTCCTCAATGTTATTTTTATTTGACATTCAATCACTCTACTATTTTTTGTCTAGTAGTCTCTTTACCTCTGCCCTTAAATTCAATGACTAGGAAAATACTAGACAAAAGACACTTACCTATTGCAATCAGTTGAAAAAAAAGGGTATCTCTAAAGGGACACTTGGGGAGGAATCTATTATTTAAAAGGTCGGGAAAATAATTTCATTTCAAAACAAAAATGTACTATCACAGGGGAAGGGAGTTAGTACATTTAAAATGTGTTCCCATTCTTGTCACTACAAAATTTAATTGTTGTTTTTTATTTGATGAGAAAATAAATGATCTTTAAAAGGCACTAAAGTCTTGAATTATGATCTTTAAAGAAGTCGCTAGATTCCCTGATTATGAGCTGATTTTTTCTTCTTACTTTTGGGACTTCATGATGTTTGTTATTATGACTTAGGTGAAAAGTTCCAAAGAAGTGGAATATTGGTCGTTCAAAGAGGAATTATGGAAATATTATTGTAGTTAATTTATTAATATAAATTATCTGAACTGGGATTAATTAATCATCCCCAAGGGTTAAAAAGGGCCCAAATGTCTCTTATCCATAAAATTGACGATTAAGATTACTCTATGCTCCATGTTCAAATGACAGGTGAAAGTGGATTTACCATACTTAACCTTCTTAGTAGTCTCTTATGAAGTAAAACATGTCATAGTGATAAGTTTTTATTCCATTAAATAATTTTAGCTGTAGAGTAGAGTCAGAGTTCTAGGAGTAGTATCAGAGGAATTCAACATTGCGAATGTGATAGAAGAAAATAATTTCATGGAAGGGTGAAGTCTGCTCAACTTGGTCATAAAAACCAAGTGCATCCTTCATGTAGAAAAAGAAGAAGAAAGAAACATGCAGATTTCGTCATATAGAGGTCTTGAGTACTTTGACCAAAATATCTCATCCATTATGAAAAAACACATCTTACATGCAATTAATAACAAACAAGTTGTTCCACAACAATTACCCAATATGGATATTTTGATTTGAGGTCCAGTAAACATAATTATCCACCCTGTATTCTGGAGGATAAGTTGGAGACGAGAAAGTTGTTCCTACTATCTCTTCTTTCTTATATGCTATTCTTTCCTATACCACAACCTTGTGGTGTTTCCTTTGCAACATGTGGTGCAATTGCAACAACAATGGATTTCATCACTTAAGAGTAGTAAAAACAAGTTTATTGAGAAAACAAATCCAACATATTTGTAGAGAAAATTATAACACAGTATCACACTTTTCTTATCAAATCTAAATACTTCTATATGCAACAATGATGGCTTTCATCAGTTCAAGAGCAGTAAAAACAAGTTTATTGAGAAAACAGCTCTAGCACTGAGAGATATTTGGAAGCAATTGTTGAATTGGTGAACATGTCTTGCTCTATGGTGTTGGATATTAGGCATAGCTTTCTCGCTCTTGTATACAAGACTGTAAATTTGCATGTAGCTTATATTACATTAACCATGAAATTTTCAACATTTAGGGCACATTTTCCATCACATTTGTAGAGAAAATTACAATAGAGTATCGCATTTTTCTTATCATATCTAAATGTTCCTATATGCAACTACTACCTTGTGCCTCATAGTTTAAATTTGTGCAAGGAGGAGGAGAGGAGGAGTGTCAAGGTGCAAGCTATAATATGAAGAGAAAGAAGAACCTTGTTTGGGACTTGAAATATACTCATTCTATGCACATCTAGAGTAAAGCTTAATAAAACAAAACTCACCATACTTTGATTTTTAAAATAAATATCTTAAAAATTAGAATATCAATTTAATACATTTTACTCAATTACACATTTAAAAATATTCATTTAAAAAATACAAATACAAATTACTATTTTAAATAAAAATAGTACAACACATTTAACAATATTCATTTAAAAAAATACAAATACAAATTATTATTTTAAATAAAAATAGTACAAAGAACCACATTAATTACCATGGCCCTCATGTACCTTCCTCTTATTACTTTTTAAATACCAGATGTTTGTAACTTATTCTTAATAAAATAGTGTCAATTTTGTGAAACTATAATCTACAAGTCTCACTTTTTATAGCTTTAGTGGAAGGGTAGAGTATCTAAATTCCCTTATCCTTTAAGAAGCATCCTCAATTATTGTACCACCCACCTCGACATCCAATCTAGACATCTTAGGTTATTCTAAATTGATCAAGAATATAGAATTTTTAGGGTGGTGTTTTATGTGCACTAAAATTCTGATGAGGTACATCACTATGTATGGGGCTCATTGCAACCTTGGATATATTCTGTGAGTTGTTGTGATTTTTTTCTTGTGGCTACAACTTAGTTTTGGTTGCCACCTAGTTATCGTGATTCAAAACTTTGTTATCATCTCATATCCTTATAGCATTAGATATATTCTATGAGCTAATGTGATGTTTTGTTTGTCACAATGATTCAAAAATCGGTTATTATACCACAACATTGAATTTTTCGTTGCCTGTTATTTTTTATGAACCCTTTAAAAAAACCACAAGAACATTTGATTTTACACTGTGATCTCCCTAGCATGGGTGGGGGTTTCAAAAATTGGAGAGTAAATTGAGCGGTTATTGTTATAAATTGTTCTATAAGATGGAAAATTTGGATGGTTTGTAGACAATATGGATGTCATAAGAGATATCTATTTTGAATTTTTCAGTGTCTCTAGCCACCATGCATCTAATAGGATCCATGTCAACTGAGAACGTCAATAAATCCTTGTGTGAATGATAACTTGTGACATCTCTAGCCATTTTCTTTGATTGTGGATCAAGTTATAAACTAGTAACTTGTGAAATCCCTAGCGATTTTATTTGATTGTGTATCACGTTATAAACTAGAATAAGACTCTACAATATATATTGGATGGAGGGAAAGGTTATGATAAAAAATGTACAAAAAACCCCTTAGGGTTGTCTCAACTTACTTTATTTTTAATTACATAGTGTCGATTTTGTAAAACTATAAACTACTGTAAGGACTGAGTGGGTTTTTTCTTTTGTAAGTTTTGTTTGGAATTGAAAAACAAAAATTTTATAAAAACTAAAATTATGTAGTGAAAAACTTTGTTTAAAATTTCAGAATAAAAAGTTGAGTAAGTTTGACATCATATAACATGAAAATTGTTTATGATTATAAAGTAAAAAACATGTAAGATTTTTTAGCTACAATTAGGTAATTAAAGATATGTATATAGTTTTTTTGAATGGAAGAAATTTGATATTCATTAACAAAAAAAAAATATGAAAGAGTATGTATTAGTTACAAACTGTTATATAGTTAGAAACTATTACAATTAAGTAATTAAAGGTAAATTTAATGTTATTTAAGAAATGAGAATTATGAACATTCATCATTATTTCTCAATATAAATCATGTTCTATGAAATAATTTGAAATTTAAAAAAGATCACACATTTAAAAAATTTCATTATTAATTTAATTTTCTATATATGAAGAAATACTACTCATGAATAATAAAAAAGTTGTAACATAAATAATATATAACAAAAAAGAAACCATGTATTTTTGGAATAGTAAAATAGTTGTAACAAAAATAATAGAGAACAAGAAAAACTATGTATAATTGGATGTATGATAATTTAGATACATTTGATTAAGTAAAATTTTAAAAGAATAATGGTTAGAAACATTTAAAAATAGTTTTATTAAATAATTAGTTTATATCTATATTATAGCTATTCTCTTTTTACTCTAAAAGAGGTTTGCATATCAAGACATATGATTCCTCTTGGCTCTTAGTAGATGTAGAGTTAAGATTGATCTAAGCCATCTTAATTTTCCTCTTTAAATAAATTACATTCCACATGAATACCATGGGTCAATACCATGAGCTGTTTATTATTATTTTATTGTATTTTGCCCTAGTTAAAATGTTCTTTTTACTCTAAAAGAGATTTTCATATCAAGACATATGATCTCTCTTGGCTCTTGGTAGATGTAGAGTTAAGATTGATCTGAGCCATCTTAATTTTAAATAAATTACATTCTATATGAATACCATGACTCAATAACATAGGTTGTTTTTATAGTTTATTATTATTTTATTTTATTTTAGTTAAAATACTCATTACATTATGTCAATATTTTTATTTAATTTACTTTTACTTTTATTTTTATTTTATATAAAAACGCATTACAAAATAATAATATATAAAATACTCATTATATAAAATCCTCCCTTATCGTATTAAAATAAGACACGTAAACGATGATTGCTTGAGATGCAAAGAATGGAGAAATCAGTTAACTCAGCGCGAGGTAATTTGTCCGCACAGGTTGTCCCACCGGATTTAACCAACGCGGGAAGCATTGCAGACTCGTCTGTTTTGTATTTAAGTTGTATAATTAACTCAAGCAAGTAATTGCTCAGATAATGCGGATCTTTTGCAAAATAAGGCCCTTTCGAACAGTGATATTATAGATTTGCAAATTGATTATTGCTGCTCAAAGCACAGACCGTTCTAGGTTTTCCCCACCAGGGCATGAAATACTCGTTGTGATCACACGTAATCATCCCGAACGTATCTATGCCCGTGTGCATCATTGACATCACCACAGTCTCCTCGTTTGCCAATGATACTCCGTTTAGTTCAGGTGCATTGTCGTACTGTTACTGGCACTACTATGCATATATTCTGCCTTTTGTCTGTTAATAATTTTGGGTGTCTCCAGCACTTAACTTCAGTAGTGGCCATATGACGTGGACGATGACTACCTACATTAATGTCTCATTAATTTTTCATGCTAAGACATATTTTTCAGTCAATACGCTATTAAATGCTGGTGGGTAGTATATGCTTACTATATACAGAGCACCAGCATTTAATAGCGTATAAGCATATACTGCCCACCAGCATTTAATAGCGTATAAATTGAAAAAATCTAATTATAAAATTTTTAATATTATAATTTTCAATTTATTTTAAAATGATTCACATCATTAAAATAAAAAATAATAAAAACGGAATTGATATTTCAACTAAATAATAAAGAAAATAAGATTTATTTAAACTAATTTACTTAATAAAGGCGATTAAAGTAGAATAAACATTTCCACCAACTCTAATTTAATTAAACAATCTTTAATGATGTAAATGAGTTATTAAGTATCAAGGATAAACTAAGTAGTTTAATAATAAATAAACATTTTTTCTTCAATTTAATTAATTTGTTTGTTTGACTTTATTATGTTACTTGATTAATAATATTTTAATTTAATGAATATTTTGTGGAACCCTTTAGTAAATTTTTCTAAAATAAGTTAAAAATGATTATTTTTTTGGAACTTTTGACAAAAACATTATCAATACAATTAAACATTATTATTATAACAAGGTGGGAATAGATTCTCCATCACCACAATGCACAACTACAATTAACAAAATACTTCAATTTACCAATCACTAAAACTTAAATTAACTATATTTTAAACTGTTTTGCAAACGGGTAGCAAGAACGTGCACAAGGCATCCACGCGGCCACAACTTAGCAAATTTGATACGGCCGCCCTCAAAAGAAACGACTTGCACAAAAGCGTTTGGGCCAGCGCCCTCACAAGGCATGACACGACCCAAATGCGTTTCTTTGGATACCCTCACACTACTCGACCCAACCCAAACACGTTTCCTTGGGTGCCCTCACCGAACCCGACCCGACCCAAACACATTTCATTAGACACCCTCACACAACCCAACCTAACCCAAACGCATTTAGTTGGACACCCTCACACGACCGACCCCAACCTGTACCACTTTTTCCATAATTGCCATGGCTATGCAATTCAATCCATTTCCAACAACGTTTTTAATAACGTTATAAAATTTCAATTGCGTTATGAAATTTTGAAGGCCAGCCAACTTGGCAGCTTTTGGACCCTTGCTTTAGCGCTCGAATTAAATGACTGGTTTAGTGGTAGCTGCCATCCATTTCCAACAACGTTCTTAATAACGTTATAAAATTTCGAAGGCCAGCCAACTCGGCAGCTTTTGGACCCTTGCTTTAAGGCTCGAATTAAATGACTGGTTTAGTGGTTGCTAGATGTTTGTTGTGGCTCATTTATTCACGCCCTGCAATCTTTTGCAAAGCCTGATTAGTTGGGTTCGATATATTCTCTTTGACCCTGGTGGATTAACACAGCAGAACAGCAGGAACCATATTTGTTCTGTTCATACTCTGGAGACAGCATGCAGCAAGGCAAGTTTCCTCTGTTCAAATGGCCCTGGGAAAGCCTCAACAACTACAAGGTAAAAGCAAAACACCATGTTTTTGTCCATCAACTTCCATAGCACCTGCAGCTGTTCCATCTAATGATTAAATTCATAAGAAATATACGGTGAACATAGCTGCTCTGATGGTCTGTTATTCATGGTTTGGTTTGCAGTATTATCTATATGTGCCCTTAGCACTAATGGCAGCTCATGAAATACGGTTTGGTGGAAAACATAATGATTACTGGTTCGTGTACGTTCTCATAATATCTTTTTTAAGGTGTGTGATATACCAATCTTGGCACTTTTATTCTCGAGCGGATTTTGTTTCAAAGAGACAACAAATTCACCTTTTCTCAACCGAATTCGATCAGATTGACAGAGAATTCCACTGGTGAGGATTGGTTCCTTCTTAAACTAGCTTAATTTAACTATGCTGGGTTGGCAACTATAATATGTTTGATTGGTTTTCATTGAGAGGTTAAAACGAAATTCAAATTCACAGGCCATTGCCGCAGTTACATTCCAATCAGGGGAGTAATAATACATAAACTTTTGGGGGCGTGCAGGGATAATTATATAATATTTCAAGCTTGGGTGGCAACTTTGGGCTATTGTTTTTTTCCTGGGTTAAGCAACCTTCCAATGTGGAATTACAGAGGGCTGATATCAGTCTTGCTGCTGCACATGGGGCCAACTGAGCTACTTTACTACTGCATTCATAGATCTTTTCACAGAGGTTCCTTATTTGAAAATTACCATTCTCTTCACCATACATCCACCAGGCCTGAACCTTCAACAGGTAAAGTTCAAATTTAGTTTAAGTTTGTAGCTTATTATTTCATATTTCATTAGGAAAATTTTAGAGGTTAATATTTTTGAATAAGTTATTTTTTCATATTTTCCCAAAAAAATTGAATAACAAAAAAAGTTATTTTACCTTAAAATCACTCAAATATAGAGAGTATATAAAATTATTAGAAATTTAGCCAAGATTTATAAGCTCTTAGATAAATTTCCATAATTTTCCCGGCTTATTGTTCTAAGGAATAGTAAATATGATTATAGTTTTATATTATGAGCAGCTGGTACCACCTCTTTCTTGGAGCAGTTGGTGATGGTTTCATTGATGGTGATTCCCATATTTGGGGTGCTTTTGATGGGCGAGGGATCTATTGGCATGTTCTTTGTATACTTCCTGGGGTTTGATTTCATGAAGTTTATGATTCACTCAAATGTTGAGGTGGTTCCCCTGTGGCTTTTTCGTACGTTTCCATCGCTCAAGTATCTTCTAGTGACGCCCTCGTAAGTAAATAGTTTGTTTCTAGCCTCATTGAAATAGTTCAAGCGGTTACTGTCTACTTTGCAGAATCAGATCAACTAATTAGTAAGCAATAGGAATTCCTTTTTCTCTCACGTTTTGATCCTCTATATATAAACACAAGTGAAAAACATTTCTGACCTCAGGTATCATCATGTGCATCACACCAAACTGAATTCAAATTATTGCCTCTTTATGCCTCTATACGATTATTTGGGAGGGACATTGAACCAAGAGGCCTTTAATCTCCATTTTAACATGCGTTGCCAAGGTTGGTTTCATCAAACTGAATGCTGTTCCAATTTCACTGTGTATTAAATAACTTCTGAGGCTTCTTATTAAATGGAAGTTATTTTTTGGATTCTTGTTGAAAACTACTTATTAAGGGTTGTGAACAGGCCAGAAGAGGAGAGCTCCAGATATTGTGTTCTTGTGTCATGCTGTAGACTTCACAGGCCTTGTTCATACTCCATATTGTCTACGAACTTTTGCAACACAGCCATGTTCTTCTAAATGGTATGTGTGGCTTTTGATGCCACTCATCTGGCTTGGTTTCCTTGGATGGCAGTTGTCAAACACACATGTAATTTCGAGGTACACTGTTGGAGAGTTTATTCAGGAAACATGGGCTCTACCGCGACTTGCTTTTCAGGTTCTACAGCTTTTTACAGTTGCTATTATACTCTTCTCTTTATGGTAGTTTTCATAAATATATGAAGGATTTGGTTGGCACTCTGAATAGGAAAGTTATGATCAATATATCTTTGTAACATATAGGGGATTTGGACCTTAAATCTCTTCACACATAACACTTCATTTTTATGGCCACTGCCAATTGAGCTGCCAGGGACTATTATATCTTTGATATAGTTAAAGTGGATGGAAATCACTAATTCATTTTCAAAGTATCAGTCTTCACGGTCATTTTACACGTACATAAACTCGCTACACCTTTTAATGTTAAGGTTGGAGGCATGGAATAAAATATAGAGAAGTTGGAAGTCTAATAAACTCAGAGGTCTGCTCAAGCTTACAGTATTCACATGTTTGTGCTGCAGTTTCTCCTGCCATTTGGAAAGGATAAAATCAACAAACTTATTGAGGAGGCCATTCTTGAAGCAGATAGAATGGGAGTGAAAGCAATTGCTCTCGGAGGTCTAGTTAAGGTGCGTTGTCTCCAATCTGTTGATCACTGATCTCTCACAAATCAAATTAGTGTCTTGTTACCCGTCTTTCATCCATTGTATTTCAGACTCCCCTGTTTAAAACTTTAAAGTACTTTTAAAAATTAACTTTTATCTAATATTTCTTGCTATCATCAAGTTGTGATCAGAATGAGGTCTTGAATGGAGGGGGACAACTATTTGTAAACAAGCATCCTAATCTTCACATCCGGGTGGTCCATGGAAATACTCTAACGACAGCTGTGCTTTTACATGAACTTCCACACGATGTAGATGAAGTATTCCTCACTGGCTCAACGTCAAAAATTGGCAAGGCTATTGCTCTCTACCTCTGCAAGAAACGAGTTAAAGTCTTGGTAAGGCCATTCAAATCTTATTATTTTCCACCATGACCAACAGACATTACTTGAAATTCAATTGTTGGCAGCCTATTTTGAACTCTGTGGAGCCTAATCCAGCCATTCTTATGGCACTTCCTTTTTTACAGATGCTTACAACATCCTTTGAGCGATTTAAAGCAGTGAGGAATCAAGCCCCTGCTGAATATCAACAATACCTCGAACATGTTTCTAAATATGAAGCTGGCAGGTTTTGCAAGGTATATGCGTATCCTTATTCTTCTTGGTCAAGTGTAATGAGTGATTGCAAAATTGAAACCCATAAAATAACCATTTGATAAACTTTTACATGGATTCAATATGCAAAGCAAGAACTGAATTTAGAATTTAGACTAGAGTTGAATTATGCAAGCACAAGTCACATTTCTAACATGTAATTTTGATAATCTTGTGTTCTCATTGAAACTCCGAAATACTATACTAATACTATAAAATGCTCTTAGTTTACTGGAAACATAAGGTATATTATCATTTTAAAACATTTTTTTTTTCAGCATGCAAGAAAAGGCCATAGGGTTCAGCAATGATTGCTGTTTTTCATTGATATAAATTACTATTAATAATTTAATATAGATTTTATTATAACCTTAGATTTATTAATGATCGAGGAATAAAAAAATTTCAGGTATAAATCTTAATTTTGCATCCTCATCAATTATTTAACCAAGTTGAAAGTTACATCTCAAATTTTGATTTATTTCTTCTAATACTTTTTTCTTTCCACGGAAAAATAGCGTAATTTTATTTCATACTTGAATAAAATTACATTCACTTTCTGCTGATACATGTCTTGCCTGTATTCAGCCTTTGTGATCCCGTGACATTGGATCTTTACATATAGTAGGCAAAAATGCCTTTGTAAAAATAAATCTGTATATTGCCATGATGGAAAATTCCTTCTAATACTTAATTGATCCAAGTTTAAATTTATTTCTTCAAATACTTAATAGATCCAAGTTTAAGATAAATCTCCAAATATTATATGAACATGAACATGTAGTGTACATAAAAGTATTATTATCTGCATGGTCTATAAAAATATTATTATCCTTAAGATTTTTGTTGAGGCTGTGGTATATAAATATGTTATTATCTACTGACTATATAAAAATATTATTATCTTTGAGATTTTTGTTAGGGTTGATTTTAACACAAACCCATCTCCTCCACAACTAGGCTAAAGAGTGTGCCTTTGGGAGAAATACTTTTTAAATTAATCATTGAATATCATGCATTTATTTTTCAAGGGATGTATTCACGTGTGATGGGTTCCATGAGTAGTGGATAGGACCTTATTTTCTTACATAGTATCTAAAATGAATATTTTTTCTAAGGAAAACCTCCAATAACAAATGCATGTACTCATGTGTGAAGGATTCCATGAGTGGTGGATAGGTGCTTATTTTCTTACATAGTATATGAAATTATTATTTTTTTGTCAAAGGAAAACCTCCAGTAACAAGGTAATCAATTGAGTTAACCCACTAGGTTTGTAATATATAGAATATGCTTACTATTAATATTAATTTGTAGACAACAACCAAGTTTATTTATTCTTTTAACAAAATTTCTACTTTAGAAACGTATACTAATGCAATTTGCAGTAGTTAACTAGTACCAAACAATTTTCAACCAACCCATCATTGAATAGAAACTATCAAAACAAGACTATTTGGTATGTAAGTATTTCCGCTCTATTTCATTGTAATTATATCTAATTGGAGGTGAACTGTATGCAAACTTAGTTTTTAAAATATGTGATAGTATCAAAATCACAATTTTATTTTGCAAAATCTTATTTTTCACTATGATGATAAGCTTAGAGACCATAATATTCATGTTGTAGAGGATTGAGGGGATAGTGAATAAACTCACTCAACGTACTCAAGGTAAGGAGTATCTAAAGACAAGGCTGACCTAGTTACTACGGGATGTGAATTAAGCGCTTTAAGGAAGATAGTCTCTCTACAACAACGTGGGCACACGAAGCTTTGAAAGACTAATGCTAGGGAGAAGATTCACTATTTATTTTTTTGGAAGAAACTAAGAAAAAGAGTAGGAGGAGAAGGAAGGAAGAGATCTATATTCATTTAAGAAAATTCGATAAATGTGTACTTAAGGAGGCTTTAATATTATTATGTGATTAAGTGCATGGGAGAAATATGATCTAAAATCGGTCGAGTTAATTTCAAAAAGAACAAACTAAAAAAACTAAAGTATGTTTATTTCCTTTTTTTCATTGTTGGTGCCTAGATTAAGCTATTAAACTAGACCAACAAAACGTAGAGGAGAAAAGGAAGGACACTGAAAAGTAAATATATTTCTTTATTTTCTTCGCCCAAAAGGAAGGACACTGAAAAGTAAATATCTTTCTTTATTTTCAGATGCCAAAATTATCCCTAGAGCTCAACGGCATGGAGGAGGAATTGTGCATGCGGTTGAGACCTTCCAACCACTCCCTTGAGCCCGCTAGCCAGCGGTTAATTGCCTTTGACGAGCCTGCGGTCAGAAACCAAAACCTTGAAACACTTGCGAGCTTCAGACCTTGTAATTCGGCCCTGTGCAAACTTCTTTCCTTGACCCAGCCTCAGACATGTGTGAACCAATCAATGAAGAAGAGAAGAAGATGATGCTTGGTGATGTCCAAATGAACTTGAGGTCACTTGTATTTATAGGCTTCCAAGGGTGACCAATTTCCTGTTAGGGCCGACCTGTCCAAATGTGCATATGTGGGCTTTTCTTTATAAGTACACTTTCATTTGTCCAAATTGAGCGCTTCAATAGTCGAAATTGGTCCTCTCGAAAAGAGGTATCTAGTTCCATGGTTGGAATTTGTCATTGAGCTGCAACACTCCCTCTCATCTAGGAATAAATTCCAACTGCATCATGCATCTTGTCGTCATATCATGTACCATCTTTGCTCAACTCCATCTGCTGAAACATTCTCGAATCTAAAGAAGAAGAATCATCGGGGAGAATTAGCTACCACCCTCTATAACGTCGGAGAGCACATTTCAATCCGAAACAATATCAGGCAATACATCTCAACCTGAATCTACATGGGGGAGCAAGACATCTTCAACCCCATATCGAGAAATAGGTGATATAGGGGAGCACATCTCAACCCATCCTATTGCCTACCGATCTTCCCATCAATGACCCTCAAGAGTCATTCGGTAGAACACTTGCATCATAAAACGAGCTTAGGTGAGATACTCGACTTACCAAAGGTAAGGATCACACACCCCCAAGCCTCCTCAACTCGTTGGCTAGATGGGGAGGGACAATCCCAGCAAGCCCAGCTTGTGGGTATGATGCCAACTGGGGTATACTCTACAAAGACCAAGATAGGGGGAGATACTTGACTTGTGAAAACAGACAAGGATCACACACACCCTATGGGTGACAGATAGGGGTGATACCTTATTACCTAGAGATCCCTCAACCCTCCATCTCAATTCCACACTGTGGGAGCTCAAAGAGGGGGGAAGAGTTGGCTCAATGTCCTCGATTAGCGATGCCGCTTATCAAGAGGGGTCACATTTGTCAGTGCAAGCTGCTCTTTGAAGACCAAGAACTTCCTTTTTGGCAAAGCCTTGGTGAGAATATTTGCAATTTGCTCATCTGTCGATATATGATGGAGTCTAACAGCTCCTCTCTGCACCAAATGTAATGATATCAAATCTCTATGTGCTTTCACTTGTCATGAAATACAAGATTATCTGCCAAATGGATCCCACTCTTGTTGTCGCAATATATCACTGTAGCATCTAGGACCTGCTCAAATAGCTCTCCAAAGAGATTCCTCAACCAAACTGCTTCACAACTAGCCATGCTAGCGGAAATGTACTCTGCCTCGACTGTACTCAATGCTACGGACTTTTGCTTCTTGCTCATCCAAGATATCATGGCAGATCCAAGGCTAAAACAACATCTAGACGTACTCTTCCTGTCGACAACGTTTCATTCCCAGTCAAGATCGATATGTCCATGAAATTGAACATCTACGGCAAAATATCTCAGACCAAGTGTGATCATCCCATTCAAATATCTCAAAATGTGTTTGGCGGTGATCCAATTTGCATGGAGAGGCTCGGTCATAAATTGACTCAATGTGTTCACTGCATAGCATATGTCCGAACGGGTGTTCACTAAGAACATCAGAGCCCCACTCAACTGTCTATACTTGGATGGATTCGCCAAATTGGGTCTTTCAAATTCTCCACATAACTTCTTGAAGTTCATTTCCATCGGTGTGGGTAGGGACTTGCATTCTATCATTCCAAATATCTCCAACAGATTGACGACATATTTTCCTTGTGAAAGGAAAATTTCACCTGGTCTTTGCCACACCTCAAGGCCTAGAAAGTAGTGCATGAGTCCAAGGTCCTTCATCTCGAATTTAGAGGCTAGCTCCTTCTTACTCTCGATAATTAAGGGCCCACTACTTGTCAAGAATAGATTGTCAACATACAAAGCCAAAATCAATGACATACCTTGGACTACCTTGAAGTAGAGGTTGGGATCAACATTGCTTCTTGTGAATCCCAACTTCACCAAATAACCATCAATGTGGGTGTACCATGCTCTGGGGGCTTGCTTCAAACCATACAATGCCTTCCTCAACCTGTAAACATGTGTCTTTCGATCCTCTACTTCAAATCCCTGTGGCTACTCAACGTACACTTTTGTAACATACCATGGGGGAATGTTTTCTACACATCCATCTAATGAAGGGTCCATCCTTGACTTGCGGCAAGAGAAACTATCGAACGAATGGCTGTATAACGACCCACATTGCAAATATATTGTCATAATCTTCTCCCTATTTTTGGGATAATCCTCGGTCCATTGAACCTTGCCTTGTATTTCTCAATGCTACCATCAACTCCATGTTTGGTATTGAATAACCACTTTGAAGTCACCACGGATTTCCCCTTTAGTCTCAGTACAACATCCCATATTTCATTCTTCATAATTGATTCATATTCTCCGGCCATAACATCCTTCCAAACTTGCTCTTTCACAACTTCTTCAAAGGTGGGAGGTTCGACTTGAATCATAACGCTCATGACTGTAACATATCCTTGGTACTTGCATGGCTTCATCCTTTCTCTAAATGATCTTTGGACGGGAACACGTCTCTCCTCGTCCTGTAATGTGTCATGGTTCCAAAGTGGCCTATCTTATGACAATTGAAGCATTCAATGTGCAATGATTCCTTGGATCTTCCAAACCACCTATTTGAAGTTTGAGGAGGAGGCTTTCTTGAATTTGATGGACCTCCTTTTCCTTTCTTCTTCTTCTTGTCATGAGTGATGAATGAATTGGGCCCTCCTTCTTCATGCTTTTGTATCCTGCCTCTAGAAACCATCCTTGATTCTTCTTGAGTGAGCTTTCCAACAATCTCATCAAATGACAGAAAAACATTGTTGTTGCTTATAGTAGTAATGAAGGTTTCCCAAATAGGAGGGAGACTTCTAAGAGTAACAATCGCCAATTCCCTGTCAGACACAGTCTCCCCAACTCTCTGCAATTGATCTTTGAGATGAGATATCCTCATAATGTAGGATTGCACAAACTCTCCTTTGTTCATCTTTATGTCTTCGAGTTGATCTTTCAAGGAGATGATTTCATTCAAATTGTTGACTTCATACATGCCAACTATCTTATCATACATTTCCTTAGAATTCCTCAAATTTCCAACATATGCAAGTAAACTATCTTGTAAACCGTAAACTATAATTTGTTTTGCTTTTAACTCACCTTTCTTGTACTTGTTCTTGGCGGAAACAGAAGCATTCTTCGGAGGCTCAGGTACTTTTCGTTGAATGTGTTCCAAAACATCATTGTTATCAGCTATGATCTCCAACTTGATTTCCATGCAGAAAAGTTAGATGAGTCACCCAACTTCTCATGTTCCTTGAAGAAAGAGGAAGACATCTTGACTTGACTAGATAGGCTCCTTCAATTTTCCAAAGATGATTGCTTTAATGCTTGTCTCCTTTTGGGCTTGTTCTTCACCTTAGCTCTGATACCATGTTAATTTTGAAATTGTTCTATGCTATATCAATTACTTTAGCCCAATTCAATACTTCAATTAGCAATCTTTTCAATACCAATTAATATTTCCAACCATCAACAATAATTTAAGATAGAACAATAATGCAATGATGAAGGAGTTAATCAACACATCAATAAGAGACACTAGATTTGGTCAAAGACTAGGGAAAAACCCACTATGCGGAAAACCCTTTGAAATTTCTTCTTCTATTAGGTTGTCATAAAATGTTCAGCAGAGAGTACAATGAGCCCAATACAAAATCATCCAGCAAAATTAACCCAACAATGTTAAAAAATATGTTCCCAACATCAATATATATCAAAGACAACCTTTCTTGTCTGCGGTCAGATGCCAAAATTAGCCCTAGAGCTCAACCGCATGGAGGAGGAGCATTGCATGTGGTTGAGACCTTCCAACCGCTCCCTTGAGCCTGCTAGCCAGCGGTTATAGCTGAAAATTGCCTTTGACGAGCCTGCAGTGAAACCAAAACCCTAAAACACGTGCGAGCTTTAGACCTGTGCGAACTTCTTTCCTCGACCTAGCTTCAGACCTCTGCGAACCAATCAATGAAGAGGAGAAGAAGATGATGCTTGGTGATGTCCAAATGATCTTGAGATCACTTGTATTTATAGGCTTCCAAGGGTGACCAATTCCCTGTTAGGGCTGACCTGTCCAAATGTTCATATGTGGGCTTTTCTTCATAAGTACATTTTCCTTTGTCCAAATTGAGCGCTTTAATAGTCAAAATTGGTCCTATCGAAAAGAGGAATCTAGTACCATGGTTGGAATTTGTCACCGAGCTGCCAAATTAATACCTTTCATGTGGATTAGGAGAGTTTTAATCACATCTCTTCCTTTCATGGGGATTAGGAGTAAGGAAGAGATAAAAATACTTGATTCCTAAATGTTTATTAATTCCCTTAGAGGTGGGCTTGTAGCTATTAGCCAAATGATCTAAAAGACTACTACTTAGATCTCAAGTGGAAGTAAACAAAGATCAAGCAACAAATGAATTGAGAGGTCTTGGGTGCTAGTTTTTGTAGCATCATATGTGTTCTAGCCTCGAGATTTGGCAGAGAGGTTAGAATACATGAGTACTCCAATACCCAGAAATCGTTTATGGCAATTCCACCAAGAGATGACTTAATTAAAATAATTAATCAGTTTTTAATATTTCCTAAGTCTAAACTTAGGAAATATGATTAATTAAAATGTATTAATTAAGTTAGGTGCGAATCTTCGAGAAAAAGTCATGGATCGAGTTTTAGTTAATCTTAGCCATTGATTAAGTTGTAATCGTGGTCGTTTATGTCTCAACGAGAGATTATAAGAAGAAAATCAATGGGGCTTGGAGAACACACTTGCAGAGATCGATTTCTTGAGTAGCGGCGTTGAGTTGCTGGAGAGAGAGCTAGTGAGCTCGAAGCAGTGAGAGAGGGGCAAGGATAGTAAGGCCAGAGGAAGTTTTTCCAGTTTCGGTGAGTGCATTCCAGTGAGTGCCATAGAGAGGTAGCGCAAAGCCACGCAGAGGTAGCACAAAGCCACGCAGAGGCAACACAGTGCTTTAGAGGAGATTCCGTTTTGTGTTGGGGAGAAGCAGTGATTCAGTGCCAGAAGCCGGAGAGAGAGTCTGGAGGCCAGGAGGATCCATCTTCCAAACAAAAACTGATCAGATAGTGAGAGGGAAAGCTGTTCCGAGATGTGGGGACGCAGTACTGCGTAGGCTGACGCAGTCACTGCGCAGAGGAAGTGCAAAGCAGCTCATCTTGAGCCAAGGTCAGTGTTAGATCGCCAGTGGGAGTGTGATTTTTCTCACTAGACTTATTGTCAGTCATTTCTCTGTATGGTTTGCTTAATTTAAGCAACCATAGTTTTGTACTCAGATTTACTATTGCATAATAGTCAAACCCTCAACTGTTGCACCAGTTTTCCCGAGTTGGGTTTTTCCGGGGACTTAGTCCAAAAATAATAATGTTATTTTTGTGTGTGTGCATCTATCTTTCCAGTTTTATTTTTATTCTGCAATATTTTATTTGTGAAGGCTGCAATGTATTAGTTTCGATATTTATCGTAGAACACACTAAATAATTTGTTCAATTCATTTAAAAAATAGAAGAAACTTAATCAGTTGCTGCATTAGGATTCAGGGTTTTCGATTTTTCACATGGTATCAGAGCACAGATAGAAGCAGGAAGAACTCAGTTGTAGACAAGAAGAGGGAGATTTGAAGCACTACGTAAGCAGCTGCTCGAAACCCTAGAGGCTGCACAGTTGGCCAGGAGGGCAAATTTTTGAGGAAAAATTTATTTCTCTCAGAGAGTCGATAGAGAATAAATTTTCCAGATCGAATATTGTCAAAGGCAGAGGGAGCAACAACATTTTCCTTGTAGAGCAGATCTTCAGCTGGGACGCAGTTATTCTGCAGCAGTTTGCTAGAGCAGAATAGCGTCAGAAGGAAGGAAGAGCACACACTGAGGTAATTTCTAGCCAAGAAATTTGATTTCTCACTGCAGAGCAATAGTAGTTGTCAGCAGATTTGCCCACTTCAGCAAGGAGTGCGTAGAGTAGAGCAATAACTGCATAGAGGAGAAGAGGAAGAGTTTGACATTTTTGCAGAGATGGCATCAGCAGGGTTGAGGCATCAAGATCGGTTGGATGAAGCCTCCAACTACGTGATTTGGAAGGCAAGGATCTCTTGTCTTCTAAATGAATACGATCTCAAAGCCTATATTGATAACGTGGTAGATGTACCCACATATCCATATCAATTGAAGGCCTACAAGAAGGAGATGGCAAAAGAGAAGAGGGTGATTCTCGATGGCGTTCGAGATCACGTGGTGTCTCACATATCTGGAAAAGATATCGCCAAGCAACAGTGGGATGCTCTCGCTATGCTATACTAGGGATCTTCGAGCAACGAAAGATGTATCTGGAGAAGAAGCTGAGATGTACTAGGACGCAGAAGGGGGAGTGTATAGACCCCTTCCTTACTAGGCTTCAGGATGTTCGAGACCAACTGTTAGCTGTAGGGTCAACACCTCAACCTACAGAATTGGTGCGGTTAGCCTTGAACAACGTTTTCGAAGACTGGCAGGTCTTTGTCCAGAGTATCTTAGGCAGAGACAAGTTGCCAGAGTGGGACCGAATGTGGGCTGACTTGCAGCAGGAGGAGATGAGGCGAGATTTGGTGAAGAGCACCATCAGTGACAACAACAGTAGCAGTGGGGCGAAGCAAGTAAAATAAGAGTAGAACGTGGCCCTCGCATCAAAAGGGCAACAGGAGCAACGCAGGAGGAAGGACCTTTCCAAAGGTCAAATGCTTCAGATGTGGTGAACTTGGACACTACGACACTCAATGTCCTCTCAGGAAGAAGGACAAAGAGGAGAAGGAATATCAACAGGTTGCATCCGCGGAGATTGATAGGTTGTCCTCCAGACTGGAGGAAGAGTTTGCCATGATCACCGACATACCTTAAGGTATGTCAGTGATTTGTTTTTGTAGCCCTAGAGAGCTACAGGGTGGGCAGGATCCTTGAGAAGTCCACCTATTGGATCAATACCTTGCTACGAGAGCCCATAGAAGCAGTAGCAGGATGGACCGGTGGCAGTTGGTGCAGTTAGGTGCCAGAGTGACAGATGCAGAAGTTAGTAGCAGTTTGAGACTAAGTAATGCAGAGTAGAGTTGGCATAGTGCAGAGTCAGCAGCAACGCAGTGGCTTCAGTGACAACGCAAAGACTAGTAGCAGTAAGGACTCCGTTGACACAAGCATTTGGTTTAGTATGATGAACAATTCTTAATTGCAACAACAACAACAGATGAGAGACAGTTGCAGATGTTGCAATAGCAACAACAACATAGTTGCAGTGCAGATGTTGTAGTTGGCAGTAGTACAACAGGGTCAGCAGTAGCACAAATGCAACGCATATCAGAGTTGCACAGTAGTTGGTGGGCAGCTGTAGCTAGGCATCAACAACACAACAAGAGATGGTGCAGAGGTAGTGTATTGTAGTAGCAGTTGCAGTTGTAGTACTAGAACACTTTCCTCGCTAAGAGGGAGTGTTAGTTTTTGTAGCATTGGATGTGTTCTAGCCTCGAGATTTGGCAGAGAGGTTAGAATACATGAGTACTCCAATACCCAAAAATCATTTCTGGAAATTCCACCCAGAGACGACTTAATTAAAATAATTATTTAGTTTTTAATATTTCCTAAGTCTAAACTTAGGAAATATGATTGATTAAAAGGTATTAATTAAGTCAGGTGCGAATCTTCTAGAAAAATGCATGGATTGAGTTGTAGTTAATCTTAGCCATTGATTAAGTTGTAATCGTGGTCGTTGATGTCTCAACGAGAGATTATAAGAAGAAACTCGATGGGGCTTGGAGAACACACTTGTAGAGTTCGATTTCACTGGCAGATCAATTTCCAAAGTAGCATCGTTGAGTTGCTGAAGAGAGAGTTAGTGAGCACGAAGTAGTGAGAGAGGGGCAACGATAGTAAGGTTGGAGGAAGATTTTCTAGTCCCGGTGAGTGCATTGTAGAGAGGCAGTGAGTGCCATAGAGAGGTAGCATAGAGCCACGCAGAGGCAACGTAGTGCTTTAGAGGAGATTTCGTTTTGTGTTGGGGAGAAGCAGTGATTTAGTGCCAGAAGTTGGAGAGAGAGTTCGAAGGCTGGAGGATCCATCTTTCAGACAACAACTGATCAGATAGCGAGAGGAAAAGTTGTTCTAAGTTGTGGGGATGCAGTATTGCGTAGGCTGACGTAGTGACTGCGCAGAGGCAATGCAGAGCAACTCATCTTGAGCCAAGGTCAGTGTGAGATCGCTAGTGGGAGTGAGAATTTTCTCACTAGACTTATTGTCAGTCATTTATCTGTATGGTTTGCTAGATTTAAGCAACCATAGTTTTGTACTCAGATTTACTACTGCAAAATAATCAAACCCTCACCTACTGCACCGATTTTCCCGAGTTGGGTTTTTTTCAGGGGACTTAGTCCAAAAATAACAGTGTTATTTGCGTGTGTGTGCATCCATATTTCCAGTGTTATTTTTTATTCCGCAGTATTTTATTTGTGAAGACTGCAATATATTAGTTTCGATATTTGCCGTAGGACACAATAAATAATTTGTTCAGTTTATTTAACAAATAGAAGAAACTTAATTAGTTGTTGCAGTAAGATTTGGGGTTTCTAAATATCACATTGGGATGCTTGGGAGCTTGCATCAAGAACTGTTTTGACATTCCAATCTAGCATTGGTGAATTTGGTCCCTGACTACGTTCGTTGGAAAAATATTGCAAAAAATGTATTTTTTATTGGAGGAATTTGTGGAACCATAGAATCAACATGCTTGACATGATCTTAACCAAGCTCAAAAGTTAAATCATTCTTATAAAACTGAGTATGAGGTCATTTGAAGTATAATTGTTGAAAGTTTCCTTCTTAAAAGAACTCCATTGCTTAAATTCGTTTTTAAGGGGTTGGAGATGAAATAGTTGAAACCTTTCTAGATCTATCTGGAAAAGGACTTTTATAGTCTTGTTAGGCACACCTTGGATATTGTCTCATGCTTGAAAAAAAATTGGGCAGTTATCGGATCTTGAAGCACATTGGATAAGTAGGCATCCATTCATTTTGGGAGTCTTTCTCTTCTTTTAAGAACAAAGCACAGGGATGGCTTATCCTTTTGCAATGATTGGTTGTGAAGACCATAATTCATAAAGTTGGTGTTACAAATGTTGTGTGCATGAATTTGTGGTTGGGATGAAATAATTATGTATTAGAGATTTTCATCTATGAATGCCTTTTGGATGTGGTTTCATATCAAACTTAATTATTTTTTTTACTACCCTACTGTCTTGGAAAGGTTGCTTCCGAGGTATACTTGGATGATAAGGGATAGTTGTAGATCTTTGTGGTAAACAATGCAACTATTTTCAATTGGATTATTGTGGAAAAACAAGTCTAAAGCCATGTTTCATGAGGAACATTCCTTCTTATCCTAAGGGAATTGAGGTTTTTCAAGTCGAAGAGGCTTTGCTTGTTAAAGTCAAATTCAATTTATTTGTAGAGATGTGGACTCCCTTTTTAGTGGGGGGCATAGGCTCATATGCTCACTTTTTTGGCATTTTTAAGATAGGAATTTCCTTGTCACCATATTATTAGATTTCTATAAGTCTCATTGTTAGATAATGTATCTATTTGTTCCATGAAGTAATATATAATTCATTTCTTAAAAAAAATGAATGGTTAGATCCTCTAAGCTACTTGTCAAGCATTACTCCCCTTGCAAAAGTCAAGAAAGGTTTGCCTTTCTCTCAAAAACATGTGTAGTGATGGAAGCACTCTAATCTAGTCAAGCAACCAAAGAGAACTTGAAGTACATGGAAAAACAAAGAGTATCCTAATGCTCTTAGTTAAAAGGACGAGTCTCCTACCTTGTGTTAGCCATCCATAAATTTTGACATATTCAAAGATGGCTAAAACAGGTCTTTAACCTTCAAGAAACAAATTTGAAGCAAATCTGTGACTTCTTGAAGCCTCTCTGTGTTATTTATCCTCAAGAAATCCATTCCATTGATAATTTTCACTCAAAATCCTTCAAAGAAGCCCTACTGATTCAAAAAGAAAACTGCCTTCAAAGCCATAATTCCCACCATTTCTCCATTTCAAAATATTCCCTTCATGTCACCCATTTTCCTCATTTTACCCTTTATTTCCTTCAAAATCCCCTTAAAACCTTATAAATCCTCTTTATTTGGTTTTAAACCCCGTTTTATAACCTATCGGAACCCCTCAAAAACCCTCAAAAAACCCCATTTCAGCCTCAAAAATCGACTTTTTCATTAAGTCAGACTTAAGCCCCCGCGGGCTTAAGTTCTCAGCCCTTTCCTCTGTGTGACCGGGACCCACAACCGTCGGCCTCAGTCTTTAAGCCCCTTTAGTGCTATCGCACTTCGCTTCGCCCCTTTCCCTTTCGTTTCTTCATATTTCCTCCGCGTGATGGTTTCCTCCCGTTTGATTTGAACCGTTGATCTCGCCGATCTAACGGTCCTCGCTCCGTTGCACCGCCAATGTTCCTTTCGATCATCGCGTACTAAAGCCTCCTCGCCGATGTATTTTGGACTGTTGATCTGGCTCCCCCAGATCCAACGGTCGGCACTGTTTCGCCGTTCCGCTGTCCTCCGCCTCTTTCATTCATTTCTGCGAAGTCACGATTAAATCTGAACCGTCGATCATCCTGATCGAACGGTCATTGCGCCATCGCATTATCGCTTTTCTCCCGTCTAAACCCCTTCTGCCTGCCATTCTCTGAAATACTTCAGACCGTTGATCCTCCTGATTGGACGGTCAGCGCTTCATTGCGGTTCACCCCTCCCCTCGCACCATTCATGCCCTTATGCGATTCTGCGATGCATCCTCCACCGTTGATCATCTTGATCCAACGGCCAGCGCGCCTCTGCTTTTACCTCGCCGATGCGTTTTCCTGCTTTAATCCCCACTGTTGATCTTGCTTCCGATCTGACGGTCCTCGTTTCATCGCAATTTCGCCATCCCCGTGACCCCTCATCCACCATCTTTAATCTCCGCTTCTCCAAGTTAATCCCCATCGTGGATCTCCCAGATCCAATGGTTCGCATTGATTCCCCTTTTCTTCCACCCCGCCAGCTTTATATATCCTCCCGTTTGATCTGAGCCATCCATTCCTCCTAGATCAACGGTCACCGCTAGTCCTTCGCTCCACCCGCGGGCACTTTCAGCGCACGGGTTAACACTATGAGTGCCCCCGCAGTTGACTCTTTTGACTGTGGAAGATCTTAGATCGACGACTAAGGTTTTCTGCGAAGGCACAGGCCGAGATTTTCCTCCGTACCCCCAAGTTCCCTCGTATGATGTCTGCTATTGATTTCCCACGTCATCCCACCCGTCCCATCCGACCGCGCTGGGCTTTTCATCGTGTTTTCTTTCAATCTCCACCGTTGATCCTCACGATCCAACGACCCTCGCTCCTCTTCGCGTTCAATTCACCAAGAAGCATGATCGCGCTATTTCAACGCGAAATAGGCAGTTTTAAAAGGACACGTGTCAACCTCCGAAGCGTATCGCATTCCCCCAGCCCAATACCGCTTACCACTTTAGTCCCGCGCGAATACCGTCTCCGGTATTCCCAAAACCGCCAATCCTGTTCTTCGTGCCAGAAGCAGATTCAAGCCCTGGTATTTGGAGTTCCGCCATTAGCCTATTTTCGTTGCATTCACCCTTCTCCTCATTGCTCCTCCGCCCACACATGAGCCTTCTGAAGCAGCTTAACCAACAATGTAGGTTTTCGTTAACAGGTTTTATGGTTTTGCAGGTTTTCAATGGCGGTTTTGAGCCACAAAGGTTCCCATAGTCATGAAATGGTGACGAAAGGCCGAGGATGACGATCCCAGGCCTAATATGCGTAGAAAAGGGACAAAGGGGGTTATAATCAAGGTTTTTACTAATGAATCATGATCATTGGCCTCTGTAATCACACCCTCCAAGCAGCCACCTGTACGAGAAGAAGAATCGATGAAAGAGTATCAGAAAATAGAGATTATAGAAAGGACGAAGCAGAGAAGATAAACATAGCAGGAAGATCAAATATAAATCAGTCAGCCAGGACAAATCACAAGACAGAAGGCCTCATGCACGTCAGAGCAAAGCAGTTAATGCAGTCAGAATGTTTGACTGCCACCATGATCTGCATTTTACCTACCAAGGACAAAACTGGCAGTTACTACAAATAGAGACATTTCAACTGTCAGAGTAGTTATTGTGAAAGTATGGGAAAGCCTCAAAGCCCACTCTTTCACTTAACTTGTCCCAGAAGCCTAAACAGAACTACTGCAGTCGGAAGACATCTCCAAAAGAACACACGTTGGAGTTATTACCAGCCTGCCAGATATGCCTCAAAGATAGAAAAAACTACTAAAATGGTCCAAGCAGTTAATGTGATATTTATTAAACAGAGTGGAGCATTCGAAAGGACCCCTACATTGTCTTAAATGATCCATTGAGACCATTTACTCCACTTCTCTTCCTCATTCACCTATAAGTACTCATTGAAGATTCATTGTAGAGGGTTGGAAAATTGTTAATTGTTGAACTTTTATTGAGTAAGAGTTGTTGAGTAGTTGTAATATAGTAGGCTGGGAAGAGAAGTATTGGACTGTAGAAAGCCATTGGACTCGAGTATGTAACTGGTCTTGGACATCAAATAGACAAGCAGATTCACTGGATCCTGATCTAAATCATTGGTGATGTTTTCCTTATTGTCCCTGTTGCTTCTTATGTTTTTCTCTTTGTTCATATTCTCTGATAAAGAGCAGGAAATATAGATTAGGATTTACTTCTAAAAGTACCCTAATCCTGACTGATAAGATTTATCTTTATGTTTTCTTCTAAATGTGTGTTTGAGAATGAATCAATAAAGTATAACCAGTCAAGGAATGTTGGCGAGCCCATGTCTTGCTGAGTAGAACTTGAGATGTTGTTCTTGAATGATCTTTTCACTACATGCTAAGTAGAGTCCTAATCAAGGAAGTTTATGGTTAGCCCTGTCCCTTGTTTAGTCTTAAACGACTGTTTTGAAGATTTCCCTTAAGAGTATGTCGAAAGCAGGATAGGTTAAAAGTCCTTACTTGATCTTAGGCTGCCCTTTGTTTGCTTATATGTTTTCTCCTTTCTGAAAGTAGTCTATTGGATTACTGAATTGTTGTCTTAGAAGCTGGCTTTAGTAGGAGTATTGACCAAAGAAGTCTATGGTTTGCCCTGTCCTTTGGCTTGCTTTAAAACAGTGACTTTAAAAGGCTTTTCTTGCGTATTGAAGTTAGTTTTCTTAATCGACTATAACTTTGCTTCTTTCACCACACTTCTTAATGTTCCATATCACAAATCAATCTAAAGAGATCCTTTGATATAGATGACTTGCCCTATGAAAATCCTTGAATAGTTGTTGTGCAAGTAAACCCTTTTATGACTCCATAGCCCAATGGATTAGCATTGTTTCTTGACCTATCTTCCCATGCTGAAACATCCTTCTACTTATTTCCTCCTTCACTTCACATGAACTTCTCAGTTAATGATCCCCAACCAAAAAACAAACAAATCCCTTGTACTTCATAACTAGCCTAATATCATATCATAAGCTTTAAAAGCATATCATTCTAAACACATATGGAGAGATCCCTCTCCGAATCCAGGAGGGCTAGATCCTAGGATTCCAAAGTGGTTCTGATGTTGCCTTGTCATTTGGTATGCCAATCTGTCAAATCACAGGATCCCAACACCTTGCAAGATGCTAATGTCTCCTTTGGGTATGATTGAGAGGCCATTGATGAAGAATGTGCAAATCCAACCAAGTTGAGATCCAAAAGGATTGATATATGCAAGAGTTCAAGGAGAGATTGAAAAGGTGATCAAAAGTAGAGGTTGAGATTGTGGTGACCTTGAACAACAACAAGATTGAAGCCTTAGGTATGCATAAGTGAGAGATCGGGTGACCTCTCCTTAACACCTCATAAAGGTCACCACCTAGTGAGACAAAGAATCAAGAGGAGACAAAAAGAGCCCAAGACCATTCAATCCATAACGAACTTGCAAGAAAACAAACAATAGATGCTCCTACGAGTTTGAGGGGATGTAATGGAGAAAAGGGAAGGCATTTAAGGAAAACCCAAGAGATCAATTACGTTGATGGTTGAAGAGCATAATGAAATCCAAACAAATGATAGTGAGTTGAAACACGAAAAAATGAAAAGGAGGATGTCTATCTATAATGAAAATGCATACCATATGAGAAATACCACTAAACAAGGGAGCTAGTGGCTTTGCATTCTGCATATGGCAAGTATTGATAAGAGTTCTATGAGTATTGGTAGAAAACAACCTTCGTTTTGCTTGGTCATAGATATTTGAGGTGGTTCTCTTGGTTTTACTTGTAGAAGAATGATTAATCATCTATTTTGAAGGAAGGAAAATGAAAAATAAACTTAAAGCAAACACTTAAATTGATCAGTCAAAATTAAGATAAAATAAGGAAAAATGGATGCGAGACAACTCAAAAAGGAAATCTTCAACAACTATAATCACAAAAATGGGACTAATATTGGGGCAAGTGAATCCCAAGAGTGATCATAATTAGCTAAAACAATCCAGAAGGGTCCAAAAGTGGTCAAACGATGAATAATGATTAAAGAGGGGCTTAATTGGAAAATTTAGGACAATTTACTCAATAATAAAAATAATAATCAAGAGAGATATCAAAACTAAGGTAAAGTACTCACAAATAAGCTATTTGGACCATGGGCATATGCTTGGGATGAGAAAATTATCTTTTACTCTCAAATGTCTAGGAGTCCTCCATATTGTCTTAGAGTAGGTACGTAACACTTAGAAATTGCAGAGCGCAATTTATATATGCTAGACATGTTGTACATACCAATGTATTAGTCTAATGTATGTTGAATATATGTGTATGTGTTTTCGTGATAAGCTTTCTATTCATCAATGTGATGGATCTCATTAACCATCACAAACTTCAACATCAATGTAATAATGTTTAAATTTGATATAGATTGTTAGTTTCATGAACTTCATTGTAATGTCTTCTTGCTACAACTACTAATTTTGTTGTTTGGGAATTACTAAAAGAGTTCTATCTCTCATATCTCTACAAACTAGTGTTTAGATGTTGACATTAACAAATTATTGTCGAGGGTTTTGACTTTGGGACTGGTACAACAAACTCTAGCATCTTAGTGCACAGTCTCACTAGGTTACCTAGACAAAGTGCAACATTGGGAGTTTCACCACTGTCTACCTCAACAACAACTCCCCTTGTTTTACTGATGGATATGATCCAACACAAGTGTGGCTTCCTTAGTAGATCTTAGGGATCAAATAATGCAATCAACTTAAGGTGAGTTCCTGCTATGGGTTCTACAATGATTTCCACCAAAAAATCAGAGTACAAAATCAGGGTTTGGGGTGGATTTAAGACTAATTTCCAGATTTGAGTTCAAAGGTTTCTATGGATTCTCTAGAAGCTTAGGTCAACTAATAGTGTCTCAACATAGGTTCCCAAACACACACAATCAAGAAATTACACTTGGCTAATAAATTAGCTTGGAAAATAAAAAAAATTCTGCAATATAATAGTTTATGGTAGTAGTCGATTCAACCCAAAGGACTATGATAATAAAGTGTAAAATGAGGGCTAAAACTATGAGTAAACAAGAGAATAAATTACAACAGATTTCTATGGTTTAAAAGGCATGTCACAACACTTAAACCCTAGACGCCAACCCTAATTAATGGTTGGAAAATGCCAATAATTTATAAATTTTATCTATCCAAAGCCAATCAATGTTGAAAGATAGGGACCAATCTTTCAAGCCAATCAATGTTGAAAGATAGGCTTATATCAACTAGTATGTGAAAATTCCTAAATCTAGAATCCTATTGCAACAACTGGAAAATATTCACCTAATTGTTAATTTTAATTTAACAATTTATTTGCAGTTTTCCATGGCAAACAATGAATACATCACACTGCAACCTACACATATAAAAAATATTCCGTAAACAAATATACAACGCAGGAAAGAAATAACACACAAATATACACCGTGATTTTTGGACAATGACCCCAGAAAAACCCAATGCGGGAAAACTGGTGCAGCGACTCAGGGTTTGTATTATTAAGCAGTCGTTTTTGAATACAAAACTTTGGATGCCTTACTGGCTATCCAATACAAAGAATATAACTGGCATAAATGAAGTGAGAATTAACCTCACACTATCATTGGCGATCCAACACTGATCCAACCTCTGAATGGCTAGCCCCAAACTGCCTCTGCGCAGTCACTACGCTGCCTCTATGTCACAACTCGTAGGGACTGCGTCACTCCTCTGGCTGATCGATCTGCTAGTTGGATGCTCAGATTGTTGACACTCCTGTCTCACACCCCGACTCCTGACACTAGATTTGGACTACTCTTCCGCGAAACTGTGGATCTCCTCTCGGGCTCTGCGCTACCTCAACGTGGCTTTGTGCTGCCTAGCGTGGCTCTACGATGCCTCTCTGGATCTCACCCTGCCTCCTCTGCACTGTATTCACTGGATCAGGAAAACTTCCACCGACCACTATCCATGCCCCTCACTGCACAAAATCAACTCGATCACTCCTTCGGCAACTGCTACACTGCTCTCTTGAGAATTCGATCTCTAGATCTCTCAGTCGATGTGTTTTCCAAATGCCCATCAAGCCTCTTCTTATAATCTTCTCGTTGAACATTCAACGACCCAGATTAAATCCTAATCAATGGCTCAGATCATCTTGACTCGATCTCGGTCTTTTTCTAGAAGATTCACACCCAGTTTAGTTAATAACCTTTAATTATTTTAATTTCCTAAGTTTAGACTTAGGCATCCATTAAAAATAATTAGTTATTTTAATTAAAGCTTCACTGGGTGGAATTTCCCAAAACGCTTTCTGGGTATTGTGGAATGCATGTGTGCTAGCCTCCTTGAAAATTCTTGAGGCTAGAGCACATTCGATGCTACCAGAAATCGACACTCCCTCTTAGCGAGGAATGTGCTCTAGTAATGCAACCTGCTGAAGCATCACCTCGTCTTTGTATCATCTTCCTTTGCGCTATTGATGTTTGACATCATTGCCCACCAACTATTACGCAAATGTTGCATCTGTGCTGCTGCTGACTCTGCATGCTGCTGCCAAATGCATTCGCACTGCAACTTTGTTGTTGTTGCAACATAAAAACATCCAAAATATTGAACCAACTGTGTTTAGTATGATGCATCTATTACTGGATTTCTGATTGCTGCTAGTTTCTGCATTGACCCTCCGAAGCCTCTGCGCTGCTACTATCTCTGCAATGTGCCAAATACACTGTTGCTAACTCTGCTTTGCGCTGCTCAGTCTCTGGCACTCCTAGCCACTGCAATTGTCACTCCGACACTCTTCTGCACCAACTAACACTGGTCCATCCTACTACTTCTGATATGGGCTCCTGTAGCAAGGTATTGGTCCAAGAGGTGGACTCCTCAAGGATCCTGCCCATCTGCAGCTCTCTGGAACTACAGTATTAGATCACCCCACCTCTCCCTTGGAGGTATGTGGGCAATCATGGCAAACTCCTCCTCCGATCTCTGTGGTCGCAGCCTGTTGATCGTGTTTCTCTTCCTTTCCCTTCTTTCTGAGAGGACATTGCGTAGCGTAGTGACCAAGCTCACCACCCCTAAAACATTTGATCTTCGAGACGTCCTTCTTCTGCCTCCGCTGCTCCTGTTGCCCCTTTGATGCAAGGGCTGCATTCCCCTCTTTCTCCTTGGGATTCACCCCACTGTTGATGTTGCCATCTAGTTTTCACTTTACTAGATCACGCCTCATCCCTTCTTGTTGAAGAGCAGCCAACATACCCTCCCACTTCGACAATTTTTCTCTGCCCAAAATACTCTGGACGAAGACTTGCCATTCTTTTAAGACACTATTTAGGGCTAATCTCACCATCTCCGTAGCCTGAGGCGTTGATCCCAGGCTTCCTGAAGCTTCGTAAGGAATGGATCTATGCGTTCCCCCATCTCCATCCTTGTGGATCTCATCTTCTCTTCCAAGTACATCTTCTGTTGCTCGGAAGATCCCTGATCAATGTGGCCAATGCATCCGACATCTCTTTGGTTGTCCCTTTGCCAGACATGTGAGAAACAATGTGATCTCGAACTCCATCGCGTATCAATCTCTTGGCCTTTGCCATATCCTTCTTGTAGGCTTTCAATGGATCCAGATCTGCGGGAACAACTACCCACATTATCGATAAAAGCCTTAAAGATCGCGCTCATCCAGAAGGAAGGAGATCCTTGCCTTCCAGATCACATAGTTGGAGGTACCCTCCAATTGATCCTGATCTCTCAGCCTGGATGCTACCATCATGCCCAAAAACAATGTCGAAGTCAGCCTCTAACCCTTTGCGCAGCTGCTAACTGGCTCTACGCACTCCCTGCTGGAGTGAGCAAAACTTCTCTCGGCTACTGCTGCTTCTGCGTGGGAAATTAGAATTTTTGGGCAAGAAATTATTTGAGGTCAGAATTCCCTCAGTGTGCTCTTTCTTCCCTCTTTTGACGCTTTTCTACACTAGCAAACTACTGCAGAAAATGTGTCCCAGCTGAAGAACTGCTCAACACTGAAGCTGCGACGCTGCTCCCTCTGTCGCTGACAAATCTCAATCTGGAAAATCTTACTCTCTGTCGACTCACTTAGAGAGAATTGTTTCCTCAAAAATCTTGCCCACCTGGCACTGGACTGCACAACCCCTCTGGGGTTTCGATTTGTTACCTATGTAGCTCTTCGAGCTCCCTTTTCTGCTTAGCGCTGGCCTCTTCCTGCTTCACTTGCGCTCTGATACCATGTGAAATTTCCTAAATGGAATCCTATTGTAGCAACTGGAAAATATTCACCTAATTGTTAATTTTAACTTAACAATTTATTTGTAGTTTTCTACAACAAACACTGAATACATCACACTGCAACCTATACAAATTCAAAATACTGTAGAAACAAATATACAACGCAGGAAAGAAATAACACACACATATACATCGTTATTTTTGGACAATGTCCCCGGAAAAACCCAATGCGAGAAAATCGGTGCAGCAGCTGAGGGTTTGTATTATTAAGTAGGAGTTTCTGAATATAAATCTTTGGATGCCTTATTGGCTATCCAATATAGAAAATATAAATGGCAAAAATGAAGTGAGAATTAACCTCACACTATTACTGGCTATCCGACACTGATCCAATCTCTGAATGGCTAGCCCCAAGCTGCCTCTGCGCAGTCACTACGCTACCTCTGCGTCACAACACGAAGGGACTGCGTCACTCCTTAGGCTGATTGATCTGCTGGCTGGATGCTCAGATCTCTGACCCTCTGGTCTCAGACCCCGGTTCCCGACACTAGATCTGGACTGCTCCTCAGCAAAACTGTGGAGCTCCTCTCAGGCTTTGCGTTCCTCAACGTGGCTCTGCGCAGCCTCTCTAGATCTCACTTTGCCTCCTCTGCTCTGTATTCACCGGATCAAGAAAACTTCCACCGGCCACTATCCCTACCCCTCATTGCAAGAAATCAACTCGATCACTCTTCAGGCAACTTCTGCGTTGCTCTCTTGATAATTCGATTTCTCACTCGATGTGTTTTCCAAATTCCCATTGAGCCTCTTCTTATAATCTTCTCGTTGAACATTCAACGACCCAAATTAAATCCTAATCAATGGCTTAGATCATCTTGACTCGATCTCCGTTTTTTTCTAGAAGATTCACACCCAATTTAATTAATACACTTTAATTATTTTAATTTCCCAAGTTTAGACTTAGGCATCCATTAAAAATAATTAATTATTTTAATTCAACATTCATTGGGTGGAATTTCCCAAAACGCTTTCTGGGTATTGTGGAATGCACATGTCCTAGCCTCCCTGCAAATTATTGAGGCTAGAGCACATCTGATGCTACCAGAAATCAACACAATAGTGGATTAATATAGGTTCCCAAACACCCACAATCAATAAATTACACTTGTCTATCATAAACTGGCTTGGAATATTGAGAGGTGGTTGATGGCCCTCAATATCGCAACAACGATGCTGCAATTCCCAAGGGTTTCAAATTTTATTTTCAGTTCGTGGTTCGTACAAATTGAATAGGGGATAGCACTATATGTGAAACAAACACCATCTCTCTCTCTTGTTGATTTATGCAGGTGGAAATACTGAAATGAAAAATAGATGTACAAAGACCAAATTAACTAATATATTCTACAAGAAATTTGCAATTACAGGAAATAATTTGCTGAAAGGAAAATGGCACACAAACCTTGGCTACTTGAAATGAAGTAAGACACACTTCAACACTATCTGCAATGAAATGAAAGCACACTTGCACACCTCTATGCTATTGCAAGGAAAGAAAAACACACTACTGAAATGAAAGTCTGTAAATTGTAAACCCTAATTTGCAGAAAAAACATATTTCTAAAGCAATCCAATCAAAAGCATTACAAGGTCTCTCTACCTCAAAGTTCCATTATCAGGGTTCCAAGAGTGTTGTAATATAACAAAGAAAACAAATCATGAGTTTACTGCAAATCTGAGCGAGTTTGAGAGGTTGGTCACAAATTGCTACAAGAGATAGTCCATAAAGTAGGTAACCAAGCAAAATGCAAGTTGGAGAAGTAAATAAGATATGGAGGAGTTGGAAAATGATAAAATGAACCTATTCAAAGCATCACAACAACTTGTTGCAAGTTTAACCTAACAAAACTCAAATCTATGGGTTTCTTGTAGCTGCAAAACAATGTTACAGTGCATGAAAACAACAAATAGTAAACAATGAATAGGAAATGAGTAACAACAAAGGAAATGAACTAAATGCAGTGTGAAAATGTCATTTAACTAATGTAACTACTACAACTATCATAACCAAGTGCTGAGATAACCTACAAGAAAAGATTGTTTATGAAAATCCCTAGTTAACCATGCATGAATGCTATAAACTTAGAAACTTTCTGAAATGCTTTGCAAAAGTAAATGGATTTATAACATAAATAAGAACAGCAGGATCTGGAGCACCTCGGGTGGGCTCTAACCTAAGGAAGCTCAAAACCCTTGGAAGAAATCTAGGCTAGGAACTGAAATAAGATCTCACTTCCATTAACTGAAAAATTGCTTGTACATTACAGAGTTACAAAATTTTATTAAAAACACCAAACTAAACTTTCTTCTATTCTTTACAGACTTCTCTACATTGTTCTACTGGGCTACTCAAGCCTCTTATTTATACAATGAGTAGGGTGCAATGTCCTTGAGGGAAGGATTGCATTTCCCTCCAAAAATCCCTAGAAAAGGTGATCTTGCCTCCTAGGTCACCTCACAACAGCAGGAAGGGGCAATAAATGCCCTTATCCAACCAAGTTGAGACTCTCCTGCAGTAGGGAGTAAGCCCTATGAATATCTTTAGTTGGATCTCCTCAAAATATGTGCAAAATCTCTTCAAAATCTTGCGCAATAGTCATTTTAGGCACATAAAGTATGAAAAACCTCACTGACTCTCCTAAGAACTCATTAATCTAGGAAAGTGTGTCATTAAGTGCAAAAAGGTAGGTTTAATATAACCTTTATGTGCCTAGGAGTGGTTAGATGGACCTTATGTTTTACATATTTGGGAGGCCCATTAGTGGCTAGGGTGGTGACTCAATATAAGACATTTTTGCTTTTAAACATTCATGAACCATAAGAAAACGATCACATATGAGATATATTAGCTACAAAACATGGAACACAAGATTTACGTGAAAACCCTTTTGGGAGAAAACCACAAAACTTCATTTTATAATTCTTTTAGGCACCAACCTTCTGTTACAAATATTTGTAGGCACCAACCTATTGGAGACACCAATTCCCAGTGTTGTAAATATTCATAGGAACCAATCTATTGAAGACACCAATCCCCACCACTGTAGATATTCGTAGGCCCCAACCTATTGGAGACACCAATCCCCACTGCTACCAATATTCACAAGTACCAATTTAATTTATTGAGTCTACTTGCTACTTCTGCCTTCACCAGGGTTGCTAGCTACTTTTGCCTTCACTAGGTCTACTTGCTACTTCTGCCTTCACTAGGTCTACTTGCTACTTCTTCCTTCATTAGGTTTACTTCTACAAAAACTTCTTGTTTTTGGCCTCTTCCCAAAAACGAACTTGTACAACAAGCCACAAATCTAATTTTGCAAATTTGATTTTGAAATTTTTACTTGAGGCACTTCTATATGTCGCAGATTTCTGAATTTTTCATTGTTTGAAAAATCCCAGAAAAGAGGTTACAACAAAAATTCCAAGTCGAGTTATTTGACATTGATTTCAGGATCATTCATAAACCCTGACTTCTACAAGGCATATCTTTGAAAGTGTGGCGAACCAAAGTTTAAAATTTTTTCCTGAGGTACTGCTATATGTCTCCACGGGTCTTTGGAAATTTCACAGTATAAAACATCCTAGAAAATAATTTATAGCAAAAATGCCAAACTGGCCTATTTGAAACTGATATTAGGAATATTCAGAAACCCTTACTTCCATAGCGCACAACAAACTAAAGTCGAAAAATTGATCACATGTACCCATAGATCTTTCCTTTGCTTGAAACAACCAAGAACTTAAGTTAGAGCAAAAATCCCAAGATGACTCATTTGAAGTAGATTTCAATATCAATCACAAGCCCTAACTTTCATAGGGAATATGTCAAAAAAATATAGCGAACCAATGCCTGGAATTTTTACTGCATGTACATGAAAATCTTGTCTCCATCTCCTCAAAATTTCACAGTTTGAAACATCCCAAAAGAAAAATTATAGTGAAAATACTAAGATGACTCGTTCACCCCACAAATCACATTTTTGCTCCACCTTTAAAACCCCAAGAGTATTCCCCAGCTTCTCTTGTGCACCTCAGATCTCTTCTAGCATGGATGATCTTCAAATGCACTCATATATCCTTAATTTATAGTGTTTCCGCGCTCACTTATGGGGTCGAATTGTAAAACTGGTTCAACTTGTACTTTCTGGTTGGTCTGACCTGACAAAATATTTCATATCTCTTCATTCCTATGGAGTTATAGGGAGTGCCATATATCATTGGAAACGTCTCAGAATAAGATTTTGAACCATATATCCTAGGCTCCCATTTGAGATTGGTATTTAGAGTAAAAGACCTTCAAAGATAGGGTATCCAAATTGGGCATAAAAAAAATTGGGTATCCAAACAATATTTCCAACAATCTTCATCTCGCAATCTTTATCTTAGACATATGTAGTCTCCCCCTATCTTTGGCATTGACGACAACAATATTTTTGAGAATCTCCACCTTTTTCATTGATGGCAACCCTTAGTCAACTTTGAAACAATATCATAGTACTTCCTTTGTCTGTAACTCTCCTTGTGTTTGTAATTCTTCTTTTGTCTACAACTCCTCCCCCTTTTACATCGATGTTAAATTTCACACCACTCTATGTTGTATCAATTACGTTTATCCCAATTCAATTCTTCAATTAGCAATCTTTTCAATAACAATTAATATTTCCTATCATCAACAGTAATTGAAGATAGAACAGTAAATGAAATGATAAGGGAGACAATCAACCAATCAACAAGAGACACTAGATTTGGTCAAAGACCAGCGAAAAACTCACTATGGGGAAAACCCTTTGAAATTCTTCTTCTTATTAGATTGTCATAAAATGTTCAGCAGAGAGTACATTGAGCCCAATACAAAATCATTTAGCAAAATTAACCCAACAACATTATGAAAAATGTTCCTAGCATCAATCAAGATTAGAGTCAATGTGTCCTGCATTCGGTCAACTGCGGCCAAATGTCAAAATCCGATCCTAGAGCTCAACCACACGGAGGAAGAGGTATGTGTGTGGTTGACACCTTCCAACCGCACAAACAAGCTTGCCAACTTGCGGTTGTAGCTGAAAATTGTCTATGTCAAGCTTGTGGTTGTGACCCAAAACCCAGAACATGTGCGAGCTTTGGACCTTGTAATCTTGGACATGTACAAACCAAATTTCTTGACCAAGCCTCAGACCTGTGCGAACCAATCAATGAAGAAGAAAAGAAGAAGATTCTTGGTGATGTCTAAATGAGCTTGAGGTCACTTGTATTTATAGGCTTCCAAGGGTGTCCATTTCCCTGTTAGGGCCAACGTGTCCATATGTGCACATGTGGGTTTTTCTTCAAAATTACACCTCCCCTTGTCCAAATTGAGCGCTTCAATAGTCAAACTTGGCCCCTCTCAAAAAGAGGAATCTCGTCCCATGGTTGGAATTTGTCACTGAGCTGTAAAAAATTAACACTCCCTCTTAGCTAGGGAGAAATTCCAACTCCATCATGTAATCATTGCAAGTACCCTGTCATCATATCATGTCCCATCTCTGCTCGACTCTATCTGTTGAAACATTCTCAAATCTAAGGAAGAAGAATTATAGGGGAGCTTCAACTACCACTCTCTACTACCCACCCGGAATCACTGCTAGTGGGGAGCCAATGCTACGACCCAGGAAACCTCTGATAGCGGGGAGCCAATGTTACGACCTAGGAAACCTCTTCTAGCGGGGAGCCCATGCTATGACTCGGGAAACCTCTTCTAGCGGGGAGCCCATGCTACGACTCGGGAAACCTCTGCCAGCGGGGAGCCAATGCTACGACCTGGGAAACCTTTGCCAGCGGGGAGCCAATGCTACAACCTGTAAAACTCTACCAGTAGGGAGCTAATGCTACGACTCGGGAAACCTCTGCCAATGGGGAGCCAATGCTACAACCTATGAAAATCTGCCAGCGGGGAGCCAATGCTATGAGCTAGGACACTCTACTATCTGGGAGCCAATGCTATGACTTGGGAAACTCTGCTAGCCTTTCCAACATGACCCTGAAGAGTCAAGTGGTAGAACACCTGCATCCTTAGCTTGAGTGGGATGCCACTTACCATAAGTAGTAAGGATCGTGCCTAACTCAAGCAACGGACACCCATTGGCTAGATGTGCGGTAAAGACAGATGCCAACTGGGGTATACTCTGCATAAACCAAGATAGGGGAGAAACATCTCTGACCCTATGGGTAAAAGATAAGGGTGATACCCTATTGTCCAGAGATCCCTCAACCCCAAGAGCCCTACATCTCAATTCCTCACCATGGGACAGGGGGGAGGAGTCGACTTAGTGTCCTCAGTCAGCCCGAACCCTTGCTCAAAAGGGTCACATCAATCCACGCTGCAATCTTCTCATTAATTGAAATATGATGAAATCCGGTGAATCCATATAGACTCATATCTCTGTAAGTATATCTCGACCACAATCCTTCTTATGCTTAATCATCAGAGGCCCACTACTTGTCAGGAATAGATCGTCAATATATAAAATCAAAATCAAAGTCATACCTTGGACCAGTTTGCTTCTTGTGATATCAAACTTCATCAGGTAACTGTCAATATGGGTATAGGCTCGGGAGCTTGCTTCAAACTGCAAATGAAAGACTTTGTCTTGTAAATCAAATGTTTGAGATTGTTCGACACATACTTCCTCCTTGTACCTTTCAAGTATTTCACCTAATTCATGCTTCTTCATCCATTTTGAAGTTTCACCTTGCGGTCTTGGAACAATATCCCAAATATCTTTCTGCATAATCGATTCTTCAACCATATAATCCTTCCAAACACGTTCTCTCACTGCCGTTATATCCTGCTCATAATTATCATCGATCTTGATCCTGTTAGAGGGAATGGTCCCCTAGACTTTCTTTTATTTCGGTGCCATATCTCACTTTGATGATTGGTGTCGTGGATCTTTGCTAGAAGAGGCCTTCCAATGACACTCTATATAGTCCTCCTACTCAAGATCCCAAAGTAATGGCATATTTCATACAAGATCCCTTCACCTAGGAGAGGACCTTTCCATCAATGAAGGCTATTCTCATTCCTATGTCTTCCAAGACAAAAATAGATATCAGGTTCTTTTTTAATTCCAGAACATACATTACTTCATGAAGAATAATAGGTTTTCCATTGTCCAAATCTAATCTCACAGTACCAAAGCCCATCATTGAATATGTAGAGTTGTTCCGAAGAATAATCTTCCAACCTATCTCCCTCTCAACCAGATTTGAGAGAACTTCCTTATACTTAGTGAGGTGTCTGTGAAAATTCGATGACCCAAATTCCTACTACAACAAACTGATATTACTAATCCTACTTGTTAAATTCTACAAGTTATTTACCGTGTTCTACAAGTAAATATTGAAGCAAATACAACTGCAGCCACCACTAAATAGAAAAAATGCGGAAGACAAGTACTGAGCAAGAAGAAATAAACACACATGACACTGTTATTTTTGGACTAATGTCCCCGAAAAAACCCAATGCAGGAAAATCGGTGCAATAGTTGAGGGTTTGTATTATTATGCAATAATTTCTAAATACAATCTGGATGCCCAAATCTGGCTATCCAACAGAGAATCTGACTGGCAGAAAAATAGTGAGGATTACCTCACGCTAACACTGGAGATCTAACACTGACCCAACCCTGAACTGACAAGCCCCATGCTGTTTCTGCGATGCCTCTACGTAGATCTGCATCACAACTGTTGGGGACTGCGTCACTCCCTTCGACTGATCTTTCTACTAGCTGGATGCTCGATCCTTTGCCCCTCCGGTCTCACACCCCGACTTCCAGCACTAGATCTGATCTGACTCTCAGCAAAAAAGCGTATCTCCTTAGAGGCTCAGCGCTGCCTCTGCGTGGCTCTCCACTGCCCAGCATAGCCCTTACACTGCCTCTTCTGGTTCTCTCTCTTCCTTCTCTTCCATGTATTCCCGGCTCATGAAAAATCTCTCGAACTAGAAATTATCTCTGTCCCTCACTCCAAGAATCACTTCGATGATCTCTCCGGCTGCTCACTTGAGAAATCAATCTCTAGATCCTATCCTGATGTGTTTTCCAAATGGCCATCGAAGTCCTTATAATCTTCTCGTTGAGAAATTAATGACCCAAATTAAAACATAATCAAGGGCTAAGATTACTTTGACTTGATTTTTGTCTTTTTCTAGAAGATTTACACCTAGTTCTATTAATACACTTTAATTATTTTAATTCCCTAAGTTTAGACTTAGGCTTCCATTAAAAATAATTAATTATTTTAATAAAACCTCATTCGAATGTAGTTTCCCAAAACGCTTTCTAGGTATTCTGGAATACATGTGTCCAAACCTCCCTGCAAAATTTGAGACTTAGAGCACATCCGATTCTACTAGAAATCAACACTCCCTCTTAGCGAGGAATGTGCTTTAGTAATGCATCTTGTTGAAGCATCACACTGACTCTTTAACATCTCCCTCTGCATTGCTGATGTCTGACATTGTTTCCCACCACCTACTGCACTGCTGCTGACTTTGCATGTTACTGCTGACTCTGCATGCCGCTACTGACTCTGCATGTTGTTGCCTTGTGACATAGTTTTGCAAGTAGCTTTCCAGCCACTTGTTCACTATCTCTGTCTGCTCGTCCGTCTGAGACTGATAACTGGTGCTCGGAGTCAACTCTGTACCCACCAAACGAAAGAGCTCCTGCCAAACGCTGCCCATGAAACGGCTGTCCCGGTCACTAACAATGGTCTTCGGAAGACCATGCAATCTGAAAATATCCCTGAAGAACAGCTCCGCTACCTGTGCCGCTGTGTATCGTGCTGATATAGCGAAGAAGTGAGCATACTTTGTTAGTTGATCAACGACCACAAAAATGCTATCCTTGCCCAACACCGTGGGCAACCCAGTGATGAAGTCCATCAAAATGCTTTCCCATTTCCCCTCTAGAATGGGAAGTGGCTGTAGTAGTTCTGCTGGGTGGCTCATCTCCCCTTTGTTCCTCTGACATACTTCGTACTCCCTGACATGCCGGAGTACGTCCTCCTTGAGGCCTCTCCAAGAGAACTTCTCCCTAATGGCCTTGTATGTCTTGGAGAACCCCTGATGGCCTGATAATGGCGAGTCATGGGAGGCATGCAATATCTTCTCCTTGAGCTGAGAGCTCCTAGTCATGAAGATCTTGTCCCTGAAGTATATAACCTCATCCATCACATTGTACCTGTCATCTGTGATCTGACCATCCAGTACCTCATAGGCAAAACGGTCCTTGGAGTACTCCACCAGTAACTGAGCCCTCCAGTCCGTGTCTATGCTCATCAAAGACAACGCTGCCGGTCTGTGGGATAGAGCATCGACCACCATGTTGTTCTTCCCTATGACATACTCAATGTCAAATTCATATGCCTGGATCTTGCTGACCCACTTTTGTTGCCTCTCCTACAACTGCTTCTGCTCTAGAAAAAACTCGAGGTTGTTCTGGAGCACCATTTCTTGCAGAGGGCCGCATAGATTTTTCATCTAGGCTATTCACACTGTTTGGTGGGCTCTCGCATCTTTTGGATTGGAGCCAAACCCTTGTTTGGTTTTTCTGGGTTTTTGGAGAGGATTTGGTGAGTGTATTTGCAGGTTGATCCGGGCATTTTCTAGGCCAACCGTCCTCATCCATTCAACCAACCTTCAATAGATTATTCATTGGGTAGTGCGCATTCTCATTTGGGGCCATCATTCACTTGGGTTAGAGGCATATTTATGCGTTTTTCTTTTCTTGCTTGGCAAGCCTAAGTTTTATTGTCCTATCTCATTTTATGTACTCGAATCCATGATTAATAAAAATGGCTCAGTGATTTTTTGGTGTATTCTGTGTATATGATTTGCTGGTTTTGTTATCTTGCTATTTATTTTGTTATTATTTGTTGTTACAAGTTCACCTCTGTTTATTTTCTATATTTTCGCAAAAGGAATATTACATCACACCATTCATTCTTCCATTTATAATACTGTTGTTATTTTCCCGAGACTAGCTCTTCAATATATCAGATGACCTCCCCCCCCCTACCTTTCATATGACGTCATAGGGGGATCCTTCCCTGCAATCCATATCTACCATTGATCTGTTCGTTTGATCCCCACTATTAAATCGAGTGCCCATGTAGAGTGCTTGGTCACTATTAGGTCATTTAACTATGGTTGGAAATAGCTTGAGGATAAGTTCTTAGTCCGAGGAGTTGGACAAGCGTAGATTGTGTACACATTATCAAGAAATTGGGGTTTTGCTCGAGAAGCACTATTGTGCATTTCATTTTGCTATGTTGAGTATTGACCAATGAGGGCTGAACATGCGGGACTGAGAATCGCCAAGACTGGCTGCATCAAAGTGGTATCACAGTGTAGCAATGCTCTTTAGGGATTGAAAGAAAAGGAAGTGGTCATGATAAGAAGAGGATTGCAGCCAATAGAGAAGATTAACAAGAGTGCTCTTCAAAGAGAAGGGCAAGTCAAGAACCGATGACAGTTGAGGGTTAGGAACAATAGAGAGTTAGTGGCAGAGAACCCTGAGAAGAATTTTAGGCAAGGGAACTTGAGCAAGAACACAAGGGGAAATTGATACACTGAAACTCATAAGAGAGCCAAAGGATTTGGAGCCAAATTGTGTGAAAATTTCTGAACCTAAGTTACAGAAACCCTATTGCAATTTTTTGATTTATTTCTCCTACTTGTTCGATTTAATGAACAAATTATTTTTCCAAATTATTCAGCAAAAACATCAAAGTAAGTACTACTGCAGCCTACACATACATATAGATCATTTACTGAAGCGTAACACACACATGACAAAGGACACGGTATGTTTTGGACAATGTCCCTAGAAAAACCCAATGCGGGAGAATCGGTGCAACAAATCTTAGAGGGTTTGTTTATTAAGCAGAATATCTGAATACAATCAAGGGCACTAGTAGTGGTTTTCCCAATAGAGAAATCATGGCAGATGTACCTCTATCACTCGAAGACAAAAAATATGGTTGATTCAGCGGAGGCTTCACACCTTCAGAATCGCTGAATACGAGCCCTTTCTGGCCCACTGGAAATCCCAGCACTGCCTCTCCCGGCACTACGTAGCTGCTAGAGCCTCTGGACAGCCTTTGCGCAACACAGGCTGCTCCTGCGTCACCCCTCTAGGCTCAGCGTTGTCTATGCGTCACCCTGAAGGGCCCGTGTTAGCCTCTACGTGAGCCTGGCTGGGTTGCGTCCCTCCTGCTGGGTCTCTGCGCTGCTTGGTACGGATCTGGCTCTCTGCCTATGTATTCTCGGCCTCGGATCTAAATAATCCCTCGCCGATCTGCCCCTCACCAGCACTGCAAGCTCACTTGAAAATTCTCAGCAAACCGCTCCCCAGAATTTCGACTTAGATCAAGTGCTATCGCTCTGTGTGTGTTCTCCAACTGACCCCAAGCCTTCCTTTGATACTTTTCTCATTGAACATTCAACAGTCGTGATCTAATCTCTAATCGACGACTAAGATTAGAAAAGACTTGATTCATGTCACTTAGAACATTCTCACCCACATGTCTAAATTAATTCACTTTAATTATTTAATTTCCCTAAGTTAGACTTAGGGTCTCCATTAAAATAATTAATATTTTGAATAACTTAGGTTCCGGGTGGAATTTCTCCAAACGATTTCTGAGTCTTGGAGACTTAATGTGTTCTAGCCCCTCCACAAAGTTTTGGAGCTAGAGCACATCCGATGCTACCCAAAATCTCAACACTCCCTCTTAGCGAGGAATGTGCTCTAACAACACTTCACTCTAGAATCTATGGCATCAGTCCCCTGCGCTATTGATGCTTGGCCTGCTGCCCTTCATCCACTGCATTGTTGCTTTCTGTACTGCTGCCCATGTCACTGCCACCGACACTGCCCCATTTGTACTGTAGCTCCCTCTCAAAAGCTGCATCATGCTGCTCATAGCACTTCCACTGCTAACTGCTGCATTGCAACTCAGTTGCTGAGAAGTAAGCCACTGAAGGACATCACCCAAAATACTAACAGACAAGTCAGTCTGGTTGCATCTCGATATCGAAGCACCCTCTGCTGCTGCTCTGCGTTGACCCTCTGAAGCTCTGCGCTGTCTGTTGCTCTGCACTGCCTCTGCATTACTGAAATCTCATCAGCCTTTGTTTTGCTGCTTCCACGCTGCTACTGCCTCTCCTTTGCGCTGCTCCAGTCTTCAGCGTCCCAACATTGCCAAAGTGCCTCCATGATCCTCTGCACCAACTAACTCCAGTCATCCTGCTACTGTCTTTAAGGGCTCCCATAGCTCATATGTGATCCAAGAGTTTGTGCCCCTCAAGGATCCTACCCCTCATCTGCAGTTCAAGAGAAATACAGATCAATGCCGCCCCACCTCTTCTCACGAGTTACATGAGCACTCATGGTAACATCGTCATCACTGCCACTATCCCCTTTGGCTGCCGCAACCTTGGAATCTAAATCTTCCTTTCCCTTCTTCTTTTGATGACAAGTATTGGTGAAGTGTCCCAATTCGCCACATTTGAAGCACCAGAACTTTGAGAGGTCCTTCTTCTTCCCTTGCTGCTGCCTCTGTCCCTTCGATGCGAGAGCTGCATCTTCCTCCTCTTTCTTTATCTTGGCTCCTTCGCTGCTGCTGCCCCTCTTGGTTTTTCTCCTGATTTCTTCCTGACGAAGGATTTCACACATGTCCTCCTAGTTTGGAAGTTGTGCTCTGCCCAAAATACTTTGGACAAATGTCTCCCAATCATCGGTGACTACATTCAGGCAGTCCTCAGTGCTCACCAAGAGACCGTCATTAGGAGTAGCCTCCATTGCAACTAGCTAATCTCGAATAGCCTTCAACCTAAAGAGGAAAGGATCCTTCTCCTCTCCCTTGTGCATCTCAAACAGTCGCATCTGATTCTCCAGAAGCATCTTCCTCTGGATGGAGCTACCTTGATACAATGCTTCTAGTGCCTGCCACATTTCATTTGTCGTTTTCTTCTTGGCAATATGTGGGACCACGTGATCCTTCACCCCATCCATGATCAAGCGCTTAGCCCGCACTTGATTTTCCTCATACTTCTTTAGAGGATCAACATCGATCAGAATGACCACAACCCTCTCGGCATGGTCTCTGATATGATACTCGTCAAGGACTGACAAGATCCTGGTTTTCCAGATGACAAAGTTAGACACATCGTCCAACCTGTCTTGATCTCTCAATCCGTGCAAGGCCATCTCTGCTCAAAAATGTCGAAGCAAAAAGCTATTCTCCCTTTTACTATTGCTACTCTTAGCAAGAGATTGGATCTGGGTTTCTTGGCGATAGAAACCCTCTAGAGACTATGCTCCCTCTGGCTAGTGATTTCCCTCCCGAAAATCCTCCACCAACTATGTTGATTCAACCCTCTACGATCACTTCACTGATCGAATCTCAAATTTCTTGGCTAGAAAATCTTCTAAGGAACTATTCCCCCTTACTTTGCCAACCCTGCTAGACACTGTTCTGCACCGACAGAAACAATGCCCCACCAGCAACTTCGAAGATCATAAAACTACACTTCCAGCCATGGCAACCGACACGACGTCACTCCCTCTTGTACTGTGTCACCCTCTTGGGTTTGTGTCAGCTTAACAGGCTCTGCGTCACCCTTCTGGGCCTACGTCAGCTCTGCATGAGCAGACAGGCTCTGCGTCATCCTTGCTGGGTATGCGTTGCCCCTCTGGTGTTGCGCTGCCTTTTTCTGGATATGTGAGCTTCAGCTACCTTCCTGCAACAAAAAATCTTTAGCTCTTTGCTGATGGCTTCAACTTGATCTGCAATAGCTCTGATACCATGTGAAAATTTCTAAACCTAAGTTACATATGTCAGAAATCCTACTGCAATTTTTTGATTTACGTCTCCTACTTGTTCGATTTAATTAACAAGTTATTTTTCTGAATTATTCAGCGAAAACATCAAATTAAATACTACTGCAGCCTACACATACATACAGATCATTTACTGAAGCACAATGCACACATGACAAAGGACATGGTATTTTTTTGACAACGTTTTCGGAAAAACCCAATGCAGAAAACCCAGTGCAACAACTCTTAGAGGGTTTGTTTATTAAGCAAAATATCTGAATACAATCAAGGGCACCAGTAGTGGTTTTCCCAACAGAGAAATCACGGCAGATGTACCTCTATCACTTAGAGACAGAAAATATGGCTGATTCAGCTGAGGCTTCCCACCTTCTGAATCGTTGAATACGAGCCCTTCTTGGCCCACTGGAAATCCCAGCGCTGCCTCTCCTAGCACTGTGTCAAATCTGCGTAGCTGCTAGAGCCTCTGCGCAACATAGGCTACTCATGCGTCACCCTTCTGGGCTCAGCGCTGCCTCTGCATCAGAGCCTCTGCGCAACACAAGTTGCTCTTGCGTCGCCCCTCTGGGCTCAGCACTGCCTCTGCGTCACCTTGAAGGGTCTGCGTTAGCCTCTGCGCTGCCTCTGTGTGAGCCTGGCTAGGTTGCATCCCTCCTGCTGGGTCTCTGTGCTGCCTGGTACAGATCTACCTCTTTGCCTATGTATTCTCGGCCTCGGATCTGAATAATCCCTCGTCGATTTGCCTCTCACCAGCACTGCAAGCTCACTTGAAAATTCTCAGCAAATCGCGCCCCAGAATTTTGACTTAGCTCATGTGCTATCACTCTATGTGTGTTCTCCAACTGAGCCCAAGCCTTCCTTTAATGCTTTTCTCGTTGAACATTCAACGGTCGTGATCTAGTTTCTAATCGACAGTTAAGATTAGAAAAGACTTGATCCACGTCACTTAGAACATTCTCACCCACATGTCTAAATTAATTTGCTTTAATTATTTAATTTCCCTAAGTTAGACTTATGGTTTGCATTAGAATACTTAATATTTTCAATAACTTAGGTTCCGGGTGGAGTTTCTCTAAACAATTTCTGGGTCTTGGAGATCTCATGTGTTCTAGCCCCTCCACAAAGTTTAAGAGCTAGAGCACATCCGATGCTACCCAAAATCTCAACAAATTGAAAAAATACCAGCTAAGGAGCAGAGTTGGGAGAGTTGTTGAAGCAAGAAATGTAGAAAGTTGAAAATATTAGTATGAGGACACTTGGTAGGTAACTTAGTCTTATGTTTTCATTTTGATCTAGCTCAAGAAATTTTTGGTTGCAGATAGCAGCAAGAAGCATAGAGCGGTGGAAAAGAACCCTTGCAATAGAGAGGTTGCAGAGAGAAAACTGTTTCAACTGAGGTTGGAAAGGTGAAGAGGACAAGTGAATTTCTCGAGAGGTGAGTAGAGTACAACAACCAGAGTAGCAGAGGAAGCTCGAGGGGTTACAGAGAAGGTGAACCTGTGATACCAAAAGGCAAAGCCCATAGGAGGGAAGCTTGGGGAGGTGTCTTGTGGAGGCTTGTTTGTAGCTCGCAATGAGCATGGACAAGCTCATAGAGGAGAAAGAGAGGACCACTGATGGTCATGACAAGGCTTCGAGTGAAAGCCGCTAGAGAATGGAGAAAGATTCCAAGGTAGATGGCATTAGGAGAAGAAAGATGATAGATGAAGAGTTTGGCAGAGAGATTGTCTGAGTTAAAGGAAAAGACTCAGTGTGGTGAACATGCTACTACAAGAGATGGAGAAGGACGACCAGAGATGTGGATAGGATCCGAAAAAAAGATCCAATGCGGTTTTAGGCAATTGTATGCCAGGAAGCTAAGAAGGAAGCTGAGGCACTTGTTGAGTGCTCCATTGAGAAATGGGGAACTCAGAACAACTTAGTATGGAGAGGAGGAAGTTCACTATTGTGAACCAGAGCAAGGAGCATTCATAGAAGAAGAGGATGAGGAATATGTGGAGGAAGACTGGTTGAGAGCCTCACGGATTGCATGAAGATTCCAAACCAGCAGAAGACGTTGATGATAGAAGGTGTGGTGGTAGAGGCACCAAATGGGGCTAGGGAACCTTATGATTTTAAGAATGACATTTGGTGTATGGTTTAGGTCACAAAAATAATGAAGGTGGACAATCACCTACAACTGTCATAATGATAGAAGAGGATGAAGGAATGCCTCCTCAAAGCGTTGGAGAAGGACAAAATTTAAAATTTGTCATAAAACAAGATGGGAAAACTTTGTCTCATATAGGTAATCAAAGGGAGATCCATATGCACCAAGAGGAATTGATGTTGAAGGCAACAGAAGAGGCCAAAAGGCCTCATGTTTTTAAAACTAATGAGTTGTGTATGAATGCAAGTCTTGCAGATTATGAAGATGAACAACCATTAAAATATTTCATAAAGAAAGAAGATAAGGCAGAATTGTCTCTGAGAGACAAAGATGAGGAGAATTCTGTGAAAATTCCTAGATCCAGAATCCTATTGCAGCAATTGGAAAATATTCACCTAATTGTTATTCATTACTTAACAATTTATTTGCAGTTGTTCTACGACAAACACTGAATACATCACATTGCAACCTTCACTACATAAAATAATATAAGGAAACAAGCACTAATCAAGAAGGAAATCAAACAGACATATAACACCGTTATTTTTGGACAAATGTCCCTCGAAAAACCCAATGCGGGAAAACTAGTGCAACAGCTGAGGGTTTGTATTATTAAGTAGTAGTTCTGAATACAATCTAGGATGCCTTACTGGCCATCCATACAGAGAAAATAACTGACAAAGAGTTCGTGAGAAAATGACCTCACACTAACATTGGAGATCAGACACTGACCCAACCCTGAACTCACAAGCCTCACGCTGCCTCTACGCAGATCTGCGTCACTTTGGCTAGGGACTACATCACTCCCTTCGGCTGGTCTTTCTATTGGCTGGATGCTGATCTTCTGCTCCTCTGGTCTCACACACCGACTCTCCGGCATTGGATCTGACTGATCCTCAACAAAATTGCAGATCTCTTCAGAGGCTCAGTGCTGCCTTTGCGTGGCTCTGTGCTGCCTCTTCTGCGTCCTCTTCTCAGCCTTCTCCGCGATGTATTCCCAGCTCAGGGAAAATCTCCAACTGAATCTATCTTTTCCCCTCACTGCATAGAATCAACTCGATGATCTCTATGGCTGCTCTGCGCTGCTCACTTGAGAAATCGATCTTTAGTCTCTCCCCCAATGTATATTCCAAATGCCCATCGAAGTCTTCCTTATAATCTTCTCGTTGAGAAATCAACGACGCAGATTAGATTCTAATCAATGACTTAGATCATATTGATATGATCTCTGTCTTTTTCTAGAAGTTTCACACCCAGTTCTATTAATACAGTTTATTTTAATTCCCAAAGTTTAGACTTAGGCTTCCATTAAAAATAATTAATTATTGTAAAAAAACCTCATCCGAGTGGAATTTCCCAAAATGCTTTTTGGGTATTTTGGAATACATGTGTCTAAGCCTCCTTGCAAAATTTGAGAGTTAGAGGACATCCGATGCTACCAGAAATCAACACTACCTCTTAGCGAGGAATGTGCTCTAGTAATGCATCCTGCTGAAGCATTACACTGATTTTGTAATATCTCCCTTTGCGCTGCTGATGTTTGACACCACTGTCCACCAACTACTGTGCTGTTGTATCTATCCTGTTGTTGACCCTGTATATTGTTGCTGCTGCTGCAGTAAAACATCCAAAATACTGAACTAAGTGTTCAACATGATGCATCTGATACTGAAGATATGACTATTGCTAGTCTTTGCACTGACCTTTTGAAGCTGCTGCGTAGCAGTTGATTCTGCGCTATTCCTTACTGCACTGCTGCCAACTCTGCTTTGCGTTGCCCAGACTTTGGCGTTCTCTAGCCATTGCACTGTCACTCCAACATGTTGGGCGTGTGTTATATTCTTTCCACGATTAGAAGAAGGCGCAAAGCGGGGGGCGGTAGCTCCCTTGCATGGGGTCCAGGGCAGCAGCCCAGGGAAATTTTTTTGGACCCTATTTTAGGTGGGCGGACCCGCATATGGTTTTGTCCACGGGTTTGTACATGGGTTTGGGCATGATGGTTTTAGGCTCATGGTATCTTTTGTAGATCCGGTCAAGAAACTATGGTTATGTTCTAATCCAGGGTTAATGGATTTGGGTTTATTAATGTTTTGACATGTATATACATGTGTTGTAACACTAAAAGGAATATAATGAAAAATTAAGTTGGTAGTCCCGGTTTGGGGTCCAAGGGAAAATCTGTGTATATCTGTTTTATGCTTTATGCTCTCGCTATTTTTTATTTTCTTTTTTTTTAAGAATTCGTTTGCAGATAATTTCTGTATAGGGTTAAAACCTACATGGCACTCCTCTGCACCAACTAACACTCGTCCATCCTGATACTTCTGATATGGGCTCCCGTAGCTAGGTACTGATCCAAGAGGTGGACTCCTCAAGGATCATGCCCAACTGCAGCACTTTCCAACTACAGTTATAGATCACGCCAATTCTCTCCTGGAGATATGTGGGCAATCATGGTGAACTACTCCTCCTCAATCCTTGCAGTTGCAGCCTGCGGATCATGTTTCTCGTCCTTGTCCTTCTTCTTGAGAGGACACTGTGTAGCATAGTGACCCATCTCGCCACACTGGAAACACTGGATCTTTGAGACGTCCTTTTTCCACCTTTGATGCTCCTCCTTGCCCCTTGGATGCAAGGGCTGCATTCTCTTCCTCCTCCTTGGGCTTTGACCCACTGCTGCTGCTACCATCAAGTTTACACTTGATCATATCTCGCTTCATCTCTTCTTGCTGAAGAGCATCCCACATTGATTCCCAATTAGGCAACCTTTCTCTGCCCAGGATGCTCTAGACAAAGACTTTCTATTCTTCTGAGACTGAGTTCAAGGCCAATCTAAACATCTCGGTCCCTTGAGGCGTTGATCCAACAACTGCCAACTGATCTCGGGTTTTCTGAAGCTTTGCAAGAAACAGATCAATGTGTTCTCCCTTATGCATACTCATAGATCACATCTTCTCCTGCAAGTACATCTTCCGCTGCTCGGAAGATCCTTGATTCATCGTCGCTAAGGCATCACACATCTCCTTGGCAATCCCTTTTCTAGCTATGTGACATACTACATGATCCCTCACTCCGTTGAGGATCAGCCGCTTAGCCTTCGCCATATTCTTCGTGTAGGATTTCAACGGATCTGCATCTACAGGGACAACTACCACATTCTCGATAAAGGCCTTGAGATCATGCTCATCTAAAAGACAAGTGATCCTTTCCTGCTAGATCACATAGTTGGAGGCACCCTCCAACCGATCTTGATCTCTTAGCCCATTAGTTTGCATCTTTGCCAGCAACAGTTGAATTGCTCCCTCTCTCCTCTGTGCAGCTGCTAGGCTGGCCTAAGTACTCCCTTCTGGAGTTAGTAGATATGCTCCTCGCTACAGCTACTCTACAACTGAGAAATATAATTCCTCGGCTTCGGAATTCACTGAGGAAGAAATTCCCTCAAAAAGTGTCTTCTTCCTTCCTCTGAAGCTTTTTTGCCGTAGCAAATGCTGCAGAAAAACTACGTCCCACAGAAAACTGGTCTGCGCTGCTCCCTTTGTTGCTGACAAATAATGAACTAAAAAGTCCTACCTCTCTGTCGACTCACTCAGAGAGAGACTTCCTCGTAAATCTTTCCCTTTTTTGTCTGGACTGCGTAATCCCTTGGGGATTTGATTTGCTGCCTAAGCAGCTTTTCGATCTCCCTCTTCGTCCTCAATGCTGAGTTCTTCCAGTCTACTCTCTTGCTTCACCTGCACTGCTCTGATACCATGTGAAAATTCCTAGATTTGGAATCCTATTGCAGCAACTAGAAAATATTCACCTAATTGTTATTCATTACTTAACAACTTATTTTCAGTTGTTCTATGACAAACATTGAATACATCACACTGCAACCTTAACTACATAAAATAGTATACGGAAACAAGAACTGAGCAAGAAGGAAATCAAACACACATATGACACTGTTATTTTTGGACAAATGTCCCCGAAAAAACCCAATGCAGGAAAACCAGTGCAACAACTGAGGGTTTGTATTATTAAGCAGTAGTTCTGAATACAATCTACGATGCCTTACTGGCCATCCATACAGAGAAAATAACTGACAGAGAGTTAGTGAGAAAATGACCTCACACTAACATTGGAGATTCGACACTGAACCAACCTTGAACTGACAAGCCCCACGCTTCCTCTGCGTAGATCTACGTCACTCTAGTTGGGGACTGCGTCACTCCCTTTCGCTGGTCTTTCTGTCGGCTGGATGCTGACCTTCTGCCCCTTCGGTCTCACACCTGGCTCTCCGGCATTGGATCTGATTGATCCTCAGCAAAATTGCGGATCTCTTCAAAGGCTTTGCGCTACCCAACGTAGCCCCTACGTTGCCTCTTCTGCGTCCACTTCTCTGCCTTCTCTACGATGTATTCTCGGCTCAGGAAAAATCTCCATCCGGAACTATCTCTGCCCTTCTCTGCCCTTCACTGCGTAGAGTCAACTCGATGATCTCTCCGGCTGCTCTGCGCTGCTCACTTGAGAAATCGATCTCTAGACTCTCCCCTGATGTATTTTCCAAATGCCCATCGAAGTCCTTCTTATAATCTTCTCGTTGAGAAATCAACGACCCAGATTATATTCTAATCAATGGATCAGATCATATTGACTTGATCTCCATACTTTTCTAGAAGTTTCACACCCAGTTCTATTAATACAGGTTAATTAATTTAATTCCCTAAGTTTAGACTTAGGCTTCCATAAAAAATAATTAATTACTTTAATAGAACCCCATCCTGGTGGAATTTCCCAAAACAATTTCTGGTATTTTGGAATACATGTGTCTAAGCCTCCCTGCAAAATTTGACACTTAGAGCACATCCGATGCTACCAGAAATAAAAAAATTCAACAAATGAAAGAAACAGTAGTAAACTTGTGACATCAAAAGGGAATATGGATCCTGATAAACATGCGAGGAAGGAAGCTATAGATGCTAAGGTAATGGATTTACCTTTAGAAGATAAAATTTTGTTGAATCACTGTGAAGATGTGTTGACAAGTGAGAAGCAAAAGGTCAATCGAATTCTACAAGGAGATGAGGTGAATAATCCAATGAGGGAGATACAAACATGCTCGAGGAAGCATTAAGCGAGTGTAAGGGCATTGTCAATGAAGAGAAAAATTTTAGCTGAAGAAGTTTCAACAACAATTGAATAATTCATGTAATGAACAACCTGAAGAAATTAGGCAGATATGCACATTATTGGTGCATGAGGAAATTGCCTAAAGGATATCGAAGGGCAAGTAAAGACCCAAATTTTGAAGATGGATATTTATCTTCTAAGTGGCAATGGAGAAGCATTCGAGCATGTGATGCATCTCCAAAATTATACAAGTTCCCAATATTGTGTCTAAAAAATCAGCTGTGGGAGCAAAGAGACTTAGCATACACAATCCAGAAAGTACCCTGACAGGAATCTTTTTTTTTTTGGACAATAAAAATGATGAAAGATATGATGAGGAAGAAATCTGGGGGAAACTATGCAATCCCAAAATTGAGATAGAGCGGGAGGTTGTAGAGAGTTGCAGTCAACAAGAAATAAAAAACTCATATAGAGGCAACATGAGGGAAGAATAATTCTAAGAGAGAAAATATGAGGGAAACCTCATAAAGGATAAGGAACTACATTTGAACACAATACTGTCACAATATGGAAAGGGATTACAATCTGAAGAGGACTGATTGGACAGTCATATTGCATAGTGCATGCAAGTTTGCAACCGAGAAGCAGGGAGAAGACGAGATGCTTAAAGCATCTGGATATTTTTATAAACTTCATAACATGAAGACTGTTGGTGGATAAAAGTGTGCAAGCATGGGGAAACAAGGGATGTCATTAGAAGTTGAGAAGAGGGGAGATGAGATAAGTTTGTCTCGTAAAAATGAAATTTTATTTCATTCAGCCAAAGAATACAAAGCAAAAAAACGTTTTAAGGAAAAACTAGCAGCCTGCAAAAGGTGATGTTGCATATGTTGTTAAGGGCAACAATGGAGGAGAACCAACAATCACTAAATAAGAGGATTCTTGTAATAAATTCATTTCTTATGCAAAAAATGGGAGTCTATCTTCCATAGAATAATGGGGAAGACCATCGAGTTTCGTGAACATCTCAAAGATGTCGAATGAGGGAGAATTGGAGCTATGTGATAAGATGGCAGTTGAAGTCATGAAGTTTTTGGAGATATTGCTGCAAATAAGTAGTGCCAACAGGCCCAGCGAGAGAATAAGCTGGCCACTGAAGTTGACAAATTGATGATGCTAATGATCCTTAAGAGATGGTATAGTGAAGAGGAGGAAACAATTAGCTGCAGGACAAGGTTGACTGTAAAAGATTATGTCAGCAAAGTGAGAGGAATTAGAGCAATAATGACCAAGGAGGAGGTCATGATATTTTTGCAGACTTTTGAGTATGGCAGCCACCAAAAAGAGGTAGCAAGCAGGAAATTGTGGCTAGTTGTGAAGGACTGCATCATCCAAGCAAAGCAACAACAATCTAAAACATGGGATCCTGGAAATACAAGGACAACTGCAGGGAAACCAAACAAGCAATCCAATGACCAACAACAACACAAAGTCTGGATCCAAGAGGATAAATTTGAAGACATACGACCAGGAGGTCATAAAAATTTCTACTTGGGGAGTCTGATGCAGGAGCATCTCTGAAATTATCTGAATGTTACTTATGCAGAAATCTACTGTTAGATCTGGTTATGCTTGTCCTACTTAATTAAGTTATTACGCTGAAAATTCAGATTAATATCGAAGCAAAACACATAACAAAGTTTCACCAATTCAGATCTAGAAAAACTACATGCACACATAGACAAAGTGACACGTGGATTTTCTGGACAATAGTCCCCGGAAAACACCAATGTGGGAATATCGGTCTAGCTGCTTGAGGGTTTTATTATTAAGAGTATTTCTGAATACAACAAATTTGAGTTACAGATCTGGAAAACCCGACAGAGAAAATATAGATCTCAGCTATCACGCTGTTTTGAAGCCAAAATATTCACTGATCCACACCCTCAAACAGGATTTACAGGCTCAGCCAGATCTTAGCCCTAGAAACCCCAGCGATGCCCTTGAAGCCCCTGCGTCAGCCTCTGCAGCCTCTACATCCCTCTGTGCTGGCCTGGAGAGGGTTGCGTAACCCCAGACTGAGTGACGCAGACCCTACGCTGCCCTTGAGGGTCTCTGCGTAACCCCTGAGGGTCTCCTGCTGCCTAACACTGCCCTGGGAGACACTGCGCAGCACCTACGTAGCTGAAGCTTCCTCTGCGCTGCCTCTGGAAGCCGCTCTCTGCCTCTTGCTGATTCTAGGCACTGGGATCAGACCATCCCCTTTGCCTAAACTCCCCTCTCTGCAGCTGAAACACTTCTGAGAATTCTTAGCAAACCACGCCCTAGAATCTCAGCTTAGCTTTAGTGCTTTGCCTCTGTGTGTGTTTACAAATGACCCCAAGCTTTTCCTTTATACTTTTCTCATTGGGAAAGCAACGACCATGATTAGAGCTTGAATCAATGGCTAAGATTAAAAGAAAGCTTGATCTATGTGACTTAAAACAATTTCATCACATGTTTAATTTAATTAACTTTAATTATTTAATTTTCCTAAGTTTAGACTTAGGAAATACATTAAAATAATTAATTAATTAAATATCTCCCAAACCAGATGAAATCTCCCAAATCCCTTTTTGTGTCTTGTAGATTATGTGTACTCTAGTCCCTCCACAAATTTTGGGAACTAGAGCACATCTGATGCTACCCCCACTACACAAAATCTCAACACTCCCTCTTAGCACAGAGTGTGCTCTAGCGATACATCACACCATGTATCACAAGATTTTGGGCACTGGTTTCTGTGTTGTTGATGCTTGGCCAGCTGCCACTCAACTCTGCATTGTTGCTGCCATTCTGTACTGCTGCCCATGACGCTGTCAACGCCACTGGCACATCTGTACTGCAACTCCCTCTCAATTTGTTGCATCCGTGTCGCCCATAGCACTGCCACTGCTAATTGTTGCACTGCAACTTCAGTTGTTGAGAGAAACAACTGAATCTCCTGCCCAATTTTTGACAGACAAGTCAGTTGGGTTGCAACATCATCACTGAAGCTCCATCAGCTGTTGATCTGTGCTGACCTCTGAAGAATGATGCACAACAACAGCTGTGCACTGCATAAGCAGACTCCCTATGCACTGCTGAAGTCACATCAGCCCCTTGTGCTGAAATCTCTCACGTTGCTGCTGCACTACGCTGTCCTTCTGAAGCCTTCTACGCTGCTGCAGCTCTGCTTTGTGCTGCTGAAGTGACATCAGCCCCTACGTTGTTGTTGCCTCTACGCTGATGCTGCATTTGCACTGCATTGCTCCTTCTAGCCTTCAGATCTGCTCTGCTTCATCCGTGATCTATGCACCCACTGCTCCACTTGTCCCGCTACTGTCTTAAGGCTCCCGTAGCTCGGATGTGATCCAAGAGATGAGTTGCTCAAGGATCCCGCCTCCATTCTGTAGCTTCTCTAAGATCCATGTCGCCCCACTTTCGTGGTTCATGAGCGCTCATGGCTGCATCATCTTCTGACCCATCATCTGCCACAGCAGCTTTGGAAGAAGAAGCTTCCTTGTCCTTTTTCTTTTGAGGACAATTGCTAGCGAAATGTTCTAGTTTGCCACACTAGAAGCACTTGATCTTTGATAGATCCTTCTTCTTCTTTCACTGCTGCCTCTTTGATGCCAAGGCTGCATCTTCTTCATCTTCCTTCTTCACCTTACTCGATCCCGTGCTGTACTACTTCTTGGTGATTCTGCAGAGCTCTTCTTGACGCATGATTGCCCACAAGCTGTCCCAGTTTGGGAGGTCCGCTCTGCCCAAGATACTTTGGACAAAGGTTTCCCACTCATCTATGACCGCATTGAGAGCAGTCCTGACCATCACATCATCCTCCACCTTTGCACCCATGGTAGTCAACTGGTCTCTGATTGACTATAATCTGAAGAGAAAATGTTCCATGTCTTCCCCCTTGGTTATCATGAATGACCGCATCTGAGTCTCCAGAAGCATCTTCTTCTGGATGGATTTTCCCTCATATAGGGATGTTAAGGCCTCCCACATTTCATTGGTTGTTTTCTTCTCAGGTATATGTGGGACAATATGGTCCTTAATTCCATCCAGTATCAGCCGCTTGGCATGTCCCGCAGCTTCATTATGCTTCCTCAGGAGATTTGCGTCGGTCGGCGTGGCCAGAACTTGTTCTGCATGGTCTCTTAGATGATATGCCTCAAGGACTATCAGGATTCTAGCCTTCCAAACTGAAAAGTTGGATAGGCCATCCAATCTGTCCTGATCATGCAGTCCATGAGGAGCCATCTGCTCAGAAATCTGTCGGAGCTCCTTTTCTCTGTGCTAGAGATTTGGATCTAAGGTCCTTGGCGAAAATGGGCACCTTCTGCTCCCTCTTACAACTGATTTCCCTTCTTGGAAATCTTCCAAATCAAATAATGATTCATCTCTCTTTGATCCTCAGATCAATCTGCAAGTTTCTTTGGCTAGAAACTCTCTGAGAAGTTGATCTCCTCTCGCTCTTTGTCACTAGTGCTTAGGCTAAAATTCTGAAAACTTCAGAAATTTAACCCCACTAACACCTTCTAAAGTTCTGCATCTCTGCTTCAGGCACTTCTGGATCTGAAAGCTTCAGATCTGCGTCACCCTGGCTGGCTTCAGACAATCCCAGCGTTGCCTCTGCGCAGTAAGTGCATGGGCTTGCTGGGAGACAGTGTAAGACTGTGTCACCCTGCCCTCTGCGTAACTCTGCTTTCTCTGAAACTGCGCTGTCCCTCCAGATCTTCCCTTCTGTCGCTGCTGCTGCACTTCCTGCTGCTTTCTGCATCAAGATCCTTCAGTCTTCTGCTAGTAACCCTCCTAGATATGCAATTGCTCTGATACCATGTGAAAATCTCTGAATGTTACTTATGCATAAATCTACTGTTAGATCTGGTTATGCTCCTCCTACTTAATTAAAGTTATTAAGCTGAAAATTCAGATTAATATCGAAGCAAAACACATAATAGACTTTCACCAATTCAGAGCTAGAAAAAGTACATGCACACATAGACAAAGTGACACAAGGATATTCTAGACAATAGTCCCTGGAAAAACCCCATGAGGGAAAATCAGTCTGCTGGCCATTGGAGGATTTTATTATTAAGAGTATTTCTGAATACAGCAAATCTGGGTTCCAGATCTGGAAAACCCGACAGAGAAAATATAGATCTGCAGCTATCTTGCTGTTCTGAAGGCAAAATATTGACTGATCCACACCCTCAAAAGGGGTTTACAAGACTCAGCCAGATCTTGACCCTAGAAACCCCAGCGTTGCCCCTGAAGCCCCTGCATCAACCTCTGCAGCCTTTACATCCCTCTGCGTTGGCCTGGAGAGGGTTGCGTAACCCCAGATTGGGTGACGCAAACCCTAGTTGACCTAGAGGGTCTCTTGCTGCCTAACGTTGCCCTGGAAGAGACTGCGCAGCACCTGCGTAGCTGAAGCTGCCTCTGCACTGCGCGACTGCTACCCTTTCTGTTGCTGCTGCTCCTGCTTCTCTGCGTTGCCTCTGGAAGCTTCTCTCTGCCTCTTGTTGATTCTAGGCACTATGATCAGACCATCCCCTTTACCTAAACTCCCCTCTCTGCAGCTAAAACACTTATGAGAATTATTAGCAAACCATGCCCTAGAATCTCAGCTTAGCTTCAGTGCTCTGCCTCTGTGTGTTTACAAATGACCCCAAGCTTTTCCTTTATACTTTTCTCGTTGGGAAACCAACGACCATGATCAGATCGTGAATCAATGGCTAAGATTAAAAGAAAGCTTGATTTGTGTGACTTAAGACAATTTCATCACATGTTTAATCTAATTAACTCTAATTATTTAATTTGTAGGAATTTACAGGGTAAGTTCCGTAGATCAAGAACCAAAGGTCACCGCTCACAAACAGATCACAAATCAGTACACTAGTATAATCACGTGGTTAAAACCCTCAAAGAGGGAAACAGTCCATGCCCTGAGCCAACGCGGCCACTTCAGGGAATTTATTAATATAAAAGAAAAGTTACATATTTCTCTCATAAATGGTTACCGGACAAATGACCCTCCATGCTCTTTAAATAGAGATCATAGACCAATCGGGTGTTAAGCCACAGATCAAGTGCCGTTAATATCGAGGTGAGAGATAACCGTCGGATTATAAGTTACAAATGTACATGGTAAAGAATCACACTTTACCTAACTCTACACTAGACTAAGTTATTCTTAACTATTTCCTATGTGTCGGAATATCCTAACATCCCTCCTTAAGAACAACTTGGGATAGGATTGAAGGATTTACAAAGGTGACACAAAATGAGCCTATTTCCTATGTGTCGAAATATCCTAACATCCCCCCTTAAGAACAAATTGGGATAGGATTGAAGGATTTACAAAAGTGACACAATAGGAGAAGGAAGGAGGCATTAGAGCCTATCCCCCCTTAATGACAACTTTCTTGAACTCCAAGCATGGATCGAAGTTTGGTAAACTTCGCTTCTGTGAGAGCCTTTGTAAAGATATCAGCTACTTGATCATTGGTTGGATAGTACTGCACTTCAAGAACACAATCATGAATGAGCTTTCTGATGAAGTGTATGTGGAGTTCAATGTGTTTCATATGCTGATGTTGAACTGGATCTTTACATAGTTGAATGGCACTCTGATTATCACACCAAAGTGTAGTTGGATGCTGCTGATGAAGACCAAATTCATACAGGATCTGACGAAGCCACATGGCCTCCTTGCTGGCTTCAACTGCACCACAATACTCTGCTTCTGCTGAAGAAAGGGAGATGGCACTTTGTTTCTTACAAGACCAAGTAATAGGTCCTGAACCAAGAGTGAATACATATCCTGCAGTGGACTTCCGATCATCAGGGTCACCAGCCCAATCAGAATCAGTGAAACCAATCAACAAGGGAGATGCTCCTACACTGTAATGAATCCCGAACTAAATTGTACCTCGAATATATTGAAGTATTCTTTTAGCTGCTTTCCAGTGACTTTCATGAGGTTGGTGCATAAACCGAGCAACAAGACCAACGACAAAGGAAAGGTCAGGACGGGTATGTGTTAGATACAAAAGTTTACCAACAAGTTGACGGTATAAGGTAGCATCAACTTCAGGGGTAGTATAGTTGACTGAAAGCTTGACTCCATACTGAAAGGGAGAAAGGGCAGGCTTACAGTCTTCCATGTGAAAGTGGTGTAGAAGATCACAGGCATACTTGGACTGAGAGAGGGTAATGCCTCCCTTGGATTGCAAGACTTGAAGACCAAGGAAATAATGCAAGTGGCCTAAGTCTGTCATTTCAAACTTCTTTTTGAGGCTATACTTCACATGTTTTATATGGTTTGTATCACTACCAGTAAGGATAAGATCATCAACATAAAGAACAAGGATGGTGAAGGAATTACCCACCTTGGTGTAGACAGTGTTGTCAGAATGACACCTAGAAAAGCCATTATCTAAGAGAAATCTATCCATTTTGGCATACCAAGCCCGAGGAGCTTGTTTGAGACCATGGAGAGACTTCCTAAGGCGACAAACAAGGCTGGAGTCTTTTTGGATAAAGCCCGTTGTTCCATGTAGATTTCTTCATGCAAATCTCCATGTAAGAAGGCGGATTTAACATCCATCTGATGGACTTCCCATTTAAAGGAGGCAGCAAGGGAAAGAACAAGGCGGATAGAATTCATTTTGGCAACAAGGGAGAAGGTTTCAGTATAGTCAATGCCTTCAACTTGTGAAAAACCTTTAGCGACAAGACGAGCTTTATGTCTATCCACTTTTCCATCTGGTCCAAACTTTGTTTTGTAAACCCATCTGCATCTGACAAGTTTTCTTCCTTTTGGAAGAGGAACAAGATCCCAAGTAATTGTTTGCCAATAAGGAACGATACTCTTCATTCATAGCTTCATCCCAATCTGGATGTCCGGAGGCTTCTTCAAAGGTTTCTGGATCAAGTTTTTCTGGAACTTGAGCCAATAAGGAAGAGGCTTTTTTGAACTAAGAACGTGTACGTCGTCGATCGGCAGGGTCACTTGCAAGAGAACCTGCTGCATCTCGAGTAGAGTGGACCCATCTTGGAAGCGGTGGAGTATAAGGAACAATTTCACGAGCTGGAGGAGGATTGTCATCCTTGCTGTCATCCTCTGAATTAGAAAGAATGCTATTAAAAATAGAAGAGAGAGAGAGAGAGGTGGCACATATGCCAAATCAGGCTCGCAGGCCAAAGGTGGCACACCCTCCGAACTAGGCAAGCAAGGCGATATATTTTCATCAAACTTTACATCTCTTCTAATGATTATATTTTTGGATTTGGGTTGAAGAAAGTCTATATCCTTTGACATCTTCAGAATATCCAACAAAAATACATTTTTCACTCTTAGGTTCTAAGGCTTTATGTTTCGCATTTGGAATATGGGCCCAAGTATCACTTCCAAAAACACGAAAGTGACTTACATCTGTTTTGATTGAGCTCCAAGCTTCTTCTGGAGTTATATTCTCTAAAACCTTAGTAGGAGTGCAATTTACTATGTAATTTGCACAGTTAATGGCTTCTGCCCAAAAATTGAGACCAAGTCCTTTAGATTTAAGCATACAATTAGCCACTTCTTTTAAGGTGTGATTCTTCCTTTCAGCTACACCATTTTGTTGTGGAGTATATGGAACAGTATGTTGCAATTGAATGCCATGCTCAGTGCAGAAGTTGATAAATTTGTTGTTAACATATTCTCTGCCATTGTCTGATCTTAACTTAAGAATTTGATGTCTAGATTGTTTCTCAACAAAGGCCTTAAAGGCCAAGAACATGTTAAAAACTTCACTCCTGAGTTTTAAGAAATATACCCAAGTGCGTCTGGAAAAATCATCAATGAAAGTTAAGAAGTACTTGCAACCAGAGAAAGAAACAACAGGAAGTGGACCCATAAATCACTGTGCATAAGCTGCAAAGGGGCTGAAGCATGCCAAGAGGCACGTTTGTCAAAACTATCCCGATGATGTTTTCCGAGTACACATCCGGAGCAAACACCATCCCGAAAAGATACCATAGGAAGGCTCGTCACCATATTTTCCTTACATATAGAGTTTGAAGAGAGCGATAGTTTAAGTGACCAAATCACTCATGCCAAAGTTTGCTCACATCATCATTATGAGCAACAAAAACAGAGGGAAGAGATGATGACCCAAAGTTGTCAAACTTATACAACCTTGTGGAATCATCAGAAATGCCAGTAGCTAAAATACGTTTAGGATATTTGAGGTCCTTGATTACAACATCATGAGGTGAGAATTCTACTATTTTCCCTTCACCTGAATGAGTTATCTGATAATCAGATAGAAGGTTGCATGAAAAGGTAGGAACACATAGTACATAATTAAAGTCACCATTATCTAGATGAATGGTTCCAGATCCTACAACACTAAGAGACCTATCATCACCAACATAAATATATTTGGTGTTACAATCATTTAAAGAAGAAAACATGGATTTATTTTTAGCCATGTGGTAAGAAGCTCCAAAATCAATGAGCCACTCATGAGAAGGAGAAGAAGAAGATAAATTTAATGCATAACCAGATCTTGATGCTTGACAACCACATGCGTAAAGTGCCATGCCCTAAGATGGCGTAAGAGGCCTCCAAATTGATGTTGTGCTTCTTCCATTGCCGCTTCTAAGGCCTCCATCTTCTTAAAACATTTGGACTTATATGGCCATCCCGGTTGCAAAAGTTGCAATGTCTCTCTGCTCTCTTTCCCTTTGTTTTGATTTGCTCTATTATTTTGGTGATTTGATTTTTTACTTATGTGTTGATTTTTGCTTTAGGGCCCTTGTTTCAGACCATATTTTAGGATACCGCTTTCTTGGGATTCTTTTGATATGGTTGTTGTTGTTGCTAAGGCTTTCTTAGAAGCATTTCCAGCAATGATAAGACCAAGGTGTAAAAGTTTTTCTTGTTCTCTTATCAAAGAATCACAAAAGGCATCAAAAGAGGGATTCTTGTAGGTGGTTCCTAAAGAAATGATGGCTTCTCTGGTGGAATGGAAGGTGGAAAAAAATATAGAGTATGCAGGACCAAGCTTAGCAAGAATGCAATATATGAGGCTACCATCGTCCTTTTTGATCTTACAACCTTCTAAAATAATTCTGAGGGTCTTAAATTTGGACAAAAAATCTTCAATGGAGAAGAAATTATTGGGGTCCAAAGTAAGAAACTCATTTTCAAGCTGGTGGGCTTGGATTTGATTTTGAACACCAAAAACAGTTTTTAGCTTTTCCAGGACCTCATCAGGGGTGTCAATGTCAAGGATATGAAATTGAAGATCTTGAGAAATGGACATTCCTATCAACCCTTGTGCTTGATCTTGTTTATTTTCCCATTTAGCAGCTTTATCATCATCAGAAGGTTTAGTTTCTTGTCCTATGGCTATTCTATAAAGCCCTTTACTTCTAAGTATATCTACCATGTGAGGTAGCCATTGGAAATAATTGGTGCTGTTAAGAATAACAAGGCATGCACTTTCCATTTAAAAAAAAAAAACTGAAGCTGAGAAAAGCTGAAACTAACTGCTCCAATGGAAAGATCTCGAAAAATTAGGACGTTTCAAAAAAACAGCTCGAAAAACGGCTTCAAGATGAAGAAGTTATGCCTTTTGAAAAAACCTAGTTGTAGATGCCGAATAGTTACGAGAATGGGATGAAATGCGGCTTTTTTAAAAAAAAATTCCACCCCTTTGAACAAAAACGTTTTACAAAAGAAGCTTGAGAAGGAGACTTGAACCCAAGACCTCTATTCTCATATACTAACCCCTCACCAAGTGAGATAGTAAAAGGATCATGTTATTTTAGAAAGGAGGAAGGGGGAATTATTATTCTTCTTCTTCTTCTTCTTCTTCTTCGGTGTGCGTGCCTTTTCCTGCACAAAAAACACAAAAAATGAGAAAAAAAATGAAATGCAAAGCCCTATGGCAGAATATTAGATTCTCGGTTAGCCTTACAGGCAATTATCACTTTTTTCACTATTTCTAATTTTCCAAGATCGCACAAAGAAATGGGGAAAGAGCATACGTAGCAAAAAAATCCCTTTTTCCTGTTTCTGATTTGCCGAGATTGCACGAAGCGCACAACAAAGAGCATACATATAGAAGAGGGTATAGATCCAGCAAATAAATAAAACCTTAATACAGAAAAAAAAACCGAAATAAGTAGAACTAGTAACAAATATAATTGCAAAATAGATGCTTTATACCTCTAGATCTAAACTGACATAACTTGGGCAGCCGGAAACCTTTTCGCATGAAATGAAAGGCGTTCCTCACTATAACAGATGCTCCAGACACAACCGAGTAGTTATCCAAGCCCAAAAATGTTCAAAAATAGTAGATCTACAAAACAGAATTCGCATGCAATTAAATCAGCTTCGAATTTTGATCAACAATGAACGCGGCCCTCAAAATAGCTCTGATACCATGTAGGAATTTACAGGGTAAGTTCCGTAGATCAAGAACCAAAGGTCACCACTCACAAATAGATCACAAATCAGTACACCAGTATAATCACGTGGTTAAAACCCTCAAAGAGGGAAACAGTCCATGCCCTGAGCCAACGCGGTCACTTCAGGGAATTTATTAATATAAAAGAAAAGTTACATATGTTTCTCTCATAAACGGTTACCGGACAAATGACCCTCCATGCTCTTTAAATAGAGATCATAGACAAATCAGGGGTTAAGCCACGGATCAAGTGCCATTAATACCGAGGTGACAGATAACCGTCGGATCACTACAAATCGTGAATGTCGGATTATAAGTTACAAATATACATGGTAAAGAAACACACTTTACCTAACTCTACACTAGACTAAGTTATTCTTAACTATTTCTTATGTGTCGGAATATCCTAACATAATTTTCGTAAGTTTAGACTTAGGGAATACATTAAAATAACTAATTAATTAAATATCTCCCAAACCAGATGAAATTTCCCAAATCCCTTTTTGGGTCTTGTAGATCATGTGTACTATAGTTCTTCCACAAATTTTGGGAGTTAGAGCACATCCGATGCTACCCCCACTACACAAAATCTCAACAACATCAATCCTAGGCAATCCATTTTTTGATTAGACCCAAAAGAGTAATGAAATTTCCAAAGAGAGAAAATTTCCCCCAATTGTAACATGTGTAAATTAGGGATTTAATGTGATTACATGTGTCTTGATTCTGGAAAGAATCTAGGTCATTAGGCGATGTTGATGAGTTGGTATTATGGCCCATGTGGCCTTTGTAAAAATGATGAGTGTCAGGTTAAGGTGTTAGTAGTGTGGGGACAAATGTTAGATCAATTTGGTTATGTTAGGATATTTCTAGTTTGTAAGAAAATATATACGTGTGTATAGGTAGGTAGCAGACATAGCTTAGGGAAAAACAACTCAAGAAAGGGGCACAAGAGCTTGTAGGGAAGAGTCTGTGTATTCCTCTCTCAATATAACATGTTTTGAGTTTAAAAAAATGAGTTAAGTTCATGTTTGTATATGTGTGTGTCTTTGATTTTCTCGTATGGTGCATGTGCATACTTTGTGAGAATAAAATGTGTAAGTCTGTATCTGGCATAACGTGAGTCCCCTGTCAGATAATCAACCATATCGAAGTGTGAAAGTGTTGTCATTTTTGTTTTGAGTGTTTAGAGGGGAGAGACATGTGAATGATCATATTGCTTATTGTCGAGAAGAACTGCCAAGAAGGGAGTGGGATTAGCTCGCAGTCATAGCGTTTCAATGTTCGTGGACTCCACAAGGTTCTACCCACATTGCACACATATTCGAGGTTCACAATCCCCCAACCACACCACACGAAATTTGGACTTTAGTTGTTCGGAATTTACAATAGTCATTGGATATGGCCCGACCACCCTCCATCGTTGACTGGTAATTGTGGGCCCCATCCTGAAGAGCGACAAAGTGGTTATTGTTGGTGTACAAAGTGCATGTTCTCCAATGAAAGAGGAGAGCTAAAACTACATCCAAAGGCAAGAAGAGAGCTAGAACCTTGTTTGCGCCTCGGCCCTCACCCCTTCATTGCTTACGTCAAGGGTTATCCCCCACTCTCCCTCCGCGTAGTGTATATGCATCGTTGATTCAATCAATGGTTTACAACTGTTGATCCTATTGTGTGGACCTCCCCCCCCCCCCTTTGGTTGCATCATAGAGGGAGCCTCCCCTCTGCCTCCTCTGCCCCCTCCCTCCTTTTGGTTGACATCATTGAGGTACCTCCACCCCCCCCTTTGGTTGATGTCATAGGGGGAGCCCCACCCCCCCCTTGCAATCCATATCTGTGATCGATCCATTCATTGATCGCTACCATTAAATCGAATGCCCATGCAGAGCACTTGATCAATAGCAGGTTGTTTGACTATGGTTGGAAGTAGCTTGGGGCTAAGTATTTAATCTGGGGATTTGGAAAAGACTATGTACATATTATCAAGAAATTGAGGTTTTTCCCCAAGAAGTGCTATTATGCATTTCATTTTGCTATGTTGAGTATTCACCAACGGGGGACGAGCGCGCGAGATCGAGAAATAATCAAGTCTAGTTGCGTTAAAGTGGTATCAGAGTGCAACAACACTCTTTGGGGATTGAGAGAAAAGGAAGTGATCATGTTAAGAAGAGAATCAAAATCAACAAAGAAGATTAAAAAGAGTGCTTGTGAAAGAGAAGGGAAAGTCAAGAATCGGGGACAGGTGAGGACAGGAACAACATAGAGTTAGTGGTGTAGAAACTTGAGAAGAATTTCAGGCAAGGGAATTTGAGCGATAATGCAGGGGGAGGTCAAGACACAGAGACTCAGAATAGAGCTAGAGGATTTGGAGGTAGATTAAAGAAATACCAGCTAAGGAGCAGAGCTAGGAGAGTTGTTGAATCAAGGAATGTATAAAGTTGAAAATCTTAGTGTGAGGAGACTTGGCAGGTTACTCGATCTTATGTTTTCATTTCGATCTAGACCAAGAAATTGTTGGTTGCAAGTCGCAACAAGAGGCATAGAATTGTGGCAAAGAACCCTTGTAGCGAAGAGGCTGCAGAGAGAAAAGTGTTCTAGATGAGGTTGGAAAGGTTAGGAGGACAATTGAAGTTCTTGAGAGTTGAGCAAAGTGAAACAACTAGAGGAGCAGAGGAAGCTCAAGGGGTTACAGAGGAGAGAAGACTTGTTTGTAGCTCACAATGATGGAGAAGCTCATAGAGAAGGAGAAAAAGAGAACCATTGATGGTCATGACAAGGGTTCGAGTGAAAGCCACTAGAGAATAGAGAAAGATGCCAAGGCAGATGGCATCAGGAGATGAAAGACGAGCGATGAGGAGTTTGGCAGAGAGACGGCTGAGTTAAAGGAAAGACTCAATGTGATGAACATGCTACTACAAGAGATGGAGAAGGAAGACCAAAGATGTGGAGGACATTTGAAGAAAAGGATCCAATGGCATGTTTGGCAACTATATGCCAGGAAGCTGAGAAATGAGGCACTTGTTGAGTGCTCAATTGAGATATGGAGAACTCAGAGCAGCTAAGTATGGAGAGGAGGAAGTTCATTGTTGTGAACCAGGGCAAGGAGCATTCATAGGAGAAGAGGATGAGGAAGATGTTGAGGAGACACTCACTGAGACCCTGATGGACTACATGAAGAGTCTAGACCAACAAAAGAAGCTACTGATAGAAGGTGTGGTGATAGAGGTACCAAATGGGGCTAGGGAGCCTTATGATTTTAAGATTGATATTTTGTGTATGGTTGTAGGTCACAAAAATAATGAAGGTGGACAATCACCTACAACTATCATAATGATAGAAGAGGATGAAGGAATGCCTCCTCAAAGCGTTGGAGAAGGACAAAATTTAAAATCGGTCATAAAAGAAGATGAGACAACAATGTCTCATAAAGGCAATCAAAGGGAGATCCATACACACCAAGAGGAATTGATGATGAAGGCAACCAAAGAGGCTAGAAGGGTTCATGTTTTTAAAACCAATAAGTTGTGTGTGAATGCAGTCCTTGTAGATTATGACGATGGAAAACCATTAAAAGCTTTCATAAAGAAAGAAGATAAGGCATAATTTTCTCTAAGAGACAAAGACAAGGAGAATTCAGCAAATGAAAGAAAGGGTAGTAAACCTGTGACAACAAAAGGGAATATGGATCTTGATAGACATGTGAGGAAGGAAGCTGCAGGTGCTAAGCTAATGGATTTACCTTTAGAAGATGAAATTTTGTTGACAACAAAAGGGAATATGGATCTTGATAAACATGTGAAGAAGGAAGCTGCAGGTGCTAAGTTAATGGATTTACCTTTAGAAGGTGAAATTTTTTTGAATGACTGTGAAGATGTGTTTAAAGGCAAGGAGAAAAAGCTTAACCAACTTCTACAAGGAGATGAGGCGAGCGAACCAGGACTACTCCAATGAGGAAGATACAAACAAGCTAAAGGAAGCACTAAGTGAGTGCAATGGCTTTGTCAATGAAGAGAAAAACTTTTAACTAGAGAAGTTTTAGCAACAATTGAACAATTCATGTGATGAAAAACCTGAAGAAATTAGGAAGATATCCACATTATTTGTGTATGGGGAAATTGCCTTGAAGGACATAGAAGGGCAAGATAGAAACCCATATTTTGAAGATGGAAATTTATCTTTTAAGTGGCAGTGGAGGAAGCATCCGAGCATGTGGTGTATCTCTAAATTTATACAAGTTACCAATATTGTGTCTAAAGAATCAGTTGTGGGAGCAAAGAGACTTAGCATACACAATCGAGAAGTACCCTGACAGGAATCAAGTTTTTTTTGGAATGTCAAAATGATGAAAGATATGATGAGGGAGAAATCTGGGGGAAGCTATGCAATCCTAGAATTGAGATAGAGTGAGGGGTTGTACAAAGTTGCAGGTAGCGCAAACCATAAAACTCATCTAGAGGCAACATGAGGGAAGAATAATTTCAAGAGAGAAAAGATGAGGGCAACCTCATAAAGGAGTAGGAACAACATTTGAACACAACGTTGTCACAATATGAAAAGGGACTACAATATGAAGAGGATTGGTTGGACAGTACCATGATTGAAGAAGATTTTATAGCGTATGCAACCGAGAAGGAAGGAGAAATCGAGATGTTTAAGGCATTTGAATATTTTGATAAACTTCATAATATGAAGATTGCTGATGGAGAAAAGTGTGCAGGCACGGGGCAGCAAGGGCTATCATCAAAAGTCGAGAAGAGGGGAGATAAGTTTGTCTCATAAAAATGAAATTTTATTTCACTCTTAGCCAAAGAATATAGAACAAAACAATGTTTTAAGGAAAAACTAGTAGCCCGCAAAATGTGAAGCTGCATAAGATGAGTGTCTCATAAAAATGAAATTTTATTTCACTCTTAGCCAAAGAATATAGAACAAAAACAATGTTTTAAGGAAAAAACTAGTAGCCCGCAAAAGGTGAAGCTGCATATGTTGTTTAGGGCAACAATGGAGGAGAACCAACAATTACTAGACGGGGGGATTGTTGTAATATATTCATTTCCTGTGCAAAAGATGGGAATCTATCTTCCATAAAACAACCATGGGGAAGACCATCGAGTTTCTTGAACATCTCAAAGATGTTTGATGAGGGAGAATGGCAGCTATGTGATAAGATGATAGTTGAAGCCATGAAGTTTTTGGAAGCACTATTGCAAATAAGTAGTGTCAGCACTTTGGTCCAACCAGAGAATAAGCTGGCCATTGAAGTTGAGAAATTGAGGATGCACTTTGGTCCAACCAGAGAATAAGCTGGCCATTGAAGTTGAGAAATTGAGGATGCTGAGGGTCCTTAAGGAATGGTACAGTGAAGAGGAGGAAACAGTCAGCTGTAGGAGAAGGTTGACTATAAAAGACTACATCAGCAAAGTGAGAGGAATGAGAGCAATAATGACCAAGGAGGAGGTCATGATATTTTTGTAGACTTTTGAGTATGGCAGCCACCAAAGAAAAGGTAACAGGAAATTGTGGCTAGTTGTGAAGCACTGCATCAACCAACTAAATCAACAACAATCTAAAACATGGGATCCTAGAAAGGCAAGGACAGCTGCATGATAAGCAAGCAAGCAAGCCAATGACTAACAACAACACAAAGTCTGGGATCTAGGAGGATAAATTTGAAGACATATGACCAGGAGGTCATAAAATTTCTACCCGAGGAGTCTAATGCAGTAGCATGAACCCTAGTCAATCCATTTTTTATAAGACCCAAATGGGTTGTGAAATTTCCAAAGGGAGAAGTTTTCTCGCAAATGTAGTGTGTATAAGATAAGATAAGATAATTATATTTATGTCCAACCAATGACCACAAAGTAGGTCAAAGGGACTGTTGAGCACAATGATGTCCATACAATGTGGGAGAACCAAATGGTCTCTTATAAAGATACAACGCATGAATATGAAAGGTACAATGCAAGAACATAAAAATACAATGTATGGAATGCCCTAGCGGAGAAGATCTAGGAGCTAATGGGTCCGAGGATCAAACCCATCTCTCATGACATTCGAGGCTGAATGAACATTGAAGAAACTCCACAAAGTCTGTTGGCCTAATGAAGGGCCGATGGAAAGTGTGGACTATCCGCTAGATCGCTGCCTGGGGGGTGCACTGTTGATGTTTGGAGGACCTAGTCTGTCTCCCAAGAATGGATCTAAGATGGATTTGTTGCCGAAATCTCATGTGGCAGGGTGAGGTTCCACGGATCCTCACTGATCTAGAGCATGGATGTGAACTGGTATCAATCGGTCTCTTGGTGCCCCTATCTGAAGGTAGTACTCTGAAAAATGTCGTGATCCTCTGTGTGGGGTCTGGTCTCATGGGAGGCTGAAGAATATGCTTTCGAAATCTGAGAGCCTCCTGCATATATAGTGCCAAACATATCTGAACAGGATACTTGAAAAAGTCGGCAAGGGTTTGAGAATCTCTGAACAAACGATGGAACCTTCCTCTGATCTTGTACTAGACAGGGCATCCAAAAATGAAGTGCACCTCGGGATTTAGTGTGATTACATGTGGTCTAATTCTGGAAAAAATCTTGATCATTAGGTTGTTTTGATGAGTTGGTATCATGGCCAAGTAGGGCTTTGTAAAAATGAGTGTGTCAGGTTAAGGTGTTAGTAGCGTGGGGACAAATGCCCGATCAGATTTGGTTTTGTTAGGATATCTCCAGTTTGTAAGAAAATATATATAGGTGTACAGGTAGGTAGTAGAAGTAGCTTAGGGAAAAGCAACCCGACAAAGGGGCACGAGAGCCTGTTGGAAAGAGGTCGTGTATTCGTCCGTAAATACACCCTGTTCTGAGTAAGAACATAATGAGTAAAGTTCGTGTTTGTATACGTTTATGTGTCTCTGAATTCTCGTATGGTCCGTGTGCATTCTTTGTGAGAATAAAATGTATAAGTTGGTATCTGGCATAACAAGAGTGCCCTGCTTGGGTAGTCACCCGTATCGAAGCACGAAAGAGTTCTCAGTTTTGTTGTGAGCGTTTAGAGGGGAGAGACCTATGAATGATTGTCTGGTTTATTGTCGAGAAGGGAGTGGGATTAGCCCACAGTGATAGCGTTTCAAAGTTCGTGGACTCCACAAGGTTCCACCCACGCTATGCGTAGATTCAAGGTTCACGATCACCCACAGAATCCGCGCACACCACACAGAATTTGGACTTCAGTGGTTCAAAATTTACAATCGTTGGATATAGCCCGACCACCCTCCATCGTCGACTAGTCATTGTGGGCCCTAGCCCAAAGAGCGACAAAGTGGTTAGTACCGGCATACAGAATACATGTTCAAGAGAGCCAAAACCTCGTTTGCGGCACCCTCTTCCCCGGTCACTCCCTCCCTTACATCACGAGTCACCCCTTCCCCTACATCAGGGGTCTCCGCCCCCCGCAATCCATATCTTCCTTACATCAGTGATCTCCCTACCCCCCGCAATCCATATCTGCTATCGATTAGTTCGTTTGATCGGCACCATTAAATCAAGTTCCCATGCAGAGCACCTGGTCACCAACAGGTCGTTCGACTATGGCTGGAAATAGTTTGGGCTTGGGCCTAAGTGCTTAGCGTAGGGATTTGGATAAGTGCAGACAGTGTACGCATTATCTAGAAATTGGGGTTCTACCGGAGATGTGCATTACATTTTGCTATGTGACTGAGAATAGTCTAGCCAAGGTTGACTACATCTTTACAGATTAAAAATCTTGGTGAAAGTGAAGTGAGAATGAATGTTCATACATATTTTTTTAAACACATATATATGTTTAATTTATATAATAAATATTTTTATTAATAATATAATAATATTAGATATTATTTTTGGGATTTAACTTTGTTAATTAAGTCATTTATTTATGGCTATTTCTAGGAGATGTAGTTGTAACTCACTAATTTTTCATGATTTTTTAACAGTCCACTTAGCACTCATTGCATCGGGTGAAGGAAGTGGGATTGAAAGTAGTGAAATGAATCACATAGCGTCAATCATCACTTCCAGGGCTTGCACCTAGTGACCAAGACATCCTAGGAGGTCACCCATCTTAAAACTCATCTGGCTCAAGTGTGCTTAACTATGGAGTTTTCGCCACAATCAAGCCCACTTAGCTTGCTACACCATTTGCAAAACCTTAGCGAGTATTGTGGTTTGTTACATGTTTTTTTAAAAATATATCTATATATATATAATACTTTTATTAATAATATAATAATATTAGATATCATTGTTGGGATTCAACTGGGTCAATTAATTCATTCATCTATGACTATTTCCATATGATGGAATCGTCACTGACTAATTTCTCATGATTTTTGAACAGTCCACTTAGCACAAATTGCATCGGGTGATGCTCACAAGGGGAAGAAGTCGGATTGAAAGTAGTGAAATGAATCACATAGCGTCAATCATGACTTCCGGGGCTTGCACCCAGTAACTAGGACTTCCCGGGAGGTCATCCATCCCATAACCCCTCTGGCTCAAGCGCGCTTAATTTTGGAGGTTTTCCCACAATCAAGCCCACTTAGCTTGCTACCCCATTTGCAAAACCTTAGCAAGTGTTGTGGCTTAGCAAGTATACTTCCTAAGGTTTTGCAAATGTCCTAAGGTTTTGCAAATGGGGTAGCATGCTAAGTGGGCGTGATTGTGGGAAAACCTCCACAATTAAGCATGCTTGAGCTAGAGGAGTTATGGGATGGGTGACCTCCGGGAAGTCTTGGTTTAATGCACTGTGGAAACCCCTTAGACTTAAATATAATAATAATTCAAAATAAAGTTATAATTTAGTTATTTTTTATGATTTTTTTTAATTTTTATTTTAGCCTATGGTATTGTAACAAAGCCTATTTATAAGTTAAGCATCTCCAAAATAAAGTGCAGTGAATCTCTATAATTAAGAATCTTGTTACACATTTTTTAATATATATATATATGTTTATCTTTTATATTAATTTTTAATAATATTTTAAAGTTAGATATGAGAATTTTGTGATCCATAAAGTAGATAAATGTCTTTTTGGATTAATCACATCATTAGGATTTGACTTGACGTTTCAAACCAACTAATGTGGTTCATCTTCAGGGAAAGCCAGCGAACTTTATTGAATAAATAGGGTGGATGCATCATAAAATTATATTTTAGTTAATTTTTATGATTTTTTAAAAATCTTGATAATGTGAGATTTATCATATGATAATTGTCTTGATACCTATTGGTATTTACCAGTCTTTAATTTATATTACTAAACTAACCTAATTGCAATCATGATATATTAAATTGTTTTTCTTTCCATTCTTCCATTTATATCTACACAAGCTGTACTCTGTTATGGCTTTTATGAAGTGATACAGCTTTGCTACTAAAATGTTCTTCTCAGTGACTCAGTCCATTTTCTTCCAGTTTGATTACTCAAAAATTAAACATAAGATATAATATATTTGTACGACATTAAATACGAAATAAATTACTGCAAAGAAAGGATGTTGGACCAGTCAAATATATGGGACAATAATGAACTGAGAATCACTGTTACATCACAGAGAAAACTCATAAACTGACAAATGCACTCTAGGAAATTAATGACTTTGAAATGTTGTTGTTACCTGAAGGTCTGAGTGGCAGAAACAAATCAACTTCTAAACCAGGAAAACAATTGTTATTTCTCATTTGAATTCTTTATACTTTTGTACCTCCAGCAGTATGGCTTCTGACTTTCAGCTTTGTGTACCAATCTCGTGCAACATGTTATGACCGAGAACAATATTGAAAACGGGCTCTTAATTAAAATTTGCCCATATTTTTATTTGACAAAATCTGATCATGCCTGTTTCAAAGATATGATGAGGATGGTTTTGACTTCTAGGTCTTCAAAAGTTTTTCACCTTAGAGATAAATTTACAAAATGCACCTAACAAAGGTCATTTCCTGCCATGTATACTATATGTAACACTCAGCTTGGACATAACATTACAAGTTAACCTTTTTAACCAAAATCTCTGAACATGCGAATTATACAAAATAATAATTCAAGAAGTATGGCTCGAAGGTATTATTACAGGGGTTGCATGGCAACCTGACGCATGAAGAAATTGAGGAAGTGTCTTTGTAAAATCAGGAACTTTTGTAAAATCAGGAACTTTTATTACATGGCTTAAGTATGTCCTTGACAGAGTGTAATAGTCTCTAACTATACTACAGAGTTGAGTTTTTTTGGAATTTTTTTTGGTGGGTTGTAGATTTTTTCGGTCTAATTTTTTTAAAATCTGGTAAGAATGGTAGGAATTTATTGAAATTACAATCTTTATGGGTAACCATGCACTATTGAATCGAAGTGTTCTAGAGGTTTTTCAGAATGTTGGTGCTCAATACATATATACAATAAAAAAAACCAATTTAAATAACACAAATAAAGATTTCACCTCAATTTTATTTTGCCATATTCCAACACAGAAAATCCAAAATGTTGCACTAAAAATAACTCCGATGTAAGTTCTTGTTGAGCTACTAATTGCACAGTGGTCCTTATAAGTTATGTCTGGTCCATAGTGCCAAGCTAAACACATTTTCAGTCCATTCTATAATTTTTTCAAAGTTTAAATTGTAGCAAATCTTAACACCAGAAAACAAAAGTCGGAACAGGTTCGCTAGAACCCAACCTAGGCTTAACGGTAAGATCTTCCCTTGGGCTTTAAGTATTAGAGATGGCCAGGGTCATTTTATAATAGAAATGACTTAATTTCCAACTGTACTTGAATTGAGAACCAATCCCCGCCACAACAATATATGACAGAATGGGATAACGACACAGATGTGATAATTGATGTTGTGCAGACATGGATCATAGGCAAATGGGCAGGCTACAAAGACCAAATGTGTGCTCCTTCAGGAACCCGCTTTTACCAGTTTACTATACCAATGATTATTGAATTCAGGAAAGATTGCACGTATGGAGATTCATCAGCACTTAAATTACCAGACACCGCCAAAGGCGTGAATGGCTGTGAGGTATAAGGGTTTCTACTTTAGAACATTTGAATTCAAAATATTGTATCAGGGTTTGATATTATGTGCAGTTATGTATCAGTATAGAGTAGAGGTGCACATCAGATATTTTTGTAGGGCATTGGATTTTTCTGACTGAAACTGTTTTGCATTTGGGTTTTTTTCAGCATAAGATGCCGAGAAGAGTAATACACGCATGCCATGCAGGAGGGTTGACACATGCTCTGGAAGGCTATGAGCATCATGAAGTTGGGGCAATCGATGTAGATCGCCTTGATATTGTATGGGAGGCAGCAATGAAACATGGGCTCAGGCCTGTTTCACAAAGCAAGATTCAGTAATTGATTTCTATTTCTATTAGATTGGAATGTTTGTTTGGTTTAGTACCTGTGCTCAATCGCTGGTCAAGTCATATTATAGGTTTTTATGTGCACTTTTGCACAACTGGACTTTTGGAAGGCTGCTTATGTTCTTGGTACTGATCGTCCATCTATTCTCATATACTGATGAGAAATGAACCTGTTTATGTCGATCTACAAGCGTTCATATTAAGTTTGACTAATAACATGCAACTAGTAAGGAATAATGAGCCAGATGAATTTTAATAAAAGGCTACAAAAGTCGCCTCTATTCTCATATATTGATGAGAAATGAACCTGTTTATGTCGCTCTACCAGCATTCATATTAAGTTTGACTCATAATATGCAACTAGTAAGGAATAATGAGCCAGTGAATTTTAATAAAAGGCTACAAAAGAATAAGATTTTTAGAATTTTAATTTAATTATCAATAAATATTGATTGGAAGGTAGGGACCTAACTTTTATGGAATATTTCAAAATATTCTTAGTAATAATCACAACTTAAAAAGTTGAAATTTATGTTATTCTAATTGTTTTTTTTAATTAAATTGATTAATTTTCAAAAAATGTCATATTGAGTTATGGTTTTTTGGGCATGTGGCATGAATAAGTCATGGTATTGGCCCATGTAACAAATCCTATTTGTAAGTTAAGAATCTCCATGGTAAAGTGGTAAAGTAAAGGTGAATCTCCATAGTTAAAATTTAGTTAATTTTTATGAATTTTTAAATCTTTAGTAACGTGGAATGTACTATAAAGTAAGTGTTTTGATGCTGATCAGTATTTACCAGCCTTATATATATATATATATATATAAACCAAATTATAATTTATATAAAAATATATTAAATTGTTCACGGGTCTTAGATAGATGATAATCGGATGTACTGTAAAGGCACTCCTAGATGTTAAGTCACCGGTTCAATTTCCTGCCTTATTCTGGTGTTATTTGTGAACATGACTATGATATAGCTTCATCTTGACTGAACTTTTATCTATTAACTTTAAGCTTTTCATAAATTGGAAACATAAATATGAATTTAAGAACATGTAGTAGTTTGTGAACATGCTCATGATATAGCCTCTGCCTAGTCTAAAAAATCCACAAAATAATCCAGAAATTTCGGCAAGATTATGAAAAAATTTGGCAGAAATTTCTGAAAATTCGGCAGAAATTTCTGAAAATTTGGGTTACGGGTGTCAAACTTCAGGATTTTGGGCACTTCAGGGGTTGGGAGGGGTTGGGGTTTGATGGCGCTGAATCCATTTCCATTATAAAAAAGGTTGGGAGGGGTTGGGGTTTGATGGCGCTGAATCCATTTCCATTATAAAAAAATGATTCAAACACTCCAACTACTTGATTTTTTGAATTTTTTTTTACCCGATTCCGACAAAAACACTGTAATCCTAATAAATAAACAACTCCTATAACCTCATCTTAACAATTTTATATATTAGCTTTAAACTTTTCATTAAAAAAACATAAATATGAATTTAAGAACATATAAATACCATTATTTTCAACACTTATAAAATATGATGATTATCATTTTTTTAAAATTTAATTTTATCATCATAATTATTTCTCTTTATTTATATTTATTTAGAAATCTATTTTAAAATTTGGTATATAAAATCACAATTTGCATAATAATATATGTAACCGCTTTAGCTTCTCATGAATCTTACCATTCAAGTAGAAACAGGGATTTAAGAACATTAAACATTTATCCTAACATGATAATTATCATGCTCGTCTTTTTTAATCAAGAATCCATTTTTATACGAAGGAATTTAAATCATGCCTATTTTCTTAAGATATCAAGAAATTCAAGGTATTAATTTGGTTATATATAATATAGATAAAAGCTATAAAGAATTATATATTAATGAAAATGAAAATTATTTATAACTCTGTTTTGATTATAAATTTAATTTTATTATAATAGAAAAATAATAAAAATAAAATAATATATTTTTTAATTATTTAAAATTTATAAAGTTTATATATAAATTGTTAAAATAATATGTAATTTTTTTTTTTTTTAAATATTAAATTTGTATTGAGATATCTAATAGGTATGCTTGGATTATAAATTTAATTTTATTATAATAGAAAAATAATAAAAATAAAATAATATATTTTTTAATTATTTAAAATTTATAAAGTGTATATATAAATTGTTAAAATAATATGTAAACTATTTTTTTCAAATATTAAATTTTTATTTAGATATCTTTAAATTATTTTTATGATATTATAATAGGTATGATCAAATATTTGTAATATTAGTTTTAATAAATGCAAAATTAATTTCGTGTATGTTAAATTTTTTAAATTTAGATTAGATTCTTTGAATTTAGATTAAATTTAATATTTGATAAAATTTCTTAGAATATAAATAAATAATTTATTTATTTTAATTCAGATTTGAAAATTTATAATAAAAATAGTGTGAGTTAATGCACAATATAAATAAATTAGAAAATTAATGTGACAATTTTGATTGTTTTTTATTTGTGAAATGCACCGTAAATATTTTATATAAATAATTGATAAAATTGGGTTGAGTAAGGGACACGAATTCCAGGGATTGGAAGAGGTCACTTACTTGGGTGGTTGGAGATTTTCTTGCCGCAAGAAAGAAATTCTAAATTGGTCATATTAGCTCTTGAAGGTTGGGTGGTGAAATTTAATGGCCTGGTATTTTCAAAATTGATGGCCGCAGGAGGAGTATGTAGGCTTGTACTTGCTTTGGTAAATTCTACAAGGCAAGGGGATAATAACTAAAAAAGGAAAAATGATAGGTTGCTAGTTGGTATGGTGTGATAACCACCCACTATAGCAAGCCAACCAACAGAGAAAAAAGTGGAAATAGTTGGATTGGTGGTGCCCTTCCTACTCGTTGGAAAGATTGTGGCAGGAAAAAGTCAGAGTCAAAAGGATTCATTCGAATTGCTGGAGAGGAATTTGGATGGGGGAGGTAGCAACAATAAAATAGGCATTTGAATTATGAGGGGGGCATTCAAAAGACATGAGAAGAATGCAGAGGAAAGAAGGGAACACATCAGAGAAAAGGGGAGAGGGTCTGAGCTGCGGGAAGAGCACAAAAAAGAAGGAACATAGGCCATTTGAATAGTTGAAAGAGGGTAGTTGAATCGTTGAAAGACACTAGAGGTAGTATTGTCTGGTAACTGTGAATAGAGACAAAGTGATTTCTAGATTTTCAACGTTGTTATATGCATATCATACCATGCTTTGTGTTTTGTATGTATTGTGTCATACATGTGTATTCATTGTGTGTATTATGTGTATGTGTATGTGTTGTTTAATGTTTTTGGGCAGGAATGCATGGGACTGTTTTGGCCCTTGTGTTGTGTAATGTGTGAAATAGGCAAGTATGGGACTGTCTGGGCCTACGAAGGTGTGGAATACACCTATATTCCTATCGACAGAAGACTATCTAGGTGGTAGTGCCCATATTCGCAAGGTAATGATTGGGCTTATTTATATTTATTTGTTAGTAAATGCTTGCCTTGGGGCCGATGACCCACTTAGTAAATTTGAAATTGAAGAGAAGAGAAGAGAAGGCATTGGGTGCTTGTCAGCCGACAACCGATCCAATGTGTGTACGTGGTCAAAGAGAAGAGAGGGCACTGGGTGCTTACTACACTGACAACCTATCCAATGTGTGTATGGGAAAAGAAAGACTACTGGATGCTTTCCAGGATGGGCAACCGATCTAGTATGTGTAAGGAAAACAACAAAGAGAAAATCAAGATAAGTACCAACATTTCATTGATTTTGAACTTTTAAATTATGAATCTAAATTCAATATTTTGATTTAGGATGGTTTGGGTTATGAGCTAACATGGTTTTTTTGTGATAGGAATTAAAGTAGAATTCCAAGTTCACCTCATTTACAAAGTTGACAACAAGGTGGAATGAAAGCAGTATGCTAAAGTCAAAGATTTCAGCATATTTTTTCATCCCGATGTTGAACTATAGTAGTGGTTCGAAACATCGATTAAAACATTTTGAATGCGATGGATCCAGAAACCAAATTGCAACAAGAAACTGGTCGTATAAGTACACATTCAATGTGGGACACTAGCACTCAATGGTACCCACTGATCACCATGAAGCATGCTATGACCAGTATGATAGTTTTGGAGGCAGGGATATCCTTGGGTTTGAGATCCTCCCGATGTGAGGAAATTTTGGCAAGGAATGGATCACTCGAGGGACTGAGAAGTAGAGAAGTGGATGCTTGGACTTGGAAGGTGTGTGACTGGACAAGAGAGGGTGACCAAATTGTGCGAGGGAATGGAAAGCAGAGAAAGGAAGGCCATAAAATAATTTGGCTTTTAGTCATGAGCATGGCAAATTAGAATTAGAGGCACTTTGGCGGTGTGCCGAGAAATAATGAGTCGAGAACCGTTCACTGAGGGAACAAAGAGCCTAAGATAACAACATAGGACATTGGAGGCAGAAAACACTTCAACTAAAATGAACAATCCAAGTTGATCTGGACACATCTAAAGCATCCAAAGACGACAAAGAGGAACATTGAAAAATGGTTGAATTATAACATAAATTTTATCATACATTTTAATTTTTGGTTGTAGCAAATGCATAGAATACTATAAATACTATGAAGTGCTAAACATATAAGCTCTATGGAACTATATGACTATTTTAAAATATGTTTTTGTTGTATATGTGTCATTGAACACTGAGGATGGTGTTCTCCTAAGGCGGAGGGGTTTGTGACAACCCCAATCATTTTTCATTTGTGAAATGCACTGTAAATATTTTATGTAACTAATTAAAAAAATTGGGTTAAGGGACATATTCCAGGTGCTTGGGGAGGTCACTTGCTTGGGTGGTTGGATATTTTCTTGCTGCAAGAGAGAAATTTGAATTGGTCATGTAAACTCTTGAAGGCTAGATGGTGAAATTTAGTGGCTTGGTATTTTTAGAATTGATGGCTACAAGAGGAGTATGCAGGCCCATCCTTGCTTTGGAAAATTATACAAGGAAAAGGGGCAAGAAATAAAAGAGGAAAAATGATAGGTTGACAACTCCATCTCGTGATCAAATAGCCCCATGAAAAGTTTCCAAATCTAGATTTCCTCATAAGTTTCCAAGTTGGAAGCCATGTACTCGGCCTCAACATAACTTAGTGCAACTAACTTCTGCTTCCTACTGAACCAAGAAACTGCTCCCGATCCCAAGCTGAAACAACACCCAAAAGTTCTCTTTCTATCAGTTGTACTTCTTTCCCAATCAACATCAGTGTACCCCTTTAGCTTCAATCCATCCATCTGAGTATATCTTCTTCCATAATAAACTGTGCCTTAAAGGTATCTCAACACATGTTTAGCAGCCACCAAGTATACTTTCTTTGGCTCTACCATAAACTAACTAAGTGTATTGACTACAAAACAAATGTTTGTTTTGGTATTGACCAAGTACATGAGAGATCCAATGATTTATCTATATAATGTAGGGTACATTTCCTCTGATCTGGAAGTATCAATCTTCTTCCCATTGGTCACTAGTAGTGTAGACATGGGTTTGTTGTCCATCATCCTGAATCACTTCAAGATCTCAATTGTATACTTTCCATGCTCGAGGAATATCTCTCCATCCTTCTGCCACATCTCCAAGTCCAAAAAATAATGCATCAACCCTAAACCCATCAAGTTGAACTATGTTGCTAGTTCCCTCTTGCATTCTACTATGAGCCTCCCACAACCAACGAGAAATAAGCCATCCACATATAGAACCAAAATGAGATGCTCACCCTTGACCTGGATGTAATATAGGTTTGGGTCCGCCTCACTCTTGGTGAAGCCCGTACCCTGTAAGTAGTTGTCATTCTTGTCATACCACACCCCGAGAACCTACTTGAGTCCATTTAATAATCTCTTCAATATGCACACATGAGAATCCATCTCATGCACTTTAAAACCCTCTGATTTCTCAATGTAAATCTCTTCCTCAATCCCACCATTGAGGAAGGTCGTCTTCACATCCATTCGGTGAATCCTACAACCCATTTGTGTTGTAATATAAATTACCACCATGATGGATAAATATTTGGCTATTCACGAAGGTCTCATTGTAGTCAATCCCTTCCTTCAGTGGAAACCCCTTAGCCACAAATCATACCTAAAGCCTTTCCACATGCTTAATCTTGTAGACCCATCTAGAGCCAACCACAAATTTGTCCTCTTGCCATGGCACAACCTCCCAAACATTGTTATTCATGATTGAAGAATACTATTCCACCATAGCATCCATCCACACTTGATGCTCGGATGCCTCCTGGAAGATAGAAGGTTCAGCCTCAATCAACTCACTCATCAATGCCATATAGTTTTAATATCTCTATGGCGGCTTGCTCTGTCTAACTAAATATCTAATAGTACCTATGTACTCTTGTGCATCTCTTGGTGTCTTATTTTCCTACTTGTCCCTCTTCATCCCTATGTAGGCAGTATGAGCCTAAGTGAGAGGAGTACTTTATTCCTCATTCTTTTCCTCTTGCTTGACCTTCTCATTCTGCACACCACTTTGTCACACAATAACCCATGTTTTTGCACTATATCTGTCTTTGGTGTCACCTACTCTCGAATCTCCATTGCAGATGAATATGTGTTGCAAGAATTCTTGAGATCCCTCTGCTCCTCAAACCTTTCATCCCTATGTAACATTGTTTTATTGAGTGTTGAAATATAAATCTTGTATGATTTTGAAGTTTCGTTGTACCCCACAAGAATTCCATTCTCCTCAATAGGTTCCAATTCTGTTCTCTTCTCTAATGGAACATGGAAATATAGTAGACAACCAAAGATATAAATATGTGACCAATTTAGATTCTTCCCTATAAAATTGTCCTTAGGTGTCAACCTTCCCAAGATCTTATGTGGACTCAATTTTTGCAAATAAACAACAATGTTACAAGCCTCTGCCCATAAAAGAATGGATAGCTCCTGCTCATGTAACGTAGCCTTGGCCACTTTAATAATTTCCCTATTCTTCCACTCTGCAACCCCATTTTTCTAAGGGTTGTATGGAATTTTCAACTCTTTTTTGATACCCTCATGTGCACAAAAGTCCTTGGAGGAATTCAAGGTGTAGTCGCCTCCATTATCAGACTTGAGTGTCTTGATCTTTCTCCCTGTATGGTTTTATACAAGGGATTTGAACTCCTTGAATTGACATAATACCTCATCCTTCTTTCTCAGGAAGTATATATAGGTCTTCCTGGAGAAGTCATCTTTGAAGTTCACATGATAGTGGTATCCCCTTAAGGACACTATTGACATGGTATCACACACATGAATGTATTAGGTCCAATATTCCCTTGCCCCTAGTATATTTTTTGGGAAAGGTGGTCTTGGCATATTCGCCCATTATACAATCCTTGCACATGTCATGCTGCTCGACCCAGAACTTAGGCATTCCTGTCACAATCTCCTTGAGCACATTGCGTGCTCCATGGTGTAAATGAGCCATCCTCCTATGCCATAATTCACCCAAACCTTGGATGCCACTCAACAGTGCTTGTGTTAGTTTAAACTAAAGTCTTAACATGTCACCTTTTCTGACTCCTATCACATTTATTTTTTTGGAATCCTTAGGTCGAATAAACACTTTACCATCCTCAAAGTTCACAAAGTAATCCTTGTCTTCCAAGGTAGCAACAAAAATTAGTTTTTTGGTCACTCTCGGAACATACAACACATATTCCACTAGAAATGGTTTTCTAGAATCCCTCCGAAGCTTGATAGTGATAACTCCTGCTACTTTGTACTTGGCATTGTCCCCAAGTTCTATGTAAAAGTCCATTTCTTTCTCCTTTTGGATGGTGAAATACTCCTTCACTCCTGTCATGTGGCACGAAGCACCACTGTCAATATACCACACATTGGTGGATACTGAACTTGAGAAACTGTAAATCAATGAGAACTAATTTTTGAAAATGGTTGCAAATTCATCTACTTCATCTATAACAACAAATTTTTTCTTTTGTGTCCCCTTTTTGTTTTAATGGCATTGGTTGTTGAAGTGTCTTGGATGATGACAAGAAAAACATTGTATCTTATTGAGGTCCTTTTTCTTCTCTCCCTTAGAATTCAAACCATTCTTTTCCTTCATATCACCCTTATCAACTAAGGAAATATTATCTTCTTCTTCCTCAATTTTTATTCTTATTTTTTATTTTTTATTTTTATATTTTTCTGGTCACGTCATTGAGTCCCTTCATTGATCTATTCTTGAATTAAATTATCCCACATTCTTTCCCAAGTGTGAAGGTTCTCTCGATGCACATTGCATTCTAAAAATACATCCCATTGTTTTATAAAGCCATTCAAGGCAATATGCACCTGTTCTGGTTCAGATAAAATTTCTCCTACCACTGCCATCTCATCCCATAATTGAGTGATCTCGGTGAAATAAGAAGTATGCCTCACCCTTCGACATCCTTGTCTTTTGTAACTTGTCCCTCAGTACCATCTTTCAACTCTGATAGTCCCCCTAGTACAACTTGGTGACTGCATACCACATTCCTTTTGTTGTCTTCTTTTCGGATAAATGTGGAATAAAGTGATCTTTGATTCCATCCAAAAGGATCCTTTGTGCCCTTGCCTCTTTTACCTCATGTAAATCTAGGGCTATCGTATTTGAAACTCGTGGAACGACTGTGGTATTGACGAAGTTAGATAGTTTATTTTCCTTTAGAATGGTCGTGATTTGAACCTTCCATTGAATATAATTTAAGGATCCTTCCAATTTGTCTTCATATTGAATACTGGTAGCCATGGTGGATTAAACCCTTAAACACTTGCTTTCTAAAGACTCCCACTCCTTTGAGTTGATACCATGTGTCAAATTCGCTTGGTTTTTTACTTAGAGACCACCACGTTAGATTTCTTGAACCCAAATAAAATTTAATGTTTGATAAAATTTCTAAAAATAGAAATAAAACTAATTTCTCCAGATTCAAAAATTTATAACAAAAAATACTTTGGGTTCCTAAATTAGCTAAGCGCAACATAAATAAAACAGAAAACCAAGTACATAAAAAAATTTGATACATTTTTTTACTGTGGATTCCCAAGGTGGGGAAATAAGAAAACCTGGGCTCTTTATTCAGTTTCAGAAAATTATTTACAACAAATGTTTTCTTAGGAATTTACAACAACAATTTACTCAAAAATTTTCTTCCCTTCAAACCAACAAATTAATTGTACAACCCAATGGACTTTTGCTTGTCTGTCCCATCCAAATCGATTTGTACAACTCATTGGAAATTGGCTTGTACGGCCTAAGAAAATTGTCCTAGCAACTTGCCCCCTTCAGCTAAATCAATTTTCCCATCTCATCCCTGTCAAATCAGCCTGATTTCTACTCAATCAAAGCGACATGTACAACTTGGTAACTTGGCATCCACTAGTATTTTTACTTCCCTTGAAAGATATCCTCTTCTCTGATCCAAACTATGCAAGTATAATCTATATTGTAATGAGTTGGAAATGGTTAGGGAAACCATATGAGGTTTAGAGTTGGTGAGAATTTCCTTGAATGAATTCTATAAACATTGGGATGTTTTTGTTTGAGGAATCAAGGCATGATAAAACATTGTCACCTGGGAAATACTACGAGATGAGTTCATAGGGGAGATGAGGATAGGTTCCCATTAGGAGGTTCAAATATAGAAAGTTGAGGAGGAAGAAAATATTGATATTGCAGGAAAGGGAAAAGGAATATCTAAGAAAGGATTTGGTTGTGGGGTGGCCTCAAAAGGTGAGAATAAAAAGGACATGAGAAAATTTAACTGCTTTGCATGTCATAACCTAAGACATTATGTCGGTTAGTTTCCAAGCAAGAAGAACGACAATGGGAAGTCACAAGTGGTAGCCTTCACAAAAGTAGATGATTTATGAACCTGATTTGTGAATGAGTTCTCATTGATTGCATGTCTTTGTAGTTTAGTGACCACTAGTATGTGGTACATTGACAGTGATGCTTCATATCAAATGGCAAGAGTACAAGAATATTTCACTAGCCTTACAAAAAAGAGCTTGGAGTTTCACATATAATTTGGTAACAATACCTAGTGCAAGGCAACAAATCTAGGAATAGTCTTGTTCCAAAGGGAGTTCGAGAAACAAATTACAGTGAGGGACATATTGTATATTTTGAGGCTGAAAAATATTTTTCTCTCCATTTGAACAATGGAGGAAAAAGGATAGATGTTACCTTCTAGGATAGGAAGTTGTATCTCCGTTCAAAGGGATCTATCTTTAAGACAATCGAGGCTATTGGAGTTAAAAGGGGCAAGTTATATAGATAATAGTTTGAGCCAACCTGAGCATTCATTCACAACAATAGTGACCTATGTGAGTGATCCAATCATAGGTCAAGTACTACTCTAACCATCGTTTACTGTGTGAAGATATTTTAATTAACTATGGCTTATACAAGTTTAAATGAGCATGTTAGTCCATCGATTACTATGCATAAACACATAAAAATAAGTAAATGAACTTAACATATCAAGAAGCACATACGCGTAAGCAAGAGAGAGGCAACCAATTGGTAACGGAGTTCAACCCTCCATCTCTCTGAGGCTACATCTCCAGATTTGCTTCAATTGGAATGCACATCTTCTATATTCCCTCTTCAAAGTAAGCTCTCCAAGCTTTCTTACATTCAAGCTCTATGGCTGATCATTAGCTAAGCACTATGGCTCTCAATAGCTAAGCATTCTCTCCTTTCTTCCCCCTCTTCATGGCTCACATAAGGAATATATATAGTTTTCCCTCACCCACTCTCCAACAAAGAGCATTAATTACAAGACCCATAATTGTAGGACCTAATTACAAGGAAGTAAAAACAAGATCCATGAAAGTAGGATCTCCAACTATCTCAGGCTCATAATTGGGAAAAGTCTCAAAACCACCTAAAGACTCTTCAACCATGCCCTTGATTCCCTCAACTTACAATTGAGAAAAATAGAGAATTGGTGTGAGGTGGTTTCTCACACAAAAACCAATTTCCCTACTTACATTAAATTAATAATATGTGAGACAAATTTCCTCTCACAAATATTAATAATTTATATCAAAATAGAATAATAATGCATGGGTTTAATAAAGGCTCATAAAATTCACAATTAAATGCATGAGCATAATTTCACCCACTTAAGCACTTTGTCACCAACTTCAAATCAACATGGCACAAATCTCTTTCATGTGTGAAGGTCCTTTCGTATCAAACCTCCCCATAAAGAAACTTTTGGCCTCCAAAAGTATCAGCTTCAATCCATCATCAATTGCATGCAAATGTCTCTGAAAGGCACATTCCCGCATGACTCCTTCACCTGACGTACTTCAAAATCAGAATGCAATGCCAACACCTACAACAATTACAACGCAAATGTCTGAAAAGACACATCCCTTGAAGACTCCTTCACCCAATGTACTTCGGAATCAGGATGCAAAGCCAACACTTGCAACTGTTGCAATGGAACTGAAAAGGCATATCCCTTGAAGACTCCTTCACCCAATGTACTTCGGAATTAGGATGCAAAGCCAACACCTGCAACTGTTGCAACACAAATGTCTGAAAAGGAATATCCCTTGAAGAATCCTTCACCCAACGTACTTCAGAATTAGGATGCAAAGCCAACACCTATAACTGTTGCAACGCAAATTTCTGAAAAAGAACACCCCTTCAAGACTCCTTCACCTTGGTTCTTTAGAATCAGAATGCAAAAGCCCACATCTGCCTAAAGTTGAAACCTGTAGCTGATCATACATGTTTACATCTTTTGAAACACTTGCCAAGAGTTCATTGGTCAAGTTTACATGCCAAAATGGCTTAGGCAAATTGCCTCATTCAACTTGATTACAAAGAAGCCAACAAGGCTTAATGCGCAAAAATACGCCTCTCACCCTCCCTCACATAAGAGTGGTTAAAACAAGCCATTTACAATGCTTCATAATCATCTTTTACATCATGACTTTCATGGTGGAAACTATGGCCTTTTACATGGCATTCAAAAATTTACATGCCAAATTTTTGATGCCAAAATATGATGGAAACTATAGCCCTTTTGCATGGCAATTACAAGGCAATTTAATGTGCCGAATATGTGCACAAAGGAAAGTACAAAGTTTTCGAACCCCCCCTCTTACATAATGTGTACATAAACAAAGAGCACTAATGGTGGAAAAATAAAAATTCCACCCTTTGACATATTATATGCCAAATAACATATGCACTTGGAAGGTGAAAATAATTTAAATCCCCCATAACCATTTAACAGAGCGGGATGAGAACCATCAAGAGAAATGTATTTCTTGAAATTAAAGAGCCTCTTAAAGTAATCCTTGAACACAAGGTTAAAATCCTAAGTGGGAAAATAACACATAACATTTGCAGTGTTTCCTCTCCACAACTCAATGATGCCTTCATCCTTCATTGTCTTAGTAAAACAATCCCCAATCCCTTTGTATGGTTCGGCGAGACATCCAGTATCACCATCATCAAATCCATATTAGCCTCCTGTATCCACAACTCTAAAGGGTCTGCCAACTGAAAGGGAGCTAAAAACGGGTGTAATTTGCTGACGACGTTCAACAACAGTGATATCAGACCCCTCTATTTCTTCTTGATCCTCGTTGACAAAAATATCTTCCATAAACTTCCAAGAATTCACTTCCTCAGAGAGTCTAAGGGGAAGAATGAAATTACCAATTTGAAGATCGAATTTGTAGAGTGTCGCATGGCCAACCATGGGGTCAATCGAATTAATATTCGAAATCTTGACTTCCTCAGGTTTCCATCCCCTTCTTTGGACAATGGAGTCTTCCAAATAAGAGATAATTTTTACAGTGGTTGGTTCCGCTGAAGCACCTGATCCACCGATAACCACGAAAAGAAACACCATAAATCGAAACATACAGAACCTCCAGAACCTCCAGAGGTGTGGCAACACCATAGATTCATTGAACACAAACCTTCAAAAAAATTTACACCAGATCGAACCGATAACTTAAAAACAATTGAAAGTCTGTGACAAGATTCGATCTGGTTGTGGCATGAGCAACTGAGGGAGAAAATAAATTATTTTTAATTCTCCACATTTCTTTCAAATTCATCCCTAGTGTCGATGAAGAAAATAAATTACCCACTCTTCTCAGTGCTCACGCTCGCATGAGCAATCGCCGGAAATGATAATACGGCCCCCTTTGGTGACGATGGTTGCAGTGGTTAAAGGGTTGAGCGATACCCAAGATGCCCACACCTCCACAAAAACTCTTATCTATCATTAGCATTCCCGATAATGGTGGCAACTGTCACATACAGAAACAAAAGCATGGCCATGAACAACCTGAGCATTGATTCATGATCCTTCTTCGCTGGCCAAGAACATAACCAACAGAGCCACGTCCTCCAACAATTACATTATATATCCTATAGTTGATGGAGCATCATACTTATCAATCAACGCAACATAAAATTTGGCCAAAATGATCCCACAAAATCTGCAGATGATCTCAACGACCTTGGCAGAGATATCTTACGCCCTTACACTCTGGAATCTGATCCTCAATCAACTGCTCCGCCATTGGCACTGGATAGTCGGATCAAAAAGGGAAAAGGCAAATCAATTAGCTTAGAAAAAAAATACTAGAAAATTCATTGCGTCCATGGCTTGGCTTAAAGAACTCACAGTCGCCGATGAAAAGGGACTTCAAACATTGTTTAACAGAGAGTTGATATCCGTTTGTTGAGACGGTGGCTCCTGGCGCCGCCTCTCATCAATTTCGGGCGCATTGCCCACTTCTTCAAGTTTAACTGTAATGCATAGCCAACCATTTTAGAAAAGGTCGTGATCGTTACATCTTTTCCTTCTTGTTCAATCTTTGCCTTCCAAAGGGGGAGACAGAAGCTAGGATCAAAAGACTCTCCATACATCAATTCGTTTTCAAGAAAAATGACAGGATCTGGATCGCGGATGGTAGCTTTCATCAATCCACGAGAATTCGACAGAGGATACAACCAGAATTCCTCTCTGAGTAGCATGAAATGATCCTATTGCTATCGGATCTTTCATAAAATCATGCTGGTTGTAGGACTGAGACCCAAGTGAAAAGGATAAAATTTGCACTCTATCTTTAGCTGCATGGGGCAATATGGAATAGTGAAGGGACTGGAGCTTGTTGGCTTTAAGTACCTCGGTGGCTCGGACAGTGGTGACAAAAGGATAGAGCTTAAACCCGTCTTCCTTTTGGAGCAAGATAAAGATGATGGCCCAATAACATAAACCTGCAAATTTCTTTTCTCAGGGGAAACCAATTGACTCCAAGTATGCAACTGCAGCCAAAGAAGAAAAAAAAATTTCTTCCTCTCCAACTGTAAGACCAAGTGTTTCGAATTTCTTCCCATACTGTTTACCAGACTTTGTTGAATTGTTTGTCACGAACATAAGTCTCTTTCCCTTAAAGGACAAGAAGTTTTTTGCAGCCACCATTTTGACCAAATAAAATGTTAGTGTCCAATCTATCATCGACCGTGCATATCTGTAAATTACTAATCTGATTTTTTTTGGAAACATAATCCATCATGAATGTCGAGGGCTTCCCAACAGCAATAGGTTCTTTTTGAGTTGACCCTCTTAATGCACCAACCATAAAACTACCACCTGCCCATTCTTGAGCATAAGTGAGATGAGTGACAGCATCACAGTTTGTAGCAATGAAAAGACATCCTGGATTTTCCCGCATTCTAAACCAGAAATCTTGCAACTAAAATTGATCTCTATTATTTTTCATAGGAAGCGAATACACCACCAACAACACTAGGAACAGCATGCGCAACAAGTTGCAGTGATCCTTCAGGTCGCAATAAATTTTCCATCTGGAGGTTGTTTGATGCGATTCAAGCACCGTCGGAATCCTCTCATTGAGCTCTTCGAAATGGTGTCGTTATTTGTTGATTTTGAATCGGAAAACTTTTGAGCATTTTCCATCAAAAGAGGGATACCTTCCCCCATAAAACTCGAAATTTTGCAAAAGAGCAGAAATATAACTTGCAAAAACATTATGAACTGCTTACCAAACTGGCACCAAGCACTTTATTCTTGTAAGTGTGTTGTTCGAATGGTGGATGGAGCCTCCTTCTTCATGGGCTCTTTTACAAGCTGCCTACTTGATTTGTGGCAAATTTTGGGGTGAAAATTCCAACACTTCTTCTCCCAATGGCTATTGATCTTGCAGAAACTGCAGAAATTTTGTCATTTCCCATTCAACTATGTCTTCATGATAGGAAGATTCATAAGGTTATCAATCTTCTTTGTATCACTTCTTGTGGACAAATCTGTCTTCTTAACCCACACTTTCTTTATGTGATGCTTAACTATATCACGGTTAGAAGATCTATGGAAGCAAGCATTTCTCTTATATGTAAAAGAAGAATTGAATGACTGTTATACCTTCCTGACTTGTCCTTGAACTGATGGCGACTAGGTGGCTTGAATCCCTTCTTGGAATCGGGTGATGAAGAGATGACTTTTGCTTCAGCTACCTTCGAGCATCCTCCTTTCTCTTCATGTCCATAACCCAAGCCTGAAAATGGTTGTCTTGGTACAACCTCCAATGGATGGGTGACTCCTTGGCCATTTATTCCAAGTCCACCTCCTCTATATCCCATCTTCATGAGGATATTCATGCCAACATTAGTTTCATATTGAGAGAGAACAGAACATGAAGTAACATTATATACCTCGGTTTGAGATGCACCCTTTTCGTCTCAACCTTCTGCAACTTAGACAATAACTCCTCTTTAGATCGTAGCATCTCTTGAAGCTCCTCCTTATCCTTTTCAGCTACCTCCAATAGTCTTCGTAACTCTGCATTGTCGGCTTGAATGCTGCCATTTATCTCTTGCAACTATTGCATTCTTTCAGCGTGCTTCGCTCCTCTTCCCATCCTGCAAAGCAGTCACATGCTCTGATACCAAACTTGATCCGATCACGGGTCGAGTACTACTCTAACCATCGTTTACAGTGTGAATATATTTTAATTAACTATGGCCTATACAGGTTTAAATGAGCATGTTAGTCCATCGATTATAGTGCATAAACACATAAATATAAGTAAATTAACTTAACATATCAAGAAGCACATGCGCGTAAGTAAGAGAGAGACAACCAATTGGTAATGGAGTTCACCCCTCCATCTCTCTGGGGCTACATCTCCTGATCTGCTTCAATTGGAATGCAGATCTTCTATATTCCTTCTTCAAAGTAAGCTCTCCAAGCTTTCTTACATTCAAGCTCTATGGCTGATCATTAGCTAAGCATTATGGCTCTTAATAGCTAAGCATTCTCTCCTTTCTTCCCCCTCTTCATGGCTCACATAAGGAATATATATAGTTTTCCCTCACCCACTCTCCAACAAAGAGCATTAATTACAAGACCCACAATTGTAGGACCTAATTACGAAGAAGGAAAAACAAGATCCATGAAAGTAGGATCTCCAACTATCTCATGCTCATAATTGGGAAAAGTATCAAAACCACCTAAAGACTCTTCAACCATGCCCTTGATTCTCTCAACCTATAATTGAGAAAAATAGAGAATTGGTGTGAGGTGGTTTCTCACATAAAAACCAATTTCCCTAATTACATTAAATTAATAATATGTGAGACAAATTTCCTCTCACAAATATTAATCATTTATATCAAAGGAGAATAATAATGCATGGTTTAACAAAGGCTCCTAAAATGCATAATTAAATGCATGATCATAATTTCACCCACTTAAGCACTTTGTCACCAACTTCAAATCAACATGGCGCAAGGCTCTTCCATGTGCGAATTTCCTTTGAGATTAGTGAGCTATGGAATAGGAGGACAGAGCACTTACACAATGGGGCACTTAATGTGCTGAAAAAGATCATGACAAGTCTTCTAGATTTCATTACAAAGTAGCAGGGTGTGTGCAAATGGTGCACACTTAAGAAGTATAGAAAGATAATCTTCCCAAGCAATGATAAATATTCCAAGGGGATATTAGATATGGTACACTTAGATGTATTTGGTCTAATGTCAACAACACCTTTGATGGGTTACACTTACTTTGTTACATTCATATATGAATTCTCAAAGAAAACCTGGATATAATTCATGAAGACCAAACATGAGGTCTTCAGTTGATTCCAAGAGTTCAAATATATTGTGGAAAATTAGAAAGGAAAGAAGATAAAATTATTGTGACCCGATAATGAAGGCGAGTACACCTCCAATGATTTCAAGGTATTTTATGTTGGTGCATGGACTAATAAGAAGATCATAGTTCCATATAACCCACAACAGAATGGGGTTGCAGAAAGGAAAAATAGGGCCATCATCAAGGTTTTGAAGGTGATGATACATGATCAAGATCTGCCTATGTTCCTATGGGTAGAATCATGCAACACAATAGTCTACATTCGAAACATGAGTCCTCACAAGATGTTTGGGAGGAAGACTAATGAGGAGGCTTTCACAGGAAAGAATATTGAGATTAGACACTTTTTTTTTTCTTCGGGTGACTAGTATATTTTCATGTCCCTTATGAGCAGAGGACAATGCTAGAGCCCACTACAGATAAGGGAATATTTTTCAGATATAGTGAAACTTTAAAATTCTCGTTGTGTTTACATTCTTGTGTTGAGAAAAATAGTAGTAAAGTGAGATGTAAAGTTTGAGGAAGATAGATCCTTTAGGTGGTCTCATTACACAGTTCCGACATCAATAGAGGATTAGGAGCAAGTAGCTGTGGATGTTTAGGAGAGAAAATTTCATAGGTTACAGATACTCAAACTTCAAAGTAGGATGAGAAACATGAAGCTTCTCCTATACATGATGTTCCTTCCACTATAAGGAAGAGGAGGCTAATATGGATTATACAAACCTTGAGAGATGCTCAAGAGAATGTGGATGCTCCTAGGAGGACTTTCAGAGAGATTAGGCCACGATATAATTTATATATCTATATGGAAATGATGAGCGATCTCATTGATTTTGAGCCTTCTAGATTCAGGGAGGAAACATACCAATATGTGTGGCAAGATGCCATGGTGGAAGAGTACTCTTCCATCACGAAGAATGATGTTCTGGGTGTGGTGTCATGACTAGAGTGAAAGTTGTTGGTAAGCTCAAAATGGATCTACAAGATCAAACATTCTACATTTGGCAGTGTCGAGAAATTCAAGGCCAGAATTGTGGTAAGGGGGTTCTCCTAGAAAGAGGGAGTGGATTATGAAGAAAAAATTTCCCAAGTAACTCAATATACTTCAATAAGGGATGTGATATCTCTTTCCTCATAGATGGGGCATAAGGGACACTATATGGATTTCAAGATAACCTTCCTTAATGGCATCATTGAGGAGGAAGTAAATATTGAGAATCTAGATGATTTTTAAGTGCATGAGAGGGATTCTCATGTATGCAAGTTAAAAAGGAACTTTATAGGCTTCATCAAGAGTGAGGCAGACTCCAACTTATATTTCATTTTGGTTGGAAATGATTCTCTCTTTCTTATGTTACCTGTGGATAACCTATTTCTTACAAGATCATAAAATCTCATCAACAAATGTAAGAAGGATTTTAATTTGGGGTTTGAAATGAAGGACATAGAGCTGATGCATTATTTTATGGGATTAGAGGTGTGGTAGCATACATGTGATATTTTTCTGGCAGATGGGAAGTATGTGATGGAAATATTGAAGAGATTCAAGATGCACGATTGCAGGCTAATGTTTACACCCATTAAGACCAACGGGAAGAAAATTGATGCTTTGAGGTTTGAGTTGGTTGACCCAACATTGTATCTATAGTTGATTGTGTTCTTAATGTATCTAGTCAACACTAGGTCAAATATCTATTTTTCTGTCAACACTCTTATCTAATTCATGGTTAAGCATAGGAGGCTGCACTAGGTGGAAAAAAAACATGAGCTCAAGTACCTATGAGGTATTGTGGAATACAGGTTGAGCTATGTCAAGGGATATGGAGTTAAATTAATGGGCTACACATATTCAAACATGGTAGGAAGTTTAGTTTACATGAAGAGAACTTTAGGGTGATGTTTCAACTTGGGATAAAGGGTTGTCTCATGGTTCAACAAGAAGAAGTTAGTGACATTGAGATCTACAGGGGAAAAGTATATGGAAACCAATTTGGTAGCATGTGGAGCTATATGCATTTGGAAATTTTCTCATTAGACTATTTTGCTAGAAGATGGAACCAATAGTTATACACTACGATAATCATAGTTGCATCAAACTGTCAAAAAATCCAGTGTTCCATGACAGGTAAACACACATTGATATCAGGTACTGCTTCATCTAATATTGCGTTCAAAAGGGAGTTATAAAGATGCAACATATTTCCACAAATGAGTAGGTTGTGGACATATTCACGAAATATATAATGAAAGGAAAATCCGTATTCTTCATAGATAAGCTTAGGGTGGCGCAAAATACCTTCCTCGCTAAAAGGGAGTGTTAAATGTGGTATCTCAGCTAAGTAATTCTACATTATCATTGTGTCTAGCATGTAGATGTTGAACATAGTGTTGTCATTGATGAAAAATAGTGTGATTGATGTTAAAGGGGATGTATAAGGAATAAATAGAGTCATTCGTGTATCTATTGAATCAATGCATTAGTATGATCCCTTGCATGCCTTCATCACATGAAGCCAAAATGATCTGATGTTGATTGAGTTTTTTTTTTCAAATTCATGATGCTCATATGAATATATGGATGCCATAGTTGGATAATCCTCTCTGATACCTTTCCAATAGTATATCACTCTTGGAAAAAATCTTCATAGATGAGAAGGTATGATCATTTGAAGTTGGCAGTTTTAATGAGGACTAAAAAAACCAAATTTATTTGAAATCATCAAATTTTTTAAAGGTCACACATGTTGAGGACAAATTCAATTATTATTAATCAATCATTGGATTTTGGTTCATGAAAATGTGCACTGTTTAACCCATTCAAACCTCATGCACCTTTCAACTGATCTGACAATGAGCTACAACATGTATGGTGGATAGTATGCAGAGATGCACGGTGTTTAATTCCCCTCATATATTACACATGGTTAACATAGAACCAATGAAGTATTGTCATGTGGCATGCATCTAGTGTAGGCACATGTGGTAGGTTGTGAATGGTCAATCACAGTGACACGTGGTAAGACGATGAAATGGTAGTGCCACATGGCACCTCCATCGAGGAAAATGAAGTGGAAGATACAAGTAGTAGCTTGAAAAAAGTCTACATGGCAGTGAAGGATGATGTGGTGTAATGATGATGTTGTGGAATCAAATCATGATGCCACGTGAAATTAGAATTTGGAATTTCTGGTCAACCAATAAGCACAAATATTGATGATACATGACCCACTTAAAATGATCCACATGGAAGGTATGACATCATATTGATGTCAAAAAATGAATGACTAATGACTCTTAGACCTCGGGTCTAAGCCCTATTGGTTTTTGGTCTCATTGAAAGCATGATTCAATGGTCACATGGGGTGGTCATATGATTTTAAATCACCAATGTCATCCCCTCGTTCAACTCGTACATGTCCCAGGTCTACACACAAATGTGTATTTACACTTGACCAAAAGCTATAGTTGAGATAAGTATTATGGAAATCAGAATATCGTGGAGAAAAATGTGAAGGCATAACCTTCATGGCTAGTCTGAGGTAGTGTAGTTTGGAAGGTTACAGGGTCGTAACCCTGTGGTCTATGTTTGATTCTATTGTGTGAGCATTGTTTCGATGTGGAAGCTCTGTGATTAGCCATGGTCATGGAAATTAAATATTTTGGCTCTTTTTAGGTCCCTATAATACTAGTGTAGCCCCTTATTGCTATTGTTAGTGTACCCCACTTATTGTTATTGTTGTGCCCATGTAGTCCCCGTAATTTTATTATTGTGCCCCATAGAAGCCCACTATTGTTATTGTTGTGCCCTTACATTATTATTATTATGTAGGATCTGATTATATTGTGACCCCTTATAATCCTATATATAGAAAGGATGTCTTGTCATTTGTATCATCCAAGAATTGTTCATTTATGTGATGTAAAGGAGGTTTCCCCCTCAAAGATGCTATTTTTCAAGTCGTTGATCTATATTTTCTTCTGTTTTGTGAGCTGGTTTCATAACAATTAATATCAGAACTTTTTGGTTGCTTACTAGGTGTTTCCATTTCTTGCTTCAAGTCATTTTGGAATCGAACAATGGTATTTATGCTTCACTATTCCCCTTGAATTACTTCAAACTGATTTTTCAAACAAAACGTATGCAATTTTTTTAAATTTTAAATACACACATTTTTCTTCTTTGTAGGAGCTCGATATTGAATTTGTTGTTGCTCTGTAATTTCGAATCTCCAAGGTATGAAATTTTGTTTTGTGGTAGCCCTATGAGTCTTCTTTCCAACCCCACAAGTCGAACCAATATAATATTCTTCAAGAAATAATTATGCCTGATCTCCCACAATGACCCGATAATAGACTGGTTTAGTAGAGCCAACTTCTATGGAGTGCCACGTGTCACTGTTTCAACTTTTTGCCCTAAAAAAGATACACGGGGTAGTACCCATAATTTAATTCATTGTAAGATAGCCAAGGAATTGAATTTATTCCTATATCCAACACCAGAGTGTCAAGTGATGGTTGCAGATGGAGGAACTATAAAATACTCTAGAAAGTTCCATAATATCAAGCTAACAATGGAGTAATATGTATTGAATAGTCCAATAATATCCATTCCAATGGGTGTTGCTGATGTTGTCCTAGGAGTCCAATGGTTACAATATTTGGGTACGATAGCTTTTAATTTTCAAGAAATTTTCTTGAATTTTTTGGGGAAGGAAAAGAAGTTGAATTAAGGGGTTTCACAGGGAAACTAATAAAGATAATCAACTCTAATGGCATGACAAAGATTCTAAATAAATAACAACAAGGCGTAATTTCATAATTATTCTCACTGGAGGTTCCAACATAGAAATCATCTACTTCTCCATATCTCCAAAAAGTATTTGAAAATCATTCCAAGGTATTTGAGACTACTAAAGGCCTCCCACTTGTTTGTGATCATGATCATGCTATTCATTTGATTCCAGGAAGTGTTCCTCCAAACACCATGCCTTACAGATATCCCTATGCCCAAAAGAGTGAATTTGAACATATGGTTGCATAAATGCTAGAGGCTGGTATAATTCAACCTAGTCAAAGTTCTTTCTTTGCTCCAGTAGTATTGGTGCATAAGAAGGATGGATCATGGTGCATGTGTACGGATTATAGGGAGCTCAACAAGATCATTATTAAATATAAAATTTCCATTCCTGTCATTAATGAATTGTTGGATGAATTACATGACACAATTTACTTCACCAAGTTGGATCTTTGTTCAATATATCATCAAATTAGAATGAAGACTGAAGCAATTCTGAAAATTGCATTTAGAACTCATGAGGGTCATTATGAATTTTTGGTCATGAATTTTGGCCTTACCAATGCACCCTCTACATTTCAAGGTTTGATGAATTCCATTTGCAAACCCTTCCTTAGAAACTTTGTGTTAGTATTTTTTGATGATATACTAATCTACAACAAGTCTTGGAAGGATCATGTTCAACATGTTGATAGGGTGATCAAAATTTTAGAGGAGAAACAATTATTCGTGAAAACCTCCAAATGTTTATTTGGAGTATAGGAGGTGGAATATCTTAGTCATATTATATCTCATGAGGGTGTTAAGGTAGAACCTAACAACATTAAAGCCATGAAGGAATGGAAAATCCCCACAACCATAAAGCATCTTTGAGGATTTCTTGGGTTGACATGGTATTATTGTAAGTTTGTTAATAATTATGGGAGAATAGCAACACCTCTAACAACATTAGTGAATAAAGATGATTTTCTTGGACTCCAGAAGCAACTGGGGCCTTTGAACATCTTAAAGAGGCAATGTGCCAAGCACTGGTCTTAGTTATGCCAGAATTCACAAAAACCTTTATTGTGGAATGTCATGCCTCAGGAAAAGGAATTGGTGTTGTTTTAATGCAACAAATAAGAACCATTGCTTTTGAAAGTCGTCCAATCAAAGGAAAGTATTTACACAAACCTATGTATGAGAAGGAAATGTTGGAAATAATTCATGCACTAAAACAATGGAGGCCTTACCTAATGGGAAGACACTTCAAGGTAAAAATAGATCATTGTAGTCTTAAATAGTTTTTGGAATAAAGATTATCTTTAGAAGAGTAGAAAAAATGGGACACGAAGACATTGGGTTATGAATTTGAAATCATCTACAAAAAAAGGAAGCAAAATATTGTTGCAGATGCACTATCAATAAAATATGAGTATGTGGAAGCATTTCTTTGTGCCATTTCTATTATCCACCTAGATTGGATAACCGAAGCAAGGGATGAATGGAAGAATGATGAAGAAGTGTAGACACTCAATCAAAAGTTGGAGAAATATCCCAGTACACACGATACATTTAGCTGGAAAAATGATACATTGTGGTACAAAGATCACTTATATCATTGTAAGAATTCCCAACTCAAATTAAATATTCTTTTGGAATTGCACACCTTTCCCTTAGGAGGGCACTCAGGATTTTTAAAAACTTACCATAGGGCCAAGAAGGATTTTTTTTGGGATGGCCTTAAATCTGATATTCAAAAGTTTGTGGCGGAATGTTTGGTTTGCCAACAAAATATAATGGAGACAATTAAGACCCCGAGTTCGTTACAACCTTTAGCCATTCCAAGTCAACGTTGGGATTAGGTTTCAATGGATTTTATCACAGGTTTACCCAAGTCAGAAGGAAAGAGTGTCATCATGGTGGTAGTTGATAGACTTACCAAGTATGCACACTTTTTTGCATTATCTCATCCACTTAAAGCCAATACAGTTGCTACTAAATTTATGGAAACAATTCAAAATATACATGGAAACCCAAAGATTATTGTGAGAGACAGAAATCCCATTTTTACTAGAAATTTTTGATGAAATTATTTTCTTTTCTGGGTACTAAATTAGCTCATAGCTCATCTTAACATCCTCAATATGATGGGAAAACTGAGATAGTGAGCAAATTTTTGGAAGCATATCTTCATTTCTTTGCATCTGATAAACAAACACAATGGCTCAAGTGGTTACATCTGGTTGAATGGTGGTATAACACTTCCTTCCATGCTGCAATAAAAATGACCCCATTTATGGCACTTTATGGATATCATCCACCATCGATCACATCATATTTAAGAGAAAATTATAAGGTTCAAGCAATGAAAGATCACATTGAGCACCAAAAACAAGTTCTCCAACTCTTAAATGATAATCTCACTTTGGCACAAAATCGAATGAAACAATAGGAATATCAACATCACAGCAAAAAAAGTTTTGATGTAAGTGACTAGGTATTTTTACGGCTACAACCATACAAACAAATTTCCCTCAAACAAGTTAAGAAGGATACTAAATTATCACCAAAGCACTATGGTCCTTACAAGGTGTTGCAAAATATTGGTACTATGGCATACAAATTGGAGCTTCTTGCATCTTCCCAAGTGCACCTAGTTTTCCATGTTTCATGCTTAAAGAAAGCTATCCCAGTTCAAACAATATTTCCAGAACTTGACAAAGAAGGAAAAATCATATTGGAACTTGAAGCAATCATGGAAACAAGAACTCGACAACTATGAAATCGATTAATTTCAGAGTATCTCATCAAATGGAAGAAATTACCTAGTGAAGGTTCTACATGGGAAGATGAAAATTTTATATAGAAGCGTCCAAAACTAATCAAGCCTTGAGGACAACAAATTTTTGAAGGAGAGGGGCATGTTAGGTCCCTATAATACTAGTGTAGACCCTTATTTTTATTGTTAGTGTACCCCCCTTATATTATTGTTGTGCCCATGTAGTCCCCGTAGTGTTGTTATTGTGCCCCATAGAAGCCCACAATTGTTATTGTTGTGTCGTTACATTATTATTTTTATGTAGGATTTGCTTATATTGTGACCCCTTAAACTCCTATATATAGAAAGGAGGTATTTGAATTTGTATCATATAAGAATTTTTGATTAATGTGATGTAAAGGAGGTTTCCCCCTCGAAGAGGCTATTTTTCAAGTTGTTGATCTATATTTTCTTCTATTTTGTGAGCTGGTTGCATAACAACTATGATGTGTTTTAGTGTGGAAGCTCTGTAATTGGCCATGGTCATTGAAAAGAAACATTTTGGCTCTGACGTGTTTTTATGTGGAAGCTCTATGATTGGCCTTGGTCGTGGCAAAATTTTTTTTTGGCTCTAATGTATTCTGAAGTTGAAGCTCTTTGATTGGACCTAGTCGTGGCAACGAATATTTTGGCTTTAATGTGTTATGATGTGAAAAATTTGTGATTTGTCTAGTCGTGGCTACAAAACATATTTGAATTTGATGTGTTATGACATGGAAGTTTTGTGATTGGCCTTGGTCATGGAAAAGGAAAAAATTTAGCTCTGGCGTGTTCTGGCTCAGTTTTATTGGAGTGATTTAACGTGGCAAGGAATTTGGTGATGATTTTAATATTCATAGTGTTCCAATTCCAAACGTGGAACTTCGTAGCACAATTGGTGCAACATTATTATTGCTCCCATGAGGTTGAGGGTTAGAGCTCAAAAAAAGGTCGATTATCTTTGTATTTTATTTTGCACCAATGAAGTACCAAAATGTCTAATATTTAACCAAAACGATGGTATCCATTTTCTAAAACAACTTCCAAACTATGGGAATTTTTTGGAACACGCATTGGAAGGAACCATTCTATCAAACAATTAATTTTTTTGATGTTTTTGTGGGTCAAAACTAGTACAAATTGATTTTTGAAAAAGTATTTTGGTTGGATTCTTTTGCGACTTGATAAAGGGAAGCTACAAATAGTTGTTGGTAACATGGAGGTCATGGTTATTGTATATATGATTATGTGAAAAAGTTATTAACATATTAAGAGAATGAAAATTGATTTGGTTATGATTTAAGTTTGTGGATCCAATCTGAAATATTATGAAAAGTGGTCCACACCAGATTGAAGAAGGAGGTGGGTCCCTCCACCAAGGTTAGTGCCTCAATCAGGTTTATGCCTACAACAAGTCGAAGAATGCACATTTTTGAGGTTGGTGCCTCAATTAGGTTGTAACCTATTGTAAGTGGGTGCTTTCACATTATTCGAGGTTGGTGCATCTATCAAATTATAGCCTATTTCAAGTGGGTGCCCTCACATTATTTGAGCTTGGTTCCTCAATCAGATTGTAGCCTATTCGAAGTGGGTGCTTGCACATTTTGGGGGTTGAAGCCTCTAGTAGGTCAATTACTACAAATATATGTAAAACAATTGAGGAGTAAGACAAAAGAATTTGTGGATTTCTTCCACAAGGGTTTCCACGCAAAAGTTGGTGTTCTTGTGTGTTGACGTGATGATGGTTTCTTGATGCACAATTTTATTCATTGTATAATGCACTTTACTTTTTGATGCGCTAATAAATAATCAATTATTGATGAAATGTTTTGAAATGATGAATTTTACATCATAATGATTCACCCCCCCTCCAAGTGTGACCTTTGGTATAACATGTTGTATCATATCAGGTGCCTTCAGGAACAATTAATCACTGGAAAGTTGATATCAGGAAAGATGGCCAATATCAGATTATCAATTAAGCCTCCTCAGTTTGATGGATCCAACTATGCTTTCTGGAATATAAGAATGGAAACTACCTATTCTCCTTAGGATTTGATGCTTGGGTAACTATAGAGAACAATTATCAAGTTCCCGATACTCCTACATTTACACTTGGTAAGGCCCTTTATACATCTAATGAAATAGACCGAAAAATTGCTAGAAATAGAGAGACTGAAAAAGTGCTAAAAACTATTTCATAGTTCTTTGTTTGGCCTCCTTGTGGAGGTCTTCGAAACAAGGTATTATGATAGCCAAACATATATCATATGCCAAAGTTATGACCACGGGAAGTTTGAGGTCCAAATTATTCGTTTATACAAACACTTTTTTACTATGGTATCTATAGTTCATGGATGCATAATACTTTCATTGTTTTCATTAGTTCATTAGATATCATCAAGAAGGATTATTTCCCTCTTGAACTAGCTGCAATAAACCACAAATTAACACATGCATTCATACAAACCATCCATGAGCCATCAAACCATGAATTAGATCTAGATCAAGAGCACATCATATTAATAAATATACCATGCATGTTATACCCAACATTCAACCAGAATGAAGCCATGAGAATCAATCATATAAACAACAGTAAATCAAAACTTATGCTCATTGATAATTAATAAAGAATAGCACATATTAACATATGCATACTTATAACCAAGTAAAGGACTTCCACATACTACCCGACCATAGATGTGGACTAAACCAAATCTTTCTCCCAGCCAAATCATCCCCATGCCATATTCCAAGCATTAACGTGGGATCACATGGGATAAATCAAAACATAACCAAACATGGAATCTATAGGTTAAACCACCTCCACCGTCAAGCCACAATGATCTCACGTAAATCATTCCAAATATCTCTGAAACCAATACAAGCTTGGATGCCTCAGGATTTCTTCACCATACCCAGAGGGATTTCTTATCTCCACCCAACTATCAAGAGCTTCCCATAGAAAAATATCTCCACCATCAACCCTTGGGATTTTCCTAAGACCACCTCAACAAGATCCAAAATCTACCGGTAATCCAAAACTCAGCCAAAGGTAAACCCACTACATCACGGCTATCTAGGAAATGACATAGAAAATTATGCACACCACTGTAAATACAGAAAAATCCCATGCAAATGACATCAAAATGAGAAATAAACCACGTGTATTAACCATGCATTCAAATCCCAACAATATAATCACACATGCAACCTGTTACCTGCAAAATCCTTCAGCTAGCTACTCTTTATTTACTTAAAGTTTTCCCTTGCCTACTGCTATCCAATTCCTCTTGTGCTCCCTTGATTTTACTTTCCTATTCCTTGTTTGCTTGCTTGTGTCTTCCTTGTGTCCAAGTGCTCGCTCCCTTGCTCTCCTCTTGCTCTTCTTTAAAGGAAAATGATATTGCCTGAATGAATGCTATATCTCTCCTTTTACCTTTACTTTTTATTCAATTTCCCTTGTATGTGTATTCTTGTCTCTTCATCTTTATTTTCTCTTATTTTCATTTATTTCTTGTATTAATTTCTATTTATTTCCTTTTGCCTCTTTCCAATGACAATTTTGATATCCAATACATAATTAACCAAAAGTGGATCCCAATGTAATGTTTTTTCCATTCATTCAACTTGGAATATGTGTCCCATGACCTTGGTTTTAACTTTGCCTTTACAATGTCCCTTTTATTACGTGGAACTATAACCCAGGGTTGTTACAGACAAGTTAGGAATCAAATAAGAAGCATTGAGAGTAGCCAAAGATGTCCGAAGAAAGCATGAGAATAAAAAAAACTCTTGTCATGAATTTTATGAAGAAGAATACAATTTTGTTAGAAAATTAAAGAGGGGTATTGAAATGTTCAAAGGTAAGATTCCTTCCAAATTCTTTGAATGTGGAATAATAGGACATATGATGCTTCTAAATTCCCTTATAAAAAAATGAATGATAGTGATGATGAAGATATATTCAAGTCTAAGAATCAAAATAAGAAATGAGATGTGAAAAAGAAGAACCTCTTCTCAAAAGAAGAAAACAATTACTAGAGAATTGAAAGTATGACTGGTGATGAAAGAGGTGAAATATTGTTCATTGCTGAAGCAAAATAAATTGAAGCAAAAATAGATTATAGGAGAACTCAAAAGTGGAATGAAATAAATACAAACCCTTAGAAAGAGAGTGGGACATCTACAACAACAAATCCAAGATAGAGATCAAGAGGGAGATTCCATTATCACTCTCAATGTTGAGCTCTAAGAAGCCAAAGGGTATATGAGTTTTATCAGAACTATTGAACAAAAATGAAGAACTTTGTGAAAAATAGAAGAACAAATTATGCTTTTGAGAGAATAATTGGAACAACTGAAACCAAACTTAAAAATCCTCAAAGGGTCTAAACCTCTGGATCACATCCTTAGCATCCAAATGTATCATCTCATTAAATAAATTCTTGGATATAAAGAAGAGTGTCGGAAATCTATAGATCTACCATGTACTTTAAATAGATAACAACCTAAGAGCCATGTATATATAATCATTAGATCAAGAAGCTACTCATTATAAGATCACAAGAAATCATGATTAATTAGTCCAAACATGTTCATTTCAATAGTTTATATGAATATAAAAAGAACATAAAAATCAACATGATCCTTCTAGCTCAAATCAAAAGGAAAGTATGGAGCCACCCTCGATGGAAAATATTCACAAATGATTCACAAGAATTAATGTAGAAATAATTAGAAATAAAAAAGGGATGAACCTCTACCAAGAAAAAACTTTAGAAGTTATGTCACATCATGACCACCTTATGCCACAAGGTATCAAAATAAATTCTCTGATCATTTTTTTTCATGTATAAAATTTGGATAGAAAGAACGATATTGTGGAATGTATGATGTTATCGGGTATAGAGGATATGATTAAGTACCCATAATCAAACATATGGATCAAATTAGAAGCTATGGTAACATATTGTATGGGTCATTTCTACGAATATTCAAGCACAACATAAAGGTGTACATATGTCATAATGAATGACACATAACACATTATTGTGGAATCAACTTGAGGTGGAACAAGTGTGAGGGACTCTCTACTAACCCAAGAGTGAATACACATGAGTGGGAAATGAAACAAGAAGAACCAAGGTTAGATATGACCCCTCATATCTAATCGATTGGTAATATCTTCTTCAAGAATATAGTTTTTTGAGGTAAACCATGAAGACACAAAGTTATGTAGGCAGGATGATCATTTGAAAGAAAGCAATCATTGATAAAATAAAATCAAGGAAACTCATTTGCTAGAAAAATATGTTTCCAATAGTATGATAATATGTATGTATAGATATTATGCATAAGAGGAGTAGGTTGACCATTATAAACTATTTCACAAACAAGTAAGAAGTTGGAAAGCACTTGATCCAACATCCATTGTAAGGTGAAATCAATAATTTTAGGGGTATATGTTAGAGGATTTGGTAAATATGAACATAGCGAGAAGTATTTGTAGGAAAAACAATTATCAATAGCAGGAGATTCACATAATAGGAAGCATGATCTCAGAGGAGATTCCACTTACAACAAGATCGGGTCCACAAGAAAGTTCAGGAGAAATTATGGACCATTGGTAAGAAACCATGTCCCTTTTCCACTTATGTAAAAGGGGGAGAGAGTGTAGAAATTGAAGTTGTAGAAGGTTTCTAGAGACAAAGTAGATATTGAGGAAGAGAAAGTAGTATTGAGAAAGAAGATTCTTCATAGAAATTTAGGAGCGTCCCCAACAACATGCCAAGGGGAGTTTGGTGCATGTCAAGGGATTTTAGTCCATTTTCATTAATGGATATCAATGTTTAGTGGTTTTTCCATCAATGAAAAAGGGGGAGATTTTTGGACATACTGTTGTCATTGATGACAACAAGTGTAATTTATGTCAAAGGGGTTGTCTAAGGAAGCAAGAATCATTCATGTATCCAAGGAAGCAGTGTGTTAGTTTGATCATATGAATCCAAAATGATATGAATTTTATTGAGTTTTTGTCAAAATTATGATAGTTATATGAATCTATGGTTGGAATAGTTGGATATTCCTCTTTGAGACCTTTCTAATGGTATATCACACTTATAAAAACTCATCCCAAATGAGAAGTTATGTTCATTTGAAATTCATAGGTGTAATGAAGAGTTAAAACAAAAAAATTATTTGAAATCACCAAAATTTTTGAAGGTCACACATGTTGAGGACGAATCTAAACATTGTCAATCAATCAACTGCTTCGGGTACACGAACATGTGCATTTTTTAACCCAATTAAACCTAGTGCACCTTTTCACTGATCTAACGATGAGCTACAACATGTATGGTGGATTGTATGTAGAGACACACAATGTTTAATTCCACCCATACATTCCACATGGTCAAATACGAACCAATGAAGTGCTGACACATAGCAGGCATATGGGTGATGTACAAGTGGTTGAATGTGATTGGTCAATTGTAGTGACATGTGGAAAGATGATGAAGTTCCAATGCCACATGGAACATTCATCGAGGACAATAAGTTGGTAGATTGAAGTGGAAGCTTGTGACAGGTCCACGTGGCAGTGAATGATGATATTGCACAATGATGATAACATGGCATCTAGTCTTGATGCCACATGGCATGCTAATATGGCACTTTTGGTTGGGAAATAAGAACAAATATTGATGACATGTGTCCCACTTAAAATGAGCCATGTGGTAGGTATCATATCCTAGCGATGTCATCAAATGGATGACTAATGGCCCTTAGACCCTGAGTCTTATGGAATGGTCACATTGGTGAAAGGGGTAAGCCTTACCAGATTTTTGTATTGTTGAAGGAATGAGTCATTATTCACATGGGGTGGTCATATGATTTAAAATAACTAGGTTTTCCAACACAAATGTCACCCCCTAAATTGGGTCGCATATGTCACAATTCCACACACGAATGTATATTTATACTTGACCGAGAGCTCTAGTTGAGATAAGTATTCAGGAAATCAAAAGATTGTGGAGAACAATGTGAATGCATAACCTCAGTGACTTGTCTAAGGTAGTGCAATTTATAAGGTTATAGGGTCAAAACCCTGTGGTCTATGTTTGGTTATGTTGTGTGACCATTGTTCTGACATGGAAGCTTTGTGATAAGCTTTGGTCATGGCAACGAAATATTTTGCCTTTGATGTGTTTTGATATGGAAGCTATGTGACTGGTCCTGTTCATGGTATTGAAACATATTTGGATCTTGTTTTTTCTTGTGTGGAAGCCTTTTGATCGACCTTGGTCATGGCAACAAAATATTTTGGTTTTGATGTGGAATCTCTATGATTGGTCCTAGTCATGGAAATGAAATATATTTGGCTCTGAATTGTTTTGACATGGAAGCTTTATAATTTTACTTGGTCGTGTCAAAGAAATATTTTGGCTCTGATGTGTTCTAACGTGGAAGCTCTGTGATTCGTCATGGTCATGGAAATGAAACATATTTGGATCTAATGTGATTTGACGTGAAAGATATGTGATTTTCCCTAGCCATGTCAATGAAACATATTTAGCTATGATGTGTTATGACATGGAAGCCCTATGATTGGACTTTTTTCCCAGGAAAAAGGTTGTAATTTTTCATTCAGTAAAAAAGAAAGATTACATGTTACATTTTACATATAATACCATCTTAGTGCATGGTTTTAATCCTCAACGAATGAGACATGTAGGTTGCATATCAGTGCATATATCTAGCATAGTTCCTAATCTATAAATATAAAATATGAAAAGATTATGTATAGGATTAATAAACTAGTATCAACTGCTATAAGAAAGGCTGATAATACATCCGCAGAATATATACATCAAAAATAATAATGTCTGTCGAAATGCAGTCAAGGAGTGACTGCTCTCATATGATTGGACTTACTCATGGAAACAAATTCTTTTGGCTTTGATGTGTTCTTTTGTGGAAGCTCTGTGATTGGACCTAGTTGTGGAAACAAAACTTTTTAGCTATGATGTATTCTGACATGGAAAATTTATGATTGGCCTTGGTTGTTGCAAAAAAATATTTTGGTTCTAATGTGTTTTGATGTGGAAGTTTTGTGATTGGTCCTAGTCGTGGAAATGAAACATATTTGGTTTTGATGTGTTCTAACATGGATGTTTGTAATTTTCCCTGGCCAAGGAAATGAAACATATTCAAATCTAATGTGTTCTGGTTCGGTAATATTGGTCATGCAATCCTAATGTGGAGTGATCCGACATGGAAAGGTATTCAACGATGATTTTAATAGTGACAATATTCCAATTCCAAATGAGAAACTCTATACTATAGTTGGTGCAATGTTAATATTTTTCTCGTGAGGTCAAGGGTTTGAGCTCGACAAAAGGTGGATGATTCTATATTTTATTTTGCACCAACTAAGTGCCAAATTGTCAAACATTTAGCAAGACCAATGGTATCCATTTTGTAGAATGAATTTCAAACTCTGGGAAATTTGTAGAACGTGCACGAGAAGGAATCATTTTGTCAAATAATTAAGTTTTCTAATGTTTTTATGGGTCAAAATTAGTGAAATTGATTTATGAAAAAAGAATTTTGGTTGGATTCTTTTGCAACTTGATAAAGGCAAGATACAAATAGACGTTGTTGAGAATTAGAAGGTCATATTTATTGGCTATATGAGCATGTGAATAAGTTTTTGACATCTGAATAGAAGGGAAATTGATTTGGTTATGATTTAAGCTTGTGTACCTAGTCTAAAATATTGTGAAAAGTGATCCACACTATATTTAAGAAGGAGATGTGTGCCTCCACTGAGGTTGGTTCCTCAATTGAGTTGATGTCTATAGCAAGTCAAAGCTTTCACATTTTATAGGTTGTTGCCTATTGCAAATGGGTGCTTGCACATTAATCGAGGTCGGTGCCTCAATTAGGTTGTAGCCTATTACAAGTGGGTGCTTGCATATTATTTGAGCATGTGCTTGTTGTCGTTGCTACAAAACCCTCCAAAATTTTGGCCTGCCTCCAAATTTTGCAGCCTACTTTGACTTTGCATGATGTCGTCACAAACATTAAGAGTGATCACATGTGTTTTCTATAAGTGTTATTGTCTCATTTTTTAGAAAATCAAAGTGTCGTCTTTTGGCATGTTAAGTGTCGCACCTTGTTTACAAGCTAGTTTTGGTGTGTTTAGGGGGTAATTCCTATGCAAATGAATTTTTATTATCATGAAAACATATGTCGCACTCATTTCCAGAGTTTCAAGATTGTTGCACAAGTGTCATCACAATCGTCGCAAAGTGTATCTTTAGTGTCGCACTTGGTGTCAACCATCACAAAAGTATAACATTGAGGAATGCATGTTATTCATGTGTTCTAAGCGTTCCTAGTTGTGTCGTCAAGTAATATAATTGTTAGATCATAATCAGAGTCTTGTTTTTTCATCTTCATTTCAATGATCCAACACTTAATTGGGAAAAATCAACGACCTGACCACTCGGCCTCTTTCAGCCAGCCCGAACTACGAGCTGTCTAGTCTTAGCCTTCAAACAACAGCCTTGCCTCTTGGCACTACACAATGTGCAGTTCTGCCTCCCAGAATTGCACACTGCGCAATATCAGTGCTCAAGGCCAACCCCTGAACTCCAAAAATGCATAATCTTTCCCTCCAGCTAAGCCTGAATTGCGCATTATGCAGTATTAACCTTCAAGCATAAACCTTGAGCTCCTGAACTGTGCAATAAGCTAGCCTCCTTGTCCCTCCAGCATGGCGTAGTGGGAAAAACCAATGTTCAAGCCCTCATCCTAGCTCCTTGAATCCATCAAATAAATAATTTTCAAGCCCAGTACAGCCTAAACTGCACATTGCACAATATCAAGGCTCGGTCCTAACCCTTGACTGCCTGAGTTGCTCAATTGCGCACTTTCTGAGTCTCTCCCTCAGCTTGCCACCTAGTTCTAGTCCAGTCAATGGATCATCATGCAACATCTTAGACTAGGGGTTTATTAGACTAATGTCGTCTTGTCATGAGTGAATTGTAGATGTAGGTACTCTATAATGCTATGATAGGATGATGAAGAAGGAGATGGGAAAGGAGACCATGCTAGAAGACACCTCTGTAGCTGAAGATACAAGTTGATCAATTAGGAGGAAGCAAAGGGACATCAATTTGCGACAACAACTCAAAATATGATAACACTGAAGACTCCTCATCTCTAAGCCATATGGAGGTAGAAGAAGAAATCATCTGCAAGAAGACACAAAGTAGTCAACAAAAAATATTTTCATTGTCATATCCTCATGCAGTCCATGCCATCAGTCTCATGTCATGTCATGATTCATCATGTGCCACATAATTTTGTGGATTATTGTAAATTCTTATTCGAAAATGTATTGTGAAGTGGAAGTCCAAAGGACATGTACAAAATGTAAAGAGTCGTGTGAAAGTTGAAAATTCATAGGAATTCAGACAATCATGAGGGTAGTCCAAGAGTTACAAGGTAGGTGAAGGATCACCCCATTTGTTATATATACATCCTCATTGTACAAGAAAATGAATTTTCTCCTTTTATTCTCCCATAAGGCATTATATAGACAAAGTTAGTTCTTTTTGGGAGCACGTAGTGGCTCCAATGCTCCACTATTAGAGCCAATGGTGTTCGTTGTATTCAAGTGTCTTGGGAATTTTTCTTAATATTTGAAGGCTGATGGCCAACACATTATTCATGCATGAATTATGAATATTTGTAAGACTATTCTATAAGTGTTTATGATTCATGTTTGTTTCCACCTGTACTAACGTAGTTGAACTATTTCGATTATTTTAGTGCTTATCATATTGATAATGTGATTTAATGGTTGTAATTATTGTCACATATTTGTGGACTATTTTTCTAGATGTTAGATGAATCTTTCTTGTTTGTATGTGTCTTTACTAGAGTGGTATTATTACCTCTCTTTGAGGCTCACTTACTTTTCCCTCAGTAGAATAACCTTGACACAACTACAACCGAACATTCACCAGACACACCTACTTTCTTTTTGATGGAACATATGAAATTCTCTCTCTTGCTGACAATTAAAGCCAAGTAAAATATTTAAGCAGACAAAATAAGTCTGTATTCCTAATGGGGATCTTACTCTAAATGGTGTGAGGTCTAATTAGGACTGCATATCGGGGAGACCCCTTCAAATGTTGGTAGGTCCAACATTGTCAACATTTCTGGTGATAGAAGGAGGGAAATCAGATTTTTATGTTTGATAGCTCCACCCACCCACATAATACTTCTTCCGGATAAGGCAACAACATTCCCATCAACTCTCCAACTCATATTCCTGAAGAAGGCAAATTTTCTCAGCCCGACCCAAGAACAACTTGTGAAGTTTCCTACGAGCACATCCAGGAAATTCAGCCTACAACCTATCACTTTGTGAAGGCTATTGGATTAATTCCTAGAGCACATAATCTTCCTTATTTTCCAAAGAATGAAACAACTCTTACCGGGATAGTGGTTTCTACGGTGGAATATCTGGTTGTTGCCACTCTTGAAGAGTTGGCAGAATCTGTAGACAACATAGAACAACCAGAACAACCTCCACCTTACAAAGAAGGAGACAAGGATAACATTGTGCTCTTAGACGACATTTCCATGGGTTAGGTGACCTTGGGGGAAATTCCTATGATTCTGAAGAGGAGGAGGAGCACATAGATGAGAACATGGAAGACCAAGATTTGGATTGGATGTCTTAGGGGCCACTCGTTCTTGTAGATATTTTACATAAGATGCCAAAACACCCGAAAAGTTGTTAACGAAATATGACCCTGACAAGGCAACCAAAGTGGAAGGCCATTTGGATAAATTCTACCTACACCTGCAGATGCTCAAGGTACGCTATGATTATGTTGCATGTAGACTCTTTCCTTGTACCTTAGATGGTAGAGAAATTGTTTGGTATCATAATATTCCTGTAAATTCAATTCAGAATTCGAAGGGGTTTAAAAATGTGTTCCTTGAAAAGTTCGTTGATGACAAAACCCCATCCATGTTATTAAAGGAGTTAAGGAATCTAAAAATGGAGAAGAAAGAAAAGGTTAAATATTTTAATTAGAGGTTCAATCAGATATTGAATGAATTCCCTATGGATACAAATCCTCATGACTCCATCACAATTTATTATTACACTTCTTCCTTGCCGACAAGCATTGCACAGTTTGTAAAGATTTCTGCGAAAGAAACTGGCACAAAATTTTGAATAAGCCATCGCAATTGAAAAGGACTCGCGTGTAATTGGAGTCATTATCGACGATGAATCATCTAAAGACTCCAAGGAGACTGGAAAATGTCTCAAGCCTCTTTAAAAAAGGATAAGGATAAATAAGCGACTGATCTTGAAAGCTTGACCAGCACCATCAAGTCTCTGCCCAATGAGTTGGCAGAGTTAAAACAAAAGACAAGCGAGACCATTGTCAGTAGCAAGCCCCCCAAATTCAACTTCCAAAGAAGGATGAACAACAACAACAATGGTAAACAATGAACTAAGTCTGCACAAAGCTCAAATGTTGTGTTGAATGTCGAAAAAATGGGCATGAACCAATATTGTTCTTGCCATCAAGAATATCATTCAAAAAGACATACCCACAGTGGAATCACAACATGAATTCTTTGGTTGCACACATCATTTACATAATACTTTCAGACGAGCAGACTGAGTAGGAGGAAGAAATAGAAGAATTTGATGTGGCTGAAGGGACTGTGGGTATCAGACATGCAGTGAATACTTCAGTTGTGTGTTCATTGTTGAGAAGAAAAATTACGAAGAACCACCACTGAATGACACCCCGACTCATAAACAAAATAGCTGATACAAATTGAGAAGTCAAGGGCCAGTTCCTAAATAAGAGCCAACGAGGAAAAAATTGAAGGAACATTTGTTAAGAAAAATCACAGCGACCGTCAACCCGATTCATAACACTCAATACAAGTTTAAAGGTGCTACCACAACGAGTAACCATAAGAATTTATTTTTTAATTTCTTTATATAATATATACATAGTTTTTTTTTTTTTTTTTTTTAACCATATATAATATATAGAAAGTTGAAATTGAAATATTTTACTTAATAGGGGAATTCAAATATTTTATTTATGGACCACATTATCTCATTAAATTTTTTTTCTTGTTATTAATATATTTTGAGATATACTAACTGGATATATTAAAATATAAAATCAAGCCATGTTAAAGAGTGGTGTGGCCCATGTAGGGTGTGATCCCTGAGTGATTTTGATGGCTTAGATGCCCTGAGTTGCTTTTTCTCAAGCCAAAAGTTAAGAGTGTAGAGTGTAGTAATTGCAGGTCTCACACAACTTAGCAAACGAAAAAATTAATTATCTAACCCAATATGTTAAATTATTTTATTTATCAACCACATTGAATTTATTATTATTAATAATATTTTGCTAGATATTAAATTTTGTATTAAGAATTCAAGGAATTACACTTCTCCTTCTTATTAAAAAGAAAATATTTTTTTCAAATCCTTTTTACTAGTCCTTCCCACACTTTTTTCGTCAATTTTTCCCATATATACTTATGAGGTAGACATTGAAATATATTAGTTAAAATAGATGTTATAACAATTTATTAATGTACTATATTAAAATGTAAAAAGTAAAAGAATTATACAAGTGAAATATAATACTTTTTTACATTTATTTACTTTTCTCTCTTTTTAAAGTTTGATATAAAATTATGTTACTTGGCATGAACATCAAAATAATTTAATTTATGGCTAATAGTGAGAGTGAAATATTTTACAACAACTTCTTATTAACAACTAATAGAAGGGAACATAGTGAGAACTAGTTATTGATATTTTATAATGCTTTTAATTAAAGATAACCTAATATATATATATATATATATATATATATATATATATATATATATATTCATTTTTTTTTTTATTATACCCAATATTAACTTTTTAGAAAAGATTTAGGGACATGTGTCTAGTTGAGGTTGACCAAGGAAAGACTTATACCTCCCTCATACTCTCATCCCAATAATAATATATATTTTTAATTATTTTATGCAATATATATATATGGTTTTTATTTTTTTAACCATATATAATATATACATAGCTGAAATTGATATATTTTACTTAATAATGCATATAAATATTTTATTTATGGACCACATTATCTCATTAAATTTTTTTTCTTGTTATTAATATATTTTGAAATATAATCCAATATTATCAAACCCTATATATTAAAATATCAAATTTATCATCTTCATTGAATTTTATTATTATTAATAATGTTTGACACATATTAAATTTTATATTAAGAATTCAATGAATTACACATCTCTTTCTTATTAAAAAGTAGGTGATTTTCTCTTTGGATATATATATATATATATAAAATCCAATTTTAAGACCACTGCCAAGCAGACACTATATATATATATATAGATAGTTTATTTAATTACCATATTGCAATATTTTTGAAAAGTATAAGAATTATACACCTTCCTAGCATTAGAAAGTGAAAATATAAGATTTTTACTTTTAATTTTTTGTATCTCTCTTTAAAGTTTGTTATAAAATTATGCTACTTCACATTGACATCAAAATATTTTATTTATAGGTGAGAGTAAGAGTGAGTAAAATATTTTACCACATTTTCATGCTAAGTTGTAATATCAACAACTAGGGTTATTGATGTTTATAATTATTTTAATTAAAACTTAACTCTTTCTCTCTCTCTATATATAATCAACATTATTTTTTATTTAAAAAATATTTGGTTTTATATTATAACCATTTTTTATTTAAAAGTATTTTATTTTAATTTTAAAAAAGACGTGTGTTAACTTGAAGACGAATATAGAAAGAATTACAAGTTTTTCTCATATTTAAATGTAAAAAAATTAAAAACATAAAGTATAAATTATTTGTAAAAATAGAAAATCATATATAATTTATTAAAAAATAAAAAAATCAAGAAAAATCGTTTTATGATGCTTAAGAGACATCTTGTAATATTATTTTTTTAACAAGTAAGGTTTATTTTAAAATATGTGCATGAACTTAACAGTTACTCCAGGAATTTGTTACATTGATTCATCTGGTAGTGGATCCTCCAAGCAGGAACTTGCTACTGATACAAAAAAAAGACTATATTGAAGACCAATTGACACTATGGGGAAACATGCATAAACCTTAACAAATTGACCGAGTAACAAAACACATTTACATTTCAGGAGGGAAAGCATCTTCAGAAGGTCGGTTGAGATTAGGCAGAAGTCTGCCCATATGTTAGTTAGAGGAACTACAATTAGAAGTTTGGTTTCCTTCGTATCTTCCATCTGTTGTTGGAGAGCATAAATCTCGTTGCCTTGGCGAGCTAATATTTCCTTCAATGCCTGTATTTATTCCATGAGGAGAATGGAGGTCAATATTTGTTGGTGTAGCTTCCAGTTTATATTCATGGTTTCCAATTGAAGGGCCAAATTTTGTTGACAAAAATTATTGTAATTGATTATGCCAAAGGCGTTTTATTGTGGGTCTGTGAGGAGGATGAAATAAATTTGATTGCATGAATCGTAGCATCAATGGGAGCCACAACACCCTGCCTTAAGCATCACCTTTTTACCCATAACACTAATTTATGGATCGAATTTGTGAAAAGATATCCTAGGACAAATAAATCGATACATGAATGCTTACACCAAAGGGGAGGGAGAGGAGTCATGGGATGTTTCTCCACCCTGTATATACATTTATGTTTGTTTGTCCTGCTTTAAGGAGACCAGCAATATTGGCCTATCTGTTAGCTTTTAAATTCTAATGTGTGAGGATATTTAAGTAGGATTTGAGAGGGAAGTATTCCAAGGCTCTTGTAATTCTTTGGAGCGGAAGTTTGAGTTGATTTTCCTTACACCAAGAGCATGTATGCAAATACTAAATTGTGCGGAGAGAGTCTTTTAGGAGTGTTATTTTTAATATATTCAATTTTTTTCCCAAAGTTATTCCTATCAAAAGTCTATATTTTTTCTTCTTGATTACTAGTCCTTTGCCCCAACCCCCAAGAGAGAGTATTTCATAAGTAATTTTCCACCGGGGTTGTGTATCACCCCTAACCCTTGTGCTACCACTGCTATGAAATGTAATCTTATGAAATAATTATTATTATAATAATTACAGTTAATATAATATAATTGATTATAGTGACCTTTTAAAATGATTAGTTTACAAAATAGATAAAATTGGATAAAAATATTTTCAAAATTTTCTACAAAATTATTACATCACTCACATATTCTCTATATATTTTTTGGATAACAATTTTGGATAAAATTATTGTATTTTTATTTTAATACCAAATTATGTGAAAATTGAGTTTTTAGGAAAATAATCAAAATGTTATCATGGTAATTCAATGTTATGTTGCAATTTAATACATCAATGTGATGGAATTTGTGAATAAGATAATGATAAGGTTTCCATGTAACGATATTTTTTATTTGGGGTTTGGTCTTTTCTTAACCTTCTTTAGATTTATATTTTTATTATAAACTTGTTTCATATTTAATTAATAATAATATTTGAACTTTTACTTTTAATTAAAATTGTTAAGCCCTGAAATATCTTTAGTAATAGTCACGATAAATTGTTGAGATTTATCTCAAAGGTAGTTATGCCCTTTTTCTTTTGAATTTAATTAAAAAAAAAAAAAATTCATGTCCCGTTGACGGTGCTGGAAATCCTTCAACCAAAGGGATCTCCCTGATGCGAAGTCCCAGTTAGACCTCACACTATTTGGAGTACGATCCCCAACTGGAAATACGGTATATTGCAATTATCCTTAGGGATTTTCCTTCATTTTCATTATTAACATAAGATATTATACTTCTTTGAAAAAAACAAGTAAGTTGACATTGTGATGCATGCAATTACGATGTATACAATGTACTTTCACGAAAGGGAGAAAAAGAGTGAGCCTATAGAAGAAAAAGTAATAGTACCATCGTAAAAGAGGCACATAAGAGCATAAGAGCATAAACCCACCCCCCCTCCCCCGCCTACCACATTCACCCACTTTCACCAGCTTTTCGGGGTAAACATGAGCTGAGGGATACTATGACATGAATCAACCTACTAAGCATAGTTAAGGAAGTGGAGTCAATAATATGAAACTTTACTGACCTTCCTTAGGAGTTAAAGGACCCCTAGGAGCTAGACAACCACTCCAGGTGCCTTTTTAGTGACCTGGTCTCCCAACCACATGCATGACAAGGCCTCCATGCGGTTGAGGGCCTCCAACTGCATGCATAAGCCTACCAAGGTGCAATTATGATCCAAATTCCTCAGTTCAAAGGCTGCAGTCCCAAATTTTGAGCCTAAATTCTAGGTCATCCTTTAGACCTCTTCCTAGAACTCAGTGAGACCTCCCATAATGAATAATTACATGAAAACAATGTTATACATACAAATTTGAAGGTATAAATTTTCCTAGAGTTCCTTGAACATGATAGACATTTTATTAAACATATTGAGAACATGTAATCTACAGGTCATGAATGCATATCTGAACATAAGGGTATTATACTTACCTGAGAATCATCATGAAGGTCTAAGTCCCTGTTGCAATAGCTACAATAACATTTTTTAGCTCATGCATTCATTAACCATTCATCAACTAATCAAACATATCAAGAGCCATAACTAGAACATGTTATAAAACCATGCTTATAACCAACACATAACCAAAATAATAACCATGATAAAACAACCATCGAAGTCACATAATAACAATTACAAATATTCATGAAATACAAGAGGAATAAATATATCATTAACAGATGCAAAATCTGACCAAGCGAGGGACTTCCACGTACCACCCAACCATAGATTGGGATGAACTAATATTTATTTCATCCAATCACCCCCATGCCATATTACAAGCATGAATGTGGGACTCAAGACAAAATAACCAAGGCTTCTCAAAGATTAAACCGCCTCCACCCTCAAGATTTACCGCAATCCCACAAAAATCGGTCAAGCGATCACTAAGACCAACACAAGCTTGGATGCCTCAGAATTTCTTCACCAAACCTTGGGGAATTTTCCCATCTCCACCCTCAATATTTACTACAATCCCTCCAAAACTGGTCAAGGGATTTATAGGCCCTTGGTAATTTTATCGAGACCACCTCACCTAGTTCCAAAACCATCTAGAAATCCAAATCTCAATCAAATGAAAGAACCCCATCACACCATGGTTATCCGTAAATGGCAAGGCAAGGCTGAAATCATTGTCACAGCTAGAAAAACCCATGACCATGATAGCAAGAGAACAAAATACACACATGCATGTACCATACTTTCACCAACTAGCTAGGAAATTGTACATGCAACCTATTACCTGCAAGTATTCCTGTTGAAGCTACTTGATCCAAATTTTCCTTTCTTATCCATTTCTTTCCTTTGAGTCCTTGTCCTTTATTTTCCTTCCTTTCTCCAATGCTAGAGTTCTCCAAGAATTCTTTAAGTGTACAAGATTATTAAATAATAAAGAGAGCTCCAAGCTAAAACTGACAAGAGGTTAACCAACAAAAACCTGTGAATTGATCCTCATAAGCCTTTTAATTATTGAGGCCTTTATTTTCATCAATTTCCTCTATTTTTCCTTTAATTTCATCCTCATGCAATTTTGTGACATTTCGTCTCCCTTTTCTCCTATTTTTCATTATTTCATAAATAAAATTTCAAATATTGCCACTTTACCTTTTCCAATTTCCATAGCCATTAATTAATCCCAAGTGATCCCCATCAATATGTTTTTGCCCAACATTCAGCTTGGAATACGTGTCCCATGACCTTCATAATATATTTTCCTTTATAAACTTTATTACATGATATTTTAACTTGGTCTTGTTACAAAGAGGATCACAAGTTAGTCTGCAAATTATTTCACAAGCCAACCATCATCATAAAACCAAATACAACACACCTTCAACCAGATAAGTACCATACCCACTGAAATAGTTCAATTTCCTTAGTACATTTGAACGAAACACATACCGCAAACATCTAAATAATAGTCCTACGATATTCACGATACATGCATGAAAATGTGTTGGCTCATCGAGCTTCATATATTAAGTGGAAGTGCCAATATATACAAGTATAATGTTGCCACAGTAGTCTCAATAGTGGAACATTAAGTCACCACTTTCTTCTCCAAAGAAATATCTTCTCTCCTATGCCAATGATAGAGAATCTAAGGTGAAATTTCAAGTCCCAAAAGTCCACTTGCTTGAGTTATGAGGGTGTATTTATAACAAATGAGGTGACTCTTCACCTCCGATGCGACTCTTCACCTCCCTCATGACTCTTGAGCTTCTACAATGAATTTTCAAATTCTTACATGACCTTTGAGATTCTATATGACCTTAAAACTCAATAGTGACCCTTCGTATTCCATGTGGGACCCTTTTCCTTCCAAATATTTTACATTTTCTCATTTGAAAAATTACATAATTACATTCGACAAATGATGTGGAAAGACGCTATGACACATGTGACTGTTGACTATGATGATATGGAACTTCATGATGATGTGGCATTTCCAAGTTGCTCCTTTTGTTGCTTTCTTTGCATCTTCATGATGGATAGTGCATGTTCTTTGTATTCATATTCCAAGGGGATGATTCATATGGAGTCTTCATGCGATCATGATATTTGATCTTCTGTCGGAAACTAGTGTCTCTTCATCTTCTCTTCAATGATCGGCTTTGTCTTTGCAGCTACAAAGGTGTCTTTTGGGAGGGTCTCCTTCTTCATCTTCTTCATCATCATATTGGCATAACAAGATATAGTACCTGCAACTAAATTCCACTCATGACAAGATGACAAGAGTCTGAAAATTCCTAGTCTATCATGCTTCATGAAAGTCACAAACTAAGATGGAACTGGGTGTTGGACTAAGAGGTTGGCTCAGGGATTGCGCAGTTTTGCAGCTCAAGACGTTAGGTGCCAAGAATAAGGCTTAAGGTTGCATATTGTGCAATTCAATCAAGCCAAGGAAAGGTGATTGCACAATTGAGGGGATCAAGGAGGTAGGCCTGAGGCGAGTCTTGAGGTTTCCCACTATGTAGTTCTAGGGAGACAGAGGCCTATAAATTGCGCAGTTTCACAGTTCAAGGAGTCAGGTTGGAAGCTTGAGGCTTGAGACTATGTAGTGCACCAAAGGAGATGACTAGGAGGTTGGGTTACGCAGTTCTGGAGCTCAAGGTGCTAGTGTTGAGATTTTATACTACACAATGCATATTTTTGGGAGGTATAAATTTTGAATTACGAAATTCCAAGAGGCGAGGTCTAAGCTTGAGGGTTGATATTGTGCAATGTGTAGTTTAGGAGGGTTGAGTGAAGCCAAGTTGCTTGGGTAAGAAGTTTTCCAAAATTTGGATAAGTGTGGGATCAGTGAGGTCAAAGTGAGCAAGGGCAGAACCTGAACATGATCACACACTCAAAACAATTGATGACACTACATTTATCACTTAGAACACATGAACAACATATTTCCCTCATTTCAATGACAATACAACAACTTCCCCCAAGTGTGACACTTAAGTTACACTTTGCGACGACAGTGCTTGAAACTTTGGGAATCAGTATAATACATGTCCACACAATAAATAGGACTCATTGGAACCAAAGTTACTCCTTGAAATTAACCATAACTATGATTATGTGATATGTGATGCTTCTTATGCCAAAATATGACATTTGCGACAGTAAGAGAAAAGTGCAAACACCACTTGAAAAATTAAAACGACATTGAAACCGACACATACCATAGTGAGGATAACATGAAAATGGCGCTTATTGAAGTGAAAAAAAGAAAAATGGACGGTCATAAACATGAAAGAAACACTTGTGAAAGTGAATGTGCACACAAGTGATAGTTGGGAAAGCTCACTGAAATAGAAGTACAATCACAACCAAAAGTGAGAGACTGTCAATTAAAAGTTTGCACTGACTGTTGACATAGGTTGAACATTAAATAGGTACTGTCTTGATAGATTGTGCTATGCTTATTCAAGCTTGTGTAAAGGAATGCGCTCATGAACTTGTTACATATTGAAAATGTGTATACAAGTGACCTAGACACTCATAAACTGAGAAGGAGACTCAAACAGTTAGCATAACATTCATTGATCATGAAGCAAATTTGGAATAATAAATCGTTAGATCCTCAGCAGGCTCCAAAATTCACGTGTAGTTTCAACACTTGGAGACAAATTAGTATAAGTCCAACGTCTGTATTAAGGTTTTATCCTTAAGTGCAAGGTCTCAATATTTCAAGAAGTATTTATTTTCCATGTAGATTTCCTTGGATTTGCCACTTATCCTGGTTAAAGATATAGTATCCTCTATTCCTTGCTAAACTTCAAGCACATTAACATAAGACTAGTCACACCTCAATTATTTCGATAGAGGAGAAGTATAATAAGTATACCGAGATATTTAAGCACATTCCCTGATGTTTCTCCACTACTAGCGAGCCTATACAGTACCCCAATGGAGTCACCTCAAGGAACCACAAGCATTGCTTTGCTTCCAATGAGCCTGAATAGTACCCTTGCGAATTTACTTGCTTCACCTCTCTGTGTAGGAAGACTTTCTCTTCTTCACCTTTTATTTAGTTACTAATAGAATGTACAAGGGCACATTTATTTTGATAGTGTAAGAGGGATCCCGACTTATTGAGAGCATAGGAGGTTGGTTCCTTGTTTAAGGGATTTGAAATGTAACCAAATTTATATGCTCATTTAAAGTTTTTCTCCTTTCCCTTCTCTAATCGATTGGGTTGACATGTCAAAACATTATTCAATACAAGGTTGAGTCAAGAATGAAGATCCTAATAATGATGTGGACTTCATAGTTTGACCAAAGGCTTTATGTTTGTAACAAATCATATTTTTTGTACAAACATCATATACTTTAAAGATATGTATAAACTCGAAATAGAGAAGAGGATAAAAGATAAGCCAAGCATTGTTTTCCATCATGACTACCCTTTTCAAGTATTTCCACATTGTTTTTTGATCCAAATGAGAGTATTTTCATGCAGATGGAAGAAAAGATACCATAAAAAAAACAAGACAATATCAAAAGACAACAAAAATGTAGAACTAGATTAAAGGCAACATGCTAGAAGAATGAGAGGACAAAACAAATGCAGATACTAGATGGAGAGTGAGTATGGGATGAGTGTGCAAGTGAAACTGAAAATATGCAACTAAACCTACTCCTAACCAAACCAGCTAGAAGGTCAAGGAGAAGTATAATGTAATTTCCAATGTAGCCAACGTAACCGATCATGGCCTGCAATCCCAAAGATATACACAATTAAAATTAGTATAAAGCATTGTGCAAAATAAAAGGCTACAACTTGACAAACTTGCACAATGAATCAAAGGTATTTCTTTTCAATAGAAATATGTGCCATACTTACTATATTTAACTAGTTTTGAGATTTACCTTTTTGCTTGAAATGATAATCATACAAACCTCGAAGGTTGCCCGTGGAAGAACATTCATGCATGTTTTCAATTTTTGCAGACATCAAAAAAAATAAAAACTTCTTTTTGTGACAGAGCTTGCGATGTAAGATTGCTATAAACGTTCATTGATTGGATCATGATATTTAGAGCAACAATTTTGAAAACTCAGATGCTCATGAGACAATGAAATTTCAATTAACACAATTGAATGGCAGAGAGAATCTTCAGAGGGAAATTCAATCCAATCTCATCCAGAAAATTTGTCAATATGGTGAAAACCTGACATAACCATCAACTCATGCTAAAGTGTCTCAACTGTTTTTCAAGCATCTAAACAGTGAAATTATTAACCATGAAGATGATTGGGTTCAACAAAATCAATCAATGTAAGACAATTGTGACTAGATTTGTGACTATAATATCCCTGATTCTCCATTGGCATACTTTGTATCTGATTAAACACTATGTCAACAATATGAAAGCTTAAGGAATTTAGAAGAATCATTGACATAAAAAACTTAGGAAACCATTTAGGATACTCAGCTGGCTAAATATTGGAAACAAGGGTTAAATCAAACTAGGTATTCGTATCAACAGAAGGGTTTTGATTCACTAAATAAATAAATAATTTTCCATCATTCAATAAGATAGATTGTGCAAAAAATATTATTAGCTTCATGACACGCACAAGAGGGATAAGTAGGTGATCGATCTCAGAAGTGTTTGACAAAAGTAAATCTGTTACACAACAATTTGTTACCTTCCCTACCATTCCCCATCTCGCACATTGGAGGGCTCATTCTGTGACCTGTGAGCAGAGAAAAAGCTTGAAAACACTTTCATGACATCCCTCTGAACATGAGCTTTCATTGCCCTGAAGACATCTCCTTGCAAAAAAACCTAAAGACACCCCTTTCTGCATTGGCGCGGGCAGCCAGTTCATGACCCGCGCCAATGGGGGAAATCCTTCAAAGAGGGCGTGCCAATTGGCGCTCTGTCTCAGAGTCGCACTCGCGCCAGCCATTTTAAGGAATGTTTTTTAAAAATAAATGGCGGAAGTTTCGTCCTAAAAAATTCCTAAACAGGTATCTATCTTGAGTTGGGAGGTTTGGCTACAGATTTCCATGGAGAGGAAGTGGTTTGCCACCTCTCATGGAAGCTTCCTTGATGATAGGGCCAATCCCATGATTATAGGGATCCCAACTACCCTTCCTCCATCTATAAAAGCTTGCCCATCTCCTTTGCAAGCTAGTCTTCAGATCTCCAAGTTCCCAAGAGCCTTATGCTGCAAGAGCCTTGATTCATTCCCTTAAGGCCAAATCCAAGCAAGGAGACTATCGTCAAGATCCGGAGAGAGAGGCTTGTCCCATCCTTGACAGGCTTTATTGAGACATGTTTTGCTGATGACCCGCCGAAGGAGAATGCTGCGTCGAAGCTATGGTTGTATTCTTCCTTTGATTCATTAATGATAAGCGACTACTGGTTATGGTTCCACTCTTGTTCTTGATTATGATCATGAGTTATGTCCTCTTCGACTGAAATATAGTTGTATATACTAGATTTTATGCTTGCGTTTGTTCTGTTTCTTGTGTGTGCATGTGTCTGATCACGGAGATCGTGAGGATTGTGATCTGCCAAAGCTGAGGAACGGAAGCACTACCTCTTCTACAAACGACATCGTTGGATTCCAGGTAAGCCTTCATTGCAAGTCAGTTTATTTGCAATTAGGAACCTGCATTGTAGCGTGTTCGATTGTTGCTAGACCCGATCTAGGCTAGTAGGGATCGCCTCTATACGCAGAGGGGATTAACCTCTCCAACAATTTGGCGACTCCACTGGGGAATCAGCTTGTTGTTTTCTTTGTAAGCTATAGACGGAGCCCGAAGTCAGCCAGATAGCCTTCGAAACGCTTTTGCTCTGCATTAGCAAAGTAGATCAGCGCTGCTTCAGTCAATCTCCGGTTTAGTTTACGAACTGAACGACTTGGAATATTGTCTTGTCTTTTCGGTTGGTTCTTGATTCTCCTTGCTTGATCAGCTCTTTTGGGCTGGTTCTTTCTGTGAATTTGGCTTTTGGATAGCCTGATCATCACTGGTCTGCTTGTTGGATTGCTCTTTTTTATTTTTGAATGGTAAACTCGACTGGCACGCTTTACAGCCTGACATTCACGCCCATTGGCATAGGTTGCTAGTGTATTACCCGCGCCAATTTAGTTCTGGCGCTAGGTTCAGCCTCACAGTCGCGCCAATCCTGTGAGGTACTAGGGTTTGCCCTGTTCTGAGCTTCCTGAGCTTGATCTGTGTGTTTGGTCTTGTTTTTTCGACTGCTTGAGTGTTCTGGAGCCTTGTTTGACTGACTGTGACCTTCATCCTTTGGTTGTTTACCCGTTTCCATCGATTTCACATTCTAGCCCTAGGGCATCTAGGTGCTCTTGTGTGTCGAGCCTCCCTTGGGAGTTTTTGGTTTTTATTTGTTTAGTCAACCTTGTGATTGCTTCTCTGCATTCATTTGGTGGTTGTATATTGTTTTATTGCGTTATTTGGGTGATAGGCTTCTTCTTCATTCGAATTCCGCTTTGTCTCACTTTGAGCCTAGATTACATGGTTCATTTGAGTCTTGGAGATTCTGCCTTGAAGTGGTGAGTCTGGTCTTGGTTGGGATAAATTATTTGTTTTTTCATTTTCAGGCATTGGCGCTTTTTGTTAGTTAACAACCCGCACCAATTAGCCATTGGCTCTAGTTTTCAGTGAGCAAGTCGCGCCAGTTGGCGCTAGTTGTCAATGATGAAGTTGTGCTAATTTCAGGGGGTATGAAAATTGAGACTTTTTCCCTAAATCCTTCACCAGTGTGTCTTTCCCTTCTGGTCTTTTCCCTGTATGAGCATAGATTACATTGCTCATTGTTTGGAATGTCTTCTTTCCATGATTTTTTGATGTAAAAGGGAATGAATGCCTTGTTTTGATCTCATGCTTTGGAGGTCCTCTTTGTGTTTTACCTCATATGTCTTGTCAACTTTTGAGGAATTTTGTTACAAAGTGTTTTGAAACAACGATTGCATTCTTAGTGTTTGTTTACATCTCTTTTGCATTCATCCTTTCATTAAGGAGTTTTGCATTCTTTTAGTTTTCATCTCATAGTTTTCTTTTCATGCATTAGATCACATTGCATTGAAAAGTGTTTTTTGAGATTTATCATTGAACTTAGATTACATTGTTTAATGATTGAAAACTAAAAGTCGCTTTGAGTGCATTCTCTTTCATTAAAAGCATGCATTAAGTAGATTCTCATTTCATCGAAAAATGCATTGTGTGCATTCTTATAATTTGAAAAGGAAAAGGAAATTGTGCATAGATTACAATTGCATAGTTTTCGAAAAAAGAAGAAGAGGATTTTGCATAGATTACATTGCATTATTCGCATCGTTGAATGTTTGAAATTACTTTTGGATAGTGAAAGTCATCTAGTTTGGAAAAGATTTTCATCTGCAATGTTGTTATTTGTTGCATCATTGTTTGAATTTCTTCCCTTAACTAGATAGCATTCATCGAATTGAAAGATTTCTTTTCTCATGTAAGTGCATTTAGGAGATTTCGAGACGTAACACTCGCTAGGGCCTTGAAACCGAGACATAATTGAAAAGAAACATTAAAATTTACTCAATTTACACTAAGGTAGCATTGAAATTTAACAAAACACATTTAGAGGTCTAGGCTAGAGACGTGTTCCGGCGTCTTAAAACCTAGTAGCTGGCGTTCGCCTTTTGGCTTTAGACAGCACTAGTACGGACTTGTGCTCCCTGCACCGTCGCGTATATAAAGGGAGACCCCACTAGGTTTCTATCCTTTATCCATAGGAAGCCGAGTCTGTCGCCCTATACCCGTGATACACCAGACACAACATTTGGGGAGATTGCCTGCACATACGGAAAGTCCTTGGTTGATTTCTCTTTCATTTTGAAACCAAGGTCTATATTGCAGTTCACGGTTATTTGGTACACCCTTTGCCTAGATTACCTGAGTAGTCATTTGATCTTTTCTGACTCGTTAAATTTGAAAGGATCACCAAGCGCTTGTCCTTTCACGCTTGCTTCAAAACTGAAAGAGATAGAGTCACCTTTCATCCGTTTCTTGACTCTTAAAACATGAAACGGTGAATTTTCTAAGTTTCAATGTGGTAAAATAAATCACCTGCGATCACATGCCCTTTTTAGAGTTTGCTTGTTGGCCGTTTGATTGTGTGCCTTGGTTTTTAGCCCGTGTGCGGTTTTGAGTTTTTGATGGCAACTTTTCCAGAGTTCACCAACCAAGGAATCCCCTCTGAAGGGAATCTTGGTCATTTTCCTCCTTTTGGAAATGTTGGTGCTCCTTATATGGCAACGTTGTCCCTTCCTGGGTTAACTGTTGGGTTGCCTGTTTGGTTGTTTTCAACCTCTGGCCCCGAATGTCTCTGGCACGTTCAATCAGCCTTTGCCCGAACAACATCATGTTGATTCCAAGGTAGATCCTCCCTTCTTCACCTGTTTCTGCATCCTCCTCTTCTACTTCGCCTGGTGAAAGTCTGGATTCGAGTAACCAGGTGACTAAGAAGAAGAAGAAGAAGACAAAGAAGAAGAAGTCTGATAAGCGAGAGGTTAAAAGTGTAGCTACTACTCCTGAAACATCTTCTCTTGATAAACCTTCCGACCCTCCCCGGAAAGTCAAATTCCCTTGCATGTTGTGCACGGGAGACCATCTTCTTCAAGACTGCCCTGGCATCCCCAAGGTGCTTGAAGCATGGTCCAACGGTCGCCCGTCGTTGCCTTTGGCTGCCGGGAGTCAGGTTGGGGGCACATCTCCAGCTAGTGCTGGTAAGACTCCTAAGAAGCAGGGTAAGATTACCAATCCATGTAAGTTGTGTGAAGGGCACCATGCCATTCACCTTTGTCTGTATATGGATGAAGCCAAAATAGTCTTGGATGATGCAACCGTTTCTACACCATGCCTCCTGGCTGGTTATAAACAAATTCCTTTGAGTCCTCCGCCCGCTGATCCCACGATTGGTCAAGAGTCATCCTTGGTCGATCCCGCTCCCTCGGAAATTCATATTCAGGAATCCATCCCCGACCAACCATTGGTCGTGGGATCGGTTGAGCTGGCTCCGTCTACGGTGCACCAGGTCTTTTCCGTAGAGAGTGGATCCCACACCCCCCATGTCCTTCTGGTTTCTTCAGATTCTTCAGACTTGGAGAAATATTCTCCTGTCCCCGTACCTCAAGAAGTTTCTCCTCCGCCTCCCGTGATGGAGGTCCCGGAGGATACTCCTCCCGCCTTCGAGATGGAGGTCGTGGAGGATGCTCCTTCTTCGATCGTGACACCAGGGGAAGACCATCTTGGTTTGATGGCAACCCCTCCGAGTAGTTTTGTCGCTTCCTTTGATTGGAATCGATTTGCAGGATATCGCCTTCCGTCTTATGTGCCTTTCGAGATTACAGTACAGGATTTTGGTCTGGTTGTGCCCAACACCATTATAGATGAAGGCGCCTCTGTTTCTATTATGTCCTCAACTACCTGGCAAGCTTTCGGTTCGCCGCCGCTTGCGCCTGTTACGCAGAATCTGTTGACATTTAACAGAAGGATGAGTTAACCCTTAGGGATCCTTCCAAGGTTACCTGTTACTTTGGGAGGTAAAACTGTCCATATGGATGTGATGGTTGTTCTAGGCCCCTTGGATTTCAATCTGCTCTTGGGGTGCGATTACACCTATGCCATGGGAGCGCTTCTCCTCCCTTTTTCGTGTGGTCTATTTTCCGCATGAAGGACGGATCGTGACCATTGATCAGCTTTCGTTCTTTGGTCCTGATGTGGCAGCTGGCCTGCCATCATCCCTTCCTAGTTTTTATCCACTCGTTGTATCTTCCCCACCACAGGTTAACTATGTGGCTACCTACCCCATGCCTGTACTCAGTGATGGTGCTGTTGTGCATCAAGTGCTGGGGGCATTGGGTCCTGACTTCCAAGATGTTGTTCTCCCACCTGGTGCAGAACTCTTGGAAGCCATGACTTCATATTCATTATGATGAGGTCGGTTGGAGCATAGTTCCTTGTCTTGTGTCAAGCTCCTTAAAAATTAAACAAGGTTGTCGGAGCACAGTTCGTTTTCTTGTGTCAATCTCCTTAAAAAATGAAACAAGTTCGTCGGAGCATAGTTCCTTGTCTTGTGTCAAGCTCCTTAAAAAATGAAACAAGGTTGTTGGAGCAGAGTTCCTTGTCTTGTGTCAAGCTCCTTAAAAAATGAAACAAGGTTGTCGGAGCAGAGTTCCTTGTCTTGTGCCAAGCTCCTTAAACCATGAAAAAACAAGGTTGTCGGAGCAGAGTTCCTTGTCTTGTGCCAAGCTCCTTAAACCATGAAACAAGGTGTCTTGAGGATAGTTCTTTTAATGTGTCAACCTCGTTAAAATAATGAAACACGTTCTCGTTCAATTCGAGTCTTTGATTAGATCTCGTAAAATCCAAACGGAAATTTTCTCTTGATCTCGTAACTTGAACCTTCACTCCATCTGCCTTTCATATGGACTGAAGGTTGGGGGGCATGTAATTCAAATTGAGTCACCATGCTGGGGGAATGCTTACTTTTTCAAGCATAGTTTGTTTCTGTTTCAAGCTTGTGTAAAAATGAAACCGGTTTCAAGCATAGTTTATCTTTGTTTCAAGCTTTTGTAAAAATGAAACCAACTTCAAGAAGATTTTCCTGATTTCAAGCTTGTGTAAAAATGAAACCATCCCCATTTTACCCCTTGTGATTTCCATTTTATCAGCCTGTTTTTGCTAGATGAGCCTTGGTTTTCTCACTCCATCATCACTATCTGTTTGGCCGATCATATGCCTTCACTTGGTTGTTTTACCCGTTCCGGAGGAACCGCTGCGATGAGTGGTCTTGCTAGCCAGCCTCTTGACTTTTATCATGTTTTGAGCAAGCCTCCACCATTAATTTTAACTAGTTGCTAACTTTTATACCACCTGCCTCTCCAAAGAGGAGTCAACTTTCGCCTTTTCAATTTCAAACATGAAAGATTGCCGAGTCGCCTCTTGTCGTTTTGGATTCGTTAAAGGGGTTGTGAAAACAACATCTACCTCGTATACGTTTACCCCTTTTTCGGGCTGGGATAGATTATTTACGAAAAAGGAATACCCTAGCCTATCGTGACTAGGAGGTTTTCTCAGACATAGTTTTCTACCTTTTCAGATCTGAGGAACTATTTACAAAAAGGGACTATTGGAGTTTACTTTTCCGCTGTCTTTTCAAACTCTCTAAATATGAAAATATGCCGAGTTCTCCCTTTGTCAGACTCGTTAAACCCTGATGACATTGGATTTAGTCGTAATGACGATATTCGAGTTCCTCCTTCCTAGGGCTCGTTAAATGTACTAGGATGGATTCGTCCAAAGGACGGACTTATATTACAAGCATATGCTATCCCCTTCAAGTTTGTAAAAATAAAGAGGTACTGACAAGCATGTGGGTGCACATCCAACGCAATACGGGTCGTGAAGATATTTTCTTGAACATGGCACTTTATCTCATTCAGGTCTGTTGTATATCTCATCTGCCACTTGCCTCCATGGCTCTGGGTGATCCTTTTTCCTCTCATCGAATTTGCCCATCACCATGACCCTGACCAAGGATGTCAATATCGCCAAACTCACGTGTCGCCATATGTCTTACATGTTGACCTTCTCAGAATTCTAACTTCCCCATTCAGATTCATCCCTGATTCACAACAAAACATCATGTTCCTCTGTCTCGTGTCGATGATGTGGGAAACATTATGGCCCACCTTCGATCAAGGTCACTTCCTGTCGACTTCAGCTCATTATCCAGGAAGCCGATCTAGAGACTCCCTTCTGGTACCTTGGAGCCTGCATGCCTCAATGGTAGGTTCATCGCATTCGACGTGAGGTTTTCATCATTGGCCTCCGATCGAGTGATTATACGGGTGTTCGACACCAGCTTATTGATTCACATGCCGTAGATTTTACCTATAGTACCTTGAGGGCCATTGTCATTATTGGTGGTTCCTCTCGAGTCTATTAACAGCTTTCATCATTGGCTAGTAATCAGGCGATGTTCTTGCATGTTCAACTTCAGCTCACATATTCGCATGCTTGAACTTGTACTTTGTTCGGGTCGAGATGGAGCGCAAGACCCTGGATTGTGTCTGTTGTAATCCAGGCTGCGATTGTGGATTATTATCATTATGTACATGACTCACTGACTGGATGGCTGCGACCATACCTGAGTCTATTTATCGATCCTCACTGGATGGCTGCGTCCATGCCTCGGATCTGGATTATTGTATACTCAATTATGGATGGCTGCGCCCATACCACTTATATCATGTATCTGAGATATCAGTTGTACTTCGCTCCGCAGGTTTTCCGATGGAAGTTTTTTCAGTTGGACATGTTCTCGTAAAGCATTTCACCCCTCTCTCTTGTTTGGGCCTCATGCTTTAGGGGGCATCTGTTACACAACAATTTGTCACCTTCCCTACCATTCCCCATCTTGCACATTGGAGGGCTCATTCCGTGACCTGTGAGCAGAGACAAAGCTTGAAAACACTTTCATGGCATCCCTCTGAACATGAGCTTTCATTGCCCCGAAGACATCTCCTTGCAAAAAACCCTAAAGACACCCATTTTTGCATTGGCGCGAGCAACCAGTTCATGACCCGCGCCAATGGGGGAAATCCTTCAAAGAGGGCGCACCAATTGGCGCTCTGTCTCAGAGTCACAATCACGCCAGCCATTTTAAGGAATGTTTTTAAAAAATAAATGGCGGAAGTTTCGTCCTAACAAATTCCTAAACAGGTATCTATCTTGAGTTGGGAGGTTTGGCTACATATTTCCATGGAGAGGAAGTGGTTTGCCACCTCTCATGGAAGCTCCCTTGATGATAGGGCCAATCCCATGATTATAGGGATCCCAACTCCCCTTCCTCCATCTATAAAAGCTTGCCCATCTCCTTTGCAAGCTAGTCTTTAGATCTCCAAGTTCCCAAGAGCCTTATGCTGCAAAAGCCTTGATTCATTCCCTTAAGGCCAAATCCAAGCAAGGAGACTATCTTCAAGATCCGGAGAGGGAGGCTTGTCCCATCCTTGACAGGCTTTATTGAGACATGTTTTGTTGACGACCCGCCGAAGGAGAATGCTGCGTCGAAGCTATGGTTGTATTCTTCCTTTGATTCATTAATGATAAGCGACTATTGGTTATGGTTCCACTCTTGTTCTTTATTATGATCATGAGTTATGTCCTCTTCGACTGACATATAGTTGTATATACTGGATTTTATGCTTGCGTTTGTTCTATTTCTTGTGTGTGCAGGTGTCCGATCACGGAGATCGTGAGGATTGTGATCTGCCAGAGCTGAGGAAGGGGAGCACTACCTCTTCTACAAACGACATCATTGGATTCTAGGTAAGCCTTCATCGCAAGTCGGTTTATTTGCAATTAGGAACCTGCACTGTAGTGTGTTTGATTGTTGCTAGACCCGATCTAGGCTAGTAGGGATCACCTCTGTCTGTAGAGGGGATTAACCTCTCCAACAAAATCCTTTAACCCAGAATGATTTTATCTTGATAATCAAAATGATAGGCTTTGAAACTATGGGGATCTATGAAAGATGTGCTCTCCAACCCTGAGTGTGATGTGAGTGATTCACATGATGAATAAGGATTAACCAAAAAAGAGTGTTTCATCTAATCAGAAATGTTATCTTGAAGATCATGAAGATCAACTAGAAAATATTGAGAGTCCTTTAAGAATGAACTCACGACCAGTGGATAGATGTTAAAGAAATAATTATGTGTGATATTCTAGATAAAAATTAGTTCTTAGATCTTAATAGGATTGCAAGAACCTGACATAACCATTAGCGGGTGCTGAAGTACCTCGAATTCCTTACAGGTCTTTGGAATTTCTAGTGGTGGAACATCAAATCTAGGTGGATTAGAAAAATCAGCAGGTAAATATGCACCACTCTCATCAAATGTATCAATGAAAACACTATTAATGCCACTAGTTTGATCAAAAATAAAATTTAACATATCAGATTTTTTATGGACAGATCATTGGGATAGCTCAATCGGAAGAATCCCTTGATCACTCAGAATTATAACATATTCCTCCTAACATATGAAATATTTAGAATCGAAGATATCGTGAACAATATATTCAAACTTTTCATCCTCTAATGGTAGAATCACACCATATTGTACCTTATCATAACCATGACCAGTTAGATAAATATCTGTTGGTATAAAAAAATGATCGCACATATCTGGGTACAATGAGTGGTGTGTTATAGGTGAGGAAAGATGAAAAGATTCGAGAGGAGAAAAACTAGTTATAACTAAATCCAATTTCACTTTTAAGAACAACAGATTAGCATGCATGTTATGCTCCATGAGATTATCTTCATCATCAAAATGATCAAAGACAGGCATACCAACTAACATTCATATTGATATTGCTATTCTTCGATAGGGTATACCAAAGATTCAAAAGCTTGACAACTTGTTTCTTCAAATTTGATATTTGATGTTGCATATCTTGAATAAATTTCAGAATCGTTTTGAATTGAAAGAGAATCCCATCGCATCAATGAAGGTTTCAAGATATGAGAAACATATTTTGTATTAATGCTTCATAAATATAAGCCTTCAAAATAATAAAATATATCACCTGATGTACTTGGATTTCCATCACCACATGTCATAATGGAAACAAGGATGTCATGGTAATGGTTGTCCAAAGTCTCAAATTGAATGAAGGATTTGAAATCATTTGACAATTTATTGAGATCGCAAAATCGGTAATCAACCAGAAATGAAAGATTGTCATCCTCAAAGAGGGAAGAAATATGGAACATGACTTCAACACTTTTCTCCTCAAACTATGAAATTAAACTACCTTGTTCTTGATTACTGCTTGAAACAACAAGTTGAACATCATTAATATTTGAAGTAGGTTGATCAAGTAGATCATGAAACAAGGAATCATGAAATGTAGATGGTAGAGGTTGGAAAGAATCCCTTGAGGAAATTATGTTTTCAATTGGATCAGATTCAATATTAGGATTATGTACTTGAAAAACTAAGGGATTGGCTTTTACTTCAGGCTCTGTATAATTTCTAAACCATTCAAAGTCCTCCTCAATAAAATCTAAATCATGGGAATTGGATGAAAGTTGAACGAACAGATCAACAATTGAATTTTTAGGTTTCCTGAGTTTAACATCATCATCAAGAGGCACCCAAATCGGTACTTGAAAAGGAGGAGGACAAGGAAAAAACATAATAGTAGGTTCCTCCTCAAAAATTTGGGGTTTCTCATGATCAACATAAGTTGGGAGAGAAAAATCATCGAAGGGTTCATATGAAAATGATTTCACAGAGAGAAGAACCAAGCTCTGAAACTTTTCACTGATAAATTCTGAATCAATCACTCCCTTGGGAATTCATAGCAAAGGTGAAGAAATTGATTAAGAAAATCCTCTAAAAATTCACCAAATTTCATTCTGAGCCGATCAATCATATTACATACATCTTGATAATCATACCTGTCAAAGGGTTGATGAAGCTCCTTGAGAAATTGATCGAATGAATGAATGGAAGCAGATGGTAAATTCTGATACCACTTCTTAACTTGACCTTAAAGAGTGAGGGTAAATAATATAAAAACAACATCTGCATCGTCGATTTCGTTTGATTTAAAAAAAACAAGAAAATCAAATATAGTTTGGCTATGAATGTACAACCCTCACCATCAAACATGAATTGAGACAAGTCATGAAATTTTTCCTTGGAGATGAAAATTTTACGAGGGGATAGGTTAGAAAAAACACTCTGGGATTATGATTAGGGAAAGATCCATTTAACATTAGAGATTTAAAAAAGAATCAATGGGCACAACTTTTCATTTATCCCTCCTTCTAGTGCCAATTGTTGATGGTGTTGGAAATCCATCAACCAAGGGGCTCTGGTTGATGTGAAGTCCAAATTAGACCTCACATTGTTTGGATTAGGAACCCCAACCGGAAATACAATCTGTTTCCATTATCCTTAGGGATTTCCCTTGGATTACATTATTAACATAAGAGTTTATAGAAACATTCTTTGAAATTAGCAAGTAATTTGACACCGTGAGGCATAGAATTGTGATGAATACAAGGTACCTTCATGGCAGGGAGAAAGAGAGTGACCCTCTAGAAGAAAAGTAATAGTATTCTAAAAGAGACATGCACGAGCATAAGACGATCACAATTTAGTCTGCACATTATTTCACAAGCTAACCACAATCATAAAACCAAATAAAACACACCTTCAACAAGCTGATAAGTACCAAAGCCACCAAAATATTTCAGTTTCCTAAGTACATATGAACGAAACACATACTGCAAACATATAAAGAATAGTCTTGTGATATTCATAATACAGGCATGAAAATGTGTTGTCTCATCGATCTTCATATATTAAGTGAAAATTCCAAGGTATACAAGTACAATAGTGCGACATTAAGTCACCACTTACTTCTCCAATGATATATCTTCCACCCTATATGAATGCTAGAGAAGCCAAAGTGAAAGTTCAAGTCCCAAAATTCCACTTGCTTGAGTTATGAGTGTTAGCACTCCACAAGATCTCCGAAGGATGAGAAGGAGGCTAGCAAAGGTAACCATAGACCACTTTGACCTAATAGCTAGCCCTATTAGGCTGACAGGGCTCTCTCAATGAGATTCACAGCTAATCTGACCGGATCGTGGAGATTTTAGGCTAGATATGCATATTAGGGTTTGGTTGATTTGGAATTTTGTGTTGGATGAAAATGGACCTTTAGAGCTAGGCTTGAAAACTATGGTAGGGTTACAAGAGCAAAAATTGCAGGGGAATAAAGGGGCAAGGTAGGCAAGCTTGAGTGACCCTTCAGGCTGTATGGTTATGGTGTAGGATGAAAAGAGAGATCAAGAACACACATATAAGTATGAATTCATTCCTTAAGAAGATATTAAACACAACATCATCATCTCATCAAAACATAGCATGTATTCCTCATGAATATTGCTTAAAAACTTTAAAGACAATGAGTGAAGGCAGTATATATGTAATGGAAAGAGAAAGCATTCAATGGAGTGACTTACAAAAGAGAAACATAGCCATACAAGCTCACCACATGAATCCCTAAATTTAAGCTGCAAATTTTCTTTGTATTCACTGTATTACTTAGTCAAAATTAAATACACTAGTTCAATGTCTAATGTTCGAACATCTATTACTTAAATGATGAAGTATTTATACAATTTCTAAACTAAAATATCTTGAAAAAATATCAAGATTTATTGCAAATATCTCTAACTGTGTTACAAAAATAGAACTAAAGTATAGGAAATTCAAAACTAATGAATCTACTTGCCACTATCTTTGTGGATTCCTGGTGACAAAGAAGAGAAATTCGAATTTGATAGCAACTCTTATTAGATGAGGTGGCCTCCAAGTCACTAACTGTCTTTGAGATTTTTCCTCCCGAATTTATGAAAAATAGGGTCGCATTATCCCTTTTAATATCTCAATTTGATATAGATATGTAAAAATTGAAAGAGGTTATTGCATATGAATATTTTTTTGAGATAAACCTCTCTCAGTTTCCAAAAATTCGGCTCTCGTTGTTCAAAATATTCTCTGCAAAAAGATGTCTAAAACAGGACTTTGCACAGGAAGAAAAATAGGTTGTGAATATGTGAATGTATCTCTCATTATGTATTACCTCTGTAACAAGTGAGATAGGTTTTTGTATTTTGAAATCTTAGTAACATAAACCTCCTCAATTTTTTCAATATTCATCTCTGATGGGCCACAATTTGCTCTGTAAAATGATGACTAAATAGGAAATTTCTAGAAAATGTGCCTTCAAATATTATTTCAAATTTCCCAAACCATAATGTCTGTGTAAAAACAGAGAGAGGTTTTTGTACATACATATGTTAGAAATAAAAAACTCTTTCAAGTTTTGAAAATTCATTTCCACCTGCGGAAAAACCGTGTTTGAAAATACTGGACAAAAATAGGAAAAATTGGGAAAATATGCCTGCAAATATCTCTCTTAATCTCCCAAACCATAATAGTCGTTAGAAAACTAAGGGAGGGTTTTCTATATGACAATGTTATCAACAAAAACCTCTTTTAGTTTTTAAATATTGTTTCTCAATTGTTTGTAAACCATGTTTAAATTTATTGTGTTGTATAGGGAAAAACATAGTTTTAACTAACCATGAAATGAACATATGACATGGAGGCGGAAGGAGACATGGAGGTGGGAGATAATTGGAGATTTTCAAACCATCATAATAATAATCTTGTATGGAATCCTGAGAGAAACTACAACCTTAAACACCAAAAAAAAAATTCCCATATAAATAATTTTTAACAAAAAGTTATATGTGATAACATCTAGCTCCATCTGGGGATGGCAGCTTCTTTAGAAGGTGTCAAGAACCACAGATCTCTGAATTTTCAGATCAGTGCCTTATCCATTGGGATGCTCCCAACCTCAAAAACTAACAACCTGCAACCTGCTCTTCAACTAAAACCCAACCGCAAGTACAAACTGTACAATGTTGCAAACAATCATACTGCAAACCAAACTAAAACTACAAGCTGAAAATAAATGCTTGGCCAACAAGCTTATTGCACACTCATCCTGCACTAATTTTATGAAAGAATGCTTGATAAAATAATACAAAAATTCCAATACAACCAGTTAAGGAGCCACTCAAATACCGTGGATTTTTTACTGTGCTTTAAAAAAATTAAAACCGAAACATGTAATGGAAGAGGAAATTCACGATGCATTTGATATCCACAGGGAAATAATGGCTGAAAACTCAAGTTGAAAATACCCTCCATGTAGTTAGCTATGAGATCATAAAAAAAATATTTGGTTTGATAACCCCGAAGGATTTCTGTAATTTTATCATTATGGTTGGACAATTCATGTGTGCTCTCTTTAGCATACCTTTTCCAAAATATAAATTGTCAAACTCATAATCAAAAGCATAACACTCCTTAATCAGAAAATCATAGGGTATCATTGTATCCTCTTGTTTTGGTAGGAAAATGTTTCCAAAAGATGAATTTTAATAGTGAATACTATGGGACTGAATTTGAGCCTCTAAGACCTCAATATCCTTCTCAAGTTTGTCAGCAAATTTATCTAAAAAATTGATCTTAGATTCAGAGCTACATTTGCATGACTTTAAATAAGTAGACAAAAAAATTGGAGAATCTTAATCAATCTGATAATCCTCAAACATATCCCACTATTGTTTAAAACCATCAAGAGAAACAAGATCTTCTACATACACTGTCATTGTGATCGATTAGGCCACTGGATCTATCATTAAGCTCTGAATTCTTCTGATAGTGGAGTCGCCATAAATGTTATGAACTCTGGGTTGTCTAAAAATGGAGTTTCCAAGTGAATGATTCAGCCTTCTTGTGTCTGATAATTGTTCACCATCAGCAATCAGATCTGATCCTTTTCGTTCTTTCCCGAGGAAGATCCGTCACCTCGCTCCCCAGCGATGGCGCCAAGATGTTATCACTCCACCAAATCTCTGAAGGCTGAGAAGGAGACTAGCAAAGGTAACCCCACACCACTTTGACCTAATATCTAGCAATATTAGGTTGAGAGGGCTCTCTCAATGAGATTCACAGCCAATTTGACTAGATCATGGAGATTTTAGGCTAGATATGCAGATAGGGTTGGTTGATTTGGATTTTTGTGCTGGATGAAAATGGACCTTTAGAGCTAGGCTTGAAAAATCTGGTAGGGTTATAAGAGAAAAAATTGCAAGGGAATAAAGGGGCAAGGTAGGCAAGCTTGAGTGACCCTTCAGGCTATATGGTTATGGTGTAGGATGAAAAGAGAGATCAGGAACACGCATATAAGTATGAATTCATTCCTTAACAATAAAAAAACACAACATCATCATCTCATCAAAACAAGGCATGTATTCCTCATTAATCTTGCTTAAAAACTTTAAAGACAATGAGTAAAAGTAGTAGATATGTAATGGAAAGAGAAAGCTTGAATGGAGTGACTTACAAAAGAGAAACATAGCCATACAAGCTCGCCACATGAATCCATAAATTTAAGCTGCAAATTTTCTCTGTATTCACTATATTACTTAGTTAAAATGAAATAAACTAGTTCAATGTCCAATGATCCAACATCTATTACTTTAAATGATGAAGTATTTATACAATTTCTAAACTAAAATATCTTGAAAAAATATCAATATTTATTACAAATATCTCTAACTATGTTACACAAATAAAACTAAAATATAGGACGTTCAAAAATAATGAATCTAATTGGCACTATCTTTGTGCATTTTTGGTGACAAATAAGAGCTATTCAAATTTGATATCAACTCTTATTAGATGAGGTGGCCTCCAAGTCACTAACTGTCTTTGAGCTTTTTCCTACTGAATTCCTGAAAAATAGGGTCCAGTTATCCCTTTTAATATCTCAATCAGATATAGATATGTAAAAAGTGAAAGAGTTTATTGTATATGAAGATGTTTTTGAGATAAACCTCTCTCCTTTTCCAAAAATTAGGCTCCCTTTGTTCAAAATATTCTCTGCAAAAATATGTCTAAAACAAGACTTTGCACATGAATAAAAATAGGTTGTGAATATGTGAATGTATCTCTCATTCTGTAATACCTATGTAACAAGTGAGATAATTTTTTGTATTTTGGAATCTTAGGAACATAAACCTCCTCTAGTTTCTCAACATTCATCTCTCATGGGCCACAATCTGCTCTACAAAATGAAGACTAAACAGGAAATTTCTAGAAAATGTGCCTTCAAATATTATTTCAAATTTTCCAAACCATAATGTCTGCGTAAAAATGGAGAGAGGTTCTTGTACATACATATGTTAGAAACCAAAAACTCTTTCAGGTTTTGAAAATTCATTTCCACCTTCGCAAAAACCATATTTGAAATACTGACCAAAAACAGGAAAAATTTGGAAAATATGCCTGCAAATATTTCTCCTAATCTCTCAAACCATAATAGATGTTAGAAAAATGAGGAATTTTTTTGTATATGAGGATGTTATCAACAAAAACCCTCTTACATTTTTTGAAAATTGTTTCTCAGTTGTTTGTAAACCATGTTTAAAATTACTGTGTTGTATAGGGAAAAACATAGTTTTAACTGACCATGAAACGAACATATGGCATGGAGGTGGAAGGAGACATGGAGGTTGGAGATAATTGGAGATTTTCAAACCATCATAATGATAATATTGTATGGAATCCTGAGAGAAACTACAACCTTAAACATCAAAAAAAAATTTCCCATATAAATAATGTTTAACAAAAATTTATATCTGATAACATCTGGCTCCATTGGGGATGACAGCTCCTTTAGAAGGTGTCAAGAACCGTTGATCTCTGAATTTGCAGATCAGTTCCTTATCCATTGGGTGCTCCCAACCTCAAAAAATAACAACCTGCAACCTGCTCTTCTACTGAAAGCCAACCGCAACTACAAATTGTACAATGTTGCAAATAATCATACTGCAAACCAAACTGAAATTGCAGGTTGAAAATAAATGCCTGGCCAACAAGATTATTGCACACTCATCCTACCCTAATTTTCTAAAAAACTACTTGATCAAATAATACAAAAATTCCAATACAACCATTTAAGGAGACACTCAAATATCGTGGATTTTTTATCGTGCTTTAGCAAAATTAAAACCAGAACATGTAATGGCAGAGGCAATTCACAGTGCATTTGATCTCCACAGGAAAATAATGGCTAAAAACTCAAGATGAAAAGACCCTCCATGTAGTCAACTGCGAGATCATAAAAAAAAATAAAAAAAAATTGTTTGATGACTCTGAAGGATTTCTACTATTTGATAATTATGGTTGGACAACTCATGTGTGCTCTCTTTACCATACCATTTTCCCAACTGTAAATTGTCAAACTCATTTTCAAAAGCATAACACTCCTTAATCAGAAAATCATAGGGCATCATTGTATCCTATTTTTTTGGTAGCAAAAGGTTTCCAAAAGGCAAATTTTGATAGTGAATACTATGGGACTGAATTTGAGCCTCTAATACCTCAATATCCTTCTAAAGTTTGTCAACAAATTTATCTAAAAATTTGATCTTATCTTCAGAGCTACATTTGCATGACTTTAACTAAGTAGACAAAAACTTCAGAAAAACTTCATCAATCTGATAATCCTCAAACGTATCCCAATATTATTTAAAACCATCAAGAGAAACAAGATCTTCTACATACCCTGTCATTGTGATCAATTAGGCCATTGGATCTATAATTAAGCTCTGAATTCTTCTGATAGTGGAGTTTCCATAAATGTTATGAACTTTGGGTTGTCTAAAAATGGAGTCGTCAGGTGAATTATTCAGCCTTCTTGTGTCTGAACATTATTCACCATCAGAAATCATATATGATCCTTTTTGTTCTTTCCAGGGGAAGATCTGTCACCTCGCTCCCCGACAATGGCACTGAGATGTTATCACTCCATTGGATCTCCAAAGGCTGAGAAAGAGACCAACAAAGGTAACCATAAAGCACTTTGACCTAATAGCTAGCCCTATTAGGCTGAGAGGGCTCTCTCAATGAGATTCACAGCCAATTTGACTCGATCATGGATATTTTAGGCTAGATATGCTAATTAGGGTTTGTTTGATTTGGATTTTTGTGTTGGATGAAAATGGACCTTTAGAGCTAGGCTTGAAAAATATGGTAGGGTTACAGGAGAAATAATTGCAGGGGAATAAAGGGGCAAGGTAGGCAAGCTTGAGTGACCCTTCAGGCTGTATGGTTAGAGTGTAGGATGAAAATAGAGATCAGGAACACACATATAAGTATGAATTAATTCCTTAATAAGAAAATAAACACAACATCATCATCTCATCAAAACATGGCATGTATTCCTCATGAATCCCGCTTAAAAACTTTAAAGACAATGAGTGAAAGAAGTAGATATGTAATGGAAAGATAAAGAATTCAATGTAGTGATTTACAAAAGAGAAACATAGCCATACAATCTCACCACATGAATCCATAAATTTAAACTGCAACTTTTCTCTGTATTCACTGTATTACTTAGTCAAAATGAAATACACTAGTTCAATTTCCAATGTTCCAACATTTATTGCTTCAAATGATGAAGTATTTATACAATTTATAAACTAAAATATCTTGAAAAATTATCAAGATTTATTACAAATATCTCTAACTCTGTTACACAAATTCAGGTTTTGAAAATTCATTTCCGCCTGCGCGAAAACCGTATTTGAAAATACTGACCAAAAATAGGAAATTTAGGAAAATATGCCCGCAAATATTTCTCCGAATATCTCAAACCATAATAGTTGTTAGAAATTGAGGGATGTTTTTGTATATGAGGATGTTATCAACAAAACCCTCTTTCATTTTTTTAAACGTTTTTCTCAATTGTTTGTAAATCATGTTTAAAATTACTGTGTTGTATAGGGGAAAACATAGTTTTAACTGACCATGAAACGAACATATGACATAGAGGCAGAATGAGACATGGAGGTGGGAGATAACTGGAGATTTTCAAACCATCATAATAATAATCCTGTATGAAATCCTGAGAGCAACTGCAACCTTAAACCCCAAAAAAAAAATTCCCATATAAATCATTTTTAATAAAAAATTATATGTGATAATAATGAGGGTGTATTTATAACAAATGAGGTGACTCTTCACCTCCTTCATGACTCTTGAGGTTTTACAATGAATTTTTGAATTCTTGCATAAACTTTGAGCTTCTATATGACCTTATAACTCAATAGTGACTCTTCATATTCCATGTGGGACCCTTGGCCTTCCACATATTTTACATTTTCTCTTTGGAGAATTACATAATTACATTCCACAAACAATGTGGAAAGACACTATGACACATGTGACTCTTGAGAGGAATATTGACAATGATGACATGGAATTTCATGATGATGTGGCATTGCCAAGCTACTCCTTTTGCTACTTTATTTGCATCTTCATGATGGATCTTGCATGTTAATTGTATTCATCCTCCAAGGGGTTGATTGATATGGAGTCTTCATGTGATCATGATCTTTGATCTTCTTTCGGAAATTAGTGTCTCTTGATCTTCTCTTTAATGATTAGCTTTGTCTTTGTTACTACAAAGGTGACTTTTGGCAGGGTCTCCTTCTTCATATCATTCATCTCCATCCTGTCATGACAAGATATAACACATGCAACTGAAATCCACTCATGATAAGACGACATCAATCTAAAAACTCCTAGTCTATCATGCTTCATGAAAATGACAGACTTAGCTGGAACTACATGTTGGACTAAGAGGTTGGCTTAAGAATTGTGAGTTGCAAAACTCAAGAGGCCAGGGGCTAGGACTGAGGCTTGATAATATGCAGTGCACAATTTAGGTAGGTAAAGGTAGGGTGATTGTGTAGTTGAGAGGATTAAGGATGCAAGCCTAAGGCTTGAGGCTTGAGGTTTCCCAATATTCAGTTCTTGGGATAGATAGGCCTAGGTCTTGTGAAATTGTGCAGTTTAAGGAGTTAGGCTGGAAGCTTGAGGCTTGAGCCTACGCAGTCCACGGAAGCAGCTAACTGGAAGGTTGGGTTACACAGTTATGGAGCTCAAGGGGCCTAAGTTGAGCACCAATACTACATAGTGCATAGTTATGGGAGGTAGAATTCATGCATTTCTCAGTTCCAAGAGGAAAGGTCTGAGCTTGAGGATTGAGACTGCGCAATGCGTAGTTTAGGAGGCATGGGTGAAGTCAAGTTGCTTGGGCAAGAAGTTTTTCGTAGTTTGGCTAAGTGCGGGATCAGTGACGCCAAAGTGAGCAAGGGTATAACCTGAACATGATAACACACTCAGAATAATCAACAAAATAACATTTATCACTCAGAACACATGAACAACATAATCCCATCAATGTGATGGCAATGCAACAACTTCCCCCAAGGGTGACACTTAAGTTACACCTTGCGACGACAATGATGACACTTATGTGACAGTGCTTGAAACTTTGGGAATGAGTGTAATACATGTATAGATGATAAGTAGAACTCATTGGAACCAAATTTACCCCTTGAAATGAACCATAACTACTCTTATGTGATATGTTATGCTTCTTATGCCAAAAGATGACATTTGCAAGGGTAAGATAAAAGTACAAACGACACTTGCAAGATGCAAACTACATTGAAAGTGACACATAGTAGAATGAAGATAACATGAAAATGACACTTATTGAAGTGAAAAAAACCAAAAGCGACAGTCATAAACATGAAAGTGACACTTATGAAAGTGAATGTGCACAAAAGCGACAATTGGAAAAACTCACCAAAATAGAAGTACAATCACAACCAAAAGTGAGAGATTGTTGATTGGAAGTGTGAACTAATTTTCGACATGGGTTGCACATTGCATAGGCAATACCTTGATGGAGTGTGTATGCAAGTGACTTCGACACTCAAAAACCAAGAAGGAGACTCAAAGACTTAACACAACATTCTTTAATCATGAAGTGAATTTGGAATAACAGATCTTTAGATCCTCGGTAGGCTCCAAAATTCACGTGTAGGCAAAATTTTGGAGGGTGTTGATAGCAGCGTCAACATGTCCACAAGTATTAGACTCAGTTCCCATTTAGATTTTATTTGACATTTAATTCTCATTGTTTATTGTTGTTTTACTATGTTTTCCTTGTTATATGATTTTTAAAATGTATATATGTTTAACTCAAATATTAAATCTTTTAATAATGATGATAATAATGTTATAATTTAGATATTGTGCCAAAGAATGCTCTCCAACCCAATATGGAAAATATGTTTTAATGTCATCAGTCAAATTACATAAAAATAAAAATAGAAGTGAAAAATAAAATAAAATAAATAATTATAATTATAATTAATAATGAAACCAACCTAGATCCATTTTAACTTTAGATCTACCAAGTATCGAGAGGGATCAAATATATTGAGGTGAAAATTTTTTTTAGAGTGAAAAGAGATTTGATCCCTCTCATTGCTTAATAGATTTGGAGTTAAGATGGCTATAGGCTAGTTTTTTTTTTTTTTTATTCCTGGAAATGTGATATGTTTCATGAGGTAAATATTTTGATTCCTACTATAGATTGGTGCCTATTAACATTTAATAACATTTTACTTTATATAGTCGTTATAGTTGGTAAAGATAGAACTAAGACGATGCCTTGAAAGAGAAAATACATTTCAAAGTAGTTCTTAGAGGCTATGCCTAGGCTCCTTCAATTACGCCGATAGGCGTTTTCTTTGTTGGCTTGGGGTGAGAAAACACTATTCACCCCAGCCAATAGGAAAGCTTGGCTATCGCCATTCCAACTAATAATATTTTTCCATTTGTTTGTACCTGAAACTAACAGAAATTTTCCCTATGTCCTAATTGTTCACACCTTCCTTGGCACACTATACCTTTCTCCTTTCGGCTGGTCAATCGAACCCGTCCTCTCAGGCATAGCGGGATCCTTCGATCACTGCTGGCCAATCCAACCCTGTCCTCTCAGGCATGGTGAGATCCTTTGCTTGTTGCTGGTCAATCGAGCCCCGTCCTCTCAGGCATAGCAGGATCCTTCGCTCGCTCCTTTGCACGTTTCCTCTTTCGTTTTCCTCTGGATCTGTCTTATTCATCTATCATAGCCTCCTTCGCACAAGGTGAGGTGGTAGAGGAACATATCATCATTAGGTGATAGAGGAACCGAGCAGCCGTCTCCAAACTTGATATGATCCAAACTACGCTGCCAGTGCCCAGCGAATTAGTAGACCCCAAGGTCCTGTTAAAAGTTTTGACTCTCTTATCGAAGTTATTGGAAGCCCAGTCTGTGTAAGTTAATTTCTTTTTCTGTGTTCCTGATGTGGTTTTAACTCCATACCCTCATGTTGTGTGAATCCAAGACCAAAAAGAATTGATTCTAAGGGCCATGTTATCAAGGTTGGTGCTCAACTTTTCTATTAAAGGGTCCAGGGTTTATAAGGGCCATGTAGTGTCTAGCAAGGGTTTTATGTTTTGGGCAGATTTTCGAAGAACTAGCGAGTGCCCAGATTCTGGAGGCATGTCATAGCGAAATTTTGGAGATTGTCTGGGCAATCCAAACTCTAGTCCCTTGTCCCTTGCAACAAAATCTTCCCACGATGATTAACGAAGGAGGGATTAAGGCCACAATGGGCCTAGTCTGTTTTGAAGGTTCGAGCTAAAGTTTATGAACTGCTGCTTGACCTCAGGCTTTTTCCTATAGCTTAAAGCAAAGGTCGGCGACTAAAGGATCCCAAGGGCCGAGAAAGGGCCATGTCGTGTCTAGAAATGGTTTTTGGTTTTGGGAAAGTTTGCGAAGAACTAGCGACTACCCAGATTCTGGAGGCATGTCATAGTGAAATTTGGATAGTGTCTGGGAAATCTGAACCCTAGTCCCCTGTCCCTACAACAAAATATTCTCAGGGTGATCATCAAAGGAGGGATTAAGCCCACAGTGAGCCTAGTCTGTTTTGAAGGTTCGAGCTCAAGTTTACGAACTGCTGCTTGACGTTGGGCTCTGTCCTATAGCTTAAAGCGAAGGTTGGCAGCTGAAGGACCCCAAGGGCCTAGACTACTTCAAAAATTATATGGAGCAAGAACATGCGTGAACATGGGTCGACGACACCATGACAGGATTGTAGTGAGAAAACTTCCATGTGAACAACAACATGACAGTAACCGGTTACGACGATATCTCGTATTACGTGGTATTTTAAACACCAAAGCCTTCTTTCATTTAGCTACACCTCCCCTACCTCTCTCATTATCTCTTGATATATTATTTGCACTAAAATATCTGTGTAATTGGTTTCGTACAAGGTTTCTGAAAGCCACCAAGCTACCAGTAGGAAACCATGGTGTCCTCAAGGTCAGCATTGTGCTTTTGTGGTTCGGTGGTTTTTCCATTTTGGGATTTTCCCTAAGTCTGTTAGTCTCTATCTTGGGTAGATTGTTACAGAAAATTAGGCTAATTGAATCCAAGGAGTTGAATAATTACTCCCATGGTACATGTCCAAGAAGAATCCAATCTTCGTCTCTATCTTTATAGGTAGGTACATATTCTGACCCGTTTAGTAGATCCATTACCTTATTCTCGTTCAGACCACGGGATCCATACTTGCTGCAACATTTTCATGGATCAGGAAAATTCTTATTAAAAAATACAAGAATCCCCATCCCCATCACCGAAGGATACACCACCCATCTCTTGTAACCAGGAAATACAAGTTTTTTCAGCTCCTGTGAGTCTCATGGGCGCCTTGAATATAGTTATTGTTCCCAGTGTAACTAGGAAATACAAATTATTTGTGCTCCTGCGAGTCTCATGGACGCCTTGATTATCGTTATTATTTCCAGTATTGGCATTCTTTTTACAGGATAGAGAGCCTTGGGAGTAGATCACATTGTTCAAGGATGGGAGCTCACTGGCCACACTGCCAGTGGTTACAAAAGATCCAAGATGGCCTTTATTTTTGTCGATGGATTGGGTAAGCTTTATCTCCATCTCCAATTTCTTATTTTCCATCCTCTGTTACAGGGAATCTACATATTGTTATTCAATGGAATTTCTTTGAAGGAAATGGAATGGAATATAACCAAAAGAATAAAGAGAATTATTAGTACATTCATACCATGCTGAAGCAACCAAACATTTTCTCCAACACAGAGGTGATATCATGGTAGGCATTGTAAATTTTGAGGTCTGCCTTTCTAAGATAGGGGGCTCCATCCATGCTCACTTTCACATACAGAGTGCTACCATAAGACCCATTTTCGATAGGCGTTGAATTAGCAACCAAAGTGTTTTTCCTGATATATTCAATAATAAGAATTTCAATTGAATATAGGGGCAAAGCTTATCCATTCTTTTGGTTAGCAATTCTCAGGTTAGAGCTAATGTTCACGATGCTACATTTCAAATACACTCATTTTTTTTTTTAAAGAATTACAAAGAAATTATGAGCTATTTTGTTTTTAAGATAGTAGAAACATGCATACCTAAAAAAATGTCATTGAAACTAGGTATTTGAAAATGGTTCTTGCAGTAAATATGAATTATCTTGATCTTAAAAATGGATTGCTTAAAGCTAAGATCAAAATGGATTTCTTAAAGTTGTTTGGGTGTTTTTGGTTGTCAACAATTAGGATTATTCTGATGAGATTTTATATTGCTTGTTTTATAGTTTGTTCTACTTATGTCTCAGTAACACTCTATTCAATCCCATTCCATACTCTATCTATGTATTGTTTTTCTAATTCCATCGGCCATATTTGACAAAAGGTAGACATTAAATATAAGTTAAACTATAAATACATTTTCTTATGTAGTATGGTTGTGATAGTTCAGAGTGATACAACTAAACTTAACATCACAGATTTTTAGCTCTCCAATAATGACCTCTTCAACATAGGTTTGTATGATGTGAGAAAAGAAGTGGCTCCATGAGCAAAGAAGAAAAAAATTCCACCTACTTCCTGGTTTGTCACAAGTTGTAGAATTATAGCCTTTTCAAGAACACCAAAAGTCGTCCAACATTTCAATCTATTCAAATTCATAGAATGGACTTGTTCGAATCAAAATAAAATATGTATTATGACTTATACCTATAACCTATCGCAAAAGGATTTGGCATAGAAATCCAAAATTTGACCTATATATTTTTGTATTTTGCATTTGGTTTCCCATGGATGATCACTGATAAGAGATTCTTTTTTAAAACAAATTTTAGGTTATTTATTTAAAATTTTCACTTTTGGTAGTTATTAATTTTAACGATGATTCCTGGATTTCTTTAAATTTTTAGCATTCATAATCAAGGATTATTAACATAGGATAGAAATAGAAGAGACACCCAGTTGACAGAACCTCCAGCCACACCAGTCTCCATGAAATAAGTGAGTCTCATAGAAAATATTTGGTGATCTTAATGGTCCCATTCGCAACATTATGAAGAATATGAGCCCATGTTTAGCAGTGTAGCACTTTTTCAGAGACAATAGAGGATGGGATCCATATTACTTATATTTTCAAGGTTGGGCTTCTAGAAAAATATTTCAAGTTAGAGATAATCTTTGTAAGTACTAGGGTTTATAAATATATATGCAATAGAGGTGTGGGATCATATTTAAAATTACAAAAAAAATATTTTGATTTCATTTATATTAAATATATTTGGAATTTTTTTCAACCTGTAAAAATGTTTGGATATGTTTAAACCAATTATGCACTCCACATATTTACATTTTAAACATCATATACATTTCATCGAGGTTTTCCTATGCCTCTGCACAACATAGTGTGTTAGAGCTTAAGAGCCAAGAGGAACTGGAAAAGTGCGAACTGAGTAACCCTAGTAAATTGTGCAATGGAGGGCTTGATGTAGTTGCGTTGGTCAAGGCTGGTAGCAGGTACTTTAGTACTAGAAGTAGATGATTGTTAAAATGGGAACTCAAACACTTCGCACACTAGTTACAAACTTTTTTTCACTTGAAATTTCACAACAATTGAATTAAAATTAGCCTCACCTTAATTGTATTTCATTGTCTATATATTTCTCTTGATTATTTCATTCCACAATCTCCCCACTTCTCCTATTGATGTTAGAAGGTTGGGTCAGTTCATCATAAATTTGAGTAAGAAAATGATTGAATTGAAAAAAGTATAAAACAGGGAGGTTGGTGGTCCCATAGACTATTCTTAGTCTCATAGACATTCATTCATTCAAAAGGGTAAATTATATAAATTGTAAAATATAAAATTTCTCATCCAAAACAATGGTTTACAACCAAATTTGATTTCTTAACATTCCCAAAACTTGGAACAATCAAATGTCAATTGTCTTAAACCTTAATTGACACCAGGCACAAACAGATTGATTTAGGTCTTCGTAAGTATGAAATATTTAATAAACAAAGCACATAAGCATTCTCATTTGATGTTGGCCAAGGTGGACTATATTTACTTCCTTATAAAAATGCTGCAACCTGGTTCTGTGCTCTAGCTATCCGCTACAGAATGAAGATTTTCATCCAGTTTTGGTTACCTGACAGCACTCTGGGTTCTGCATAACATGCCCATGGATTTACTGTTACAAGGGTTGTAAGCTACAATCAGGAGGCAATACTGGTCATTTTGAATTTACTAGCGGTTGCTTGTGCAATGTATTTTAATGTCTTCATCGTCAAACATAGTTCTAATATTTTACTCTTCAAATAAGAAGAGTGAAATGCTTTGGACCTGTGAAAAGTCAATTTTGTATTATTTTTCTATGTTCATTAACCTAAGTTTCTATGGTGAATATGCTCTTTTTTTCACCAATTGTCTTGTCTTGGTTTAAATACCAAAGATAATGCAATGTTAGGAATCAACGTTAGTTTTGAATGAAGTGGAAGCTATGATCGTGGGTAGTGGTATTTCCTTAGTGGTTGACCAGCTCCAATCCTGTACTGATTGATGAGGAGCCTGTGTAAGCACCTCTAGGCACAGGAAAAGCCAAAATGATTGATGAACAAGCTAGTTCTTGCAGGCCGAAGATGCCCTGACCTTCATTGCAGCCTTTAATTTTTTTGGTTAGTTGTGTAATATCTGTTTTCTTTTCTCAACATGTGGAAATTAATCGGTCTTTTGTTTTTTCAATGGCACACCTATAATATTATGTATGCTCAAACACGGTCCTATGTTAGCTGACATCAAGGTGTTACATGGTTTCATAATATGGCAGGCCACACCTAATACTATTGGTAACTTTTTTTACACTTTTTTTAATGTAAGTTTGACATTGGTAAGGATGTATCAAGTTCATGTCCAAAAATAGCATCTGAATAGGATGGGGAATTGAACCAATAACTTAACATCTAGGAGTGTGTCTTAATATCTAAGAGTGTGACTTAATAGCGCACCTGATCACCATCTATCCAAGACACCATGGAATTTTTTTTTATAATATTAATAAATAAGTAATTTATATTTAAAAAAAATGCAATGTTAAGATATTACATTTAGACAATTGCTAACAAATTCACTACTTCAACATTAATTATCATTTCTATCAACCACTTAAAAATTCAGTATAATTTCTATGAATATGTTCTGATAACATATTTCTATAGGGCGGAGAAACCCTAGCATGGCGGCTACCTGGTTCTGCTTCATCTCCTCAGAAATATGGCGTATGATCAGGTTTTGACCCTTTGGACTGAAAGGCTGATGGGGTTCGGGATTTCAGTTTGGAATCGGTACTAGGACTTGCTGCTTTGCGAATTATCAGACTGTTTCGATGGGGGTTTTATACTAGTTTACTTGACTGTGTCGGGAGTGTTTCCGGAGCAGGGAACCAGGCCATTGTATTTTCCCAAGCTGGGAGGCACAAACAAACTGTCGCACTCCAAAAAATTGCTCTCGAACTGTGGGGTATGAAATGGGACCCTATGAATCCACTGTCTGGGCTTCTGGTACCTCGGGTTCTATAGTGGTTGGCATATGACGCACATCTCTGTTTACTACAGATATGTTATCATTGGGTTTGATGGAGTGATGTTTTTGGTGGGGTCTCTTGATCTGACTGTGGACCCTGTCTGGGTTATTGTTTGGACCATGCTCCTTTTTTCTCGGTTTGGTGTGCTACTTTGTTAACACTACATCATCAGACTCGGCTGGTTTCTGTCTGATTGCTGCATCGGTTTCGAACCCGTACAGTATTGAATTGGGGTTTGTCGTTCTCTATTGGAGTATCATGGGCTCCGTTGGGACTTCCCACTTGACATCATGGTTAACTATGATGATGAGGTGGATTACACGGAGGATCCACTGGAGGGGGTCGACATTTGAGGTTAGGGATCTCACGAGGAGGTGGAAGAGATGGCTGACTTGGACCCGGTCCCTGGGGACGCGATGCCTATTATGACTATACAGTCCGACGTGGAGGGCTGCACCACTCCCATGGGTGAACTCGAGCAGTATAATTTTGCCACACCCTCTCCCACGAACATTGGACTATGGGGTATCTCTCTGGTAGAACAAGACACTTTGGCAGGTGTCAACATTGGAACCTCGGCGCCTTTCTTCGATGAGTTCTATCTACACATCGGTGATGCTTCTCATTCCTTGGCACAACTTAGTATTGGAGGCACTCATCCCCCCTGTGGAGTCTCGCACTGCACATATGATATTGGAGGTGCGACACATGTTGGATTGGAGATGTTCACTCCATCTGCTGCCTCGGGCACTCTGGAGAAGGATATCTCCATTCCAGAGAAGACTAGCTCATCAACTGAGTCCGACGCATCTGCTGAGCAGGGTCTGGGGCGCATCAGCATTGGAAAGAAGCACAGAATCACTAAAAATAAGCTTAGCTATTTTTCGAACTTCGGTTGTGAAAGCGGTATGGCGGATTGGGGACACATTGCGGCAACTATGGTGGTTGGGAAGGTGTGTGGCTGAAAGTACTCTATGCCAAGACTTTAGCAGTGGACCCGCGAGATTTGGAGCGGAACCCTTGACATTTTACCAGATGTCCTGGTGTTGACCAAAGGATGGTTCACCCTTACATTCGCCCGTCCTGAACAATCTGATTGGGCCCTCAAGCACTTCTGGCATCTTAAGATGCATCCCGTCTATCTCAAGAGATGGGTTCCGCTATTTGATCCCAACAAGGAGAATGCAGGGGCCGGTCCTATCTGGATGCGACTGCCTAGACTGCCCGTGCATTTCTGGAATGATACTGCCCTCCGGAACATTGGGGGTCATTTTGGGCTCTACCTAGACCATGATCGGTCCTACCTGACTGCCGACAGCAGGGTTGTTGCCCGAATTTTGATCTTCCTGGATACTCATGATGGGTTGTATGATAACTTCAACATGCTATTTGATGGGATGATGTGGCAGCAACCACTTGATTACGAAGGTGTGTCGTTTCGCTGCAGGAAATGCCATGAGGTGGGGCATTTATACAAAGAATTCCCAAAGAGGGGTTTTAGCAGGCTGGCTACAAAGAAATCCCGCACAGTTGCTACATAGACTGAGCCTTCTATTTGTACTGATTGAGGATCTGCTGGTGTGCCGATGACTGTACCAGATACTTCGTCTGATTCTGGGATGGTGTCGATTGATCAGCTTCCAACTTGGCCTATCACTCATCCCAGATCACGTGCACAGGCTACTCCGATGACTACTTAGCGCACTTCAACTATCCCGAGTACATCTCCTATCACTGACTCTTTGATTACTAATTGCTCTGTTGATTTATCATCCGTTACTCTTCCTTGTTCATCATCTAGCATTGTTGTTAATACTCAATTTTCATCATTTTAATTTCCTTGTAATACATCGAAATTTACTTGCCTCACATAGAAGTTCCCCTTGATTTGTTGCTCCATTGCACTGGCCCCTCCATCATTTACCCCCATCATACAACACACTTCTGCTGAATCTACCTCCTGCCACTCATCTTCCTCCTCGGAGACACCCTCCATGAGACATAATTATTTTCTTAGATCCCATTCCCTACCCCTCACTGGTGAAGCCTTCGGTATTGGGCCGGGTCAGGGCTGCCTACCCATCAAGACGAGAGGTCGACCATCTGCATTAGCAAAGGCCATCAAGTGAGCTAATCTTGAAGTGGAAGCGGGAACTCAATCTTCACTTATGCAGGTCCTTAGAGCAAGATGACCCATATTGGCCGTTTCATCATGATCTGCCTCTCTTACAACTGCAGGGGATTGGCCAACCCCGATAAGAGATTGGCACTTAAGGATCTGATTTCTCAGAAGCCCATAGACATCCTATTTCTCCAAGAGACTCTGGGAGTTGGTTCTGCGGTGGATGTTATCCTAAAAAAATTTCTTCCCAATTGGACCTTCATTACTCTTGATGCCCACGGAAGATCTGGGGGTTGTGCATTGGGAATTAATGACAAGACCACCCGGATGATTAACAGCTGGGGTCAGGCGGGTGTACTTGGTATGAAAGTCCTATTTGGTCAATCTGAGCATGAGTTCACCTTGATAAATGTTTATGGGCCCTGTGCTAATAGAGAGGATTTCTGGAACTCTTTATTGACCTGCTACTGGCAACCCCTCACATTATTTTGGGTGGTGACTTAAATTTTTCATTTGGCATTTCTGAATCCTGGGGCACCCATGCTACCCCTGATCCATTGGTTTTTCTTTTCACCACCATGCTCGGGTCGGCCAACCTCATTGACATTCAGACCACCAAGCTTCAGTCCACTTGGAGGAACAGAAGGATTGGGAATGCTGCATTGGCCTGCAGGTTGGACATATTTCTCATTAAGCAGCCACTCCTCTCCACATTAACTCAGACTCGACAATGGGTGGGGCAGGGAGGAATATCTGACCACTCTCCTATCTTCCTGGAATTTGAATGTGGACCCAACAGAGCTTGACCTCCATTCAAATTCAACTCCAGGTGGCTGCGAGACCCTGAGTATCACTTGATGTTCACCCAGGCCTGGCAGAACTGTTGACCCTTGAATGATAGGGACCCTGCCCGGATTATCAATGATAATCTCATGCCCATTAAGAACCTTACTATTCAATGGGTTCGAAATAAGAAGCGATTGGAAAGGGAGGAACTCCATCGGGTTGAAGAGGAAATTGCACTCCTCAACAACTCTGATCTCATGGGATATAGATCTGATGTCACCAAGGTGCATCTTACTGCTCTTGAGACTGAAAAGGCAAAAATTCTAAGACAAAAAGAGGAGGACTGGAGACTTAAAAGTCGCGCTATATGGTTATAGGCTGGGGATGAAAACACTAAGTTTTTTCAGCAACATGCTAATGGGCGCAGGACTGCAAATGCTATTTGGGAATTGTCTGATCAGAATGGATTTGTGGTGAGAACGCAATCACAACTACATGATCCGGGCACTCGACATTTCACCAATCTATACAGAGCGCCACCCAACATTGATCTCCCAGATGTCATGCACATTACACAGTCATTCAGTCGATTTGTGGAACAAGAGCAGATTGATGACCTCAATGCATGGTTTCTATGGGTGAACTGGAGTGGGTTTTGAAATGGTTCAAAAGAGACAAAAGCCCTGGGCCTGATGGCTAGCCCATCGAATTCTTCGTTCACTTTTTTGAACTCATGGAAAACGACCTTTTGATTATGATTGAGGATAGCAAGGTGAGAGGCAAGATTTATGATGGGTTTAACACTACTTTTATTGCACTCATACCAAAATCTGACAACCCTACCAGCTTCCATGAGTACAGACCCATATCTCTTTGTAACTGCATTTACAAGATCATTTCAAAAATTATAGCAAATCGTATCAAGCCTTTTCTATCCTCTCATATTGAAAAGGAACAATTTGCTTTTCTGCACCATAGGCAAATCCATGAAGCTATTGGTACAGCCCAGGAGGCCCTTCACTCCATAAAAACTAAGCGCCTTAAATCCACTATACTCAAAATTGATCTTACAAAGGCTTTTGATCAGGTAAACTGGAGTTACCTTCATCTCATCCTAATTCATTCTGGATTTCCTCATTCATTTATAAACTAGATTATGGGCTGCATTTGTCATGCTACTTTTAGCATATTACTCAATGGCACAGCATCTGATTTCTTTCATGCGGGGCGGGGTCTACGTCAGGGATGTCCTCTCTCACCATTATTATTTGTCCTGGTTATGGAGGGTCTCTCTATCCTCATAAAAAATGCAAAGGCTCGGGGAACCTTACATGGACTCCAGATCAATGATATACTACACCTCACTCATCTTTTATTTGTGGACGATGTTCTAATATTTCTCAATGGCTCTAGACAGGACTCTGTACAATTAGACTTGCTACTTAAATTTTTTTGCAGAGCCACCGATATGGTACCTAATGCTCTCAAATCTTCTATTATCATGATTGGATGCTCGGGCCTGGAACAAGGCACTGCGATGAATCTATTTGACTATGTCTATATAAATATCAATGATGGCCTCAAATATTTGGGATATCATATCAAACCAAATGATTATAAAATCAAAGACTGGAACTGGATTATTGCCAAAATTGAACGCAGAATCAATTTTTGGTATAACCGATGGCTATCCAGGGCTGGCCGACTGGTCCTTATAAAATCTGTGCTCGAAGCTATCCCGGTCTATTGGATGACCCTGGCATGGATACCTATAGGTATTACCAACAGAATTAAATGTATATGTAGACACTTTTTATGGCGCAACCAGGGAAAGGACTCTACATTTTCTTGGATTGCTTGGGACCACATCAACATACCTAAGCAATGGGGTGGTTGGGGGATCAAATATCTCCATCTATTTTCGAGGGCTTTGGCTGCCAAAATTTTTTGGCACTTAATCACTGGACAGAGCCTCTGGAAGGAGGTTATTGTTGCAAAATATATTGCGCTGCGGAATACTCTCGAATGGATCAGAGACAGAATCGGGCCGTCGACTGGTGCTTCCATAATCTGGAAGGCGATCACAAAAGTGGCTCACATCATCCATAAGGGTTTATCATGGCAAATAGGATCTGGTGTATCTGTTCGGATCAGCACTGATTCTTGGTCAGGGAGTGGTGAATTTTATAAATTACCTACATTCATTCTTGAGCGCCTGGCTTGCAGAGACATATACTTCCTTGCACAGATTGCGGACCCTATTCATACCACTTGGCAGGGTCAGGCCTGGCTACAAGCGGATTATCTGGAGATCCCTCAGATGGGCACCCGGATATGGCAGAACTTCATTTAGGCACTAAAAGCATCCAACCTACGCATCACTAATCAGGAGGACAAATTGATATGGGCTTGCTCACCTGATGGGCAATATGCCCCGAAACTTGGATACCTCGCTCTTATACAGCCCAAAGAACCCCCGCTAAAAGCATGGTGGTGGCGCAACATTTGGAAGCTGAAGGCCCCGCACAAGCACAGAACTTTATTCTGGTGTATACTAAACCAGTGCATTCCCACCAAGGACTTCCTTCACAGACGAGCCATCCATGGACCTTCACAATCCTGTTACTGTCTCTCAAATTGCGAGGATACTACTCACCTATTTCTGCATTGCAATATTATTAGAGGCATCTGGGCTTGGGTTACTACTGGTTTGGGCTGTCTACAGCACTGGCAGGGTGATACATTACTTGACTCATGGACAAATTGGTGGCAGCTAAATGCTTACTGCTCGAGGATGTGCAATCTCCCCTTGATATTGGCTTGGGAAATCTGGATCGGTCGCAATAAGCTAATATTAAATGGTCTACCAATCAATTGTGATAGAATATGTGCCACTACCATTGCTACCTACCACCTCCTGCCTGTGGATCGACAACACATTACCCCCACAATTGGGACACCATAAATCATTGACCATAGTAGACCTTGGGCCTATTTTTATGGTGCGTCCAACGCACAGGGCTGTGGAGGGGGCGCCACACTCCATTTAAATGATCACCACCACTACAAAATCCGGATAGGATTGGGACCTGGAACAAACAACTATGCTGAACTACAATGCCTAAGACTCCTTTTGACATTTTCTCGGGAAAAACATTGCAATTCCATTCATATTTTTGGGGACTCTCAACTTGTGATCGATTGGTTCAATAATCATGCTCACTGTCACTCGCACACACTATCTGCACTTCTGCGAGAGGTTCATCTACTCAGGATCCTATTTGACTCCATCTCTGTGGTACACATTTACAGGTCTCGGAACAAAGTGGCTGACCAGTTGTCCAAAGAAGCTATGGAGCTGACTTGGGGCACCTGGCACATTACAGAACAGACTGGAGAACAGGTTTACATATTTTTCCATCGGCCTTTTATGGATGAGGCTCCTGCAAAATGGGTTGTCTAATTGTACAAAATTTGGGAGGATTTTGTTTCTATCTCCCATGGACACCTATCGACATGTATATTTATTTTTATTTTTATTATGTATTTGTCTCTATTTCCAGTAAGTTATGCACCGAACGTACTTTGTGAATACTGGCACATTTTGATCAGCTATTTTGGGACTGTTTTAGTCTCTTGGAGGCCAGTGTGGCAGTATAATGTGATTTTTCATAGACTGTTTAGTAGTGATACACTACCAGCATGTGTAACATGTAACTTATATTATAATGAAAAGTTACGAATTTTTCCTTTGTGAACATATTTCTATAGATATGGATTGCATCTACTCTTTTCACTGCACCAGAATATTCATCTTGCCTCTGGGAAGCCACTCTTTTCACTGCACCAGGATATTCATCTTGCCTCTGGGCAGCCACAATATCACTTACTTCAAAAACATAGCTTAATAATGCAGCCAATCTAGTTATTCGGCAAGGTTGGGGCCTTATGATTTTTAGTTTTCTTTAAACTAATACAACAACATAAGGAATTCAATTCTACAATTATATTATATGAACAGACAGAAGGACCCACCAGCCCTGATTTTTCAGTATATCAAGCCCACATTTCTAGGCTATCTAATTACCAATGTAGTTGGATTTGGACTAGGCACGACTTGCCAAAATCTAATTACCACTGTAGTTTGACTTGGACTGGATTTTACTTGCCAGAAAATTTATTAAAGGTTTGGAAACTCAAAGGAGAAATATGATCGAATAGCAAGGGACTTTTTGGCAAGTTTTATACTCAAGTTTGTTGTTTCACTTTCAACTACATTTCAATGAATAATCGCTCGGGATAGTCAGAACTGAAGGCCAATTACTAGTGAATATGGATCCTAACCAAGGTATTTTCAACAGTTACCTAATTATTGTAAAATTATTTAGCAATTAGTTTATCATAAATTTTCTTTTGGGTTTTGTATCAGGGGAAAATGGTAATTACAACTTGCAATCATTGCTACCATTAAAAATAACATAATATTGTTGATAACAAAAATATCCTATGGTCTGATATGATAGCTCACAAACTATACTGAGTAAAGCTAACCAGGGTGACATTACGACACCCATAACAAACTGTATTATAATTTATTTTGAAAAGATATTACTACATTATTTAGGAATCATATCAACCTTGATATTGGCAGCTCATTATGATTAATAAATATTCGCTTGTTTCTGGATGAGATGCTACAACCAATGAGTATTTATTCTGTAAAATCTAGCAAATACTTGCATCTGACTCACCCTAGCGAAATATGAGATAGTTTAAGAGAACACAATGCTCACCAACACAACTCTTATTTTTGTGACAGCATTAACAATAACCATCATTTGTGACCATGTTTCATTGGCACTGGTGCAAATCACTTTCATGGTCAAATGCTAGTGTCAAATAACAAGGCGGCTGTTGTAGAAGCAATGCCTCTACCGGTTAAAAAAACAAGGAAGAGAAAAACACTAATTTGTGATTTTTTTTCAGTGTAAAATTGGTGGAGCATGAATTATGGCAAAAGGAGGATAAAGGTTTATCGGTCTTCTTCTTATGAAAGATGGACAGGAGGCAGATACCACCTTCATAGCCTCACCTTTCCTTTTTCCAGATAGTATGCTTGCTTTTAAGACTATAAATTTCGATATATATTAATGAAAGGAAATATTAGGATCTTGTTGCTGATAGATACATATATAAGTTGTTGACTGATACATGTATCTTTTTAGTTCACTTTTGATCAACATGAAAATATATAAATGTTTGAGGAAGTGTTCCAGATGTTTTGATGATTGTATGTAGTCAAATGGACTATTATTTATAGGGTACAAAGGATGGATGACAAGAACAAACGTGTCCATATAAATTGTTTATTATAAAATATTATATTGGAATATATATATATATATATATATATATATATATATAATATATATATATATATATATATATATATATATATATATATATATATAGATAGATATATATGTGTGTGTGTGTGTGTGTGTGTAGGTTGTTAGTACAAGAAACTGACGTTATTGGAATGCGGTCAAGGTGGCATTGCTGATTTGGGGGACAAAAATGGCAACATATCTTCAGGTTCTTCATTTGATATTCAACACCAGATTATCAATTGTATATATTTTATTTTCTGCATTTCAGCACTGACATATGGAGTTGGTACTCTAAGATGGAATTTCAGTTTGTTGAGCATGGTCTTCTCCATAACCATTACATGTTTCCTCTTAAATTTATTTTCTAAGGTGTCCTCTGGAGCCCAAATTTCTCATAATTTTTGAAGCTAGAAGCATTGTAGTGGCACCCACTAATTTATAGTTTCTCCTTGATACAAGTTGAGTAGAAAATATCTATCAAGATCATTGCTTTGACAAAATTTCCCCAGTAGATATATATGATTATGTTCTTTTCCTTAACTTGTTCTTTGACCCATACTCTGGAGTCTGCAAAATTTGTTCTGAGCCTCGGGCTAAATGATAATAGTTGCTTACAATGCTCTAATCTGCAAAAAAATCCGAGCCTTGGACTAAATCATGTTATTACTTACATTTAATTTTGTATTCTCATTTTTTATTTACATTTAATTTTTCATTCTCATTTGTCTTTCCAGTTACCGTATCTAATCTATTTTCCTCAAATTTTTGCAATAATTTTTAATAAGTTAATATCTTAGCCAGCTTAGCAATTTTAATCAGTTTATTTGGGGAATTTAGTGGCACTAAAATTAGTTCCGCACACCCTGTATTTATATATGGTTTTCGAGAAAACATCACACATTTCTTGGTAATTTTTTATAACCTAATTCCATATATATAAATGAAATTACATAATTCATTTTCTTTGAAGGAGTAAGCTATATTTCGGTGTGCAAAACACAATTTCAATGGCATGTTATGGTTGAGACCACTTCTTTTAGCTTCATATATATCTAGCTTTATATACATCTATTACATCATATGTTAATTCTCTTATATTTTGAAAATAATTCAACTGTAATATCTTGTATCCACAGAGAAAAAATGATGATCATAAGGTATTTGCTACCGGTAACTATGTTGATGAGAATTCCCACAAATAGAAAAATTTATATTTGGTATATGGATCTTGTGGAAAGTTATTTGATACATGAGAATTGTAATCCTTTAACCTGTTTGTTGCAAACTTCTTGACAACTGCAAGAATCAAATGGACAAACTAATGTCAATTCCACAATTAAACTTTAAAGTGGGGAATTGAGATGATGGCATATAAGATTAAAAGAGTCATGGACATGGACAGACTTGATAAACCATAAAGAAAAAATTTAAAAGAAGCTTATTCATACCATGCAAAAGTTAAATGGTTATCTTCTTCAGATCTTGGATAGTTTAGTTGTACATTTTGCAATTCAAACACTTTTGTTACTACCTACCACTTCCACTTGATTTAAGTTGATTAGTACATAAGCTTCAGTACATAAATAACTTACTGTAAAAATTGTTGTATAGAGTGGTTTTAGGGTATCTCTACCCACTATGTAATATTCTTGGCATTGTATTAATGCAATTTTAAGGGCATGTAGCAATGACAACATAAGAGAGATAGGGATTCTAAGATTTTTTTTGCTACAAACTTGTCTATCATTAACATAATGAAGAGTTTAAATAAGAACTTGAAGCAGCAGTATCTATTAACATTTCTTACCTTTGGGCTGTCAGGAACATCCATGAAAACTCTTGAAAAGCTTTTGTAAAACTACATGAAATGCGAGAAGAGAGTTTATGGAAAATAAGGAATAAATATTGGCTAAAGTGGAGCTTGATGTTTACCTTACTATATCCCCTGGTGATTTCGATATCTCCACCATTGAGAAAGATGGCGCAACTTTAGTAACCTGTATCACAGCAATCCCATTACCCATTACCAGCTAATAATTAAAAACATGAAGATTAATAGAGAAATTAAGCGAGATACAATTTTATAAATAATAACTAAAAACTGAATTTAGGGAAACATTTTAAAACAAAGTTGATGTAATATTAATGTTTAGCTTTAAAATTATAATGAAAAAAATGAAAAAATATTAAAAATGAGAATTAACGATCACTCTTCTCGTCATCATTTTTATGAATAAGATAATATTGTTAAAGTTTTTTTTTTTTTAAGTGAAAGAAAATTTGAGATCTAAATTGTTCTAATAATAAGCATATTATAAAAACCATAAAATAATGTGGTTGATTATTAGTTGTTTTTGTGTTGAGTGTTTGTTATAGTAATTGTTATAGGTTTATTAATAACAATTATGGGTTACAGTCATACTTATATAACAATATAAATTTGAGGTGGTTTAGATCTCTCAAATTCTCACCTAGTCTTAAGGAAAAAATGGTTGCTAAAGGAGTATTACTTTTATGAGCTTCTTATTTTGTTTTAACTTATGAAATGACTTGAACATTGCTTGATAAATTATCTTTACACAATGAAAAAGGAAACCTTAATTTCAATGGAATTTCACATAGAGTAGCCAGATTTGGCAAGAGATGCTTGTGAGCCTAGTGTTATACTCAAATGAGCATCTCTTTCTCAAGTTTTATTTTTTTCCAAATTTCTTTTCTTTCTCATAATTGGCAAGGAGCTCCATGATTTTTTTATTTGATCCAATGTATGAAGGAGTTCATGGATCCATTTTGTAGGCTTCTTGAGTGAAAAGGGTTTCATTTCCTTCCATTTTCTCTCTTCATATTTTTCATTTGTTGATTCTTATCCCACCTTGGTACTTTTCTCACTTCTCAAATGTCATATAGTAAAGCGTAAGATGAGAAGGGTGTAGGAAGAAGCAGGATACCATCATTACTATGCCATTGTTCTGGGACAATTATATTACTACTACTTTATGTTACTATAACTTTCTTTTTAAATTTAACCTCCTATTATATTCTTTAAAAGATATATAGAAACTCAAATTTCAATTATAATTCATTATCCATATATTTCGCTTGATTCTTGACTCTTATCAGCATTACTTTACACCTCTCGAGACAAATTTTACTATTATATTTCTATTTGTTCTTTAAAATTATAAAATTGTTAAATATTTTGTATCTCTTCTATATCCATAGTTTGTACATCATCTTCCCTTATCTTTTTAATGTTTTTTCTTATATAAACAAAGTATCTTTTCAAATTATAAAATAATATTTTTTTCCCAAGGCCGATCTTAAACATGTATTTGTGATCTTGCTTTTTAAATCAAATCGTAGTTGTTTATAATGATGACATATGATCCATCATCAAAATCTTTAGAAGGGATAAGTTTTGTGCATGGATTTCATACAAGGTCAATAATGTTATATTTTTTCAAAGAAAATATCTAATATTTATGTTTATGTTTAAGTTTAACGTGAAAGTACGCAATGATTTCATCCATGTTAAATGTAGAATTATTGTTCTCATATGGAAGTAAATTTGAACTAAGATCTAAAAACATGCTAGCCAATTGTAAGTTGCAAATTATTGTTTTTAGACGTTGTTGTTTCACAAAAAAAATAAAAAAATAATTGAATGATAATTTTATAAGGAATAATGATGTTTATTCTCATATATTTTTCATATTATTATTTTTTAAGTTTTAATTAAAAAAAATTAGGTTAATAGAAGTATTTATTTTAACTTAAAGTTTTCATAAATTTAATTTAATTATTAATAATTATTAGAATGATGATAAGAATTCAACTTTCATGAAATATTTTAGAATATTTTAAAGGTAGTCATTAAATGTTAAGATATATCTTAAAAGTATTTATAACTTTTTATTTTTTCTTATTAAATTGATTAATTTAAAAAAAATATCATGTGAAATGAGTTGTGATTTTTTGGGAATGGAGTATTGATAAGCCATTGTACTGTAACAATACTTATTAAAAAATTAATAATCTAAATGGTAAAGAGTAGGTGAATCTTTATAATAATAATAATAATAATAATTTTTTATTATTATTATTATTATTTTTTAAATGTATATATGTTTAAATTGTATATTAATTACTTTTATAATAATAATAAAGGGGTAGCATGGGGAGGGAGTCTTTTCAATCTAGTTGAAAAGCAAGAAATCAAGTATTCTTGGGGACTTGCAAAAGAACAAATATCTTAGCATAAATGTAGGGGCTTTTGATAGGGTTTCAGTTAGCTAAAGACAAGAGTCCCTCCAAGATAACAATCCTAAGAGACTCTCTTCTCACCATCCAAAACTTTCACAAAGAATCACTCCCCAAGAGCAATCTTCTAAGTATTCTCTTCAAAAAATCCTCAATATTCTTGAATTTATATTCCACGTGAATCTTTCTTCCACATTCTTAGGAGTCTAAACAAGGAAGTAGATGTGCAAGCTAACCAAGTCTGTCTTCTTCAGGAGCCTCATATGGTCACTAATGGTTTGTTAGGATGGAATAAAATTCCATGATATACTCTTCAAATGCTTCATATCATAAGTTAAATATATGTAATAATTATTTCTATAAGGGATCATTGTCGCACCAATATTTATCAAAGTTTTCTAAGGTCCCTACCTCTCCCATCCTCGACATTTCCTTGGTAGCTTTTTTAACTACAACTCCTGACATAAAGGGATGATGTGGAAGGATTCGTGAAGGAGTCACGTGTGTTGGCCATGTGCTTGGCAGTTCCTTCAACTATTTGCATATGGAAAATCCCATATCCAGACTATACTACAATAGGAGTTGTCTACCGATGCAACAGAATAGTCCAGATGGCAATTTTTTGCTGGAATCTGGTAAAAAAAATTCAAAAAATCAGGTAGTTGGAGTGTTTGAATTGCATTTTTGATGGTGGAAATGGATTCAGCACCATAAAAAACCCTTAGGGCACCCAAAATACTTAAGTTTAACGACTATAACCAAAATTTTCAAAAATCTTTGCCAAATTTTTTCATAATCTTACTGAAATTTCTAGATTATTCTGTGGGGTTTTTAGACTACAGATACTACAATATGATCAACCATGTATCAATTAAGACCCTAATATAGCAGTATTTAATGTTCTTCAATTTGCATGTGATTTATGTAGCGTGCGAGGCTCGATGAGTTGTGTTTAAAGTTTGGAAAGGTGGTGTGGAGCAGTGTGTTCAGGCCTCGCGATCTAGGGATTTGACTGAACACCTAGATTTTCTACATTCTCGAGTTGAAAATCAAGCTGATATTATGAATCTACAACTCCAAATCCAACAACATTCCAACACCATATTACTCTTAGCTAAATAAATACAAAGGATTAAGTCTCAAGTAAGCATACAAGAGGATGAGATTCGGACCTTAAGAAGCTAATTGTCAGAGTCACAATCCCAAAGACACACATATGGTTAGCCTATCCCACCACGCAACCTCTCTGGAAGTCATAATGATAATATGTCCATCGACCCTCCTTTTGACCAATGATCTCCTTACACAAAGCAATATTTTTGTTCGAACGATTTTGCAATATTTATAGTTGTAGTTTGATTTATCATATGTATGTTGGTAGCAGTCTCTTAGATATTAACTTTGAAACTTCTCTATTGTTTTTTTCTAAAGAACCAGTAGTTGAGGACACATTGGAATCACTTCCTGAGTTTGGGCACATAATACAAATATTATTCATTCTTTTCAAATAATAATAATAATAATTAAAATAACATTATAATTTAGTTAATTTTTATGATTTTTTTTATTATTAGGACAATGTGAGTTGTATCATGAAGTAGGTGTTTTAATGATTATCATTAATTGATGCATGTGAATGTTAAAAACTACTTAATTTATATGATTATGATCAAATCTTCCTCCCTTTCATATTTCATGATTGATAATAATTTGTTTCTATTTTCATACTAAAAATATAAATTTTAACTTTGGAGCAAGGATGACATCCCAAAATTAAATATACTATGTTGGACCCTAACGTCAGAAAACCTCAAGAAAAAGAACATCTATACTCTATCAAAATGTTTTTTTTTATGCTCCAAATATGAGGATATACCCTACACCTAATTTGGTTATGTCCCTTCCCTTTAGAGGTCCGGGCAATAACTTTTGCTCCAATTTTATTTGTTGTCTCTATTCTAGATTCGTGGGAGGAAATCTTCATGCTATGGAGATCTAAATATCCATGGACGAAAACACTCCTCTCTATCAATAAGATTTTTGGAATCCCTTCCTAACTTTATGTGTTGATCTATCTCGATTGTCTGGAATAAATCCATTTTTAAAAATGAAATTTGGAATCCTTGGATGGCTAACCTTAAAGCATCAAATTTGTTTTTCGAAGTTGTATCATCTAAGGGATTCAATTTGAAAGGTATGGATGTCTTCAACTAATTTGAATATGAATGGATAAAGGAAAGCAAAGACTTCAATCCCCCATGTAAATATACACTTTGGCCAACTAGAATTGAGGTCCCTTGTATCAGGCTCAATTAGTCATATTTCTCTAAGTGGAGACTGAACTCATCCCAATTCACATTTTTTTTCGATGAGGAATCGAGAAGAAATCCAGAGGAGGCAGGGGTGGGAGGGGATTTATTAAGCCCTGATAGAAAAATGTGTCGCAATATGCTTAGGGGTTTGGCCTCACGACTAATAACCAAGTCGAGTATCTTAATCCCTGGAAAGACCTAGAAATAGTTGCTACAAAGAAAATAACCAAACTATTAATTCTCAGAGACTCATTGCTCAGAATACAGCTTGAGTGGGCCTAATGGTTAAGAGCATGTGTTTCCTCCTAAGAGGTCACAGGTTCAAAAACCAGAGGGGGTAGAGTATGTATGCCTTAGTAGACTTAGAAGTAAAATTGTTGCGTGGAGGTGGGTCCATTGTCCCACAAACAAAATGGTCTCATACACCAATTTGATGTGCGGTTTAGTTGTGACCTTAAAATTGGATTATGATGATGATGACACATCAAATGAATAAAACTATGAATACGACATGTTTAAATTTCTCTCCTTTCTCCAAAGTATTATTTTAATCACTTCTCAATTTGAACAGTTGAAACTTTTCCACGAGTATAAGAATTTGAATTCAGTAGCAGATGCCATAAATAAATAAATAAAAATTAAAAAAAACAAAAATCTACCTTGGCTCATTTTAAATTCTCCCCATCCCTTAGTGATGTTTGAAAATCCAAGGCGCATTTATCTTTGTATCAATGTTGTCATGATTGAAAAAATAGTTTCAATGTTTCTGAGGTCATTGACTCTTTCCTCGCTCGTCCCTTGGCTCGATTTATGAAAAGGAAGGGCTTCATGATCCGACATCCTTTCCTTTTTCGGCCACAGATTCTTTAGACTTCCTCCTGGTGTCTCCTCTACGTTAACAAGTGGCATGTTATATTTCCCATCTCTGGTATAGGGCCTTCTGGGTATTTAATTCATCTCGGGAAAAATTTGTGGTGGAATTCCGGAATTCCTCAGCCTCGGAGTTTCCCTGATTGAGCAGAGGGATGAATTTAATTCTTCCCTCCTTTTGCACTCATCAACCGTAGTTCAAACATGGTCTTGGAAATCATGTTTTAGTTGAGCCCGTGGCAGGGTCTTAGTTCTGTGTATTTAATGAACTATTCGACCTCTTATATTTTCAAAGGGTAGTTAATACCGGTTGGTTTCGGAATGTGGAGAACAATTATCATCATATTATCTAGTTGGATGTAAATATTCCTCTCGAGTGATGGCTGGCCTTCCCTCGATTCCGGTGGATGTTAACCACTTCTATTAACTATTTAGAAATCATACCAAAACAATTATTAATCGATTTTTCCAAAATTATATTAATTTTAATATTTAATTTTACTTTAAAATTTTGGAATTTTAAAAATATTATTTTTTATATTGAAATTGACACTAATAAATTAAAGCTACAATAAATTTTTATATATATAATAAATTTTTTTATTTCTTATATTTCTTATATTTATTTTTTAATTTAATTATAATTGTGTTAAGAGGTGCTCTTCATCCCAATACTTTACATATGTTGTCATGTTTTTTTAAACATATAATTTCATGTTAAACATTTTGATTGGGTTAAAATAAAATAAAAATAACAGCCCTATACAGTAGAGATGTTCTAGTGTCGTGTTAAGCATTGTAGTACAATGTCTATTATGTGATTTGGATATACAGTTAATCTATTTAAATCCATAAATTGTATGTTAGTAGGTTTGTGTGAGGTATAGTTCCATCAAATCATATTAACAGAAAAGGATTGAAGGTAAATAAAAATTGTAAAAGATAAAATTGATGTACATTAGTATAGTTATATAAATTAAATGGCCGGTAAACATGGATAGACATCCAAAAGGTTATTTTGAAGATTTTTTATATTTAGGTAAATAAACATGTTTAGCAAGAGTCACTATATATCATAATTTGTACAATTCTTTGCATAAATGTGGGTAGGAGTAAAAATGTAAATATGCAGATTAAGCAAGGTCAATGCTCACCAAAATTAAAGCAAGTCATTGCACAAAACTTAGGCAAGAGGATTATTGATGTTGTTAATTTTTCCAGGACTTCAAAATTTGATGGTGAGGATTAAAAAGAAGGCTAATGATTGAGCACAACCCCAACATATATAAATATGATTATTAAACACATAGAAAGAAATATTATTATTATTAACAAGGGTAATAGCTGCAAAGCTACTAGTCCATGATTTGTAATTGTGTTTTGAAATTCAATAAGAAGAAAAAAATTGTGTTACCATTTGTTAAACCAATCATAAAATATCAAATTTTGATAGAAGAGTAATACAATGCAAAAAATTACATTTCACTAGAAAATAAGACATAATACAATGAACTAGCTAGACATTTATTTATAGAGTTCATGCACCTAAAAACATAGAAAAAGAAACATAGCATATGGATGAAAAGCATGGAGTACTAAACATAATTTATAAGGTGTAGAAAACCATTAAGCATTGATAAGATAATATCATTATCGTTATGTAAAGCGAGGCTAGAGTGGGAGGGGTTCTCTGTCGCCTTGACGAAGAAAGAGAGACTCAATTCGCATGGGGATTAGGTGTCGCAACAAAAAATCATCCCAAGTACCTAGATTTATGTTAAGGTTTGTACCTTGCGCTCTCCAGGGGAGCCTGCGATTTTCCATTATTTGGATATTATAAGCTAGTTATCCAACAAGTGTCTAAATTTAGTAAGAACGACGAGAAGTTACCCCTTCCCATTCTTCATTGAATTAAGATGTTGGTGGAAACATTTGACTTAATAGCCTTTTTCATATAAGAAGGAATTTAAATGAATATGTTGATTCCCTATCTAAAAAAAGTTCACAACGAGCACAAGGAAAAATAAAGTATGAGAATGAGATTATTATAATCAAAGACATTCCATAAAAATGATGAGCATTGTTAAAATGGTTAAATCCTAGGACAAGTGAAGCTAGGGAGATGGAGGCAGATCAATGCATTTAATTCTATAGCGCATAATCAAGTAGGTGGACTCAAATCTATGCAATTAAATCTCTGTAAATATATGGAGACTCGCGTCATTTTTTATGGGTGGGAAAAGAACGTCCCTTCGAATAGGACACAAGATGGATGGAGTAATGTGGATAAGGAAACTGGAGCAGGTAGTATGTGTGAAATTTCATTTTGTAATAACAATCCTCAAGGTGATGAACCCATTATCATTGATTTCGGAGGATTCATCTTATTTTCATTATGGAGTCTGCCAGTGGTGTTTTTGCAAGGCATGCTTCCATTAATGCAGGATGGAATGAGATTGAATCACAATGGAAAAGTGTGATGGTATATATAGGAAGTTTGGGGGCTCCAGATCATGGTGAGTGGGAATTAAGGAACTACATTAATTAATCTTGGCGTCATTTCTATATTTGGCCATATATGATGGAGAAATATCTGAGAGGTAGAGAGGAGGACTTCAACCAAGCCCTTGCAAGAATGGCAGAATTACTTGAGTGTATTATATCATTAATTTCACATCATGTGGTGTTATTCTCAGCAGGAGCGAGGGCTAAAAACGATTTGATGGCTTGTCGGATGGATTTGCTAGAACTCAAACTTGACAAGATTCAGATGACCATGGATGTGGTGGAATTTCACTTAGAAAACCTACAAAGGGAAGATGAGTGAGGTGTGGAGGACCAAGTTCCCTTGTTTGATAGTAGTGCAGAGTGGATGGAATTCATGTCACTCCATGAAGACCAGTATGTGCACGGGAAGGAAATCCTTTTGAGGGTGGGGAGGCAGAAGAAGTATCATAGGGGATCCAGGCTCTGGGGATTATGTAGTCCCTTTTTTATATTTTATCTATGCTATGTAGATTACTAGTTTTTGGCGGGGTTTTTTTAAGAAGCTATGGAATTCATCTGTTTAGTATGGTTAGTTATAGAACAAGGACAACGTAGATAGACATATTTTGGAATATATGGTATGAACAATGTGCATTTCATGAAAAAATATGTAAAAGGTATTGGAATTCAAACAAGTTTTCTTAAAAGAATACATAATCGTTTCCTTAATATATATATATATATATATATATATATATATATATATATATATATATATATATATATATATATATATATATATATATATATATATATATATATATATATATATATATATATATATATTGTAATACAATCATGTACAGTACTTAGAAATAATGTGAGCCACACTATACAACCATAATGAACTTAGTAATCACAAAAAATTGCATAACCAACTTTAATATGAAACGAAGGGTTCAATACTACATTACCTTACTAAAGTATGTTTTTTTTTCTTACATTATATTTGCTTAATCCTTGTTGCATGTATTATCAATGAATCATGGTATTTCATAGAGAACTATTTATAAGTAAAAGCATGATGAGCTTTCAATATATAGTAGGTATACAAATCAACTATATCTATAAAAACATGAAGTATATGATTGGTGGCATTTAACTAACTAACTAATTTGGATGCCATATTTTTTAGTTAATATATTGTTTTTTATTGTTCATATTTTTACATTTCTTGCAAGTATTCTAGAAGACAAAATCAAAACAAAAAAAAACATATTTACACAAAACTAATACTAGAAGACTACAAAAGAGATGAGCCAAAAAAGAGTGAAAAAAGGTGAAACAATGACTTACTAAGTGTAAAGAAGAGAGAACAACTAGAAACAAACAACAAAGTAATAGATATACATTTGTTTCATATGAAAGTCTTTTAACAAAAATGTCTCACATGAACTTTATATGTACAAATTATATGGCATGTAAGAAACTATGCTTGAAAAACTTTTAGTTCTATTTTTTGGAATATCATGATTTCATAAGAAGACATTGTACCAGTGAAGTGATTGTGTTTAATAGTTATACATAATTGTTAAAGCTAGTAGATTACAAAATCCACATGCTAGTAAAACTTGTTTTCCCTTGCGTCATGAAACTGCAATTTCATAGTGGAAGTACCTGGTGAAACAAAAAACCTACACAAGGAAAGGAAAAAAAGATTACTATTTAGAAGCAAGGTCTGCAAAGAGAGAAAAAAAACAAAATTATGTTTATTTTTTATTGATTTTTTTTTATTGTTAAGTGCATAATGTAAGTGAACTTACATTTATATATGAAATGATGTCAATTTTTTTTATATTAACAATTATGTTATCCATTGAAATTGTAAAAGTAAGAGCTATTGAGAAACCACATAATAGGAAAATAGTTAGTAAATTTGGTTTAAATTCACATTAATTATTTAATTGGAAGAATTTATTAAATTTAATATAGCCCGCATAGACATTTCCAATGGTATTTATATGAAAATTAAGAGTAAAGTGAGTAATGACACTCTCCCTTATTTGGTGGAAATGTTTCGTTTTTCCCCTATATTTTTGGTGGGCTAGAGTTATTCCATGTGTGAAAGAAGATTGTTACACCAATTTTTGGTCATCTAACCTATTATCATTAGATGGACCCAAGTACACCATGTAAGGCCAATTTTACCCTAAGTAAAATTGATTTCACTATGTAAAATAACTTAATAAAACACATTTATTAGGTTGTTTATGGTCTAAACAGGAAACCCCAAGGGGAAATATTAAACAAATCTATATTTGTTTGGTTTTCCTCATGAAATAATTAATTAAACAATAATTTAATTATTATTCCGGGTCATATTTAACCCAAAACAAGGAAATTAATTAGATAAATCCTTATTTATCTTATTATTTTCTAGGAATAATTATTTAAACCTTATTTAAATAATATTCCTTGTTAAATTTGACTAAATCATTTATAAATAATTGAATAAATCATTATTTATTCAATTATCATTCAACCACTTCCTTATAATGATAAATAAATCATTTATTTATTTATTATTTACAAATAAGGGAATTTGACCCAAGTTAAATTCCTTTCCCCTCCAACAAATATAATAAAATATTCCATAAAAGGTGGATCTAGATTTGGTTAATATTATTTTAATAATGCACCAAGATCTAGAATGACCTAATATTTTGTTATAAATAGAAGGGTTTTTCCTACCATTCTTCACCTTTTGTTACCTCCTAGATCACTCTGGATCTACACTCTTGGTCTGACTTTGAGCCATTATCATTGTAATATTTTCCATTATTTGCTTTGTGAGTTCCCTTTGAGTTCTATGTTTGTCTGGGTTTTCTACACTAACAAGAGAGAGAAATTCTAGATCTGAAGTTCTGAGGACTTCCAAGAACCCATCCCATTGAGGAGAATTGGAAACACCTTTCTTGTTTTCCTCCCAGGTGCCATTAATATAAAATTCTTTAAAAAATATTATTCTTGTCTTGTCTATTGGATGCATGGAGAAAAACCTTATTTTTACTGCTTAATGTCTTTTTATGCATAGATCTGGATTTTTGCAGCATTTGTCTTGATCAGCTAACTGTAGATATGAAGATATTAACAACCATATTTTATTGTTAGGGCTATAAGTTATGCGTAGTTAAAGTGGTCTTTTTTCGTACACTTCAAATAAAGATTCATACTAACAACTGGCAACTCCACACGGGTTTTCAATTATGACTACTATCGTTTTTCATATTCCTGCATATCCAGCTACTTCAAACCCTAGGGTTTCTCTTCAGTTTTTTTTTTTTTCCTATTTTTATGTCGTTTTTCACCTATAAAACCCTAAAACATTAACATTTCTAACATATGTGTGTTTCTGGCCCTATTGCACAGGTAACAGACATCAGCCGCAATTGAGACGGAAAGTTTTTCTAAAAAATGTCGCCGAGAGACCCAGAAGTGCAGGTTTCACTTTTTAGCCCAAAACCTGCAACCTAGACTGCGGGATGCACCTTTCAGCCTCAAAACTACGACCTGGATAGAAAACAGGTCAGAACCTGCGACCTGAACTTTTTTCTGCAGATTTTCTGAAAGTTTTATGGGTTTGTCTGAGGCCTCTGTCAGGGTTTTCCAGCCTCCGTCTCTGCCTGTTTAGACCTGTTCTTGTTCTGTTTTACTCACCTAAGTGGGAATCTAGCCCCCTAGGGCTTCAGTACCCTCCACTTTTTGTAGAAGATTTTTAGCTGTTGCAGGTGTCTAATTTTTCAGAGTTTCAACCATTTCTTTTACAGATCTGATACCTCATCTTCAGATCCCTTTTAGATCAGCTATTTTTCCATCCAAATTACCTCATATAGTTTTGTTTGGGTTTGCCTTTAGGGTCACCTCCTTTTCCCTACTGCCTTTAGCTTTTTGCCTCCTCTTTCACAGAAACCTTACCTTTGTTTCTTTGTTGTTTTCTGCACCTCTTTTCACCAGATTTATCCTTTAGATCCCTGTCCCTCCTGACCTTAGATCTATTGGCTTATTTTCAGTGTGTTTTGACTATATTTTTTCCCTCTGTTAGACTAGTTTTTGAGAGACCTGCCTCCTTGGGTTAGATTGATGCATTGTTAGCTGTTCATTTTCTGTTATTTCAGTATTATATACTGTTCTCTGTAGGTTTATTTTCAATTACGCAACACACTTTTTCTTTTTCTCTCAAAACTTCTGGGTTTAAAAATTAAAATTAACGCATGCCACACACTCACCCTAAGCGAAGAAGAGCCTGGTTAACACCGCCAGGCAAAGACTTTAAAACATTTTAAAATCAATTGACACTGCACCTCTCTGCCCTTGTTTCGACATTGAAATCACTTGATTTTGCTCCTCCCTGCCCTTGTTGGTCATTCTTCTTCCCTCTGTGTCGTGTTTGTGTTGTCATCATTGCGCCCCCAAGGCGTATATCCCAGAGACTTCTTGGCCTTCATCCTCAGTTTCCGGTTGGTGGACCTACTCCTTCCCGCCGTCGTTGAGTTAGTCCTCCTCCAAGTCCGCACTCCGACTCCTCTTCTGATTCATTGGGTTCTCCTCTTATTTCGGGTTCTCCCCCTGTCACCTTCACTATATCTAGTCCAGGGCCTAACGCTAGCGGTAATCCCGGCCCTAATTCCAGGAATGCTACTAGCGAAACCGCCACAGTAACTACCTCGGTTGTCCCCTTTCTCCCTTACATGGCAGGCCTCAGTCTCCCCGATTTCAATCAGTTGATCAATGACCCTATCCGCCACGATGTTGGTTGGCTTGCTATGCCAACCAAGCTCCCCTCTGAGATTCCCAAGTTCGAAGGCCTTTCTGGAGAAGATCCAACCAACCATATCCGATCTTTCCACATGTGGTGTTCATCCAATTCCATTACCAATGATTCCATCCATCTTTGATTGTTCCAATGCACGCTTACAGGTGAAGCTTCTAAGTGGTATGTTTACCAGACCTCCTCTTCCCATACCACCTTTGCGACCATTGCCTGAGCCTTCTTATCTTATTTCCAGATCCCTCCACGTTACGACATTGGTACCGAACTCTTGACGTCCTTCTGTCAATCGTCTGCAACCCTCCTTTCCGATCATGTCCAGGAATGATGGAGAAGAAAGAGCTTATGTCGAGCTCCTACCTTTGAAGATCATGTCTACATGGACTGGTTCCTTAGATCTCTCTTACCTGCCATCAGAAAATATGTCACATCACAGTTCCCTGAAACCAAAGAAGCCGCCCTCCAAATAGCCTTGAAATATGACCTCATCTATGCTCAGTCTGGTTATGTTTATACTGTCCTTTCTGACCTACCCAGACCCGGTGGCGCTAACGCCCTGGGGGCATCTCATTCTGCCGACGGTATCGTTGGAGCTCTTTCTCATCCGTATGCTCAACCTCCTCTGAGCTATGGTCTCCCTCCAGGAGGGGCCAACACCTCCATCACTTTTTCCCCTCCAGGTTGCATGTATCCAGGATACAGCATGCCTCCTCCTTTTTCCCAACCTCCTGCTTACCTCAATGTTTCCCAACCTAACCATTATCCTTATCCACAGCCTGGTGCTCTAGCTCCTCCAGCATTTGCACCTCCACCTCCCTTTCCTTCTCAACCCCCGCAACTGCAACTCCCACCCCCTCCAGGGCAAGTATTTTCACAGCAGGGCGCGACTAATCCTCCTTCCTCTCAAAGGAAGAGGAAAGGCAATCAAAACCAATCTTCCCCTGGTACTCATGGACCTAATCCTCAAAGTATTGACTCTAACGCTGCTAACCAACAACAGGGCACTCAACCCAAGCTAGACAGGCCCATTCATAAAAATAAGCCTTGTTCGTGTTGCAATGTTTATGGTCATTACACTCACGATTGTCCCCTTTTACCACAGATGTGGCAGATGTGGGAGTCTCAATCCACATTACGAGGACAGCATGCCTCCCCTACTGCTCCCCCTAATGTGGCCTCTACTCAACCGGCTGTGTTTACCAATCCTTTCCCCCAGTAAGGATTCGTGGCTACCCAACCACCTGACGGACAAGGGGCCACTCAACCTTCCCCTTCTGGTTCCTCCGATTACCAAATCCTCATGATGAACTTTGATCAACCTCTAACCATCGACCTTAACATTCAAACTCGGTCTCGTCAGTACCCCAAGCCTCCCGCTCCGTCTGTCCTTGAGTCACCTTCTTCAGGTTCTACAGAGCCTCTTTCGACATCCCTTAGCCCAAAGTTGAGGTTCATACCAAGATTCCTAAGGGACCATTACGCCAAAATGCTGCTTCTGGTCGAGCTGCTCATTCATATAGCATAGTAGATGATTTGGCACAGTGTCCTGCTGCCATTTCAACACTAGAACTCCTCCAGTCGTGCTCTTCTCAAAATATGGCTCTAATATACGCCATGGGTGCTGTAGATCCTGCTGATGACTAATTGATTTTTTTCGATGCCCATCAATCAAAACTTCCCCCTCTTCCTGCTTCCATAGCCTTCCAAATCCCAGTCAAAATCTGGAATGCTCACATTTATCGGTGTATCATTGATGAGGGGGCATCCACCTGTGTGATGTCCGCTTCGGTTTGGAAACAACTCGGATCTCCTTAATTGGCCCCTTCCACGATCACCCTTCGAGCGTGGGATGGCCATGCCTCCCAACCTGTTGGCCTATTCCGTAATTTTCTTATCACTCTTGCGGGAAAGACTGTTTGCGTTGACGTTGAAGTCATCGATGCCCCTCTAGATTACAACATTATCTTGGGGCGGAGCTACACCTATGCCATGTCTGATGTCCCATCCGTGGTATACCGCAAGATGTCTTTCCCTCATAATGAAAAGATAGTCACCATTGACCAGTTGATGTATCATGAGCCAAAATCTCAGACCTCCCCTAAGTCGACCATCTCTTCTATAGCCAATAAGAAAACCGTCGATTCTTTGACTAGTGTCTCTCCTGGTGTCTACAAAGACTCCTCTTTTCTTGGAACCTTCCCTAGTCTCCCTCCTCCCCCTGTCTTTGATCCCAGCTTATCGAATGTTTGCATGATGCAATCGTCTCGGGCTACCCTTAAGCGACTCGCTTCGGCTTGTCAGTAACCTCAACCTCGCCTGCCGCAACCTGCTCCTAGCCCTTCGTCTCAGCTAGCTGGACCTACCCCTTCTGGCCCTTCACCTATCGCTAGTATCCATGAGCCTATTTACCCTCCTGTATCAGTTCCTCCAGGCTTTAGCCACCTTGGAGCCGTTCCGCCTGGCCATTACCCCTCCGGTCAGATACCATTATTCATTCCACCTCCTGGAGTGTACTCAGTACCTATCATGGCTACCCTATCTCTTCCTAACCTGACCCTAGGGATTCCCGTTTGGTACCTTGATTCCCCAGCCACCACCCCGCCTGATCATCCCAAACCTTACCTCGCTTTGACCTCAGTTCAACCGATCCCCATCACTTCTCCCGATACCACAGTGCCTCACACACCTCAACAGGAACCATCTCATGTTGCGATGGTATCGGGAAAAGGGGGAAAAGCTCACACAAAATCAACTAAGGAAAAATATGCCCCTCCTCGGCCACCAAAGCGCGCTATCCAATGTGCCTTGTATGATATTGTCGGTCACGCCACCCATATTTGTCCTGAATTGCCGCATCTCAAGACCATGGTCAACGAGACGTTTCCGGAATCTGATATCCCTGAGGTCTATGTCACTATACCTGATTCAATCCTGAAACTCAAAACCTTGCGCACAAATCACCCTTGTGCTTTGTGCGATTTCCATGGCCACTATACTCACCTCTGTCCCCTCCTTGAAGAGTATCGCTCATCTTTGGGAGCGGTTCGCCAATTCGAGGTCAAGTGCAACGAGTCCACCACTCCCTTATTTGTGAATTTTTCTTCGGAAAAACCAGAGGACACGAATGCTCCCATCGACATTCCCCCTCCTAATGTCGATATGACAGAGCCTTCGTCCACCATTTTCCACCTATCATCATCCATGAGACCCTCGGTGGAAGTCCCCTTGGAGACTTCCCCTGATGTTTTGCTTGACCTCCCTTCAGCGATCACCCTGGGCTCAACATCGATAGATCCTTTATCTGCTTACTCTTTTGTCACCCCTTGTGATGATGCGCATGTGAACCTCTCTTCTCATGATGATGAGTCAGGTAGCTTCACCGCGTCAGGTGGTCTTTCTTCCAATAGTCACCCCATCTTCTATCACGATGACGACATTATGGAAGAAATCACCACCCCTGACTTTATCTATTCCCCCTTACGTCGAACCCATGCGTTCGAACCACATACACCTTGTGGCCATTACATTGAAACCCAATGTTTGGGTAAGGGGGCACCCATATTTGAGAGACTAGGAGAAGCAATTATCCACAACTCTCCTAGTGTATCTGGTCGTGTCGACTTTAGTACCATTATTCTTCCACAATTAGAAGAACCTCTAAAGTCCCATATCACTTCAGATCACTCTAGGGATGATACCCCTTATCGTTCCTTCATCTTACATCAGCAACCCAGTCTCTTAGACATTGTTGTTGACCAACCTATGGGTTTTCTAGGAGAGCATCAGTTCATTATCTCCAAATCCTCTCTTTGGGATAGTGACACCAGGTATGCCAACCCGGAAACTTAAATTCCATTTGATTCATATATGCAGTACTAAAAGAGATTGGTAATCCTCCATTTCCTTTCTCAAACTGCATAAACATAACGAAAAAAAATGGCGCACCACATCATTAAAATGTGTTTAGATTCCCCTTTTTCTAAAGACATTTTGGCATGACCACAACATGCTTGGGGGCACATATGCCCCTCAACCATAAAAATCCCAGATCTCAGCCAAAAACAGCACTGAAACCTCCTTTCTCTGACAGGTCGCAGTTTTCTGCCTAGCACCTGCTACCCAGGTCGCAGAACAGACCCCGAAAAGTGTGACCTAACCTGTTCATGAGCTCTGGGTACCTAAACTGAACTTTCAATCCATTGAAATGAAAGAGTAGGATTAGGCCTCTTACCTGCAACTGATGGATATCAATTCCAACAGTCGGTTTGTCTGTTACGATCGCCGCATGATTTAGGGCCTTCTCTCCTCACTACATTCACCATAGCTCCACCTGCAAATGAGTGAATTTGGAGGGAAGATGCCTTATTAAAAAAAACCCCTGATTTTTCTTTCGCCTGCTACGGCCAAACCGTAGCTCAGTTTGATGAACCGTCTATACCATTGGAAAGCTCTCACCAAGCCCTCAAATGGGTATTTGTTAGTTTTTCATGACTTGATACTTCACCATGACACATTTTATCCAGGAAGCATCACTTCACCCCTCCTCAAAATCGAATTTCTTCACTTGCAACACTCATACTAGGGGCACCACTTGGCCTCCATACTTTTCCATGCTCGTGTTGATGTTCGTCGTCAGTTACCATCTTGTACTCATGTTTTTATGGTCCCCCATTGTACCTTTACTGTGTGGCAGCACCGTCGAGTCGCCCTTGTTTAGAACATCCGAGTTGAGTCATCATTGCCTTCATGGAGTCTATCCCGAGTCCTTTTGTATCCCGTTGTAGTCCTCCATCCTTCATTGCTTGGTCCCTTCTCTTGTGTCGCACATTATGGCCTTCAGTCCCACTGTCCCCTATCCCTCATGATATTGTGTCAGTCGCTGCCAGGTCATCCATGCCCTTTATGCTTTAACAAGGGAAGTTGTCCATTCGCTACTCAGTACCCCCCATTTCATCATCATCATTGGTGTCAGTCTGTCAATTTCTCTACTATTTTCTCTCGGGACTTAGTTGAGGATCCCTTATTGCCTCACCTATGGCAGACCTCCTTCTGTCGACATAAGCTCACTCATTCCAGAAGACAGGTCTAGAGGGTGGTGTACCTTGGTTCCAGCTTCCACTCTTGTTCGGAACCCCAGATCAGGAAAAGGGACTCCTTATTTCCATTTGACTTGATTGTTTCTTAGCTCCAGCTCCTTTCAGCATGATTGAGATCCGTATACTTGATGGTTCAGTGATGCAGCAGCTGATATCGGCGATTCCCGAGTGTGTGTGAGATGTCCCAACCCTCATGAGGGGGTGGCCCTACAAGTAGCCCCCCACATACCCGAATGACTTCTTCACTTCAGCCTTCGATGCAGCTTCACAAATTTGATGATGTCGGCCTCAGCCGCTTGCAGCACCTTCTTGATTGCATATATCAGTCAGATTTTCCGAGCCCTTTCTTGTTTACAGGGGCATCTGGGTTGTATTTGTATCTCATGTACTCAGATGTTATTGTATAAGTCCTGGCTGTTATCCCAGGCACAACATGTATGTGCGATTCATCATTATATATTTTATCTAGCTCATGTTTATGCCAGCATGTACTTTACAGTTCAGTCCCTTGTTTACTGGACGCACTATTCTTTTGTACTTTGTCTCAGCGGGCATAGGTATGCCTCCCCCCTCGCCTTTAGCACAGATACCCACTCATAAAAAGAAACTTGTCGCACCTGTAAGTCTCGTCTCCTCAAGGTCTAGTTCTTTAGCACATTAGTCTACCTTACATTCTTCTCTCTGACTTCCCTTTTGATGTCTGGTGATTGAGTTCTTACAAAGTACTCCGGTCATACGATTTGCTCCTAACACTTGCATGCTGGGGGGCAATTTGTTACACCAATTTTTGGTCATCTAACCTATTATCATTATATGGACCCAAGTACACCATGTAAGACCAATTTTACCCTAAGTAAAATTGCTTTCACTATGTAAAATAACTTAATAAAACACATTTATTAGGTTGTTTATGGTCTAAACAGGAAACCCCAAGGGGAAATATTAAACAAATATATATTTGTTTGGTTTTCCTCATGGAATAATTAATTAAACAATAATTTAATTATTATTTTGGGTCATATTTAACCCAAAACAAGGAAATTAATTAGATAAATCCTTATTTATCTTATTATTTTCTAGGAATAATTATTTAAACCTTATTTAAATAATATTCCTTGTTAAATTTTACTAAATCATTTATAAATAATTGAATAAATCATTATTTATTCAATTATCATTCAACCACTTCCTTAAAATGATAAATAAATCATTTATTTATTTATTATTTACAAAAAAAGGAATTTGACCCAAGTTGAATTCTTTTCCCCTCCAACAAATATATAAAATATTCCATAAAAGGTGGATCTAGATTTGGTTAATATTATTTTAATCATGCACCAAGATCTAGAATGACCTAATATTTTTTTTATAAATAGAAGGGTTTTTCCTACCATTCTTCACCTTTTGTTTCCTCCTAGATCACTCTAGATCTACACTCTTGGTCTGACTTTGAGCCATTATCATTGTCATATTTTCCATTATTTGCTTTGTGATCTCCCTTTGAGTTCTATGTTTGTCTGGGTTTTCTACACCAACAAGAGAGAGAAATTCTAGATTTGAAGTGCTGAGGACTTCCAAGAACCCATCCCATTGAGGAGAATTGGAAACACCTTTCTTGTTTTCCTCCCAGGTGCCATTAATATAAAATTCTTTAAAAAATATTATTCTTGTCTTGTCTATAGGATGCATGGAGAAAAACCTTATTTTTACTGCTTAATGTCTTTTTATGAATAGATCTGGATTTTTGCAGCATTTGTCTTGATCAACTAATTGCAGATCTGAAGATATTAGCAGCCATCTTTTTCTGTTAGGGCTATAAGTTATGTGTAGCTAAAGTGGTTTTTTTTTCGTACACTTCGAATAAAGATTCATACTAACAAAGATAATATGTCCAAATGTATTTTCGTGTTTTTACTTGGTAAGAGTTGGAAAAGAATTTATACTTACGAGATAAACTTTTAATTTCTAGAAACAATATTTATTAATTCCATTAAGGGAAATATGTATGTGCATATATTAATGTCTATAAGTATGTGTGATAAGTCTCCCCACTTGAAAAATATTACTAAGACTAAAATTGGTAGAAGTAAGACATGTGAGGATCTGCATGTGTTGTGCAGAAGCAAGATATGTGTGGAGTTGAACTGTGTGTGGAAGTAAAGTATGTGCGGAGGTAAAATATGTGTAGAGGTAAAAGGCTAAGTTCCAGTACTCTGCACAAGGTGGGGCCAAAAAGGAAATATTTTAATTTATAATCATGTTGGGAAAGAGGCCTAGATATTTAGACTTGGGTGTAAATGATAAATAATAAATCTGTGATGAATAAATTAGGAAGAGGTAATAAATGAGTTATTTATCTTCTTTGGAATTTGACCCAATTAAATTTAAAGTGGATATGAAGTAATAAAATAATGTAATTATGGGAATAAAGTAAATTATTTACCAAGTAAATATCATTTTGTTTATGTTACACCCTCTTGTTAATAAACATAGAGTTAAGTTGTGTTGAAATGGGGAAATAATTTACCCTTATTCTTTAATTAGGCATTGGGAATTGGGTATGTGATAGAGCGGTATTAGAGAAAAAATGGTAGCACTCCCATGACCCTAGTGGGAATAAGGAGGTGGGAGGTGTTACAACATAGCAGTGCTTTACTCCTATTTATTTGGAGAGTGTTCAAGCTAGCAATCTCTTTAGTTTGGAGCCTAACATTTATTTCTTAGGAATGTAGGCATGTATTTTTTATAGGGTTAAGCAAGTTTGAAAATATTTGAAATCATTAATTTGATCTCTAACCCAAACTATAATTTCGAGGGAAAATTAAGAGAAGTTGTCATGTATGTTTGTTAGAATTCAAATAATTTTGAGCTTATTTCTAGATGATCTATTGTATTAAACAAAAATGAAGCTTAAATAATCGATAATATCTTTGAATTTTTATTATGCTGACATAAGCATCTCTCGAAGCTCATCTCACTTCCATTTTTCATTTGTATATTTTTGTTTAATCAACATTTAAACTATGAATGCAGCTTTTGCACTAGTGCATTCTACCTATTTTTTAGTGATGAAACGTAAATGCCATGAAATCTCTAATTATTTTGTTTAATTCTGAGATACTAAAATAATCATGCATAAACATTTGATGTGGTATTATTATTTCCTTTTGCATATTTTCAAGTTGACAATAACCAAGTAGCGAAGAAGTAATCTAGTTTTTCTAGAACTTGTGTCTCTCTTTGATTTCTAACAAGAAAATTTCATCTAAGTAATTTTATGCATTTCAAATTTATTTGTTTTTCGCTTGTTTGGATTCTATTGTTGGCTTCAATTTGGTGATTAAATGAAATTTTGTGAGGCAATTCACTCAGAAGCTAAGGGTTGGAGAACGGGTAATGTCTATAATGAGGTAAGAAGGCATGGATATCTAAAATACATTAATAATAAGATATACAAAAAATATAAGATATACATATCAAGGAAGAGAGACCAATATATTTCTCATAGGCCATGGATTACTAGTGATGTCACTTACACTATGACTCTACTATATTATTGTTAATTGAGTCGTTGCTTCATATTTTATGTTATTATATTATGGTTATCAAAGTTGTTGCTTCATACTTTATAGAAGAAAATTGTTAATCCAACCAAATTCATGTAACTTGAAACGCATAAATAAACAAATTCAAATTGTTAAACCAACCAAATGCATGTAACTTGAAACATTGATGAAAATCTTCCCTTAGATTTGCTAAATTTGGCCTACCTTAAGAGGTGATTCCCTTTTTGAAAATGAGCTTCGCAAAAGCACCGAGTTCAAGTTTGTCTTTATAGCCGCCATAGTCAAAACTCTTCACAATAACCCTCAGAGTCAAGAGTTATAAACTAGCGCTATACACTAAGCATGTATATGCCAAGCATTGCTAAAATTCACTGCGGAAAATAAAAATAAATAGTGGGAAATTAAATAATAGTGTCGATGTGTCTTGGTATATAAAGCCCAGTGCATAACCTTGGGCACTCCATATTACATTGTCAAGTTAGGAAGTGGCCAGGTGGGATCCACCCGCACTGTTCCAACTCGGTGTTAAACTTTTGTGCACCATATTGTAACTTTAGGGTTCTCTAGACTTCCAGGTTGCTACTCTTTTATAATATTAAATATTCGGCACTCTCCATCCGATTATTACTACCAGGATTATGTGTCATGGTCCCTCTCTACCCAGTCACTTAGACTTGGGGTTATAGACAAATCCTCCAGGGTGTCACCTCCGGGAAGATAAGTACGAGTAATGAAGATTTTTTTGTCTCCCCCTCTTGTCTATTGACAAGCTCTTCCTGAAAATAAACTGTCTCGGTGCTTAATTTAAAAGAGTTACAATATTTGGATTTTTTCGAGCCGCTAACTAGATCTCTGTTAAGGGATTTTTTCTGGAGACGATCCCAGCACCGACAATTGACAAATTTTTCCAAAGGGACAAAATTGGTTAGGTGTTGGCCTTTTGTAGGCTTAATCCCACTTTTGACCCTTCGTCTCCTCTCAAACCGCTACTCCCTTCTGGACTCTCTGTTTGGATTTGTGATCTTTCTATGGTAACTCTTCTCCTTTATCTTCCTTCCTGCAATCGATCCAACGTGGATGTTGGGCATTAAAATAATTTCGAGTGCACAGAACAAAAATAGGGTTATCATAGGATTATGTGATAACGGTTAAATATTGCAGAAGGACGGATACAGATCTCTCGAAGGAAAAATTTAGCATGCCCCACCATGCACACTTATTTTCCATTAATCAAAACATTTAAATTTACATTCATTCGATTAATGTTCCTTGAAAATAGAATTAGAGGACTGATTTAGAGAAAATCTACCTAAACTACAACAACTTGTCTAATTTGGAAATTGTGTGGCAAATTAAAACAAATTATAGCTTAACAATCCACTTTTGAGGAACCAACTCCTCTAGTAAAAGGTTTTGACCTCTCGGTCAAAGAGAAATTATGGATGCCCCTACATCATGCTCCCAAGGAAAAAATATATCATGGATTCCTGTCCATGAGCTCTTCAATGGATTTGCCACTTTTTTGTAAGAGTGTGGTAATCATCGAGGTTGCTTCTGACATTGGCAGGTTCTTCCATTTGACCAAGTATTCATAATTTTCCTTGTCCCTTGTCTTCCTAATCAATCTCTTATCCATGATTTTCTCAGCCTGTAAAGGTTCAGTTGTGGGCAGTTTCTTCTCCCATTGGATTTCCTAATTATCACTGGCTAACTGTTCTATGTCAAGCTCATACTTATATAGGTCTTCTACATTAAAAATAGGTGAAATTCCAACCCCATGTGGAAGTTCAGGTTCATAAGTATTGGAAGAAAATTTCTTCAGAATTTTGCAAGGTCCTATATTTTTAAACTTCAATTTGTTGTACTCTCCTTTGGGAAATATTTCCTTCCTCAAGTGTGCAAGTAATAGGTCCCCAACTTCAAAATTATGCTCTCTTCTCTTCAAATTTTCTCAGCTTTTATATTTTAAGGAGTTTTCAAACAACTTCTGCTTGACCTGGTTATGGATTTCTTGTATGGTTGTGGAAAAATATTCTCTTGGTGCACTCCTATGTTCTATTCTTCCCAAATTTCTAAGTTCATGTACCCCTCTTGGGTTCATTCCATAGACAATCTGGAAATGGCTATGTTGTGTACCTCTTTTAAGAGATTCAGTATTGTAAGAATATTCAAACTGTACTAAAATTTGATCCCACCAGTTGCGCAAAATGTGTTCAAGGATTCTATTCACAAATTTAGTCTAACCATCAGTTTGTGGGTGATATGCTTAGCTAAATTGCAGTTTTGTGACAAATTTCTTCCACAAGGTCCTTATTACACGTCATTTTGTCACCATGACACTTGACAGTTAATATGTATCTCTCACCATTCATATGCATGTTTCAATGCACTCCCTTGCAAGTCAAACATCTAAATCCTTGATGAACTTATGACTTTTGGGTAACATGGCCTTTTGACCTATTTAGTCTGACCTGCGCACTTTTCCTAGTCAATTTCTTTGCATGCGTAGTTTCTTCCATTGAAACCTACGCAGAATTGTGTTATGTCTTCCATTGTAGACTGCACACATGACTCAATGAAAAGTAAAATAAAAATTAAGTTCTAGAAGCCTTGTTGGGCGAATATATCCCAACTAGAAGCTTCTTGGTCATATATATTCGATCCAAACCCCTCATAACATGGAGCTAATTCCCTTTCATCAAGGAACCCTAATTCCACTATAAGTGGATCTCATCCTTCTCTTTTTGATTTGAAACCTCCTCCTTTTTTCCTATAAATTAAGGAGAGGCTAGAGGGTTCAGGAAGTTCAAAAAAGGCAATCTTATGCTAGTGAATTTAGATTGGGAAGCTTATCATCCAAGGAGATTGTTTGAGGCATTTGGGAGGAACCTCATGACATCAAGGCATGGTTGTAAGGCTCTTATTTTGTCTCTTAATTAATACAAACGAATCATTTTTCTCATTATATTGTCTTACGAAAATGATGAATGATTTATGTTCCTTTATGTATTCATTAAGATGATTTCAATTTCTAATATCCTTTATCGTTAGATTAATATTGTTTTGAATCATTATATTGCATATACCTTTGATCTCTTTTATGTTTTTGATTGCAGATCTTATCAAAGCATTGAGGAGTGGCATATTGATGGATCGGGGATCTCCATCAAGCATTTCACAAATAGGTAAGGGCACAACTCTCCTTCTCTTTTTTTGATTATTTAAATGAAGATAGCTTAGGGAAAGAGTTATTTAATTATCTGTTTGTTTATGTTTTTCCTTTAGGAATCTAGGGAGATTTCTACTATCTGCAAGATGGATTTGTCTGCATAAAAAAGTGGTGACTCCGCTAGGGAATGTCTTAGTTCTCTTCCTTTTCCTTGGTTTTTATTTCCAGTCTGACTTTATCTGACTATTGGAAAAATTATGACTTTTTAGATCCTCTAGGTTGATTGCATTGATTTTATTTTTTCTTGAACTTTCCTTGACCCATGTGATTTTGTTTAAGCAACAGAGCACATATTTGCGTAGTTTTCTTTTAGAAATAGTGCGCATGCGCACTGGACTCAACTGTCTACCTACGCAAGCATTTGAAATTTTTGAAAAAATAGCTTTTATTCTGGTCAGAGTCTATATTTTAATTTCTAAATGGTCATTATATTTGTTTTATCTTCAGATTCCTTATCTGAGCTTGTTTGAATGTCGTAGTGAAGCCTTGTTGAGAATCAACCCTTTTCACATTTTTTAGTAGGGCTTCATCTCGATTTTTTGTTGATTCATTAAAAAGAGATCGATTGTTTCTTAAGATCACTGATTCCCTGTCTTTTTCTGTCAAATACACCTGATTTATTATTAATATTACTTATTTGAGTGAAATATTTTTCTTATTTGTGAAGGATCTTCTAGATTAGTGAAGTTAGGGTTTTCTCAAAAAATTAGTGTTTTTGTGAAAGAGTGCCTCTATTTGCTGAATGTTGAAAGAGAATCGTTTATTTTCAGTTTTAAATTTTCATATTTGCACTTGTAGACATCTTTAATTTGGAGCATTCATTAAAAATTTCATTTTTAGAGTTTTATTGGTTTCTCCACAAAATTTGAAGAATTGTGAGTGATTGTTTGTGAAAGAGATTTTACATGATTGTTTGACTTAAGAGAATTGAAATTTTCATTTAATTTCTTCAACTGAATAGTTTTCGAAGTGAAATTGGCATTTTTTGAAAAAGAACATTATTGGATTTTGAGTTTTGCATTTCTTTTGAAAAAAATCAAAGAACCTCTCACTCTCCCATAACTAGGAATTCATCGAAAGGAAATATAACAATTTCATTTTTGATTCATTAGAGTATTTTGAGTCGGTCAAAATATCATTAGTTTCACGTCCATAACCCTCCGAGTAAGTAACAACCTAATAACACAACTTTAATTAAAATTAATCTAGGATTTTTATATTTTTAGGGTAGATTCCACCAACATAGTTCAGGTTAGCTCTTTGGAATAAGGAAGTGAGTAAACTTTTCAAAGTTATAAACAAACAGTACAATCTTGCGGTAGGTAGTAAATCCAATTATTACAATTTTTCTCTCGCCAGCTCTTCTTACACAAGAGTCAAGCACGAGTTCGTATTAGACCTAGTGAAGTAATCGTACTTGCTTCATTGGTTACGGTAGAATATTTGCACGCATTACAAACAATGTCGAAAGGTACTTGGGGTCACTTGGAAGTAAACCTCGTATTCACCTTGTCGAGGAACTTTCAAGGGGATTGAGCTTTGTTACTCTGCCCTTGCATATACGTTGGACCTGCGAATGTCCCCCCATGTTGAATTTTTATAGTTGGTAACCTTAGGGATCATATTCTTAGGTTTTTTCCTGAGGTGACAGTAGAGGGAAGGTCTCTATGGTACCTGGAACAGACGTTGATTAGACTCTCTTGAACTTTTTGGAGGGTAATCTTCACTTGAGATGGCATAGTGGAGTTACTTACACTAGACTGTTTCATTAAGTAGGTTTTCAAGGTAACGGGTTACACTCACTTTATCTATATGTTTTCAAATTGATTTCTGCGACGTTGGATTTCATCACCAACTAGTGATTTCCCTATGAAAATAGTGTTTGTGTGGTTTTACTCCTAGATTTGTTAGTGCGTGTTAGTTTTTTTTCTTTTACTTTTTAGAGCCTTTAGGTGTGATTTCTTGATATTTTGTAATTTCTTATTACAAAATCATCATAGCTGATATGCCAAGACATTTACAGAGAATGCAGGGTAAACCCCTTGAGTACACACCGAGTAAATTAGAGAAAATTAAGGATGAAAGGGAAAAATCAATAGGATTTGGGTCTTCAAATCAACCTGAAACATATATTTTGTGGTACAATCTGAAATTGAAGTGAATCAACCTCAAGGATTTGAAACAAACTTAGAACAAACTGAACCAATAGTTATTGAAACTGTTACGGTATAATATGTTACTAGTGAAATCTCAGACACACGGTTAACTGAGCCAAAAATTTCTGAACCTGAGTTTGATGTTTCAGAACCTGAGTCTCCTTCAAATGTTATAGCCCCTACCCCTTCTCCACATTCACCAAAAGTAAAACTTATTATTACCAAGAATCTTCCTCCTGGTCTCTTTAGTATCGAATATATTATTGCAGATGGTGAAGAAGGAACTCCCAATAGTCCATTTTTTGTTGGTGAAAAAACATTTCCTCTAGACCTTCCTATTTCTCCTTTTCGACTGGATCCTTGGTACCTTATACCTTTTTTCTTTTTACATTCATCTGGTTACTGTCATCCACGTCACTGCATTCCTTTTGACTCTTTTCCCATAAATAATATGTTATAAATGGATTTTGGAGGTATATCTATCGATACATCTATGTTTTCAAATTCTCCAGAAACATTGCTATATGACAATCTGTCAGTTTCTCCTGAATATCAGTCACTTTCTGGGACTTTTTCAGGAGCGTCTCCTTCTCCTCAAATTTCTACTATGTCAATTGGTTTATCAACTTCTACTACCCAAAGTTTGACCTCATACCAATACGTTCATATGATTTTCGGTAGTGTAGGTAATCCTCAATTTAACCCAACAAGTGGTTATAATCTGCCTGGGGGGAAACAACCTTCACCTGGAGGGAAACCTTTTTTTTGGTTAATATCCTATGGTTGCAGGACAACCTTTAACTAGAAAATATCAAAGTTATGTTCAGATGCCTCAATCTGGTTTAGGTCAACCATTTGTGTCACAACCCGTAGTAGGCACTCCCTATCTAGGGATGAATACAATCTGGAACTCCTCAGTTTCTCAACAGCCTTTACAAGGTGCTCCACAGATACCCATTTACCAACCTTCTCGACCAATGGGACAACTTGTTCTTACTCGAGTCCAAAAACTAGTTCAGGGGATTCCTTAAGTTAATCCACAAGTATCTGTTCACCAAAATGGTCTAAGTAGTCCACATACTCCTATCCAATCTACTGCGTAAACATTTGTTCAGCAACCTAGTACACCTCAAATTTCGATCCTGGGAGTACCTAAAACTTCTGCCCCAATTACCCCTCAAGTATCAGCATCACCTATTACACAGTCTATCCCTCATACATTTGTTTTTCAATCTGGACCCATAATCCAGTCTATACCTCAAATACCTTTGGGACAAACTGGTATAGGGACATTGCAAAAATATTTTCAAAGCTAGCATTTCAGGGCTCATTCTTTCAAGGTCAACATTTTTAAGGTCAGCCTTCTCAAAGTTAGTTTTTTCAAGGAAAACCTTTTCAAAGCCAACCCTTTCAAGGGAAATATCAATTGGGACATATGGGACAAAATCCATCTTTCCAGAGTCATCCATTGTTATGAAACCAACTCACAAAAGAGAAGAAAAGATAGATCAACGACTTAGAAATCAGCCTCTTCGAGGGGGAAACCTCTTTTACATTACATAAATGAACAATTCTTCGATGATACAAATGACAAAACCTAACTTCTATATATAGGAGTCTAAGGGTTTACCATATAACAATATGGGGACCACCTGTGCGTAATAATAACAATAGTGGGGCTACACCTATGGGGTACACTAATAACAATATGGGGACTACGTGGGCACAACAATAAAAATAATGGGGCTACTAATAACAATAAGGGGATACACTAGTATTATAGGCCTAACATGCCCCTCTCCTTCAAACAAGTGTCGTCCTCAACGCTTGATTATTTTTGGATGCTTTTTGGTTTTTCCTTCCTCTTAAAGTTTTTGAAATATTGTTTGAACTGGTATTTTGTCACCTATAACCTTATTTAAGCATGAAACATGGAAAACTGGGTGCACTCGCGAAGATGTAGGAAGCTCCAATTTGTATTCCATGGTAAACATCTTTTGCCACACCTTGTAAGGACCATAGTACTTTTTCGATAATTTATTATCCTTATTAGCTTGCTTGAGGGACATAGGTTTGTATGGTTGTAGCCATAAAAACACCCAGTCGTCTACATCAAAACTTCTTCCGCTGCGATGTTGATATGCCTATTGTTTCATTAGATTCTGCACCAAATTTATATTATCCTTTAAGAGTTGTAGAAATTTTTGTTGATGCTAGATGTGATCTTCCACTTCTTGATCATCCATATTAAATTTTATTTCATCCTTCAAACCATACACCTTAGCCTCCATGTCTACTTTTAAACCATCTATGTCATCTTTGGTTGCTCTTTGTGAGATTGAAATTTGTTACACTTCTTCCTCTTCATGCATCATAGTAGAGATTTATGAGGGCTTAATGCATGTGTAATTATTTTTTGGAGGCATTATAAAACTCAATACTTATATCTATGCTTCAACATGCCCTTGGAATCACTTCAAACTGATTTTTCAAACAAAATTTATGCAATTTTGTTTTTTTTAATACACTTTTTTTTGCTTGTAGGAGCTTGATATTCAAACAGATGTATCTCTATAATTTTGGATCTCCAAGACTTGATATTTGGTCCTAAAGTATCCCTCTGAGTCTTATTTCCAATGCCATAGGCCTGACCTGATTTGGATTCTTTAAGACAAAGTTATCTCCAATCTCCCAAAATGTCCTAATTATGGATTGGTTTAGTATAGCGAACTTGTACTACATTCCACGTTTCATTGTTTCTTCCTTTGGCTCTGAAAGTGATACAATAGAAACTAAAGTTTGTGCACTTTGGGCCACTTTTTACATAATTCCAATCCAATGTCTAAAATGAAAGTTATGACGATTTTCCCAAGGTCACCTCTTTGAGATGAAATTCGGGAGCCTCCAAAAACCATAACTTCCACAAATCATATCTCCAAAAATATTGCGAACCAAGATATGAAATTTTTACACGAAGTTCCTTATTATTTCGGTCCAAATGGGTTTTTTTAGCTTATGAAACATCGTAGAAAAAAATTTATAGCGAAAATTCAACGATAACCTGTTTGAAGCAGTGAAACCCTAGAATCCAAAGCTCTAATACCAAATGTTATGGAACTTCTAGAGAGCATAATTGTGAAATTATGCCTCGTTGTTCTTTTTTCAGAAGCTTTGTCATGAAATTAGAGCTTACTATATTTCCCGACTTCCCTGCAATTCCCCGTAATTCAACTTCCTTTCCTTCTGAAAAAAAAAAATCAAGAAAAGTTCTTGAAAATTAAAAGCTATTGTCCCCAAATATTGTAACCATTGTACTCCTAGTACAATATCAAAACCACCCATTGGAATGGAAAGAATTGGACTACTCAATACATATTCCTCCATGGTTAGCTTGATATTATGGCACTTTCCAGAGAAATTAATAGTTCCTCCATTTTCCATCACCACTTGACACTATGGAGTTGGGTATAGGAAACAATTCAATTCCTTGGCTACCTTACAATGAATAAAATTATGGGTACTGCCTGAATCAATAAGCACTATTACATTTTTCTTCTTGATATTTCCTTCTATCTTGAGAGTTTGAGGAGTGGTAATTCCTTCCAATGCATTATAGGATATGGTCAGATTCATTTCTTCTTCCTCTAGGGTTGGTTCCTGGTGTATATCCTCTTATTTTGAATTTTCTTGTTCTTTTTCCTCCTCCTCTTCACAATCTATGTAAAATAATTTCTTCTTGGAACACTTATGACCTTTAGTGTATTTTCTATAACAACTATAGCATATCCATTTTTCTCCTTTTTCTTCCAATTGTTGTGTTTTCAACCTTGTATATTTTGGAAGTCTAGGAGTAGAAACACTTCCATATTTATAGTTGTGAGTGGTAGTCTTCCTTATCGCCATAATTTTGCTTTCAATTTTTCTTGCTAGCCTGAATGACTTCTCCAGTGTATCAGGTTCCCAAAGGAGAACCTCACGTTGGATGTTATCCTTTAGAGTCCCTATGAAGACATCAATACTATGTTCCTATGGAATATTATTTACCCTTATATTCAATTTTTGGAAGTCCTCAATGTTCTCCATCATTGAACCCCTTTTTTTGAGATTTATCAATTAGTTAAATGTGTTGCTCTTTGTATCTTAGTAATGCGCTATCATTTCCTCCATAAAAATTGAGCAAGTGACCAGTGGTTTACAAGAACAAAGCAATCGATACCATACAAACTTATTTTGTTCTAAATATAAAGTTGCAATGTGTACCTTTTGTGTGTTTTGCGTATTATGGAGCTCAAAGTATTGCTCCATTTGTAGTATCCAAGTTATCGGATCCTTGCTATCAAACTTCCTCATATCTATCTTTGGAATATGGTGGGTCTTAAATCCAAAATTATAGTCTATGAAATCATGATTAACATTTCTTTTGTTCTCATCATGAGTTTCCTCTACTACCTTTTCACGATTAGGAAGCTTTTCTTGTAGCAACTTTGCCAAACCTTCCATGTCTTTCTTCAAATCTTCCATGTTGCCTTCTATACCATTGATCTTAGCTTCCATTCCATCCATCTTAACTTCCACGCCATCCATTTTCTTTTCTTGAGAGTGCATTTGTAACAACATTTAGCTTCCCTTTTTTGTAGATGATTTAAAAGCCATAACCCAACATCTTTGTGACCCATTTTTGTTGTTGTTTTGAAGATATTCATTTTTCCAAAAAGTATTTAAGACTATCATGATTAGTTTTTACCTTGAAGTGTCTTCACATTAGGTAAGGTCGTCATTTCTTTAGTGCATGTAGTATTGCCAACATTTCCTTCTCATAAATAGATTTTTGTAAATACTTTCCTTTTATTGGATGGCTTTCAAAATAAATGGGTCTTCCTTATTGCATTAAAACAACACCAATTCCATTTCTTGAGGCATCAAATTCCACAATAAAGTTTTTTTTAAACTCTGGCATAGCTAAGACTGGTGCTTGGCACATTACCTCTTTAAGATGTTCAAAGGCCTTAGTTGCTTCAAGAGTCCATGAAAATGCATCTTTCTTCAATAATGTTGTTAGAGGTGCTACTATTCTCCCATAATTCTTAACAAACTTGTGATAACACCCTATTAACTTGAGAAATCCTCGTAACTACTTTATGGTTATGGGGAATTTCCATTCATTAATGGCTTTAATTTTGTTAGGGTCTACTTTAACACCCTCCTGAGATACAATATGACCCACATATTCCACCTCTTGTACTCCAAAGAAACATTTGGATGTTTTTGCATATAATTGTTTCTCCTCCAATAGTTTGAGCACCATGTCAACATGTTGAACATGATCCTTCCAAGACCTGTTGTAGATTGGTATATCATCAAAAAATACTAACACAAATTTTCTAAGTAAGGGTTTGTAAATGCAATTCATCAACCCTTGAAATGTAGAAGGTGTATTGGTAGGGACAAATGACATGACCAAAAATTCATAATGACCCTCATGAATTTGAAATGTTATTTTCAGAATGTCTTACGTCTTCATTCTAATTTGATGATATCCTGAATGGAGATCCAATTTGGTTAAATAAATTGCTCCATGTAATTCATCCAATAATTCATCAATCATAGGAATGGGAAATTTATCTTTAATAGTGAGCTTATTGATCTCCCTATAATCTAGACACATGCTCTGATACCAAATGTTATGAAACCAGCTCACAAAAGAGAAGAAAATATAGATCAACAACTTAGAAATCATCCTCTTCGAGGGGGTAACCTCCTTTACATTACATAAATGAACAATTCTTGGATGATAAAAATGACAAAACCTACCTTCTATATATAGGAGTATAAGGGGTTACCATATAACAATATGGGGACAACCTAGGCACAATAATAACAATAGTGGGACTACACCTATGGGGCACAATAATAATAATATGGGGACTACATGGGCACAACAACAACAATAATGGGGCTACACTAATAACAATAAGGGGCTACACTACTATTATAGGGGCCTAACATCCATACCCTGGTCATACATTTCAAATTCTATCTCAACCTCAGTTTAGTATGGGTAACCATGGTTATCCTCGAGGTATGCAAACTTAAAATACTCAGGCTATTCCAAGATAGCATGGATATCCAGGTACTGGACTTATCCCGCGGGGTTATCAGTTTCCACAACAATATCCTAACTGGCAGTTACCATTTATTCCAACTTTGGATTTATCATATTTTCCCGAGTAACGAATAATCCAATTTACTGTTTTCTGTTTTGGCCGGAAATTCCCACAAAGTTTCCCAGTGATATTCCAAAATTTTAAGGTAAATCAAGAGAGGACCCTTCAAACCATGTCATAATGTATCATCTTTCGTGCGCATCAATTCATTAATCAATGATTTCATTTGATTATGAATTTTTCAACGAACCTTAACCGATTCAGCCGTAAAATGGTACATTGAGTTACCACGAGATTCTTTTCACAACTTCAATTCTCTAACTACTGCTTTCTTGACCCATTTTCAGTTACCAATCCGTTAGGATACTGGTACCGAACTTTTGACCTCATTAAAACATAAATCATCTACCTATATTTCCGATCATACCCATGAATGGAGACGTAGACGTCGTTTGGTTAAATTTTTCATTCCAGATTAGCTTATGGCTGAATGGTTTACCAAGTCTTTACTTCTAGTCATTACTAAAGATGTTTCCAAGGGAGGTGTTGTAACAGAAGAACAATTCATAGCTCGTGCCTAATATTTGGACCTAGTTTACACAAAGTTTGGCACTTTGTATGACAAAATTCCGGATTTTCCTCACCCTGGTCAAATAACCACAACTCCTTCTCAATCTCATGCAATGGATGGTGTAGTCGGTTATGTTAGTTAATCTAAGAGTAAGAAGAAACATTCCAAATCTAATACTTTGATTATAACTTTACCGGATTCACCTAAAGGAAATACTTCTCCAGAAAATACTTCTGAGATTAACATTGTAGATTCATCTACTAGTAAAAACAAATTGACCAGAGGTAATAAGGGGAAGGGTAAAGCGAAAAAAAACACTTCCTTGAAAGAGAAAACTGATAAAACCGAACCATTTGACGAAAATAAAAAGCCTCTCTATCCTTGTTTAATCTGTGAAGAAGATCATTACACCAAGGAGTGCCCTCATCACACTGAGGTAACTAAATTCGTCAAAGGTTCACTTACACCTGTTGTTTTGAAGGATCCATTTCCTTCTCAAAATAGTAAGATTGTCTCTCACAATCCTTCTTCTTCCATCTCATTAGCGGATATCATGATGATGTCTTCTCAAGTTATGGTTGCTACGAGATCTAAAGATTACGAATCTAAGGGTCCTGCAAATGGAAACGACGTTGGTTCACTCAATAAATATTCCACGTAAATTACTCCTCCTTCTGAAACATTATAGATTGAGAAATCTAGTTATGACATGGTGATTTGACCACCTCCTAAATGAGTTCTTCAAAATTCAGCTTTCAATCCACATGTGTGATCTACTCAGAATTACAACATTATTGGAGCTTTAACTATGTCACCTTAGCAATGTTGGCCCTTGAAGTGATGCAAAATTTTCCAACACAAAGGAAATTGATTTTATCAACCATAGGAACTATTGAACCTCAAGATTCTAATCTAATTACCTTCGATCAAGACAATTATGTACCTAGACTTCTGCATCAGCTAGCATTCTAGTTACCAGTTTTCACTAAAACCAAACAAGTCTTTTTCACGATAATTTACGAAGGAGTGCCTACGTGTATTATGTATATTTATTTTTTGAAATCCCTTGGTTCTCCAATGATCAATAATTACCCCACGATTTTGAAATCCTTCGATGGAAGAGGTTTTCGCCCATATGATATTCTCAATGATCTACCGATAGAGATAGAAGGTAAAACAGTTGTGGTTGAATTTGAGGTTGTTGATGCTCAACTTGACTATAACCTTTTACTGGGACAAATTTGGTCTTATGCTATGTTAGTTATGGTCTCATCATATTTTCGAATGATAATGTGTCCCCACAAAGGGAGAATTGTAAATTATACTAGCTATCTTACTATACTTCAGACCCTGCCTCTCTAATTAGTATACCCTTTGTTGGAAAGTCGATTACTCCATATGAAGATGTTGGAGTAGGTTTGCTTAAGGATTCATATCTGATGGGAACTTTTTCCATGCCTCCACCAAATTTTCCTCATAATGTTTCCTAGGTCAACATGATTACATCAAGCACAATTCCATCGCCTGGTCCTTGGATTGTTCCTTCAAAGTCTAAATTGGGAATGTGTGGTAGTGAGATGCCTTTGAGCACATTTTAATTGGCTTAAAAAGAAGTTCAATCACTTTCCAACCCATCATATACTGAAACTGATAAAGTTAATGTGATTAGTGATGATTATTCTCATTTTTCATGTTTAGCACCAATATCATTTCCTCATCCTTTCGATAACATGTTTCCAACTGAAGAGAGCTTAGAGTATCATGGAAGTTATGAATTTCGATGATCTGCCATGAAACAATTATCATCATCGTTCTTCCTTTCTTCCTGAGCTTGATAAAATCAAGAATGATTTTTCATCCATATTTTCGGCTGAGATTGTCGATAATCATCAATGTCCTATGTCAATCCTTCATTCAGATTCAAAAATGAATCTAGGAAAAATATCTTCAACAGTAACAATTGGCATATCAGTTAAAACTGGAATTACTGAGAACATTCATATAGGTGCCTCGTGCTCCCTTGATGAAATCGAGACATATAAAGCCCTATTTCAAGAATTTCGTGATATTTTTGTCTGGTCCTATGAGGAAATGCTAGGAATTGATCCCAATATTGAAGTTCATGAAATTAGGACATACCCAAATGCTAAACCTATCAGAAAAATATTACATCCATTTCATCCGCGAAAAGTTATTGTTATCAAGGTTGATGTTGAAAAATTACTCATAGCAGGTTTCATTTACCCTATTCCCTTGATTGATTGGGTATCCAATATTGTTCCAGTGAATAAGAAACAAGGGGCTATTAGAGTATGTTTCGATTATAGTGATATCAATAAATATTGTCCAAAGGAAAATTACCCTACTCCTTATATCTACCAAATTATCGACGATTGTGTCGAAGATGAGATCTTTTCATTTATGGACAGATTTTCCGGACACAATCAGATAAACATACTCCGTGTCGATCAACCCAATATTGCATTCATTTTTCCATGGGGGACCTTTGCCTATCACAGACTACTGTTTATATTGAATAAATCTATCACAAATTTTCAAAGGCCCATGACTTATGCATTTCACGATGTCAAACATATTTTGCAACCCTACCTAGATGACTTACCAGCTCATTCATTGAGATGAAAATATCATCCTATGCTTTTGAAAGCTATTTTCATTCGATGTAGGCATTACAATATTCATTTGAATCCACACAAGTGTGTATTTTGTGTACAATCAAGATGATTATTAGGATTTATCATTTCAAAGGAAGGCATTTGTGTCAATCCACTCAAGGTCGAGGCCATTGTGAACCTTCCTCCTCCTTCCAATATTTTCCAACTCCAAAGTTTGCAAGGGAAAGAAATTTTTTTATGTAGATTCATTCCTCACTACACAGAGTTAACTAAAGGTGTTACTTGACTTTTGAAAAAGGGCATTCCATTCATTTGGGACAAGCTTGCTGAAAAAAAAATTTATGCACTGAAAAACGCGTTGACCCATGCACTGTTACTGCATTTTCCTGATTATCATTGAGATTAATTTTTGTATTTAGTTGCATATGATGCCACTATTGGCATGGTATTAGTTCGGGAAGATGAATATGACACTGAACATGTGATATAATATTTGAGTAAGAATCTCATGAAAACCGAAATCAAATATGCACATGTGGAGTAATTGGCCTTGGCAGTTGTTCAAGTTGTCCAACGTTTTCGTCACTACATAAGTTTACGCAAAACAACCGTGATCTATGATTGCAACCTTATGATGTACATTATGAATAAATAGTTGCTTGGGGGGGAGTACTTTAAATGGATTGTCATCCTGCAAGAGTTTGATTTAGAATTTGAAATGTCTAAGTCTAAGAAGCCATTGTTATTTTCTGAATTATTATGTGACTTCCCTATACTAAATCTGAAATCGTGGCAGAGGATCATCTTCCTGATGAATCCCTGTTTCTTATCAGTACTTTATATCATTGGTATGGAGATATCATAATGTATCTTCAAACTCGTACTTTTTGACCGAGTTGTCACGAGCTGATCATCGTAGAATATGACACCAATCCCAGCAATATACTATTGTTGGCGATACTCTCTATTGTCATGGTGCTTATTCTTTCTTTTAATGTTGTTTAATGCATGAGTAAGTTGAGAAGGCATTAAATGACTTCCATTCTGGAGCGTGTGGTGGTCATCTGTCAGGGTTTTCCACTGCCCTAAGATATTTCGCGCTGGCTATTTCTAGTCGTCATTGTTTAAATATTGCATAACTACGGTTAGAAAGTTCCATAATTACCAAATTTACAATCACAAGATGTGTTCTCCTCTATATCCTCTTCACCCAATCATAGTTGTTGGTCCATTTTTCTAAATGGGGCATTGATTTTGTTACATGTAACCCTCACTCGTTCAGGGGGCATGGATATATTATTCTCACATAAGATTCTTTTATGAAATGGGCCAAGGCGATGCCTATATACAAGGACAATGGTGAAACCACATCTATTTTCATAGTCAATCATGTGATTGCTAGGTTCTGCGTACCACAAGCCACCGTTACGAAGCATGGTAGCCACTTTCAAAATTTTATGATGACTGATCTTTCTGGTTAGCTTGACTTGCACCATGACAACTCTACTTCTTATTATCTGCAAGCGAGTGGCCATGTTGAAGTTTTTAACAAGGTTTTGACCAATATGATCAAACGGATTGTCAGAATTCATAAATGAAATTGACATACCATGTTTTTTTCAGCCTCTTGGGCATACTGCCATCTACAAAAACATGGACTGGCGTTACTCCCTTTCAACTTGCTTACTGTTTGGAGGTATTTCTACTAATTGAGTGTGAAATTTCGTCATTAAAACTAGCCATTTATTTTTTACCATCTACCTCTATAAAGGAAGAATTATTTTTGTGCACAACTAGATGAAACTAGTCGTAATGTTGCACTAGCTAGCAAGGCTCAAAAGAAACGTGTTAAGGCCCAGTATGATCGAAACGTGAATCCTCACATTTATTCGGAAGGTGTCCTAGTCTTGGTCTATGATAAAGAACATGATAAGCTAGGCACTGGTAAATTAAAACTTATATGGTGTGTTCCTTACATCATCAAATTTGTACTAGAAAAAGGGGCCTATGAATTAGTTGACTATGATGGTGTTTCTTTAGGAGAGCCCAAAAATGGTCTCTACCTGAAGAGATATTATGTGTGATTTATCTTGTGGTTATTTTTTGTACATTACTTATAGTTTGATGAGTTTTTTCTGTATTTTTCCATTTTTTATGATTTCCTACTTATCTTGAATTACTCTTAATTTGTAGATGTCGACATTCCCTCAAACTTACATTGGCTTTGTTGATGGCGCTAGTCATTATTACAAAGTATTTTGTCACCGTCCCTGCAAACCCCATCCCAAACATTGGAGGACCATTTCAGTGACTTCTGTGTATTGTCATGCCTTGCAAAAAGTGTCATTGCATCCCTTGGCATGTGAAGAACATTTCCTCTGTTGACTATTCCTGGAGCAAGCTCTCAAAAACACATGATTTTGGGTCGGCGCTGGTAGGAAGTTATGGCCTTATGCCCATAGCGAAATTAGCACTTCGCCTCATGCCCATCGATGCTCTGTCTCAGTGGACTACCCACGCCAAGCTATTTTGGGAATTTTTTTTAAAATAGAATCGAAGTTTCCATCCCCAACCACTTCTTAAGCAGAGTCATCATGGTTTGTTCGACTGAATAACATCGAAGTCCTTCCTTTGGCTTCTTGTTTCCTACATTTGAGCAACTCCCCAAAGGATAAGGTCTCCCTTCCACCTTATGATGGATCCCAAACCACCTCCTCCTCTCCTATAAATACATCCTTCTCACATAGTTGTAGCTAGCTAAACATTCCTTACTATAACTGGTGTGAGAACAAAGCAGAGAGGAATCCATTGTCGAGAGAGAGTCTAGGCCCATTTCCTCACCAATTTCAATCCCTAACGAATTCTTGAGACGCGTTTGAATGGAACCGTCGAAGGAGGCTGCACGTCAAGGCTCTCTTGGTTGTAAACATATTCTCTCTACTTATTAATCCATGACTGGTTTTTTGGCTCCCGTTTTGCGTTTGATATGTTTAATCCTATGCAATATGTTTGATTCTCCTTGACCAATCAGATAGTTATGAATGAACATTTGCTTTTGTATGTTGTCATCGTTCTCTGATCCTTGTGCAGGTACACAGATATTACCACTGAAGGACCGCGACGTGTGAAGACGAAGATCAAGAGACCGTTGCCACAAGCTAGAACAAGAGCGTTGAAACAAGGTAGGTCATCTATCCCAACTCATTTTCATTCATAAACTAGGAATATGGAGGATTAGCATGTTCCCTTGTTGCTAGACCCACTCTAGGGCTACAGGGATCACCTTTGTCCACAGAGGGGATTTACCTGCACAAAAATTTGGCGACCGTACTGGGGATCAGTGTGTTTGTCATCTCTCGTTGTTTGTCCAATGTTTTACTTGTTGAGTCGACTTTGGTCATTTCACCTTTTTTCTGCTTTATTTGGCATGTCTCATTGTTTTCATCCATCATGTTCAATCCTAATGTTGGCAATATGATGCAGAGTGTTGTCCTTGATGGCAACCCACTTGATGAAGATGATGGCAATCTACTTAATGAAGTTGCTCTTGATGCTTGATGAGTTTATTAATGATGTAAATCTGATAATCTACAAGTAGCTCAGAAGGTGCAGAAGAAAGAAATATCAGTAATGGCCAAAACAATGATGAAAAGTGTATGTCACAAGGCATACGCGGGTTTGCTTAGGAGAAGTAGCGTATGCACGCAGGAAATAACGTTCCAAGTAGCGTATGGTCAATTGCACTCTAAATGTGTAAAACCAAGGGTTACTACCATGGTATTGACCCATTTTATTGAGCGCTGGGTTGTCTATTTGATCCCATCAAGGAATACCATCGGAAGTGGTGTGGTTTTGGCTCATGGTATTGATAAAGGGTAAACCTATATAAGGAGAAGAAAATCATTGTGCAAGGGGTGTCCAAGATGTCTGGGTTTGAATGAATACTTCACTCTGAAGTATGTCTGAATGGAAAGGGTAACAGTTTGATGATATATCTGAATCTGTGATGCACCTATGAAGAAAATGATGAAGAAGGGAATCTAGATCTGAAATGTATTTGTATTTTCTAGATCTGTTTATGGAATGTTTAGATCTGAAATGAGGCGAACATGTTTCTGAAGTGAAGGGTAAAATCTAAGCTATGCATCTATTCTGAAGAATTGTGTTGACCTGAAATATCTGAAGAAGTATGCGCGGGTTCGTCTCAGTAAACTTGCGTGTATACGCGGATCTGCTAAAGGAAAAGCGCGTATTACCAGTTAGGGTGTTCTGAAGTATGTGCAAATGTATACGCGGGTTGATATGCATGAAAGCGCGTATATACACAGGATCAGTGAAAGGAAAGCGCGTATGAAAACTAGGGTTTGCTGAAGTATGAAGTATGAGATGTCTGATATGTTCTGTTGTTTTACTGCTATCTATCAATGAGTGAATTAATGAAGTTATAAGTATCAGTTTGATGTATGATTGAGCTTAAATGTGTGGAGTGGGTCCAGTCTGAAAATATGATGAAAAGTGGCCTGCAAGTTGTGCTCTAAAGAAAGCTTTGGGATCCAGTGTGAAAATTGATGAAACGTGGTCCATGGTGGTGCTGAGGGTTGTAGCCTTCAGTCAGGGGGTTGTAGCTCCCTTCCAGGTGAGGTTGGTAAACGAGAGTAGGGGTTCGTAGCTCCCTTCCAGGTGAGGCTGGTAAACGAGAGCAGGGGGTTGTAGCTCCCTTCCAGGAGAGGCTGGTAAATGAGCGCAGGTGGGTGCCTGCGTACTGGTATGAGTCTGCGCCAGTACATAGTTGTAAGATGTTTTCTTTATAATAAAATATTGAAGGCTGAGACAACGACAGCGGTGGTTTTCTCCCGACTTGGGTTTCCACCTAAAATCCCGGTGTTCATGTGTGTTGCTTATGTGTGATGATTTATTCTGTTCTTACTGCACATGTTTACTGTTTACTGAACATCTAATGAATGAATGATGGAATGATATAAGTGAAGATTTATCTGCATAATAAGATCTCTGGACATACGCTTGTTTTATTAAGTAGATCCGCGTGTATACGCGAGTTGGCTTCAGGAAAGTAGCGTATGGGTTTTGAAGTAAGAAAAAGTAAAAAGTTTTGAGTAAGTCCTAAATACTGATTCACCCCCCCGCTCTCGGTATTTTTCCCAACAATTGGTATCAGAGCAGGTCCTTCTGCAGAAGCTTGATTGCTTGAAGGAGATCCGTCACAATGGGAAGGAAGCAAAAGAAGAAGGCTACTCAAAAGGAGATATCTCAGAAAACATGTGGAGCAGAAAATGAAGAAGATAAAACAGGTACTGATTGTTGTTCTTGTGATTCATCTTCTTGTGCATGTAATGGTGAAGATAGTGAAAGAAATGTTATGGATCTAGAAGAAGCTCTCAAGATTAAAGTTGAAGAACTACAAAGATCATCTAATAAGCAAGAATCTATCTACAAAGAGATGATATCTCAAATGAAAGGACAGATAGATACAATGAATGGTCAGATGGAAATGTATCAAAGACGAATAGAAATATTGAATGGACAGATAGACAAGTATCAAAGGTTTCATGCCTATGCATCCAATCAAATTAAAAGACTAGAAGCAGAAATCAACGATCTAAATGAAGATCCGAAAAAATCAAATAAGAAGAATGAAGAACTAGAAGCTGAAAACATCTCTCTCAAAGAAGATCTGGAAAAATAAAATAAGAAGAATGAAAGACTTGAGGCTGAAATCATCTCTCTTAAAGAAGATCCGGAAAAATCAAATAAGAAGAATGAAGAACTTGAAGCAGAAGTCATCTCTCTGAAAGCAGATCTCGAAGCATCGAATAAGAAGAATGAAGAACTCTTACAAATTTTTGAAGAACAAGAAAATGGGTTGAAAGAAGAGATTCTAAATCTGAATGATCAAGTAGAAGAAGGAAGAAGGGTCGAAGAAAGTATGAAGAAGCAATGCCAAAGCTTGGAGGTTGAGGTAAACATTCTCAAAGGTAAATTAGAAGAAAAGGATAAACTCTTGAGGTTTCAAGATAGTACTAAGATTCTGGACAATATTCTTAGTAATCAAAGGTCTCCTTCTATTAAACTTGGTCTGGGTTTTCATGAAACGGTTAAAGGAGAATCCAGTTCACAAGGAAGTGCTAAAGATTCAAAGGATTTCATTACAAAACCTAAAGTGTTGAAAGAAACAAGAAGTCAACCGACAATCATGAACCCTCAAAAGACATCATTCCCTCCTAACTATAGAAGCATCAATAATGTTGAATGCTTTAGATGTCATAATTATGGGCATGTTGCAGCCAATTGCAGAAGCAGATTATCTCAGTCACAAACAAACAGATTCTACACAGAAAGGTACTCTGGGTTCTTCAAGGGACATTGTTTTTCATGCAACAAGTATGGCCATAAAGTAGTTGATTGCAATAGAAGAAAGAATAGAAAAACTCATTATGATTCTTATGCTTATTTCTCTGGCCACATAAGATATTATGGTTGTAACAAGTATGGACATGTAGAAAAGGAATGCAGGATGAACAGATATGAGAAATTGGATAAATGCCAGCACACAATTAGAAAGTTCAAGCAAATTTGGAAAAAGAAGGAGGACCGGTCAGAAACGTAGGGAATACTGACCCTATAGCAGTCATCCGCTTTTAAAGCTTACTTCTCATAATGACTGCAGGAGAGAAGTGAGATACATTATAGGAATCAGTAATGTATCGTCACAGGGGGAGAAATGTATGATGATTCTCATGATTGTTTTGGTTATTCTGGTTATGTTTATTTCTGACAGTGCATCTGATATGAAGAAGACAGGTACAGGTGGTACAACTTCAAGGGGAAATGAAGGAATGTGAAGTTTTCAATGTTTCACTTTCCATACGCGGGTTCTGTGAACTAAAGCCGCGTATACACGCGAGTTACAGTGGAGACAGTCGCGTATGCACTGATAATAAGAAAATTAGTATGACAGCTGAAGATCAGGAGTACAGGTTCAGGGGGAGCATCAGTCTGACTATTAATGATTGTATTATTGGCACTGTATCTGCTTATTTCTCAGTTCTAAATGATGTAATCTCAGTTCTCATGATGATTCTCCCACGGTGAATCAACCAGAATACAGATCAATGATAGGAAGCTTACTTTATCTCAATGGGACTAGACTGGACATTATGCATGCAGTTGGGATTGTTGGACGATTCCAAGATAATCCAAAAGAGTCTCACCTTCAGGCTATTAAAAGAATATTCAAATATCTGCAAGGAACTAAAGACTTTGGACTATGGTATCCAAAGAATGTTGATCTTACTCTTCATGCTTACACTGATGCAGATTGAGCTGGAAATGTTGATGATCAGAAAAGCACTAGTGGTGGTGCATTCTATATGGGACCCCGGTTAGTATCTTGGTTCAGCAAGAAGCAAAATTCTATTGCCTTATCTACAGCAGAAGCAGAATATGTGGCTGTCGCATCTTGTTGCACTCAACTCCTTTGGATGATGCAAACCTTACAAGATTTTCAAATCAAATGTACATCTCCTATCTCCATTATGTGTGATAATACTAGTGCCATCAATATCTCAAAGAATCTTGTTATGCATTCGAAGACCAAGCACATTCCCATCAAGTATCACTTCTTACGTGAACAAGTGCTTGGACAAAAGGTGAAGTTGGAGTATGTTCCCTCCAAAGAACAAGTTGTTGATATCTTTACCAAACCTATGCCCAGGGAAGCGTTCAAATATCTAAGACAGAAGCTGGGAGTAGTCTCTGCCAGTCAGAAGAACAAATCTGCCTAAATTCAGAAGATTAAATTGGATACGTGGGTTTCCTGAAAGGCAATCGCGTATATACGCGAGTTCATGCATAGAAAACCGCGTATGGCTGGTTGCTGACAAATTTTTGGGGTCAGCATTTCTCAGCACAGCTGCAGTACTGTTTGATATCTCTGGTGATGCTTCAGCTCTTATATTTCTGGTTCTTTCTCTGATTTTGGGTGAAGATGCCTTGATGATTTGTTGTTGAAAGTGTTCAGGTTGCTCAAGCTAAGGAGGAACTTTGGTCATATGGAAAGGATGCTTAGATGCACATTTTCAGGGGGAGAATTAGCCTTGCTGAGAATAATGCATTGTTGGCATTATGATGATTCTGAATTATGATCTCTCTCTTGAGATCCTTTTGTCTTGGGTATAAAGAGTCATATTTGTAATTTGATGAAAAGGTCATGTTGAGACCTATAATGTTGATGTAAATTGTAATATTCAGTCATGTAAAAGGCTTTTTCAAAAATTTTAAACCCACTTTCTTGGGTAGTTGAGTCAAAATGTGTAAACCCACTTGGTTGGGTACTTGAGTCTCATATGTAAATCCACTTGGTTGGATCTTTGATGTAAGTTTGAGTCCTTGGTGATAGGAAGGTCATAGAGTCATGTACTTCATTGAAAAATATGTTTGAACATTCAGCATGAACTTAGGGGGAGCATGGAAACTTCAGTGCACATCAGATCTACAACGCTCTTCTTTCTACATGAGCAGAAAACCTTGTGTTGGTTTTGATCTGCCCTTTGCCCTTGATGTCAAAGGGGGAGAGTGACATGGTGTTTGAATAAGGGGAAAGAATTTCATTGTATTTAAATAATGGTCATGCTTAATGTATCTATCTGTTGTGGTGATCAAACACCATCGTGGTTGCCATCAAGTCCAAAGGGGGAGATTGTTGGCAATATGATGCAGAGTGTTGTCCTTGATGGCAACCCACTTGATGAAGATGATGGCAATCTACTTAATGAATTTGTTCTTGTTGCTTGATGAGTTTATTAATGATGTAAATCTGATAATCTACAAGTAGCTCAGAAGGTGCAGAAGAAAGAAATATCAGTAAGGGCCCAAACAATGATGAAAAGTGTATGTCACAAGGCATACACGGGTTTGCTTAGGAGAAGTAGCGTATGCACGTGGGAAATAACGTTCCAAGTAGCGTATGGTCAATTGCGCTCTAAATGTGTAAAACCAAGGGTTACTACCATGGTATTGACCCATTGTATTGAGCGTTGGGTTGTCTATTTGATCCCATCAAGGAATACCATCGGAAGTGGTGTGGTTTTGGCTCATGGTATTGATAAAGGGTAAACCTATATAAGGAGAAGAAAATCATTGTGCAAGGGGTGTGCAAGATGTCTGGGTTTGAATGAATACTTCACTCTGAAGTATGTCTAAATGGAAAGGGTAACAGTTTGATGATAGATCTGAATCTGTGATGCACCTATGAAGAAAATGATGAAGAAGGGAATCTAGATCTGAAATGTATTTGTATTTTCTAGATCTTTTTATGGAATGTTTAGATCTGAAATGAGGCGAACATGTTTCTGAAGTGAAGGGTAAAATCTAAGCTATGCATCTGTTCTGAAGAATTGTGTTGACCTGAAATATCTGAAGAATTATACGCGGGTTCGTCTCAGTAAACGCGCATGTATACGCGGATCTGCTGAAGGAAAAGCGCGTATTACCAGTTAGGGTGTTCTGAAGTATGTGCAAATGTATACGCGGGTTGATATGCATGAAAGCGCGTATATACGCAGGATCAATGAAAGGAAAGCGCGCATGAAAACTAGGGTTTGCTGAAGTATGAAGTATGAGATGTCTGATATGTTCTGTTGTTTTACTGCTATCTGTCAATGAGTGAATTGATGAAGTTATAAGTATCAGTTTGATGTATGATTGAGCTTAAATGTGTGGAGTGGGTCCAGTCTGAAAATATGATGAAAAGTGGCCTGCAAGTTGTGCTCTAAAGAAAGCTTTTGGATCCAATGTGAAAATTGATGAAACGTGGTCCATGGTGGTGCTGAGGGTTGTAGCCTTCAGTCAGGGGGTTGTAGCTCCCTTCCAGGTGAGGCTGGTAAACGAGAGTAGGGGGTCGTAGCTCCCTTCCAGGTGAGGCTAGTAAACAAGAGCAGGGGGTTGTAGCTCCCTTCCAGGAGAGGCTGGTAAATGAGCGCAGGTGGGTGCCTGCGTACTGGTATGAGTCTGCGCCAGTACATAGTTGTAAGATGTTTTCTTTATAATAAAATATTGAAGACTGAGACAACGGCAGCGGTGGTTTTCTCCCGGCTTGGGTTTCCACCTAAAATTCTGGTGTTCATGTGTGTTGCTTATGTGTGATGATTTATTCTGTTCTTACTGCACATGTTTACTATTTACTGAACATCTAATGAATGAATGATGGAATGATATAAGTGAAGATTTATCTACATAATAAGATCTCTGGACATACGCATGTTTTATTAAGTAGATCCGCATGTATACGCAAGTTGGCTTCAGGAAAGTAGCGTATGGGTTTTGAAGTAATAAAAAGTAAAAAGTTTTGAGTAAGTCCTAAATACTGATTCACCCCCCCCCCCCTCTCAGTATTTTTCCCAACACCTAGAGTGTTAGATCTAACCTCTACTCAGTGGTTTTTTATTTTTTCCATGGTTTTCTAGCTCGGTGCTACTTTTTCTTGAACAGTCGTGCCGATTGGCGCTTGTTGCTTTTGTCACAATTGTGCCAACCTATGTTTAGCATGGATTATAGCTAAACAGGCGCGCCAAATCTTGTAGGTTAAAATTTTAGCCTTTTTCCTGAGTTTTATCCGTTTTCCTTGCCTCTAGATTGGATTTTCATCTTTCAATTAGTCTACTGGGATTTTTTTGACTCTCTTGTCTCGTTCTTCTCAGCTGTTTTTCCCTCATCTTATCAGTGAAGTTTTTCATCCTAGATTTTCTAGGAGTCTCCTACCGCTTTTTCGACTCTCTCCTCATTGAGCCTTCTGAGTTGATTTTGAGTCAGTTCGGTCTCTATCATTTCATTTTTTCGACTTATTGTTTTAGCTTTTCTTTCGGTTCTACATGTCTTTGGTTTGTTGAATGATCATCTTGGATTTCGTTTAGCTCTCCATCTGTCACCTTGAGCATAGATTACATTGCTCGTTGAATCGGTTCGAAAGCCCTCTTTTTGTATGAAGGAATGAAACTATGTTTTGAGTGTGTTTGATGTTTGTATTGGATTGATCTCTTTTCTTTAGATCGCTTCATTGGAATTTCTCAAAACTAGTGTCCAATTTTCTTTTTAGTGTAATAGTGCATTTTGCTTCTAATTCATCCAAAAAGACAAAATTTGCATTCTTTCTCTTAGTTTGAAAATGAGAAACATTCTTTTTCATTAGTAGCTTTTAGTGAACAAGGAAAGATTTTTATGTTTTCTGCTTCAGTTGTCTTAGATGCATTAGTGAAATTTTCCTTGTGATTCCATCGATTGTTGCTTAGTTATAGACTACTATCCTTCTCTTAGCTAGCATTCGTTGAATGGGAATGATTTTCTTACATGTAGTTGTGCATTAAGAATTCGAGATTACATTCGGTAAGGCCTTGAAATCGCAACATTAATTCAAGATAAACTTTAAAATAAATTCAATCAACCTAAGGAAGCATTGAAACCTAACGCACATATATTTAGAGGTCTAGGCTAGTGACGTGTTCTGACATCGTTAAACCTAGTAACTTTTGTTCACCATCTAGCATTAGACAATACTATCATGGACTTCTGCTCCCCGTACCGTCGAGTATATAAAGGGGGACCCTCATAGGTTGCACACCTTTATCCATAGGAAGCCGAATCTGTCACCTTGTAATCGTGATACACCAAACACAACATTCGGGGAGACTACCTTCACGTACGTTAAGTCCTTTGTCATTTCCCTTTCATTTGATCACCAAGCTTGGTACACCCTCTTGGTTAGATTTCCTGAGTAGTCATTTCGGTATTTTTGTGACTCTCTAAAATTTAAATTATCATCGAGCATTTGTCCTTTCGAGCTCGTTCAAAATTAAAGTGACTAGAGTCATATTTTGTCCTTTTCTCGACTCTTAAAACATGAAAAGGAAATTTTTTGTTTTAGTGCCTTAAAATTGACTGCTCACGAAATATTCCTAGTTAAAGTTATATTCCTTAGTGTTTTTTGAGGTTTGATTCCAATGGCAATGTTTCCTGAGGTTACTAGTCAAGGACTCCCCTCTGATGGGAGTCTTGGTCATTTTCCTTCTTTTGGAAATGTTGGCTCCCCTTATATGGCAACATTGTCCCTTCCCGGGTTAACTATTGGTTTACCCATTTAGTTATTTTCGACCTCAGTGGTCCCGAGTGTTCCAACCTCTGTCCAACCAATTTCTCCTCCGCCTGAACCATGTCAACCCCATGTTGATCTTTAGGTTGACCCCTCACCTTCTTCGCCTATTTCTTCACCTCTTTCTTCCTCTTCGACTGGTGAAATTCTGCATTTTAGTACCCAGGTGGCTAAGAAGAAGAAGAATAAATCAAAGAAGAATAAGGGAAATAAGATAGGGGGGAATCAACAATTATTTCTACCCATGCAACTACTATCGAGAAACCTCCCACTCTGTCTCGCAGAGTCAAATTCCCATGCAAGCTATGTGAGGGTGACCACTTTCTTCATGATTTCCATGGTATTCCGAAGGTGCTAGAAGGGTGGTCTGTTAGCCCAACTGGCCCTTCATCATCAGCCTCTGGGCATCATGCTGATGATGAGCCTTCAGCTAAAGATAATGAGACTCGTAAGAAATAGGGTAAGATCAAATTTCCATGTAGGTTGTGTGAAAGGAACCATCCCATTCACCTCTTTCCTTATCTAGATGAAGCTTCTAAGGTATTGGATACCCTTTCGACTTCTGAGTCTTTTCTTCCCATCGGTTATCGAAAGTTTACTTTGAGTCCTCCAATATTTGATCAACCCATTGATCAGTATTCATCTCCGGTCGATTTCGCGCTCTCTGAGAGTCAATCTCCTGAGTCCATTCCCAACCCATCATTGGTCGAGAAAAATGTCGACTTGATTCCACCTATGGTCCATTAGGTCTTTTCAATCGAGAGAGGGCCCCATCCTAGTTAGGTTCTTTTTGTTTCCTCTGATTCCCTGGGATCGGAGGGCGATCCTCCCGTTTCCATGATCCAGGAGGGTGATCCTCTGACTCTCGTCGCCACAGTTCCAGAAAGTGATCCTCCTGCTCTTGTTTCCGGAGTTTAGGAGGATGGTCTTTCCGCTCTCGTAACGCAAGGGGATAATCCTCCTATTCTTATGGCACCCCTCCATGTAGTTTGGTCGCTTCCTTTGATTGGAGTCGATTTATAGGATACCGTCTTCCTTCCTACGTGCCCTTTGAGATCACTGTACAGGCCTGTAATATGGTCGTACTGGGCACAATCATAGATGAAGGCGTCTTGGTTACTATTATATCCTCAACTACATGCCAAGCTTTAGGTTCTCCACAGCTTGTGCCTGTTACTCAGAATCTATTGGCTTTTAACAGAGGAAAAATTCAACCATTAGAGATCCTTCTGAAGTTGCCTATTACTTTGGGAGGGAAAACCATCTATATAGACATGATGGTTGTCCAAGGCCCCTTGGATTTTAATTTACTCCTAGGGCACGACTATGCTTATGCCATGGGCACGCTTGTCTCTTCCCTCTTTCATGTGATCTGTTTTCCACATGAAGGTCGGATCATGATCATTGATGTTGGGAAAAATACTGAGAGGGGGGGGGGGGGTGAATCAGTATTTAAGGCTGACTGAAAACTTTTTAATTTTTCCCTCTCTAAAACCCATACGCTACTTTACTGAACCCAACTCACGTATACACGCGGATATCCTTAATAAAACTTGCGTATTACTAGAGATCTTATTATGCAGATAATTCTTTACTTAGATCATTGCATCATTCATTCATTAGATGTTTAGTAAGAAGTAAACATGTGCAGTAAGAACAGAATAAATCATCACACATAAGCAACACACATGAACACCAGGATTTAAGGTGGAAACCCAATTCGGGAGAAAACCACCGCTGCCGTCGTCTCAGTCTTCAATATTTTATTATAAAGAAAACATCTTACAACTATGTACTGGCGCAGACTCATACCAAAGACGTTGTGCACCCACTTGCTAAGGCTACAACCTTCTCTCATTTACCAGCCTCTCCTGGAAGGGAGCTACTACCCCCTGCTCTCATTTACCAGCTACCACTGGAAGGGAGCTACAACCCCCTCACTGAAGGCTTTGACCCTTAGCACCACTGCGGACCATGTTTCATCAATTTTCATACTGGATCCAGCAGCTTCCACACAACACAACTTGTAGGCCTCTTTTCATCAAATTTTCAGACTAGACGCACTCCACACATTTAAGCTCAACATACATCAAACTGAAACTTATAACCCCATCAATTCATTCATTGAATCATCAACCAACCATCCAACATCTTGATCTTTTAGCAGCATAATCAACATTCAAACAACACAGATCTGTATGAATACATCATTGACAGATAGCAGTAAAATAGCAAAACAGATCAGACATTTCATTCCACATACTTCAGCAAAACCCTAGATTCCATACGTGCTTTTACTTCACTGATCCAGCGTATATACGCGCTTTCACAAATACAAACTTGCGTATACATCTGCACATATTTCAAGGCTATCCTCACATTCCATACGCGCTTTTTCTGAGACCAACCCGCGTACATACGCGCTTTCTCCTTCACGAACCTGCGTATAGATCTGTAACTTCAGAACTATGCATCTCTTTAGATTAGATAAACAACTCAGATTTCATCCTTTACTTCAGCAAAGATTCGCCAGATCACAGATCTAAACATTCCATAGACATTTCAGATCTAGAGATCCCTCTTCATAATTTTCTTCATAGGTGCATTATTAAATCAGATTAATCAATAAAATGTTACCCATTCCATGCAGATATACTTCAGAAAGAATTATTCATTAAAACCCAGACCTATGCTCCCTCTTGCACTATGATCTTCTTCTCCTTATATAGATTTAGCCTTTATTAATACCATGAGTCAAAACCACTTAACCGCTGATGGTATTCCTGGACGGGATCAAATAGATAATCCAGCGCTCAATACAATGTGCCAAAACCATGGTAATACCCCTTGGTTTTATAGATTTAGAGCGCAAATAGGCATACGCTACTTGGTATGTACTTTTCCGCGTACATACGCTACTTCGCCTTAACAAACCCGCGTATGCTTTGTGACATACCATTTTCATCATTGCTCTAGCCCTTACAAGAATTCCTTTCTCCATTACATCTGAACTGCTCTGTAGATACATCAGATTTACATCATTAATAAACTCATCAAGTCAGCTTCCATCAAGGACAACTTTATCAAGTAGGTTGCCATCAAGGACAACACTCTGCATCATATTGCCAACAATCTCCCCCTTTGGACTTGATGGCAACCATGATGGTGTTTGATCACCACAACAGATAGTTACATTGATTATAACCATTATTCAAACACCATGATACTCTCCCCCTTTGAAATCAAGGGCAAAGGGCGGATTAAAACCAAAACAAGGTTTTTCTTCTGTTGTAGAAAGAAGAGCTCTGTAGATCTGATGTGCACTGAAGTTACCATGCTCCTCCTGAGTTCATGCTGAATCTTCAAACATATTTTTCAATGAAGTACATGACTCTATGACCTTTCCTATCACCAAGGACTCATACTTACATCAATGATCCAACCAATTGGATTTACATATGAGACTCAAGTACCCAACCAAGTGGATTTACACATTTGAAGAAGTCCTTATATGACTGAATATTACAAGTTTACATCATAGGTCTTTACATGACCTTTTCATCAATTTATAGAAATGACTTATACAATCAAGGCCAAAGAATATCAAGCATGAGATCAGACCACAGCAAATAAAGAGAATGCCAACAATGCATCCTTTCCACATGACCAATGCTCCCCCTTAGCCTGTGCATCCTGAACACCTTCAACAGCAAATCATCAATGCATCTTCATCAAAAACATCAGAGAATGAAACAGAATTATGAGAACTGGAACACCACCAAAGATACCAAACAGCACCACAGCTGTGCTAAAGAATGCTGACCCAGAAAAGTTCTGTCAGCAAACACCCATACGCGGTTTTCTATGTATAAAATCGCGTATATACACGACTGTCCTTCATGAAATACGCGTATCCAATTTAATCTTCTGAATTTAAGCAGATCTGATCCTCTGCATGGCCAAGACTACTCTAAGCTTTTGTCTGAGATATTCGAACGCTTCCCTGGGTAAAGGTTTGGTAAATATATCAACAACTTGTTCTTTGGAGGGAACATACTCCAACTTCACCTTTTGTTCAAGAACTTGTTCACATAAGAAATGATACTTGATGGGAATGTACTTGGTCTTGGAATGCATAACAGGATTCTTTGAGATACTGATGACACTTGTATTATCACACATAATGGAGATAGGAGTTGAACATTTGATTTGAATGTCTTGCAAAATGATGCGGCAACCACATATTCTACTTCTGCTGTAGATAAAGTGATAGAACTTTGTTTCTTGCTAAACCAAGATACTAATCGGGCCCTCATAAAGAATGCACCACCACTAGTGTTTTTTTTTTTTATCATCAACCTGTGACTAGGTCTATGTTTCTAGCATCATAGTGTCTTTCTGTAGAAATTAGCTATCAACTCAATATCTTGTCTTTATCAAGGTGAACTTTCCATTTCCTCTTTGTAGAATCATATGTGGGAATCACCATGGAATAGAGTAGAGTGGCACCATATAACATGAGAAAACACCATAGACTTGTATCATCAAATATCTGAGAGAAGAAAGATAAGACAATGTATCCATGTCTTCAAGTGTCATCCAACAATTGTAGCATAAGCACATCAGTAACCAACATCAGGATCTTTGTAGCAACATCATATTCTTTCCAAGAGTAATTATCATACCAGAACAACTTCTTCTATAGACAATATGTGTCAAGAAATCATCCATGTGATCTGTTGTCACCAAGATCTTCATGATTTATATTTATTTCATAATCATGATGTAACATGTGAAGGAATTATGTATAAAAGGTCTCAACCATGAAAAAAGTCATCAGCAACAAACCATGCATGATCTGTCCTTATCTCTGAATCATAAGACTTCCATCAAATCCACGTGTGAAAATAAAGATACTCTTCTGCAAAACGTGATCAGGGCTCATCCATAATCTCATCATAATAAATCTATGTATCATGACAACATCATTCTAACATGATCATCACGAGAATAAGAAAACACAATGCCAACAATGCAACTTTAGTAGTTAGGCTAATGCTCCCCCTGAAACTGTGCTCCTGTCCTTGAGCCATCTCACTGTTTTCTTTATCAGAAAAACATACGCTTCTGTCTCCAAAGGAACTCGCGTGTATACGCGACTTTAGTTCATAAAACCCATGTATAGGAAGTGAAAATAGAAAAATCCACAACTCCATATCCCCCCTGAACTTATACCACCTGTACCTGTCTTCTCTTGTCACATCAGATGCACTGTTAGAAATAAACACAACCAGAATTACCAACTAACCATGGGAATCACCATATATTGCTCCCCTTGTGATGATACATTACTGATTCCTATAATGTATCTCACATCACTCCTGCAGTCATTATGAGAAGTAAGCTTTAGAAGCAGAAGACTGAAGTAGGATTATTATCCCCTAAGTTTTTGACCTATCCTCCTTCTTTTTCCAGCTTTGCTTGAAATTTCTTATTGTGTGCTGGAAATTATCCAATTTCTCAGATCTATTCATCCTGCATTCTTTTTCTACATGTCCATACTTGTTAAAAGCATAACATCTTGTGTGACCAGAAAAGTAAGCATAGGGATCATAATGTGCTTTTCTATTCTTTCTTCTATTGCAATCAGCTGCTTTATGACCAAACTTGCTGCATGAAAAACAATATCCCTTAAAGAAACCTGAGTACCTTTCTGTGTAGAATCTGTTTGTTTGTGACTAGAACAATTTGCTTCTGCAATTGGCTGCAACATGCCCATAATTATGACATTTAAAGAATTCAACATTATTGATGCTTCTATAGTTAGGAGGGAATGATTTCTTTTGAGAGTTCATGATTGTCGGTTGACCTTTTGTTTCTTTCAACACTTCAGGTTTTGCATTGATATCCTTTGAATCTTTAACACTTTCTTGTGAACTAGATTCTCCTTTAACCGTTTCATAAAAACCAAGACCAAATTTAACAAAAGGAGACCTTTTACTACTAAGAATATTATCCAGAATCTTAGTACTATCTTGAAACCTCAAGAATTTATCCTTTTCTTCTAATTTACCTTTTAAAATGTTTACCTCAACCTCCAATTTTTGGCATTGCTTCTTCATACTTTCTTCGACCCTTCTCCCTTATTCTACTTGTTCATTTAATTTTAGAATCTCTTCTTTCAACCCATTTTCTTGTTCTTCAAATGATTGTAGAAGTTCTTCATTCTTCTTATTTGATGCTTCGAGATCTGCTTTCGGAGAGATGATTTCTGCTTCAAGTCCTTCACTGTGATTGGTTACTTCATCGTACAACCTTTGATACTTGTTTATCTGTCCATTCATTCTAGAGATCATATCTTTGTAGATAGATTCTCTCTCATTAAATAATCTTTGTTGATTTTCAACTTTAATCTTGAGAACTTCTTCTAGATCCGTAACATTACTTTCACTATCTTCACCATTGCATGCATAAGAAAGTGAATCACAAGAACAACAATCAATACCTGTTTCATCTTCTTCATTTTCTTCATAGGTGCATTATTAAATCAGATTAATCAATAAACTATTACCCATTCCATGCAGATATACTTCGGAAAGAAGTATTCATTAAAACCCAGACCTATGCTCCCTCTTGCACTATGATCTTCTTCTCCTTATATAGATTTAGCCTTTATTAATACCATGAGTCAAAACCACTCAACCGCTGATGGTATTCTTGGACGGGATCAAATAGATAATCCAGTGCTCAATACAATGTGCCAAAACCATGGTAATACCCCTTGGTTTTATAGATTTAGAGTGCAAATAGGCATACGCTACTTGGTACGTACTTTTCCGCGTACATACGCTACTTCGCCTTAACAAACCCGCGTATGCTTTGTGACATACCATTTTCATCATTGCTCTGGCCCTTACAATAATTCCTTTCTCCATTACATCTGAACTGCTATGTAGATACATCAGATTTACATCATTAATAAAATCATCAAGTCAACTTCCATCAAGGACAACTTTATCAAGTAGGTTGCCATCAAGGACAACACTCTGCATCATATTGCCAACAATTGATTAGCTTTCATTCTTTGTTCCTAATGTGGCATCTGGTATACCTCCATCTCTGGGCCTGGTCCTTACCTGCTGGTGATATCTTCCTCGCCACAGGTCAATTATGTGGCCACCTATTCCATGTCCACATCCACTGATAATTCAGTCAGTGAGGTAGTACACGATGTATTGGGGGAAATGGGTCCTACTTTCCGACATGTTGTTCTCCCATCATATGAGAACCTCTTGGAAGCCATTATTCTTTGTATGTCTTGATCAACTTGACAGAGCACGGTTCGTTTTCTTGTGTCAAGCTCCTTAAAAAAGGAAACAAGCTCGTCAGAGCATAGTTCGTTTTATTGTGTCAAGCTCCTTAAAAAATGAAACAAGCTCTTATGAGTATAGTTATTTTACTGTGTCAACCTTGTTAAAAAAAGAAACAGGTTCCCTTTTTAGTTCGGGTCTTTGATTAGATCTCGTAGAATCCCAGTCGATTCGTTCGCCTGATCTCGTAATTGAACCTTCATTCCATCTACCTCTTAATAACCAACAGTCTACTCCGGTGAATGCCATGAAGCTTGGAGGGCATGTACCTCGAATTGAGTCACCATACTGGGGGCATGCGAACTTATTTCAAGCATATTTTGTTTTCATTTCAAGCTTGTGTAAAAATGAAACTAGTTTCAAGCATAGTTTATCTTTGTTTCAAGCTTGGGTAAAAATGAAACCAACTTCAAGTAGAGTTTCCTGATTTCAAGATTGTGTAAAAATGAAACCATTCTTATTTTGCCTCTCATGATTGCCATTTTATCAGCCTATTTTTCCAGATGAACCTTGGTTTTATCATCCCATCGTCACCATCTACTTGGCCGATCATACACCTTCACTTGGTTGTTTTACCCATTCCTAAGGCACATCTGCAATGAGTGGTCTTGTTAGCGAGCCTCTTGACCTTTATTTGTTCTGAGAAGTTCCACCATCACCGGAACCAGTTGCTACCCATAGTGCCACTCGTTCCTCCAGGAGGAGTAAACTTTCAGCTCTTTTCTGACTCTTAAAAATTGAAAATATTGTCGAGACTCATGTCTTTTTGAACTTGTTAAAGGCTGCAAAACGTCATCTTCCCAGTATACTTTTACCCCTTTTTCGGACTGGGATAGATTATTTACAAAAAATGAATACCTTAGTTGAACATGGCTAAGATGTTCTCTCAGATATTTTTTTCTACCTTTTCGGATCTGTGAGACTACCCACGAAAAGGGACCTGTTGGAGTTTTCTTTTCTGCTTCTTTTCAAACTCTCTAAACATGAAAAAATTTCAATTTCTTCCTTTGTCAGACTGGCTAAAACCTACATGACATCGGAGACTATCACCATGACGTAATCAATTTCCTCCTTCCTAGGGCTCGTAAAATGTACTAGGATGGATTTGTCCGAAGGACAAACTTATATGACAAGCATATGTTATCCCCTTCAAGCTTGTTTCCAAAAAATAATCTGGGTATTCGCCAGCAATGGTGGTGGGAAATGGAACCAGTTCTCAGTCGTGTCAGTATTATGTCGCTCTTGAACAGGACACTCATCTGCATTCGTGTCGGGTTGGGGACATCTCATTTCGTCATTTTTTCCTCCATGGGTTTGGGTAATCTATTTTGGCCTCTCATCTTCTCTTTGCCACATCATCTTGACCTCAAATCCCTTGATGTCAATTACTGCCAAATTCCGAAGTCATGTCACCGATATGTTCAAGAGAAGTTTCCTTTTGCAGTTTTCAACCTCTGATCCTCTTTTTAGTCCTTATCCACTATCATCTTATCCCTTTGTCTCGTGTCGATGATGTGGGAAAAATTATGGCCCTCCTTCAACCAGGTCACTTCCTGTCGACTGCAGCTCATTATCCAAGAAGCTGATCTAGAGACTCCCTTCTAGTACCTTGGAGCTTGCATGCCTTAATGAAAATTTCTTCATGTTCGACAACAGGTCCCTGTCATTGGCCTTCGATCGAGTGATTCCACGAGTGTTCGATGCTAGCTCATTGTTCACATTTCATGGATTTTACTAGTTATACCTTGAGATCCATTGTCATAATTGGTGGTTTCTCTCATGCCTATTAACAGCTTTCATTATTGGCTGGTAATCCGGTGACTTTCTTGCATGTTCGACTTCAGCTCACTCATTCGCATGCTTGAATTTGTACTTGTTCAGGTCAAGATGGAGCACAAGACCCTTGGTTTTTCTAATAAAATCCAAGTTGCGAGACGATTTGGTTTATCATGGCTATATGTATGACTCTTTTGATTGGATGGTTGCGACCATACCTGATTCTATTTCTTGATCCTTCTTACTGGATGGTTGCGTCTATACCTCGGATCTCATTTTTATATGTACTCTTTTATGGATGGTTGTGCCCATGCCACATATTCATGTATCAGAGATATCAGTTGTACTTTTACTTGTAGGTCTTTCGAGGTGGTGTTTGGTTTGAACACATTCTCGTAAAGAATTTCACTCCTCCCTCTCTCTCGGACCTCATGCCTTGGGGGCATCTATTACACAGTATTTTTTCACCGTCCCTACAAACCCCATCCCAAACATTGGAGGACCATTTCAGTGACTTCTATGTATTTTCATACCTTGCAAAAAGTGTCATTGCATCCCTTGGCATGTGAATAACATTTCCTCTATTGACTATTCCTGGAGAAGGCTCTCAAAAACACATGATTTTGGGTCGACGCTAGTAGGCAGTTATGGCCTAGCGCCCATAGAGAAATTAGAACTGGGCCTCGTGCCCATTGGCGCTCTGTCTCAGTGGACTGCCCACGCAGAGATTTTTTTGGAAAATTTTTAAAATAGAAGCGAAGTTTCCATTCCCAACCACTTCGTGAGCAGAGTCATCATGGTTTGTTTGACTGAATAATGTCAAAGTCCTTCCTTTGGCTTCTTGTTTGCTACATTTGAGCAACTCCCAAAAGGATAAGGCCTCCCTTCCACCTTATGAGGGATCCCAAACCACCTCCTCCTCCCCTATAAATACATCCTTCTCACATAGTTGTAGCTAGTTGAACATTCCTTACTATAGCTGGTGTGAGAACAAAGCAAAGAGTAATACATTATCGAGAGAGAGTCTAGACCCATTGCCTCAACAAGTCCATTCACCGACAAATTCTTGAGATGCGTTTGACTGGACCCGTCGAAGGAGGCTGCAACATCAAGGTTCTTTTGGTTGTAAACTTCTTCTCCCTACTTATTAATACATGACTGGTTTTTTGGTTCCCGTTTTGCATTTGATATGTTTAATCCTATGCAATACGTTTGATTCTCCTTGACCAATCAAATAGTTATGAATTCAAATATGTTTTCGTATGTTGTCATCATTATCTAATCCTTGTGAAGGTACATGGATATTACTGCTACAGGACCGTGACGTGTGAAGACGAAGATTAGGAGACCGCTGCCACAAGCTACGACAAGAGCGTTGGAACAAGGTAGGTCATCTGTCGCAACGCATTTTCATTCATAAACTAAGAATCTGAAGGATTAGCATTTTCCCTTGTTGCTAGACCCACTCTAGGGCTAGAGGGATCGCCTTTGTTCGTAGAGGTGATTTACCTACACAACAGTCATAGTACTTATAATTTATCTTACGCAGCCTTGGTCATCTACTCACTCACTAATGAGTTAGTTTCAATTCATGGGATATGCCTCGGTCGAAAAACATAGCAGAATATAGTGCAGTCATTGAACTATTATCTGATACCATCACATTTCTAATTCGATGTTTGATCATTAGGATAGATTCACAACTCATTGTATTACATTTAAACGATTTCTATACAATTAGAATTCATCAATGTTAAGAATTTTTTTTACGTGTCCGTCTCTTGGAAAGGTAGTTTTATTATATTGAATATCAACACATTTCAAGAAATTTAAACACATTAGTTGATGCACTGGCCAATCACGTGTTAAATATACATTTGAAACTTTTGTTAATAAAAAAAATATTCATCCACATATTGAACAAGATACACTAAGAATAAAATTAGTAGTTCTCATTAGGTAAAATAGTTTGTAGAAAGTGTATTACAAAAAAAATGCATCCAAAGACATAAGGCTTTGTCGCCTTTATTATCTGAATATGTTGATACAAAAACCAAAATGTAGCCCTTAAAGACTCGTAACTATCCATGGTGATGATCATGGTAGAAAAATATAGCGCGAGCCACTCGACGTAACAATTGCCTAATCAGTCCTCGAACCCCGACCACGTGCTTATGGTACCGGGGAGTAAAATCATCAGTCCCAGTCTCTGGCATATCTATCGTCAACCTCTCCAAGTTGTGCTCTAGCCTGGTTAGGGCCTCTGTTGCATCTGAATGGGGTATTACAACAACTATAGGTTGGTCGCCTCGCTTGTCAAAGCACCGTAGCTCTGTTGGTCAGGATGGGCCCACATCTGCATTATCATTTAAAATAATTAGATTTGGATGTTAAAACCAAAATAAAAATTTAAAACCATTAAAACCTAATAATCAAAAAAATTTACCTAGATCACCCCACTCCATTCCAGTTGGGAGTGGTATATCTGGGTCACCCTTGTAATCCATCCCTTCATATGGGAAGTCCTCAATCGTGAAAATATAGCTTCTCAACCACACAAAAAACTAAGGAGTATATCTCACTACCGGGTCACCATCGCCACCATGGCGAGCTATAAATGAAACCCACCACAACATACGTGGATCATTTGGTCTTGTATCATCAACGAGAATTTGTTGTGGGATGAGGAGTGGAATCCTCTATAGGGAAAATGAAATAAGAATGGCACCATATACGAATTTTTTCATTTTACCATTCTTTTATCTAGTTAGTTGTCCTTTCATATTGACAACCACTCTTTCACACCAGTTGAAAATGGTGGACTACGAACACTCCACTTCAATCTACATCTGGGCCTTTGTGGCCATGTATGGTGTTGCACCTCCACATAGTTTGGTGATTGTGAAAGAGATGGACCTCAAATCAAGTTGATAGATGATTTGATATATATTATACCATCCTTGAGCTCATCTCTAGTAGCACAATATCTCCTCAAATATAAGTAGTAGTCTCCCCACCCGGTCTCTGTCAAAATAGATAAATGTCAAGTCCTCTACGAGACAACCCAGTCAAAAAGTACATGTCATCGACATCAATGGTAAGGCAGTGATCCCCTATGATGAAACATTGTTCCTGGACATCCCAGGCCCTCACCAACCATGTCATGAGCTCTAACTGAGCTTTCATTCCTGTAAGAACCAAAAATATGTAGAGACTACAATTTTTCAAAGCTTGCAGATTTTTTGGGTCGTCGATAGCTTTTGCATCATGAGTTTCATGTCTTCTCTCTCCACTCCAACATGGTTGTGCAAAAGTCCTAAAATTGACAATTTATGAGTGTTAGAACATTGATTGAGAGAAATTTGTGACTTTTGGGGTTTTTTCTTAATTAATTTTGAAAGCTCTTGGTGCCTTGTGTGGTGTTTATTTACATACAAAGCACATTTGTATATTTTCTCAGTAGATAAACCACATAAATCAGGTATTTCAGTGTGTAAAAAATTATTGATGTGTGTGGCTGAGATGAAGGAAAATCGTGCACATTCATGGGCGTATTTTCAAAACTTTAACACCCCCCAAAAATCAAATTAACGATTAAAAATGAAATTCAACTAGATGAAAAGGAATATATTGAAGAGATCTATTCCCTGGAAAAAATGGTTTGTGGATTGGTCCACTGGTTTTCCCGAAATCATCCTCTGAAGTTTTGTGGTAAAAACCCTCTTTTCTCCTCTCAAATTGGTTAAATTCAAATGGTAAAAAATGAATTACTTTTTCAACTTTTATATGTTTTTTGGTCAGTAAAATATTGTTTTTAATGCCTTTAACCTTTTGAAAGTCAATTTTTGATTTTTTTTAACCATAATTTCGAGCGATTATGATAAATTGTTGAGCGTAATGTGCAGAATACGAGTTACAACATAAAAATGGACAATTTTGACTGTGAGTAAAATTTTATCACTTTTTCCTGACTCTCGAAAAAAACGAAAAATCGAGACCTTGGCATTCTCTTTTAAGCCCTTTTTAAACTCTCTAAACATAAAAATATCATCGAGTTCTTCACTATTCAAACTCGTAAAAGTAAATGAATATTCATATATTTAGTATAAGTTTACCCCTTTTACGGATTGAATTAGAGTATTTACAAAAAAGGTATACATTGACTAAGCATAGTCAATAGAGTTCTATCCTGCATCATTTTACCCTTTTTTGGGCTCGAGGGACTAAATTTACGAAAAAAACACTATGGATTTTACTTATGTTTCTCTCCTCACTCCCTAAAAATGAAATACACCGGATTTTACTTTCTCCAAGCTCATTAAAAATGTATGTTGAAAGAACTGATTGATTTTTATTTTTGTCTCTTTTCAAACTCTTTAAATATGAAAACGAAATCGATTTAACCCTACACTATTCTCGTAAAACTAAACAGTGCAGGACTCATCAATCATGAGGAGACCGAACCACTCCTTCCTAGGGTTCATTAAAAATACTTTGGAGGAATCATCCAAAGGATGAGCTTACAGGACAAGAAAATGTTATCCTCCTCAAGCTTGAAAAAAATAACGAGTTACTTGCCAGTAATGGTGGGGGAAAATTGGGAAAAGGTATTCTTTTTTTCATTTAGAGGCAATATGTCTCTCTTGAACATGACACTCCATCACACTTGTGTCTATGTTGGGAAATCCATTTATCGTATAGTTAATTGAACCTCATTGATTTTGGGTATTATCATCGAGTCAAATGTTGTCAAGTCAATTGCCATGTCACCATGTTTTCAAGAAAATTTCAACCTCAGTTCATGTTCCTTTGCAAATTTTATACCTCAATCATGTTGGCCATCCCTGAGTTAGTCCTTGCAAAACAGTTCTTCAAAAATTAACATGAAATTTTCGTGTCGTAGTCCCTCCTGCAACAAATCGCTTCCTATCAACTTCAGCTCACTATCTAGGAAGTTAATCTAGAAACCCTTTCTAGTACCTTGAGGCATGCATGCCTTAATGGCAGGTTTCTCGCCTTCGACCACAAGTTCTCATCGTTGACCTTTGATCAAGTGATTCTATGAGTTTTCGACTACAGATCACCTAATCACACTTCATAGATTGTACTAAGAGTACCTTGAGAACCATTGTCATTATTGGTGGTTTCTCTCGCACTTGTTAACGGTTCATATCATTGACCAGTAACCAAGTGGTATCTTCCATGTTCGACCTCAAGACGTTTGTTCACATGGTCAGATTCGTACTGCAGATCGTTAGATGGAGATCAATACCCTAGATCTAGTTTCATCCTTACGGGTTGCAAGGAGTTTGTATTCATGATTATGTAGACAAATTCATTACAGATGGCTACATCCATATTGTGTTTACTATTGATATGATTCTAGGCTATTTTTGTACTTATTCATCGAGTTAGTTTTACGATGAGTATGGGAATTCCTACCTTGGTGATGATTATATATATTTTCATTGTAATCCTTGAATGCTTGTTTCAGGTTTCAAACCATTGTCTCTGATCCAAACTTTGGCATGATAAAGCGCTTCAATATTTTAATGACTTTCCAAACTTCACACTTTAGGGGGCAATATGTTACAAGTCATTTTATCACCATGACACTTGATGGTTAAAATGGATCTCTCACCATCCATACACATGTTTCAATGCACTCCCTTGCAAGTAAAACATCTAAAATCCTTGAATTGGTAGCATGGCCTTTTAACATGTTTAGTATGACTTGCGCACTTTTCCTAGTCAGTTTCTGTGCATGTGCAGTTTCTTCCATTGAAATCTGCACAGAACTGCGCTATGTCTTCCATTTTAGATTTTGCACATGACTCAATGAAAATTAAAAATAAAAATTAAGTTCTAGAAGCCTTGTTGGGCGAATATATCCCAACTAGAAGCTTCTTGGTCATATCTATTTGATCCAAACCCTCAAAACATGGAGCTAATTCTCTTTCATCAAGGAACCCTAATCCCACTATTATCGGATCTCATCCTTCTCTTTTTGATCTAAAACCTCCTCCATTTTTCCTATAAAATGACAAGATGCTAGAGGGTTCAGTGAATTCACAAAACGTAGTCTTATGCTGGTGAATTTAGATTGGGAAGATTATCATCCAAGGAGAGTATTTGAGGCATTTAGGAGGAACCTCATAACATAAAGGTATGGTTGTGAGGCTCTTCTTTTATCTCTTAATTAATACAAATGAATTTTTTTTTCTCATTGGATTGTCTTACTGAAAGGATGAATGATTTATATTCCTTTATGTATTCATTAAGATGATTTCAATCTATAATATCCTTGATCATTAGATTGAGCTTGCTTTGCATCATTATATTGTATATGCCTATGATCTCTTTTATGTTTTTGATTGCAGATCTTACCAAAGAATTGAGCTGCATCAGGACAAATTGGGGATCTCCATCAAGCATTTCTCAAATAGGTAAGCGAACAACTCTCCTTCTCTTGTTTTGATGATTTAAACGAAGATATCTTAGGAAAAGATTTATTCAATTGTTTTTTTGTTTATAGTTTTCCTTTAGGAATCTAGGGAGATCACTCTTGTCCAAAAGAGGGATTTGTTTGCATAAAATTCCTCTAGAAGTGTCCCAAGAATTTAGTATCCCTATCTAAAACAATTCTCTTGTGGATTCCATGTAGCCTCACCACTTATTTAAATAACAAATTAGTAATATGATTAGCATCACTAGTCTTAGTATAAGGAGTAAAATGAGCCATTTTTGAAAACCTATATACAATCACAAAGATAGAATCACTACCTTTATGTGTGTTAGGAAATACCAAAGCAAAATCCATACTTACTGAATCCCAAGGCCTCTCTGCAATCGGCAATGGGGCATATAATCCAGTGTTATGGCTCCCTCCCTTGGCATATTGGCAGATTCTACATATTTTTACAAACTTTTGTACATAAGATATTAGCTTTGGCCAATAATAATTCCTCTTCAAAATTTCATAACTCTTGTCCTGCCCAAAATGTCTTCCAAGGCCTCCACTGTATTACTCCTTGATCAGGTTCTCCCTCATAGAAAAATTTGGAATGCACAGTTGATTGTTCTTGAAAATCAATCCATCTTGAATCATATAATCAAACCATGGAACCTTATCTTGGGAAGTTGGGATCTTACAAGCTTCATAGGCATCCTTAAAATATGAATCATTTTCATACAGCTCCTTTATGAACTCAAATCCCAACACCTGGATCTAAATTTCGTGCAAAAAAAAGTTGTCTCTTGCTCAAATCATCTGCAACTTTGTTAGATTGGCCACTTATGTTGTTTAAAACAAATGTAAAACTCTGCAAATACTCAACCCATTTAATATGTTTCTGTTTTATTTTTGGTTATTGCATAATATACTGAAGAGCATGATTGTCAATATATAAAATAAATTATTTAAATAACAAATAATACCTCCATTTATTTAATGCCTGAACCATTGCATAAAAATATTTATCATAGGCTATGTATTTCCTCCTGGCCTCATTCAACTTTTCACTAAAATAGGAAATGGGTTTGTCCTCCTGGTTGAGCACTTCTTCGATTTCATCATTACTAGCATAAGTTTTCATGTGAAAGGGTTTATTAAAATATATAATAGAAAATATCGGTTTCTCTGTGATATTTTTCTTCAATATATGAAACCAATTTTAAGCTCCATCAATCCACTTAAATGGTTGTTTATTTTTCTTCACTATCTCTACAATTGAAGCACTCATCTTGCTAAAATTTCTAATAAATTTCCTGTTAAAACTAACCAAACCATGGAAACTCATGACTTCAAAAACACTTCTAGGAGAGGGCCATTCAAGAGTAGATTTCACTTTACCTGGATCCATCTTCATTCCTTCTTTAGAGATCACAAATCCTAAATACACTAACTCTGACTTCAAAAAGGAACATTTCTTCAAGTTCACAAGCAACTTTTCTTATTGCAACCTTTCCAATACATACCTCAAATGTCTCAGATGCTCCTTCTTAGACTGACTGTAGATTAAAATATTATCCAGGTATAAAATTACAAATTTCGCTATGAACTCCTTCAGTACTTCATTCATCAACCTCATAAAGGTACTAGGTTCATTGGATAGGAAAAATGGAATGACCATCCATTCATAAAAACATTCATTAGTCTTGAATACAATCTTCCACTCATCTCCTTCTCAAATCCTTATATAATGGTATCCACTCTTTAAATCAAGTTTGGAAAACCAATGTGCACCACTCAAGCAGTCCAACAAATCATCAATACATGGTAGGATAAAATGATACCTGATGGTAATTTTATTCAAGGATCTGGAATTTTGCACATACACCATCCACCATCCCTTTAGGGGTCAACGCGATAGGTATTTCACATCTACTAAGACTCTCTCTAATTAGTACCTTATCTAACAACTCATGCACTTGTTTTTTGATCTCCTCATTTTCTCTGGGTGTCATGCGGTACGCAGCCTTGTTGGGAAAAATACCTCCTGGTATCAAGTCAATGTGGTGAATGATACTCCTCACTGGTGGAAATTCACTTGTAAAATCATCTACTACAACATCATGATATTCTTCCAACATTTCTTGAATATCTACAGGAAAATCAGAGATAGTACTAGCAGTAAGAATTACTCTAGGCATACAAAAATAGTAAAGTTTACCTCTTTTGGTTCTATATTTTGTATAAATTCCTTCCCACTCATCAATATTTCCCTCGAATAACTACTCCCATAAGTTCCTTCCTCATGTAGTGGCAACAAGGTATGATTGATGTAGTCCATCTGGAATTTATAAATATTCCTCTTGCCATCATGCACTATGCTTCTGTCAAACTACCATGGTCTCCCAAGAAAAATTTGACACACATCCATTGGCATCACATCACATAAAATCTTGTCTCTGTAGTTGCAAATCGGTAGCTCAACCTCACATTTTTAATTAACCAAAATTTGATGCCACTTTTGTAGTTAAGACACCTTGTAGGGTATTGGGTGCTTATGCTTCTTCAAATTCAACTTATCTACAACCTCTGTAGATACCAGATTATTTGTGATACCACTATCAATCACAACTTTGTAACACTTACTTCGTATTTTGAAAACATTCCAGAACAAATTTCTCCTTTAAGTTGGCTCCATAACTTCTTTCTCTTGTTTGATCAACACCTTCTTCATCAATAGAGCTTCTCCTATTTCTGGCACATTTTCTGCTTCCTGCACCTCTACCTCTTCTTCTTCTGTTGGCGTTTGGGAAATTTATCTATTATTTGTACATTCATATGCCATATGTCCTATTTTTCCACACCTATAGCATCGAACCTCTCTCCTACCTCTTCCTCATCCTCTGGAATAATATCTTCGGCCTCTGGAATCACCTTCTTGTTGCTTCTATGGGATGGAACTACAAGCCCCGTCCTTAGATGTAGTAGATCTCCCTTTACTTTTTTGTTGTCCTCTGCCTCTATTAGCACTTTTACCTCTTCCAGATTTTTGTCTTGCAAACTTGTCCTCTACTTTCAGTGCCATCTGGTAGGCCTCCTATGTTATTCTTAGAGATAGTACCCTTATTTCATCTTGAATATATAGTATAAGCCCATTAATATATCTCGCAGTATTCTCTGCAGATTCCTCCACATATCTATCTCTAATGCTCACTTTGTAAAACTCCTTTGTATATTCTCTGACTTTCAATCCTCTCTTTCTGAGATTATACATACTTATGAACAAGGTCAACTGGTAATCTTGAGGTGGAAACTTACCTCTAAATTTTGCTACCATTCTATCCCAGCTCTTTATCTTCAAATTTCTCTTTCTTCTCCTTTCTGTCTGCACTCCATTCCACCAAATATTTGCATGTCCCTTCATTTTTTTCATTACAAAATTCACCTTTCTTTCTTCCTCCATTTCTTCCTACTTGAAGAAATTTTCCATTTTTTTATCCAATCAACCCACTCCTCTGGATTCATACTTCCTATGTAGGAGGATATATCTGGTCTTGAATTCATTACAGAACCCAATACTACTTTCAGAACCTTGGTCTATGTTGGTTCTTCTACTTCTTCCTTTGTTGTTTCTTCCTCCTCAGCACTCTCATCTTCAGCTTCTGGTTCTCTATGTCGACTAGTCTCCATTGTTATCATTCTCCCTTCCAATTGTTGCATTTCTCTTAGCACCTCTCTATTAGCAATAGATTTTTTCCCTCTTTCTTCTCTTGCGCCTCTTCCATCACCTCTAACAACTCTAGGTTGTATGATCACTTCTTTTTTCTGGAATAGACACAGGGTTTTCTCTGTTACCACATGATGCAAATCTGCCCTTAGATTTGCTAAATTTGACACCCCTTAATATTTGGTTACCTTTTTGAAAAGGAGCTTAGCAAAACCACCTAGTTCGAGTTTTTCTTTATAGCCATTGGAGTCAAAACTCTTAAAAAAAACCCTCGGATCTGAGCATTATAACCTACCACTATACACTGAGCATTTAAATGCCAAGCGTTTTTAAAATTCACAGCGAAAAATAAAAATAACTAGTGGGAAATTAAATAATGTTGTCTACGTGTCTTAGTCTCTAAAGCCCAACGCATAGCCTTGGGCGTTCTAGATTACATTTTCTAGTTAGGCAACGTCCAGGTGGGATCCACCTGCTCCATTCCAACCTATCATTAAACTTTTGTACACCATATTGTAACTCTCAGGTTCTCTAGACTTCCGAGCTACTACTTTATTATAATATGAAATCTATGGAAATATTCTTCTGGTTATTACTGTCGAGATGACATGTCTCAGTCCCTCTCTACCTAGTCGCTTAGACTTGGGGTTCTATAAAATTCCTCTGGAGTATCACCTCCGGGATGATACCTCAGGGTAATAGATGTCTCTCGTTCATTTCTATTGATGAACTCAACCCGACGATAAATTGTCTCGGAAATTAAGTTAAAATATTTACGGGATTTGGATTTTCTGGGCCACCAGCTAGATCCCTTTTAAGGGATTTTTTTTGGAGATGATCTCGACAATGGAAATTGAAATACTTTTCCAAATGGACAAAATTGGCTAATTTTTGGCATTTTGAAAGCTTAATCCTGCTTGTGACCCTTTGGATCCTCTCAACTCGCTACTCCTTTCTGCCCTATCTATTTAGCTTTGTGATATTTCTAGGGTAACCTTTCTCCCTTATCCTCCTTAATGCAATCGATCCAATGTGGATTTTGGGCATTTAAAAAATTTTGAGTGCACTGAAAAAACATAGGGTTATCAAAAGATTGTGTGATAACGGTTAAATACTGCAAAAGGACGGATACAGAGCTCTCGAAGGAAAAAAATAGTACACCCCACCACGCAGAATTCTTTTCCATTAATCAAAACATATCAATTTACATTCATTCAATTCCTCTTCCTTGAAAATAGGATCCGAGAACCGATTTAGAGAAAATCTACCTAAACTACAACAATTTTTCTAATTTGGAAATTACGTCGCAAATTAAAACAAATTCTAGCTTAACAATCCACTCTTTGAGGAACTGACTCCTCTAGAAAAATGCTTTGACCTGTCAATTAAATAGAAACTATGGATGCCACTACATCAAACACGTAAACAAACAAATGCATGTAACTTGAAACATAGAAACAAATAGATGCATGTAAACAGTGGAAAAAAGAAGTGCAAAAAGGCCAAAAAAATATGATTAAACTTGAAACACATTGAAAATAAATGTTTTGTAAATGAAAAAAACAAAGCATATAAAGCATAGAAATAATATGTACTTACTAGTTCTTTGTATCTCTCTTTCTGCAGGATGCTCAGATGACTCCTCTCTATTTTTATTTTTTTTTGCATGCTTCTCCCTTTCTACAAGATGCTCGGATGACTCCTCTATATTTTTCTTTTTTGTTGGATGCTTGGATGACTTCACAAACTTTAATCTCTATATTTTCCTTTTTCACACTTTTCTACAAATCTACTTCATAACAAGCTTTACAACTCTTTATATAATGTTATATGACTGATGGGTTTTACAGCTCTTTGTAGGATGTTAGATGACTTATAGACTGTGTAATTGCAACTCTACTTCTCCATGCCAAGTTTTATAGCATCAATCCCAAATTGTCCCCTCTGTAATCGAGGGGATATATTGCATGTTCAAGGTGTGTTATCTTATCACTTATGCAATGTGAATCAGGCGTGAAATGAAGTGCCCCTTACGTTTTTCCACTTTCTGACAGTGTAAATATGACTACAAATCAACAACGATATTTTATCATCAATGTTCTTAAATGGCTAGAATACAATTTTTTTTAATTAAATTTTTATCTTCACTCTCAGGCCTGATATTAACTTTCTAACATTGTCAATCCAACTAAATTCAAGTTATTTTAATAAAATTTCTTTTTTAATTAAATTTTTGTTTTAACCTCCAACTTTTTGATGTAACGTAATCCAATTGCATATCAACAATGGGATTTTAACATCAATGTTCTTAAGTGTTTGGAATTCAAGTTTTTTTAATTAAATTAATTGACCATGATTTCTAATTTTGTTTTAAAATTTGATAAGGAAAAAAAACTATGTTACAATTTGTTCAACCAAATCATAGGATCTTAAAATTTCATAGAAGAGTAAGACAATGTAAAAAATCACATTTCACAAGAAAATACAACATAATACAATGAAGTAGCTAGAAATTCTTTTATAGAGTTCATGCACGTAAAAACATGGAAAAAGAAACATAGTGTATGGATGAAAAGCATGGAGTACTAAACATAATTTATAAGGTGTAAAAAACATTAAACAATGATAAGTCAATATCATTATCATTATGTAATACAAGTATGCACAATTTTGAAAATGAATGTGAGCCACACCATACAACCATAATGAACTAACTAATCGCCAAAAATTACATAACCAACTATAATATGAAACATAGGGTTCAATGCTACATATTACCTTATTTAAGTAATTCTTCTTTCTTACATTGTATTTTCTTAATCCATGTTGCAAGTATTATCGACGAATCATGGTATTTCATAGACAACCAGATATAAGGAAAAGAGTGATGAACTTTCAATATATAACATGTATACAAATCAACGATATCTATAAATAAAAAAATAAGTATATGATTGCTTTCGTTTAGCTACCTTACTAAGTTGGACAACATGTTTTTTAATTAATATCTTATTTTCTATTGTTCTTATTTTTACATTTCTTCCAACTAGGTATTCGAGAAGACAAAATCAAGACAAATAAAAAATAAAAAATAAAAACCACATTTACGTTAAACTAACATAAGAAGACTATAAAAAGAGATGAGCTAAAAAAAAAAGAGTGAAAAAGTAAAACAATAACTTACTAAATAGTAAACAAGAGAGAAGAGCTAGAAACAAACAACAAATAGAATATACATACATTTCTTTCATATGAAATTCCTTTACCAAAAGTGCCTTACATGAACTTTAATATAAATCATATGACATATAAGGAACTATTCTTACAAAAACATTTAGTTCTAGTTTTTAGAATGTCGGGATGTCAAAAGAGGACACTATAAAGTGAAACAATTGTATTTAATAAATATACATAATTGTTAAAGATAGAAGATTACAGAAATACACGTGCTAGTAAAACTTTTTTCCCCTTGTTTCATGAGACTGTAATTTCATAGTGGCATTCCCTGGTGAAATGAAACAAAAAATTTGCAAAATAAGAGGGGGGATTACTAATTAGAATTAAGGTGTACAAAGGGAAAAAATAAAAATAAAATTATGTTTATTTATTTATTTATTGTTAAGTGCATAATGTAAGTGAATTTACACTTAGATATGAAATAATGTTAATCTTTTTTATGTCAACAATTATATTCTTCTTTGAAATTGTAAAAGTCCTAGTTATTGAGAATCCATGTAACAAGATAACAATCTCTAAGATATTTTTTTTGTATTGTGCAAAGGATATCTGGAGAAGTTTTGGGAATAATTGTTGAAGAATATCCCTTGGAAGGGTGCAATTTAACTTTCCATTTGCAACCTTGATTGCACACTACAAATTGTGCTCATATGAAAATAATGTTTTGCAACCATATTTTGTGCAATAAAGCATGTTATCTACTGGGCACTCCATTATTCTAATAAGTTTTTTACACTCATTGCAAAATGGAATGAATTGGGGGGGAACTTATATCGATTGACAAGGTACTTCAATAATATATAATAGTTTGTTTTTTGATAGACATACATTCTTATTAAATTTATGGTGAATAAAGAATGTAAAAAAAAAAAATAGCAAGGGAAGGATGAAATAATTGCATAAAAGGAATAAAAGAAAGATTGTAAAAAGTTAGGATGCAATTGAAAACTTGCTTTGGACACCTATTCTTGCAAGGGTCTGCAAATAAGTTTTTTTTTATTCATCATTAAGTGGCTCAAAAAAACTTGATATACATGTACATATGTTAGGTGACCCTTTCTGGGCCACTTCAAACCATATTTTTTAATAGAGTCATGATTATTTTTCCCCTTGCTATATCCTTTTGCAGTTCAATGTATTTTTATTTGTACTACTCACTGAGATGGACCTGGTAAAAATTAAAGGCAAAAATGAAATTAGTTGCAACAAAGAGAGCATGGGAGTATGAATTATTTTAACAAGAAGCGCAAAAAAGGGGGAAGAACACGTAGGAAAAAAACAAATGAAAACAAGATTCAAAGACTCTAGAGAATATTGTGGCACCATCATTCTTCATTTCACCATATTTGACATATATCTCAAATTAAAAATTATTTTTCTAGCATCCTATAGCAAGTGTTGCAAAGCATCCAACTGAATAATTTGTATTTTCTTCTAAGAGTTCAACAATCATAGTATCTGAAGTAAGGCAACATTCAACACACACCATTGGTATTGTATCAAAAATAAGGTTAGAGTCAATGAGATGCAGCGACTAGTATCACCTATTTTATATTTTCCTTTTTTATGATTTTGAATCATTTTATACAACATTTTTGCCAACAGAGAAGTAAGACAAGAATTGAGAAATTATCTTTCCACTTATGTTGACATTTATTGTAAGTTTACCATGTATTTCAACAATATCAACGTGTTCAACTTGAGATTTTGATGGTGAGAAAGATGTTCTAATAGAAGCAGGGCCATACAACACCAAGACATCTCCTTAAAAAAAAAATTTGAATTAATTCCCATGCAAATGTCAATTATAGACGATGAGATTATATATTTAGGTTTTGGTTGCTTGTGAAAAAAAGTAACATTTCTCTTAGAGGAGCTTGTATTTTTTTTCCCATTTAAAAAACACTAATCTAGAAAAATAAAGTGAAAAAAATATAATAATAATAATAATAAATGTGCAAAAACAAAGGTTGTGCTTTATTCTTGATTGTGGAGGTAGAAGGAGTAAATCATTTTTATAAATGACTAATTTCGTTGTCAATTGTTGCAATGTCTACTTAGCAAGTTGACATCTTTCTCATTGTTTCACCTATACAGACAAAACCATTAAGTAAATATTTTGTATATCAACTATGGAAAAAATATATATAGGGACTTAGATGTTCGAAAATATTATTGTGAAACTTAAACATGTCTCCCTAATCTAGTTAAGTCATGCATGTGTAGAGTTAAAAGCATGTAGTAATTCTATTTATATGCATACTAAATAGGAATCATTGTTCAAATTTACTGATTTGCATTAAATAGGGTATACAATGCAAGACTATTTAACTAGGTATTAGGACACAACTCTTGTACATGCTTTCTTTCGAAAATACACATTGGAAGAATCAAGTCTACAATTCAAATTACTATAACCTTAAGTTTTGATTAGCAATAGCCCCAAATTCTATGTAAAGAGTTTTTCTTCTTAATATTGTCTAAATTCCATTATATTAATTAGAGACTTCATCTGTTGCAAATGTCAAATAAGGTTGAGGCACAAAAACAAACTAGATGAGAGAGTTGACAAATCTATAGCAACAGTTGGTATAGCACGCAATGGCTACATCTATATGAGCCTTAAAGAGTAAGCATTTTTCAAGTCAACATATGTCTATTATAAATACGTACATAATGAAAGACAATTAAAATTGACTCCAAAACAAGGTTGCTACAACTACATCATTAAGAATAATACAACGAAAGAAATAAGGTATCATTTTAAATATGTTTAACTACTAATTTTTGTATCAACAACCCAAATTCTATGCACAAAGACATATTTTTTTATCACTAGTTGTATTTAAGCATACTAATTTTATGTGCAACATCAAAGATATGAAATGTAGAATGCAAAGAAGGGAATAAATCTTGTCCGATTGAAGGATTGTCTTTTGATTCATACCTTATGGAGCTAGGAGAAAAAATCAGTGTGCTTGTCTTTGTTAGGAAGATGCAGTGGTTTTAAGTTGTTTGTTGCCCTAGAACCTTCAGTTGTTGCAAATATGAAAGAAGTTGGATGTGAACAAGCAAGCAAGATGAGAAAAATTCCAAATAAGTAATATTGTTTTAAAGTGTGAACGTAGGAAGGAGGGACAATTTTGAAATAAATAAATAAATAAAAATACAAAAAACTCCATTTAGATAAACTACAAATAATTAAAAATGAAGGTCAAACAATATTTGTCTCACATAAATAAGTGTATTGGTTAAAGGAAGGTTTAAAAAATGTGAAGAGATAAAAAAAAACAAATTTTTGAATTCATGTTACAAAGTTTAATGTTGGTACTATTGTATATAATAAAATATTAAGTCCCAGAGAAGAAGGAAAAAAACAATTCCTACAATAAGGGGAGTGATTTTCTCTTTCTATCATAAGTTTTTCTCTTTCTTTTTCTCATGAAAAGAAGAAACAAAACATGAATACGATTGGAAGTGTTTGTTGCAAAGTTCAGTCTAGGTACACACTAACATTAATTTCATTATTATCACTCCAATATGCATCCAACAAACTGACTCCACAACAACAAAGATCAAGATTTGTGCAAATCTGGTCTATTTGAGATTTCAAGTTTGGAGTGTAATTATGTGTCAATTCTTGCAAGTGAATCAATTTCATATATTCAATCAGTTGCTTTCTTCTTTAGCTATTTGAATGGATTTCATCATTTAAATCACCAATAATAATCTCAATGATGATGGAGAATGTGTAATTTGGCTATTGATATTGTTTCAATGATTGTAAAGGCAGGGCTAAAAGGAGCATCATATATATGTTCATAATGTGAATTGGTTGTATCACATATATCTTTGACATTACAAGGTAAACTTTTGCATTGCAAATTTTTTTTTTGTTTCAAATATGTTTGTGATTTTTCATGCAAGTAAAGATACCATGAACAAAGTATGATGCATTCAAATTGAAATCAAGAAAGTTATGTCCGTTAGATAGGCAATGTGTGTGTCTTGGAGGTAAATAATAATATTGTTCATAGTGTATTCATCTTATTGAATATCATCAAGATGAGCATGCAAGCCATGTGTGTTTAGGGACACTAATGTGAGTGCATTAGTATTTGGAAAATAAGTACGAACAAGATCAAAGTTCCACCAGGGATTTTCAACCAAGCATTTCTTTTTGGTGTTTAATTTTTTGCTAACATGGAATTTGTGGTGTGTTAATTTTTGAAGTAATAATAATGAATCCATGGTTTTCACCCATGAAAGAGTTGTGTACACTAAACCATGTGTTCTAATGTTACTTTGTCAAATGCAAGTTTTTCTAAGGTCAGTCCTTGTGCTCTAAGTATTGTCGTAGAGAAAGCTAGTTGTACTAGAAATTGTCTTCGTATTGTGTAGTGTCTTTTCCCTCTAGATGATGGCAATAGATTAGCAACACGAAACATTGGTGTCCATGTTGTTACAATATTTGTTCCATACAATTATAGGAATTTTCATCTTCGTAATTTTTCGACAGATGAAACAACAAATTCTATCCAAAGTACATCTTGACCATTTTCTCCATTTGAATAATTTTTCAATGTTCCATCAACACCATTAACAAGTCCATATTTGATGTCATAGTTTCCAACATATAATTCAATGAGTAGATTATTTTTTACTAGTATTTTTTATGGTAATATTTTTTTTTCATAAGGTGTAAAGTTTCTTTGGATGATTTCAACCTTGTCAAATGCTTCAATAAATATTTACACTACATCCAAATGTGACAAAAAAATTTCATTGTGTATTTTCACTTCTTTATTTCAATAAAATAGATATGGAAAAATTGGATCAATTTGTGGTGGCCTATAACAATGATGATTGATGAATTTTATGTGATCTGAAATTAAAAATTGAAGGTTTCTTGTAAAATTTTGCATTCTAGTTTATGTCTTATGGGAAATAGATTGAAATTGAAAAATAACATAAACATAATAAACTTATTTAAGTTTTGCAGATTTAAATACTGAAAAATAGAGAACATTTAGCATCACAAAACAACAATTTGATGACGGAGTTCACCCCTCCTGGGATACATCTCCGGGTCCAGCTTCCAATATTGGCCCTTTAAATTATATGATAAAATTTCAAATTACATAAACAAACAATGCTCAATTCACAAAAATAATACTTACATTGTGTCCAGAACACCGAAAAACCCCTATGTAGGCTCTTCTTGAGTCCAAAAAGGCTAAAAAATGGCCAAGTTAGGCCTCTTTCTTCATTTCCCTGCTAAGTGTTCTACGAAATTAACCCTCTGTCAAAACTGGAAATGAATTATTCCTTTGGAAGATATGAAAAGCAACAAATTCACATAGGATCGACAACATTTCCGCTAAAAATTTTGTAATTTTTCGTATTATTAAGTGTGCCAATAGGGTCGCTCTCCTATTCCTCCACCCCTGGGTTGATAGTATGGCATCCAATTTGACATGGGGCGCGGGCCAAATTCCACACACTAATTGGCCCTCTACTCCTGATTGCATAGTGATTAAATTAACTGTGGTTTAGGCATGGGTTGGGTTCCATGCACTCGCCCCTCCGTTGGGTGAGCCTACCGGCCCAAACCAACCCCCCCCCCCACAAAAAAAAAATGTGGCAATCATATAACAATAACATAAAACTTTAGACCATAGTTTAATAAGTAACAACGATGGCATATTATTAGGGCATTCGCATGTGTTTCCAGAGGTCTGGGGGTCGAACCCTGTCGAGGTCAATCGGTCCATAGCCATAATTTTGGTGCCAAAACTATAGCCATGTGGCACCTTTATACAAGGCCACATGTCAGCCATTAATTGGTACATATTGTGCCCTACAATTGGCCCACAACATCCAATGATGGTATGGGACGGCTTTGATAACATCCGCACATGCCAAGGGAGGACGCGTTGGAGATCGCGATGAGGTTGAAGTCCACTCCTCCTATCCTTCAAATGAAGGGGCTAACTCAGGGATGATCTATAGTGCTCACCCGATCTTTATAGATAATGAGTTTGTGATCCAATGGAAGATGTGAATTTCCCTTATACAAATGCTTTAGATACATAATCCAATTGAACTAATAACAATAGTACCTGAATGCGCCTCAGAGATTCTCTCTGCCTTCGATCTCTCTTGCTCCCTTCCAGCGGATATAAAATAAAAAAGAAATAATGTTTATTATAGGTCCAAGGAAGACCATCAACAGATGAAGAAGGTGTTTTATAGAAAAAGCAAGCTTTATTATTTTTAGTTACGATATTTTCTTATGTTATGGGATAAATGGCATGAAGAGGTCCAGGTGCAGATAAAGATATATAACCAAAGGTAGAGTCTGTTCGAGATTATCCGGCAGTGGTTTCATCCATTTGTAAGGCAAATTTCTTTTTGACAAATTGAAAGCTAACAAATAAAGTTATCTCCCTTCCAATCCACCTTGCTCCCCGAGATCAACTGCCCTTCCTCTTCTCAATCCTTCCCTTACTAAAGGGACCCGTTCTAGTTCCGGTGGATGCAGCAGTTGCTAGCTCTTAAATCTATTCAGACATCACCTTTAGTTGATACTATAACTATGCCAACCCTAACCCGAATCACCACCACAAATAGAAACTCGCCAACTTCCCCTGTATGGTAATGCCATGTGTCACATCTTGATTAGTTCGTCTGACAACCGTACTGTACAGTCACCTGCTAATGTCAGTGCCATTTCATTGTATGTTCTACCCAGTCAACCCTACAAGTTTACTTTCTAGTTGTTTGTCAAAAACTTCATAATGCGATAAATTTATTTTACAGTTTCATATTGAGGCGATTCAAGCATCGTTGGAATCAAAACTACAATATCTACGATTTGGCTCTGGTTTCAGGAGGATTTGAGCACTTAAGTTTTTGAGAATATTTATTATCCCTTAGATCATCCCTCCACACTTGAAGCTTTTGGACCACCAAAAGTATATTTTTTCTCAGTAAGTGAGGTTACATCTCCTTCACTTTCCTGATCTCAATCCACCTTGATTTACTTAGATTAGTACCTTTGATTCCAACTCGCATATACTCCACATTTCCTTTGCATGAAGTCCTTATCCTCCTATCAAGAATTGAGTCTTCCTGCAACTCATTTAATATTCAGGAGAAAAATATTTTATAGATGGAATCTGAACATTATCTTCATGATCACCAATCATTGGAGGCTCATACAAACTCAATTTTTCCACATTCACAACAGAATAAATTTTCATCTAAGGTGGAGAGTATAATCGAAAAGCATTATTACCAATATTTTCCAAGATTTTGAAACGACCATATCTGATTGGATTGAGCTTTTTACCTTCACCTTGTACTCTTTCCTTGTTGATATACAACCAAACTTGATCTCCCACTTGGAAATCATGATCAACCTGATGCTTGTCTTGTCTTGCTTTGTACTTTGCTTTGCTTTTCTCTAGTTTTTATTGTATAGTTTGATACACTAGTTGAATTTTTTCAATGAAATGCTTGGATTTGTCCAAATCACTATGTCCATCTACCAATATATCTTTACCAAAGATGAAATCCAAATGAGACTTTGGAAAATAACCCAAACAAGGTTCAAATGGATACAATTGTGTAGCTGAATGATTGGCACGATAGTAGGCATGTTGGATGTAATGAAAACTCTCATCCCAAAGTTTAGGATGCTTACCACAAGATCCCACAAGAGTCTTTCTTGTTTGTACACCTGATCCCTTTTCTCCCAAAATTTGAGATTTTGGATGATTCTTTTGAACATATATGGATGGAGCTTTTTCAGATAAATCATGTTCGGGTTCTTCATTGGGTTCACTGTCTATATCATTTCTATTTGATGTAGAAGGATATATGTCACCATCATAATGCCAACAATGCGTTACTTTTAGCAAGGCTAATTCTCCCCCTGAAACGGTGCTCCTGTTCTTGAGCCATCTCACAGTTTTCCTTAACAGAAAAAAATACGCTTCTATCTCCATTGGAACTCGCGTGTATATGCGGCTTTAGTTCATGAAACCCGCGTATGGAAAGTGAAATACTAAAAAATTTCACAACTTCATCTCCCCCTGAATTTGTACCACCTGTACCTGTCTTCTCTTGTCACATCAGATGCACTGTTAGAAATAAACACAACCAGAATTACCAACCAACCATGGGAATCACCATATATTGCTCCCCTTGTGATGATACATTACTGATTCCTATAATGTATCTCACATCACTCCTGCAATCATTATGAGAAGTAAGCTTTTAGAAGCAGAAGACTGCAGTAGGATTAGTATCCCCTACGTTTTTTATCGATCCTCCTTATTTTTCTAGCTTTGCTTGAAATTTCTCATTGTGTGCTGGAAATTGTCCAATTTTTCAGATCTATTCATCCTGCATTCTTTTTCTACATGTCCATACTTTTTACAAGCATAACATCTTGTGTGATCAGAAAAGTAAGCATAGGGATCATAATGTGTTTTTCTATTCTTTCTTCTATTGCAATCCCAGGCTAACATATTAAACTGCTTTGCCTTTAATAGAATCCTTTCAGAAATACAGATACCATATACAAGTCTGTTTGTTTGTAGGTTTGGCTGTCCTTCTATAATTAAACACATTTCTACATAATTATGACATTTATAAACATTCAACATTATTAATGCTTCTACAGTTAGGAGGGAATGATTTCTTTTTAAGTTCATGATTATTAGGTTGATGTCTTTGTTTCTTTCAACGCCGGGTTTGCATTGATATCCTTTGAAGCTTTGGCTTTGTCTTGTGAACTAGATTCTCCTTTCACAGTTTCATGAAAACCAAGACCAAATTTAATCGAGGGAGACCTTTGACTACTAAGACTATTATCCAGAATCTTAGTACTATCTTGAAACCTCAAGCTTTTATCCTTTTCTTCTAATTTACTTTTTAAAATGTTTACCTCAACCTCAAATTTTTGGCATTGCTTCTTCATACTTTCTTCGACCCTTCTTCCTTCTTCTACTTGATCATTCAATTTTAAAATCTCTTCTTTCAACCCATTTTCTTGTTCTTCAAATGATTGTAGAAGTTCTTCATTCTTCTTATTTGATGTTTCCAGATCTTCTTTGAGAGAGATGATTTCTGCTTCAAGTCCTTCTTCTTCAAATGATTGTAGAAGTTCTTCATTCTTCTTATTTTATGCTTCGAGATTTGCTTTTAGAGAGATTATTTCTGCTTCAAGTTATTCACTGTGATTGATTACTTCATCGTACAACCTTTGATACTTTTTTATCTGTCCATTCATTCTAGAGATCATATCTTTGTAGATAGATTCTCTCTCATTAAATAATCTTTGTCGATCTTCAACTTTAATCCTGAGAACTTCTTCTAGATCCATAACATTCCTTTCACTATCTTCACCATTGCATGCAAAAGAAAGTGAATCACAAGAACAACAATCAATACCTATTTCATCTTCTTCATTTTCTGTTTCACATGTTTTCCGAGATATCTCCTTTCTTTGAGTAGCCTTCTTCTTTTTCTTCCTTCCCATTGACGGATCTCCTTCAAGCAATCAAGCTCCTTCAGAAGGACCTGCTCTAACACCAATTGTTGGGAAAAATACTGAGAGGGGGGGGTGAATCAGTATTGAGGGGGGGGTGAATCAGTATTTAGGGCTGACTAAAAACTTTTCCTTTTTATTTCTCTTAAAACCCATACGCTACTTTACTAAACCCAACTCGCGTATACACGCGGATATCCTTAATAAAACTTGCGTATGTCCAGAGATCTTATTATGCATTTAATTCTTTACTTAGATCATTGCATCATTTATTCATCAGATGTTTAGTAAGCAGTAAGCATGTGTAGTTATAACAGAATAAACCATCACACATAAGCAACACACATGAACACAAGTATTTAAGGTGGAAACCCAATTCGGGAGAAAACTACCGCTGTTGTCATCTCTGTCTTCAATATTTATTATAAAGAAAACTTCTTACAACATTGTACTGGCGCAGACTCATACCAGCACGCAGGCACCCACCTGCAGAAGGTTGCAACCTTCTCTCATTCTCCAGCCACTACTGAAAGGAGCTCCAACCCCCTGATCTCATTTACCAACCTCTCCTGGAAGGGAACTATTACCCCCTGCTCTTGTTTACCAGACTCTTCTAGAAGGGAGCTACTACCCCCTGCTCTCATTTACCAGCTACCACTGGAAGGGAGCTACAACCCCCTCACTGAAGGCTTCGACCCTCAGCACCACTACGAAGCACGTTTCATCAATTTTCATACTGGATCCATTCCACACATTTAAGCTCAACATACATCAAACTGAACCTTATAACCCCATCAATTCATTCATTGAATCATCAACCAATCAACCAACAACTTGATCTTTAATCAACATGATCAGCAGCATGATCAACATTCAAACAACCCATATCTGTATGAATACATCACTGACAGATAGTAGTAAATAGCTAAACAGATCAGACATTTCATTCCACACACTTCAGCAAAACCCTAGATTCCATTCGCGCTTTTTCTGAAACGAACCTGCGTATAGATCTGTAACTTTTCAGGACTGTGCAGCTCTTCTAATCAAATAAACAACTCAGATCTCTCCCTTTACTTCAACAAAGATTCGCCAGATCACAGATCAAAACATTCCATAAACAGATCTAGAAAATACATAGTCATTTCAATTCTAGAGATCCCTCTTCATCATTTTCTTCATGGTGCATTATTAATTCAGATCAATCAATAAACTGTTACCCATTCCATCCAGATATACTTTAGAGTGAAGTATTCATTAAAGCCTAGACCTATGCACCTTATCAACAATCATAAACTTTGCCCAATACTTCAATTAGAACAGTGATAACATTGTAACCAGAACTTCAGAAATAACCCAGACTTCAGAATAGATGTGCATATACAAACTCAACCCTGAACATTCATTAATTCAAATAGCATATGCTACTTTTCTTTACTAAAGACGCGTATATACGCGCTTTCCTGCACGCCAACCCGCGTATACTTCTGTGTATTTTATTCTTCATAAACCCTAACTGCCATAAGCGCTTTTCATGAAGCAAACCCACGTATATACGCGCTTTCGCTGAAACCAACTAGCGTATAGATCTGTAAAGAATAAATTTTTCATAACAGACCAGATCTATAAGACTTACCCAGATTTATTCATTTTCTTCAATAGAAATGCGCCATTTCTTCATCATTCCTTCAGTAGGTCATTCTAGAGATTCATCATCATCAGATCTAGCACTCGAAAATTTGGCGGAAATTCCGACGGCCAATTCGTCGCTATTCCGACACATAGTCGTCGCAAGAGCGACAGTTCGAGGACGGGCAAAACGTGGTTTACCATGCCGTCGCAGTTCCGACGCAATTAAAAAGTGTCGCACTATCGACACTTTTTCCGTCGCTTCCAAACAAGCGTCACTCTTCTGACGTTTCCCAATCCGTCGCACTTCCAACCTCTGTAAATTGTCGCACTTCCGACGAAATGTGGTCTAACGTTTTGAACATCGCTCTTCCGACGTTTGTAAACTGTCACAATTACGACGAAATGTGGTCCGACGTTTTGAACGTCGCTCTTCCGACGTTTGTAAACTGTCGCAATTCCAACGCAATATGGTCCGACGTTTTGGACGTCGCTCTTCCGACGGTTGTAAACTGTCACAATTCCGACGAAATGTGGTCCGACCTTTTGGACGTCGCTCTTCCGACATTTGTAAACGGTCGCAATTCCGACGAAATGTGGTCCAACATTTTGAACGTCACTCGTCAGACATTTTTATACGGTCGCTCTTCCGACGTTTCTGATCTGTCGCAATGTCGATGCTTACAAGGTGTCGGTATAGCGACGGAAGGTTCAATTTAAAAAAAAAAAATTTGAAACTTTAAAAGAGGAAAAACGATGTTTTGAATATATTATATGAAGCAAAACAGTCCATGAAGTCATTACATTTTCACATCTGAAGATTGGAACCCAAATATCCATCCAAAAAAGTGGAAGTCCCACCCTTGCATAGGCGATAGAAAAATACCCCATGTCACATACAGGGACTTGATATAAAACCCAGTAACAGTCCACATGGAGATTATCGAAAAATCTGAGAAAGAATCCAAATATGCCCAAGGCATCTATAAGAAAGTGAAATAGAGTATGTAGAATAGTAAAACAACAGATAGAGTACCGAAGTCCATTGTTCCAAATACAAATTAAAGTACCCAAAATCCTTGAACAGAGAAAAACACTAATCATGCGAGGAGGGTGATATGTCCAAAATATAAAAAGACCATCAGACCATATCAATAAACCAGCAACATAGACCAGCATCGCTAGTTTTGAAGGCAGAGTGATAAACATTAATCATTTTTTTTCACAAGAGAAAAAAAATTGTTTTGAATATATTATATGAAGTAAAAACAAATTAATAGTCATTACATTTTCACATTTGAAGATTGGAACCCAAATATCCATCCGTAAAAGTGGAAGTCCCACCCTGCATAAAGATAGAAAAATACCCCCATGTCACATACAGACTTGATATAAAACCCAAGAATTGTCCTAACAAGGAGATTAATGAATAACTGAGAAAGCATCCAAATATGCCCTGGCAGCATCTATAAGAAAGTGAAATAGCGCATAGAATAGTAAAGCAACAAACATAGAGTACCGACATCCATTGTTCCAAATACAAATTAAAGTACCCAAAATCCTCGAACAAGAGAAAACGCTTAATCATGAGGAGTGTGATATCTCCAAAATATAAAAATACCATCGACCATATCAATAAACCAACATCGCTAGTTTTGAAGGCAGAGTGATAAACATTAATCATTTTTTTTTCACAAGATAAAAAACTTTGTTTTGAATATATTATATGAAGTAAAACAGTCCATGAAGTCATTACATTTTCACATCTGAAGATTGGAACCCAAATATCCATCCAGAAAATTGGAAGTCCCACCCCAGACAGTGATAGAAAAATACCCCATGTCACATACAGGGACTTGATATAAAACCCAGTAACGTTCCACATGGAGATTATCAACAAGTCTGAGAAAGCATCCAAATATGCCTGAGGCATCTATAAGAAAGTGAAATAGCAGTATGTAGAATATTAAAGCAACAGATAGAGTACCGACGTCCATTGTTCCAAATAAAAATTAAAGTACCCAAAATCCTTTGAACAGAAAAACGCTAATCATGTGAGGATGTAGAAATTAATCACAGTAAAAACCTGTGCCTGCTCAGAAGATCGGCTTGATTCCAAAATTGGTAACCATCTGTTGCATCCGAGATGTAAGGTTCAGGCTCGCTTGTTTCCATTAGTAGCCCGCTACAACATCCACCCTGTTCATAGCAAAAAGGTTCCCGTAGATATATAGAGAAAGAGTATAATACGTTAGACCATATAAACATGGCTCTGTATTTCAAAAAACAGGTTTAAAATAGAAACAGGGCAACATTTTTTTTTCTAAGTAAAGTTAATCTATTAACAGTGGGAATAAAATTACACTGAAGTCAAAATCATTGCCCAAACTCATGGCAAATTTGTCATCAAAAAATCAAAAAATTAAGAACACTGCCCTCATACGGGGAAACCAGTCTTGAACGTTTAATTTACAGAATTCAAAAATATTACAAAGGTCCAGCACAGTAAAATAATCTAAAAGCAGCCCAATTAAGTGGGTTGCGAAGCAAGAAAAACAAATTAACCAAACTACTCCTCCGGCTCCTCGACGATTCTGCACCATCCTTCGGAAGGTCCAGGATCGCTAGGTGCTACCTCCACATTCATGCCACGGCTCCCCTCCTGAAGGCCCGAATGCTGGCCAGCTTTTTCCGAGCTTAGACCCGCCGGACGAGTGCATTATTCCTCCATTTGGGCCTCTTCGCGGAAAGCCACGTGAATGAAGCTGTAATTCGTGGGCGGTTGAGAGAGCAATTAAAGGAAAATTGCACAGAGCGCGTCGTGGGAGAAGGTGAACTAGCGGTGGGGAAACGAGGAGCAGGGGAATCCATACGGTGGCTATATCCTACAACCCGAACCTGCCCACTCCTAGTATTTGGATAGCGACCTGCATAATAATCACTGGACTGGCCGGAAGACAACTCGATTGAGGGGCTGGAGGGAGCGCGCAGGAGTTGACCTCTAGTGCTCCCCCTGCGGCAACGCATCCTTTGACGCACACGAGGCATGGGTGCAGTCTCACTAGCAGTGGGCACAAGAGGAGACGGAGAAGCAAAATTCCAAGAAACAGAGGAAGACAGACAAGGACCAGACCGAGAGAAATGAAGATATGCAGCAAGGTCTACGCAGCAGTTCAGCTAGCCACTTCTCCTTCTCGTCACAGTGAGCAGGTAGTGTAACCCAGCAACTGGCTCGTCTGAAAAACCATAGCAAAATGCCATTTTATCGACCCGACTGCAATGCAATAAAAGGACGCTTGTCATAATTAATCTCTGATCATTAATGAGATCCGAAGGCCGGATCATATTGGAGCATGCAGAATCGCTAACGGGAGTGGAGGTCCGATCTTGAACAGTGTTAAAATTTAATGTGATTAGATGTGAAAACCTTGGAACTTAATTGAACAGTGTTAAATCTTAATGTGATTGATATGAAATCGCCACATCCATGTCACATCGCCTTAAACGCCATCGAATGCACCCGCAGTCGGGAGCAGGGCAAGTTTTTATTGAGGACACATGGTAGAAATTGATTGGAGCAGATCTTTGTTTGGGCCGCTCGCGCAGTGGAAATTCGAACCTGAAAAAGATTAGGGTGAATTTGATAAGAAATTCGCGTCACAACTCTCCCTCCGTACGCCAGCCCAACTTCGGACCCGAAAAAGATTAGGGCGGAATTCATTTGGTTTTCGCGTCACAAAATTGGCCGACGTCAGCAAGCTATTTTGGAACGTGAATTTGGTTTGAATTATGGTTTATCGTCGTTTGAAGTCTGGCGGGCTCGACTTAAGAACAATTTTGTTTGATCCCATCTTATAAAATTTGTGTTGGTTTTCTTTGATAATACACATATTTATAATAAATCACGGGAATACCACACTAAACATGTGGAAAAGTTATATAAATTATTGAGAACAATCATTTTTATGTAAAAATATCCAAATGTGCTTTTGGGAAATAAGAATTCGAGTATTTGGTTCATATTGTTTTAAAGAAGGAGTGAAGTTGGAGCCTCAAAAGATGCAAGCTATTACAAAATGACCTATTCCTAAGAAAATCAAGGTTCTTAGAAGATTTTTTAGACTTACATGATATTATTGATAATTTGTTAAGAATGATGCATGCATTTCAAGTCCACTCACATATCTCTTGAAGAAAATATCATTTATATGGAATGATGAGGCTACTTTGGCATTCTCTCTTTTAATGGATGCTATGTCTTCTACACCAACATCGGTTGCACCTACTTTTGGTAAAACATTCATAGTAGAGTGTGAGGCACTAGGACAAGGAATTTACGTAACATTAACACAATAAGGGATATCATTGGCTTTTAAAAGCAAGGAATTCAAAGAAAATATGTGGTGAAATCTACGTATGAAAAATAAATGGAAGCAATATTACATGCAATAAAAAATGGGGATAGTATATCATTGGGAGGTACTTTAAAGTCAAGATATACCATGATAGCATAAAGTATTTTTTGAAGCTATGGATTTCATTGGAAGATTAACAAAAATGAGGAGAAAAATGCAAAGTTTTAATTTTGAGATAATCTACAAAAAGGGTAAGGAAAATTTAGTACATGATGCTCTTTCTAAAATAGAAGAGGCCTCAAATTTATATCCAATTACATTTTCTATTCCTAGGTGGCTAGAAGAAGCTTGCCATAATGGAAAAATGACAATAGGATAGCGGAACCTAACCCAAGGATTGGACATGAGTTAACAAACAAAAGGATAGTGGAACCAAACTTGCACCCGTGGTCAAGCCCTGTACCAAAACCACGAGCGGAATCACAAAAGCAGGTTGCCCATATCGCACCGCTTTTGTGGAGTAGGTGGTATTTCCTATTCGCGAGAGATTCCATAGGGAATGCGACACATGGCGAAGTGACCCCCGAAAAACCACCGTTTAACCCGCGCCATCGCACGTTAAAGCCCGACGTTGGAAGCCGAGCGAAATTGCCAAGAGTCGTTGATTTGGAGAAGGGCCATCGGACGGTGGTCGCACGTTGAACTTGCCTGGAGGTTAACTAAGGTGTGTGGAGGATAGCCAGGTACGATACGAGTGTTTGATTGGTTATTGATATATATAGGTGGGGCCGGAGTATAATGAAATTGTTTAATTAAACGATTGGCGGATAATTAGCATAAGTCTCGAGCGTGATTGTTGTAAGGCTGGGTGGTGAAATATAGAGCCGAAAGTTCATTACAAGTTATTTATTTAAAAAGAAACATGGAGTATAAATACAAAGTGTTGAAAGTTAAACATTGGTTATAAGGATTGGAGATAATATAAAGTCGGGAATATAAATTAAAGTCCAACCATTTTGGATAGTATTTATTTATCAAATTCTACGAATTTGATAAATAAACCCGAAGAAAGAAGAAGTCAATTAAGACTCAGGCTGGATGAAAAGAACGGGGTACACCAAGGGAAAATGCTGACAGAGCGATTGTAGACACACCAGCTCTCCTTGGGGGTCCAATTTCAGTTTTGTTGCGTCACACGATGATCTCTCTTCTCTGGCATTTACTTGTATTGAAGATCACTATTCTAAGAATAAGGAGTTATTTTCTCCAAAAATAACCCTAGCCAAACATTGACAATGCATCAAGGATATCTTTCTATGCTTCATAAGTACATTTTTTTTTTCAGAAGAAAAAAAAACGCTGCATATATTAGATATATCAGTACATAGTCGAATACATTCTCAGATGAACAAGTTCAATGAGAAAATTAGCATTGCAAAGTCAGCCTGTAAACTGCTGATTCATGAAGTGAATAAGCAAGTTAAGATCTGACTGGCAAATCATAATCAGGGGGAAGTAATTCAACCCCAGCCAAATGTTGCAGTACATTTCTGTAAGGATGTACATTTCTATGCTTCATAAGTACATATGTTCTACTTCTAAATCATGTCTTGGAAGTGGTTGTTTTGCTGGAAATTATTCACTAGTTGGTTTCATACCAAAGTCTTTTTCTCATTTTCAGCATCCAATACATGAAAAATATAATGGTTTAAAACAACATAAATATTTGAAATTTTGCAAGAATTGTCTGGCACACTTTCAATATGAATTTTGAAGTCTAGTGCATGATGCTGTATAGGATCAAGTGTCATTTTGAATACCAAATGTTTCACTAGAAACTTCTCAACATGCTACCCTGCAGTAAGGATTAATGACAATATTGCATCAACTATTTCCATAATAAAAGTGCACCTCGGCCATAAGACTAAACAACTACAAATGTTGTAGATCTAACAAGACCACACAATCAAATGTATTCCACAAGGCCAATACTATATGAAAAATGAAAAGGAGTTTGCAACCAAAAATACCTTAGGAAACTAATTCAATTAGATACACCAAACCATCAACAAAAAGGAAAACCAGCCTACTTGGCCCCAATATTTTCAACTGGGTCCTCTAATTCAACCAATAAAAAGGCCAAAACCATAGCATTGAGATACATTTCATTACACTGTCAATAGCAATAAAATTTGACTCAGCCATAACCCTTTCCTTTTATTGTTGTGAAAATCTTTATGCATTACTCTAATGTGGCTAGTCCATAGGCTAAGTAGACCACTGGGTAACAAATATGTTTCCTTTCACCTTTGAGTTTTCAAATTATGCCTACCAAATCTAAGACATTTAAGAGGGGGAACTAATACAATGTTAAAAAGAAAACCAGAGAACACATCTACAAATTACCTCCTTAGCTACTGTCACACCATCATTAACTATTTTCGGAGAACCATGCTTGCTCTCCAAGACAACATTTTTCCCTTCACCCCAAGGGTGACTCCAACAAGATCAGCAAGTTTGTTCACACCGCCTGCAAGACAAATTGACAATGCTTTCAATAAGTGTGCAATTGAATGCCAGACCATATGCCAAAACAACCCTCCATGAAAAATTAAAATAACACATTAAAATCGAATATAAGTGGACAAGGAAAGATCCACCGCAGTGAAGTTTCACGTGCATGTGACCTTCCTTTAAACATAATTTTTTCTCTGACCTGCAATTTTTTTGTCACTGAGCCATCCTTGTTGAAGTACAACTCATTTTCCATAGCTCTTGTATTAACTACCTTCTCTCTGTCGCGTAATCTCAAAGTCCCTCTTCTGCTTGAGTGATTAAAGGAAATGGGTGAAAAAACTGAAAGAGAAGACAATTGTCTGCCATAATTATCAAACATTGCACCCAACTTCTTCCCCTTTCCATTGTTACCCAATGAGGTAGATGTGGCAATTGTTGTCATATCGCCCAAAGCAGAGGCCATCTTCTCTTATGCTGAATATAGAATTACAAGATCTTCATATTAGTATGAACCTTAAAAAACATGACTCCCATTGCTAAAACCACTTTTAAGTTGTAACAGGCAAACTAAACAACTATCGCAACTTTTGGCAACTTCTGGAGCATTAAGAGAGAAACAACCAAAGAGAAATACAACCACAATCCTCATTTAAATGAGACCGGACTATATATTTGCATTAAGATAATAGAAAGAAATCACGACTATATTAAGGCCAGCACAAAACAATCTTTAACCAGTGTCTCTCGCGGCCTTCAGGTTGCCATGCTAGAGGTTGCATATTTTTAATTTAAATTCTTGACCTCTTGTGCCCATTTATGAATGCATCCAATGGGATATCTACATCAAATGCTCCTCTATATCCCCAAAAACAAATTCCCTACTACAAGAGCACCAGTATTGATGGATCACCCCACACCATCCCACCCACTAGAAACGGTGAAAAAGGAAACCTGAGAAACCTTCTGAAATATCTCAAGATGAATATATGGGTGGTTCTTATGAATCAACCAACCATTTAGAACATGCTCATCAATCCAAACCATGAGTATTATGTGACAATATTCAAGCAGGCACTGAATCGGATTTCTGAAGCTATGTTAGAGAAACCCTAAACTCTCATTGAAAATAGGTGAAATGTGGCACCACTCAGAGATTGACATGTGACAATTGGTACAAGTGGTAGACAATTGGCATGCTCAAACAACGAGGTGATGCAGGAATGACATGAGGGAGAAAATATCAGAAAAGCCCCAAATCTGGAGAACTAAAGCTCATCACCAACCCGAGATTGACAACTTTACATGATGTAACCTATGAAATCGTAAATGGAGAAATCATAGTAACAATAAAGTAACCTATGTAACAATAAAGTCGGATTCATCCCGGGAGTGGTAATGGGAGAAATCATAGTGAACAACAGGAAACATGCAGAGTTGCTTACAATCAAATAGATGAAAAAACACATACAAAAACCTAGATAATAATCATGAACAAGCTTAATATTGAATTATGAACTGTAAAGGAACTTACAAAATGTGACATTACGAACCTGGTCAAGCGCACAAGCAAAAATATCCTGGACATGACCCTGGTTGACAAGTTGTATTACTCATGATGCAAGAGGATTTGTACCTACACTGCCAAGTCAATCAAAATCCATCATTATCTATACAATAAATACAAGTAATTGATGTAGTATTTTTTACTCTAAGATGCATTCTTATGATAATGTTAGAACATAAGTTGAAAATGTCAAAACATACCTGAATAAGCTCCTCTTCGTTTCAAGAACAATTTATTGGAGTCGCATGAACTTGGAACAAGCCTCCCACGATCTGAAAGAGTAGCAACTAAGTCAACAGTGACTTTTTTGTTGCTACGCTGGATCAAGGGAGGTTTGCTCCAAGATTAAATCGCTCCAACAAATTATTCTCTACTAAACAGGGCCAACCACGTGAAGGTGGAAGCTCTTATGGCCCCTGCCCCCCCCTCACATCACTCTCAATTCCCCAATACCCAATCTATATTTCATTTTTTACTTTCATGAGCATAAAAAAAAATATTCAATAACTAATAAAAAACAATTCAACAAAAAGTACGCAAGGAAACATTGCAATTAATGCTTGACATAAAAATAGTATGATAAATGAGTTTTTTATATAACGCAAAAAACGCTCCAAGTATGGTAACGCTTGTCTTATAATAATACAATATTTTACATTATCAAATTTTCTTTTTCTTCTTCCTATTTCTAAAGCTCCTAATTACATCATCAATATCATCGTGCTCTGCTCCTGTTTCGTGCCTTTCGACCCGCACTGCTGACCTAGTTGCATAGTCACGATGTCTGGTCTCATCCAGTGACTGGGCATCGCCTACAAAAACAGATAATATTAAATTTTAATTGTCAGTTTTTAAATATCATTGAACTAGTTCGGTAATATTAATAAAAAAAATTGCAATGAGATTATTTACCTGGTGCACCAGTTGTCGCCGCTGACCTAGCTGCGTAGTCACGATGTCTGGTCTCATCCAGTGACGGGGCATCGCCTACAAAAACAGATAATATTAAATTTTAATTGTCAGTTTTTAAATATCATTGAACTAGTTCGGTAATATTAATAAAAAAAATTGCAATGAGATTATTTACCTGGTGCACCAATTGTTGCCGCTGACCTAGTTGCGTAGTCACGATGTCTGGTCTCATCCAGTGACGGGGCATCGCCTACAAAAACAGATAATATTAAATTTTAATTGTCAGCTTTTAAATATCATTGAACTAGTTCGGTAATATTAATAAAAAAAATTGCAATGAGATTATTTACCTGGTGCACCAGTTGTCGCCGTTGGGACTGTTGCCCTATCTTCCTCTCTCGTGGTAAGATCCTCAAGGGAAACATTCTCTGTCATTTAAACAAAAAACGTTATAAGGACAACCATCAAGGTATAATTAGAAAAAATTATAAGTGGAAATTAATTACCGTCACGGCCCTCACTGATAGTAGCATTGTCGGCCTGGTCCCCACTACAATGATCAAGTTGCACGTGAGGATCATCTACATCTGGCTCTAAAACCGGGTTATTTGCCTCGTCGGTAGTGTTGCTCCCCTGATTTAAACAAAGTTGTTAGACATTAAATTTATGGACGAAAACAAACATATTGAAAGGTTAATGTTTTACCTTATCAGGCATTCTGGATCTTGGGACCTGCCCCAAGCTTCTGCGACGTTCAACTGCAGCTTGATAGCCGAAATGGAAAGCGCTATTTTTATCTTCCTCTGTAGTTTCTGTTCCGAAGTCATCACCCTACATTACATATGATTTTGTATTTTTAATCATATTTGATAGGATTACAAAAACGTTGGAAGGCAATACAATTAATTATAAGATGTTTAGCTACTTAATTACAATTCTTGCAGCTAATTTCAAGTAGCCGCCCTGGCCTAGCTTGTGATGGCCCTTTTTTTCAATCCTAGCTTTGGTTGCCTTTGAGGTGTCAGGCAACCTAGCATCAAAAGATTTAAGTCAGATATGACGTAGCACACTTTTATTTTAGACATAGAGAAAATTAAAGCTATTGAATTAAAGTTGTAATTTACCTTGCGGGTCCAGTTGGCATTTTTCCTTCTTTCTTTGCCCTTTTCTCTTTTTCGTCATGGATGAGTGCTCTCCACTCACTCTCTGAAACTGCGAGAGGACGCTCATATCTAGGGTTAAATTGCAATTGCGTCCTATAGGTGTCCCTGGTATATTTCAAATATTTGTCGGCTACCTGAGCCACCGTTGTTCTGTCAAATGTGTCGACCCCAAAAAGGGCTTCTAGATAATCTAGAAGTTCTTTTTTCAGGTTGGAATTCTGGGAATTCCACCTTGTACGTATGGTTGGGCCAAAAATTACCAACGCATGGCTCTCCAGAAACCTGTAGAACTCATTGTTTCCTACACAGAAAAAAAATAAAAATAAATAAATAAATAAATAAATAAATAAAAAATAAAAAATAAAAAATAAAAAATAAAATAAAATCATGATAAATATGTTTTAGATAAAGTACATGAAATAGTTAAAATATTAAAAGTTACCTGGGAGTTGTACATGCTTTATAGGGACACCTTCATCGTTCACCAACAATGTGCCATTAATGGTCCCTGTGGAGCTGACACGTGTAGCTCCAGGAAACGCAATAATGTAGTTGGCCATATCAGCCTCATCATTGCCAACACGTTTAGCAGTTGGCTGGGTGTCAGCTTGGGCAGGGTGTGTTTCTTGGCTAGCACCTAAAGGAGTAGAAGGTGTACGAGAGGGCTGTTGGGCAATCTCTTGCCCTTGTGTCCCACTACCACCAACACCGGGTTCAGCAAATGCCAGAAAACGCTACATACAAAAGAACTTTTTGTTAGTTTAGTCAATGTAAAAATTAAAAATCAAACTATCACAATTCATCTCATGCAGAAAAAAAAAAAATATCCTTTTGAATTTTTATTATTACCTGATATCTTTCTAGCTGGCTCATAAGATGTTTTATCCTCTCTTCTGTTTCAGGTGTTTGAGGCGCGTCTATCAAAGTATTAAATTTCGACCTTGCATCTCGTGCCTTTTTTCGCAACAAGAACACTGGAGATAGGGATGAAGAAATCTCTTCCTCAAAGAGGGAATCATCAGGCGTACCATGGCTAGGTGTTTGCATATTTGAACAAAATTAATATTATTTCAATTATGTAAATAACTAAAATACCTGAAGATAGAGCAATGCTGGCACTTTACATGTTCTTCCGCTGGCCTCTTTCCGCGATCATCCTGCCTCGGGGTTGTTCCTGCACTGCTCTGATCAGTCTGCCACATTGCAATAAAATTATAAATGTAAAAACTTGAAAACAATATCTAACTTGAAAACACAAAATGAAAACTGAAATAATTTCTAATAAGACACCGGAAGACAGAGTTAGAGTTTCAAATATGCCTTGCATTGAATTCAGTCCTGGGAACATGTCATTGCACATTAAGGCACCCAAACAAGAGACGAGTTGACAATGAAGACCTTATTGAATATATTGTTGGAGAAACTTCTAGTAAACTTGTTGTGAAGACCTTGAGGACATTTTTGGAGCAACATTGTTGAAGCCGATGGTATAGCATTGTTGGAGACGATCTTGAAGGGCCTTGAAGTGAAGCTTTTGGAGCAACTATTGAAAAATCCTTAGAGCATTTAAGTAAGGCACTTTCTATCTTCCATCACTTTTTTCCTTTCAATATCCTTTAAACGATTTTGATGATATTTAATGTTTGAAATCACGTTATAATTCCTTGATTATATGTGTTTGGGGACTTTCCCTTTGAAATTACCCAAAAATACCCTGGCAATTTTATCTTCAGGATGCATGTCTGACCCTATTGTTCAATATTTTGATCGATAGTAGTAAACATACAGAGTTAGGGGGCTCTTGAATTGGTTTGGTTGGGCCATTAGATCCCTAACATCTACTAGGGAGAACCCCCCTTGAGTTGGAGGAGAGCTAGCCCGAAGTGAAAAGAGGTTGGTGAGGTGACAATGGGGCTATTGAATTACACATGGTATCACACTTTAGCTTTAGAACTTTATCTTGAGAAGTGCGAGATTTTTCTATATCAATTCTCAAATTGTTTACAACACTATTTTTAATAACTAATAAGAAGTGATGTTGAGGGGTTTTTGGGTATAAGAAACAAAACCATTTAAAAACTAGGGTTCTCAGTCCTTGGCATTCCTTCACCTGGGCCTAGGGGCACACTAGAATAATTTCACACTAAACCATGCAAACTTAAAAGTAACTTAACATATCCATAAAGTAATAATAATCATAATTCCTAATTTCCTATTGTACGATATGATGCAAATTATTCAAACATGAAGCAATGAAGACATGCAATGTCTGAATTTCAACATTGATGAACCAATACAAGAAGTTAGAAACTACAACTTTGATTCAATACTTTGTGTCCTAACTCCAGGAAGGAATCTAGTTTGTAGGAATGAAGAGGTTGTTATCTTTACAATCCCATCCCAACATCGAATTCAGTGATAAGTTTCTATGAGGTTCTGGGTCAAGGAAACATTCACTCCACGAATGATATATTTAAGTAGGCTTCTCCTATTCTGGGAAAACACCATACCTATAATGCATTCACTTTCATGTATAAAGGGAAAGGAAAACATGTTTTCATACAACGGTGACAAAGGCATATTGGGGAAAGGTATCTTCACTTTTTATTTATGTTGTTCACCCACACCACTCTCGTGTTTTCACTAATCCTGTTTTGTCATTTTTGATTCAAATTAAGTTAAGGCCTTAAGTATTTTTTGACCTTTCGGTGTAGTTTTTATAAGTGGCATGTATGGATTTTCCATTAATTCTGCACTTTTTCTCTTCATGTGCATGTTTCCCTGGAAATCAAATGCATGATTTAGTCCCATACATTTAACAAGTTGTTGGATCAACTCCATTGGAAATATCATGTTTCCTTTTCAATCAAAATTTATCTCAGTTAGGGTAGGTAGGAAGGTTTTCCCTTTGTATTAATAGGGCACTTCTAGCTTGCATTTTTATTATATCTTTCAAATTTAGTGTCGTTTCAATTAGGGCATGAATTTTTGCAACTTTCAAGGTGAGAATGAACAAAGACAAATTTTTGTGATGGATGATTTTATATGACTCCATGGCCAGAGGAAAAGGCACTAATCTACTTCTTCAAATATCTATAGTTCTCATTCACCTCATACGAAGATGGTCCCTGATTTTGAGCCAAATGTTGGAGCAAAAAGTTCCCCCCCTCCATAATTTGATATTCAATGGAAATTTCTTAAATTGATGATGGGGCATGATTATGGAACATTGGCACATACATATGTAATGGAATTCCAAGTTCATGATATATGTTTGCATATGTTTATGGAGGTGGTGGAGAAAAAAAGAGCTCAAATAGAGCTGAAATTTTTCACATAAAAAGGACTGTGGGCTCGACTAATGGTTCCATTTAAAAATGATATCTAGACAGAGAATAAGTGTAGCATGCAAACATGCATTGAAAATCCATCTGAGTTTGCATTGTATTACTTATGATGGATTCAAATTTGGGTTTCAAAATGCCAGTTTATGTCATGATTTTGTCGAGAAACCCTTAGTTGGATTCTCATGTTGGTTTAATTTATATTTTAAGTTTGTTTTGCAGTCTTTGGGTGATAGTAACTCATGAACTAGGTTACCAATGTGTAAAAATCATATTTCAAGAATAAAGTTGTGATTTTTTTATATTATTATTATTATCTATTAGCTATGAGTATTGACACCTAATGCCTGTAATTTTGACATCTTGATAGCATGGATAATTTCGAAAATGTTTCTAGTAATTTTAACATAATAACTATCATTACGTGTCTTCACTTTTGTCACCATAATAGACCTGTGATATGGACTCATCACACAACTTCATATGCTATGTCCCAACAAGTTCAAACTGGTTGAACCTACCTCATAGTGTGGTTATTAAGGACAAGTTGCTTCGTATATAACTCGATAGCATAGACCGTGTTGCAGTTCTAAAAAGAATCCTCAAGTGTCAAAAAAACTTCACAATATGTTCTACTATAAAGCCTTTTGGGATACCTGAAATAATATATGTATCATTGATGACTTTTAAAGTATGACAAGATCCAGAGGGAAAGCAAATCAATGGAAGAGTGATCCACCAATGAGAACCTAGAATTTAGCATCAGATGAGTTAGAGTCTAGGAAATTGAAACCCTATAATTTTAATTAGTGATGAAGGACATCATATAGGTAATTATATTTTCATGTAGAATAATCTGTTAATTCAAATTTAAACTACATAATATGAAAGGCATACCATAAATTTTTCCACGTAAGTCCAAACAACCTATAAAAGGGAAAACCTTCTTTTTCCATGGGAAATAATTTACCTTTCCTTTTTCAAGATAATCTAAATCACAAAAAATATGAACTATACTGCACACATTATTGGATAATGTGAAAGTGGAAAAGGAATACCCTACACAAGTGATGCACACATGTACATTTGAACACTAATAGATTTTTGTAGTTGAAATGCAATGCTTGTTTTCCTTTAAATGTAGGGTTTTTAAAGCAGGGAGAAATAATGGCTGCCAAATTAATAAGCGTTTCTTTGGGAAAAATTTAAATCTTGTATTGGGTGATGAAGATAATAGAGGGTATTGAATCTTGATTCTTGACATCTAGAGAGAACCCTACAGCCTAACACAATCCAATGGAATTGACCAATTACTATAGGAGGAAGGGCCTGCAGTAAGAACTTACCATTTTGCAAGAGCTGAGGGCGAATGTTGTTCTGCAAGAGCTGAGGGCGAATGTTGTTCTGCAAGAGCTGAGGGCGAATGTTGTTCTACAAGAGCTAAGGGAAAATGTTGTTCTGCAAGAGCTCAGGGCGAATGCTGAGGGCGAATGCTGTTCTGCAAGAGCTGAGGGCGAATGCTGAGGGCGAATGTTGTTCTGCAAGAGCGGAGGGTGAATGCGCGCGTGATATCAGACGTTAATGTAGCACACATGTACATTTGAACACTAATAGATTTTTGTAGTTGAAATGCAATGCTTGTTTTCATTTAAATGTAGGGTTTTTAAAGCAGGGAGAAATAATGGCCGCCAAATTAATAAGCGTTTCTTTGGGAAAAATTTAAATCTTGTATTGGGTGATGAAGATAATAGAGGGTATTGAATCTTGATTCTTGACATCTAGAGAGAAACCTACAGCCTAACACAATCCAATGGAATTGACCAAAAAAACCCAAATAGAGTCAACCCTACTATAGGAGGAAGGGCCTGCAGTAAGAACTTACCATTTTGCAAGAGCTAAGGGAAAATGCTGTTCTGCAAGAGCTAAGGGCGAATGCTAAGGACAAATGTTGTTCTGCAAGAGCTGAGGGTGAATGCTAAGGGCGAATTTTGTTCTGAAAGGGCGGAGGGCGAATGCGTACGTGATATCAGACGTTAATGTAGCTATTGCGACGGATACGAAAAAATAAAATCATTTTTATGTAGCGCGCATATAAGTTTTGTATTTTTATGTAGCGCGCATATAAGTTTCGTATTTTTATGTAGCGTGCATATAAGTTTCGTATTTTTATGTAGCACGCATATAAGTTTCGTATTTTTATGTAGCACGCATATAAGTGTCGTTATACCGACGGCGGAAAAAGAGTCGCTATTGCGACAGCTGCCTCCAAACGTCGCAATTGCGACACTTAGACTTGCGACGTTTGGAGGCAGACGTCGCAATTGCGACACTATGGCCCAAAGCGTCGCTATTGCGAAGGCTGCCTCCAAACGTCGCAAGTACGACACAACGTCTAAGTGTCGGTATTGCGACACTTTTCTATAAATGTCGGTATAGCGACGGTTTCGGGTGGGATGGAAAAAATTTGGGGAAATTTCCGAAATTTGGTCAAAAGCGTCGGAACCAAGTGTCGAAATTTCCGCCAAATGTAGTAGTGTAGAGATCATGAGCCATCATCAGATCCATGGGTGCATCATAGATTTAGATCTATCAATTAAGAACATAGTTCATCCATGCAGATATTCCTTAGAGAAATTTATTCATCAACAACCCTTACACATGCACACCTTGCACTATGATCTTCTTCTCCTTAAATAGATTTAGCTTTTACCAATACCATGAGCCAAAACCACACAACTTCCGATGGTATTCTTGGACAGAATCAAATAAATCATACAACGCTCAATACTGTGTGCCAAAACCATGGTAATGCCCCTTGGTATTATAATTTTGGAGCGCAAAAGGGCATACGCGACTTGGGGCGTACTTATCCGCATGCATACGCGACTTCGCCTTTACAAACTCGCGTATACATTGTGACATATTTATATTTATAATTTCTCCGGCACTTACTGGAAGTCTTTTATCTGTCACATCTGAACTGAACTGTAGATACATCATTCTTACATCTTTAACACATAGGTTTCTATCCAAAGACAACTCATCAAGTCAGTTTCCATCAAGGACAACTTCATCAAGTAGGTTCCATCAAGTAGGTTGCCATCAAGGAAAACACATTGCATCATATTGCCAACAATCTCCCCCTTTGGACTTGATGGCAACCATGACCATAAATACATTCAGCAACAACATTCTCCCCCTTTGACATCAAGGGAAAAGGGTAGATCAAGATCCTTTGTACCGACAATACCATGCTCCCCTTGAGATCATGCTGCATCTTTAAACATAATATTCAATGAAGTACATGACTCTATAACTCAACCTAGTATGACCTTTCCTATCACCAAGGACTCATACGTACATCAATGATCCAACCAAGTGGATTTACATGTTTGACTCAACTACCCAACCAAGTGGGTTTACAAAATGGAGTAAGTCTTTGCATGACTGAATATTACAATTTTTACATCATGGGTCTCAATATGACCTTTTTCATCAAATTACAGAAATGACTTATACAATCAAGATCAAATATTCTCAAGCATGAGATCAGACTACAACAAATAATTAGAATGCCAAAAATGCATCCTTTCCACATGACCAGTGCTCCTCCTTAGCCTATGCATCCTGAACACTTTCAACAGCAAATCATCAAGGCATCTTCATCAGAAGCATTAGAGAATGAAACCGAAATATGAAAGCTAGAACATCACCAGAGATACCCAACAGCACCACAGTTGTGCTGAAGAATGCTGACCCAGAAAATTTTTGTCATCAAACACCCATACGTGGTTTTATGTGTATAAACTCGCGTATATACGCGACTATCCTTTAGGAAATCCGCGTATCCAATTTAATCTTCTGAATTTAAGCAGATCTAATCCTCTGCATGGTAGAGACTACTCCAAGCTTCTGTCTGAGATATTTGAACGCTTCCCTGGGTAAAGGTTTGGTAAATATATCAGCAACTTTTTCTTTGGAGGGAACATACTCCAACTTCACCTTTTGTTCAAGCACTTGTTCACGTAAGAAATGATACTTGATGGGAATGTGCTTGGTCTTGGAATGCATAACAGGATTCTTTGAGATACTGATGGCACTTGTATTATCACACATAATGGAGATAGGAGGTGAACATTTGATTTGAATGTCTTGTGAGGTTTGCATCATCCAAAGAAGTTGAGTGCAACATGATGCGGCAGCCACATATTCTGCTTCTGCTGTAGATAAGGCAATAGAGCTTTGCTTCTTGCTGAACCAAGATACTAACCGGGGCCCCATATAGAATGCACCACCACTAGTGCTTTTTCGATCATCAACATTTCCAACCCAATAGGTTTGCATTCTTCTATGCCATACTTCTTCAGAATTTGCTTAAGATATTTTGCTTGTGATAAGAATATGCCATCTTCTTGTTGAGCATACCCCTTGCAAACAAGTCTGGCTTTATTTCTTATAACATCCCCATTCTCATTTAACTTGTTTTTGAATATCCATTTAGTTCCAATGACATTCATGGCTTGAATCCAACATTCATCTTTGCTAGCTTGATTGACATTATGTGGTTCAATAGTGGATAGAAATGCCAGATAGCTAGAAGATCCCACAAGAGTCTTTCTTGTTTGTACACCTGATCCCTTTTCTCCCAAAATTTGAGATTTTGGATGATTCTTTTGAACATATCTGGATGGAGCTTTTTCAGATAAATCACGTTCGGGTTCTTCATTGGGTTCACTGTCTATATCATTTCTATTTGATGTAGAAGGATATATGTCACCATCATAATGCCAACAATGTGTTACTTTTAGCAAGGCTAATTCTCCCCCTGAAACGGTGCTCCTATTCTTGAGCCATCTCACAGTTTTCCTTAACAGAAAAACATACGCTTCTATCTCCATTGGAACTCACGTGTATACGCGGCTTTAGTTCATGAAACCCGCGTATGGAAAGTGAAATACTAAAAAAATTCACAACTTCATCTCCCCCTGAATTTGTACCACCTGTACCTGTCTTCTCTTGTCACATCAGATGCACTGTTAGAAATAAACACAACCAGAATTACCAACCAACCATGGGAATCACCATATATTGCTCCCCTTGTGATGATACATTACTGATTCCTATAATGTATCTCACATCACTCCTGCAGTCATTATGAGAAGTAAGCTTTTAGAAGCAGAAGACTGCAGTAGGATTAGTATCCCCTACGTTTTTTACCGATCCTCCTTATTTTTCCAGCTTTGCTTGAAATTTCTCATTGTGTGCTGGAAATTATCCAATTTCTCAGATCTATTCATCCTGCATTCTTTTTCTACATGTCCATACTTGTTACAAGCATAACATATTGTGTGATCAGAAAAGTAAGCATAGGGATCATAATGTGTTTTTCTATTCTTTCTTCTATTGCAATCAGTTGCTTTATGACCAAACTTGCTGCATGAAAAACAATATCCTTTAAAGAAACCTGAATGCCTTTCTGTGTAGAATCTGTTTGTTTGTGACTAAAACAATCTGCTTCTGCAATTGGCTGCAACATGCCCATAATTATGACATTTAAAGAATTCAACATTATTGATGCTTCTATAGTTAGGAGGGAATGATTTATTTTGAGAGTTCATGATTGTCGGTTGACCTTTTGTTTCTTTCAACACTTCAGGTTTTACATTGATATCCTTTGAATCTTTAGCACTTTCTTGTGAACTAGATTCTCCTTTAATAGTTTCATGAAAACCAATACCAAATTTAACAGAAGGAGACCTTTGACTACTAAGAATATTGTCCAGAATCTTAGTACTATCTTGAAACCTCAAGAGTTTATCTTTTTCTTCTAATTTACCTTTTAAAATGTTTACCTCAACCTCCAATATTTGGCATTTCTTCTTCATACTTTCTTCGACCCTTCTTCTCTCTTATACTTGATCATTCAATTTTAAAATATCTTCTTTCAACCCATTTTCTTGTTCTTCAAATGATTGTAGAAGTTCTTCATTCTTCTTATTTGATGCTTCAAGATCTGCTTTCAGAGAGATGATTTCTGCTTCAAGTCCTTCACTGTGATTGGTTACTTCATCGTACAACCTTTGATACTTTTTTATCTGTCCATTCATTCTAGAGATCATATCTTTGTAGATAGATTCTCTCTCATTAAATAATCTTAGTCGATCTTCAACTTTAATCTTGAGAACTTCTTCTAGATCCATAACATTACTTTCACTATCTTCACCATTGCATGCAAAAGAAAGTGAATCACAAGAACAACAATCAATACCTATTTCATCTTCTTCATTTTCTGCTGCACATGTTTTCTGAGATATCTCCTTTCTTTGAGTAGCCTTCTTCTTTTGCTTCCTTCCCATTGACGGATCTCCTTCAAGCGATCAAGCTCCTTCAGAAGGACCTGCTCTGACACTGATTGCTGGGAAAAATACTGAGAGGGGGGGGGTGAATCAGTATTTAGGGCTGACTGAAAAATTTTCCTTTTTCTTTCTCTTAAAACCCATATTCTACTCTACTGAACCCAACTCGCGTATACACGCGGATATCCTTAATAAAACTTGCGTATGTCCAGAGATCTTATTATGCCTTTAATTCTTTACTTAGATCATTGCATCATTTATTCATCAGATTTTTAGTAAGTAGTAAGCATGTGTAGTTATAACATAATAAACCATCACACATAAGCAACACACATGAACACAAGTATTTAATGTGGAAACCCAATTCGGGAGAAAACCACCGTTGATGTCGTCTCTGTCTTCAATATTTATTATAAAGAAAACTTCTTACAACATTGTACTGGCACAGACTCATACCAGCATGCAGGCACCCACCTGCAGAAGGCTGCAACCTTCTCTCGTTCTCCAGCCACTACTAAAAGGAGCTCCAACCCCTTGATCTCGTTTACCAGCCTCTCCTGGAAGGGAGCTATTACCCCCTACTCTTGTTTACCAAACTCTTCTAGAAGGGAGCTACTACCCCCTGCTCTCGTTTACCAGCTACCACTAGAAGGGAGCTACAACCCCCTCACTGAAGGCTTCGACCCTCAGCACCACTACGAACCACATTTCATCAATTTTCATACTGGATCCATTCCACACATTTAAGCTCAACATACATCAAACTGAACCTTATAACCCCATCAATTCATTCATTGAATCATCAACCAATCAACCAACAACTTGATCTTTAATCAACATGATCAGCAGCATGATCAACATTCAAACAACCCATATCTATATGAATACATCACTGACAGATAGCAGTAAAACAACTAAACAGACCAGACATTTCATTCCACACACTTCAGCAAAACCCTAGATTCCATTCGTGCTTTTTCTGAAACAAACCTGCGTATAGATCTATAACTTTTCAGGACTGTGCAGCTCTTCAGATTAGATAAACAACTTAGATCTCTCCCTTTACTTCAACAAAGATTCGCCAGATCACATATCAAAACATTCCATAAACAGATCTAGAAAATACGTAGTCATTTTAGATCTAGAGATCCCTCTTCATCATTTTCTTCATAGGTGCATTATTAATTCAGATCAATCAATAAACTGTTACCCATTCCATCCTGATATACTTTAGAGTGAAGTATTCATTAAAGCCCAGACCTATGCACCTTATCAACAATCATAAACTTTGCCCAATACTTCAATTAGAACAGTGATAACACTGTAACCAGAACTTCAGAAATAACCCAGACTTCATAATAGATGTGCAGATACAAACTCAACCCTGAACATTCATTAATTCAAATAGCATACGCTACTTTGCTTTACTGAAGACGCGTATATGCGTGCTTTCCTGCACGCCAACCCGCGTATACTTCTGTGTATTTTATTCTTCAGAAACCCTAAATTCCATACGCGCTTTTCATGAAGCGAACCCGCGTATATACGCGCTTTCGCTGAAACCAACTAGCGTATAGATCTGTAAAGAATAAATTTTTCATAACAGACCAGATCTATAAGACTTACCCAGATTTATTCATTTTCTTCGACAGAAATGCGCCAGTTCTTCATCATTCTTTCAGTAGGTCATTCTAGAGATTCATCATCATCAGATCTAGAGATCATGAGCCATCATCAGATCCATGGGTGTAGATTCAGATCTATCAATTAAGAACATAGTTCATCCATGCAAATATTCCTTAGAGAAATTTATTCATCAACAACCCTTACACATGCACACCTTGCACTATGATCTTCTTCTCCTTAAATATATTTAGCTTTTACCAATACCATGAGCCAAAACCACACAACTTCCAATGGTATTCTTGGACGGAATCAAATAAACCATACAGCGCTCAATACTATGTGCCAAAACCATGGTAATGCCCCTTGGTATTATAATTTTGGAGCGCAAAAGGGCATACGCGACTTGGGACGTACTTATCCACGTGCATACGCGACTTGGCCTTTACAAACTCGCGTATACATTGTGACATATTTATATTTATCATTTCTTCGGCACTTACTGGAAGTCTTTTCTCTGTCACATCTGAACTTAACTGTAGATACATCATTCTCACATCTTTAACACATAGGTTTCTATCCAAAGACAACTCATCAAGTCAGTTTCCATCAAGTACAACTTCATCAAGTAGGTTCCATCAAGTAGGTTTCCATCAACGACAACACATTGCATCATATTGCCAACACCTCTTAGTTCCAAGTATAAGGCCTTAGAAATGATACTCGAGTTGGCTTCCATTCCATTGGCTGAAAAGTTAAATCTACTTAAGGCTATTGGAAAGATGCTAAATAATGAGGTGTTGAACCACACTCTTGCTTTAGAGAAAGCTTAGAGTCGGTTGGTTAAGATGGCAGCTACCTTGAAGAGAGAGAGGGTGAATTCAAAGGCCCTTTCCAAGAAGTTGGCAGAATACACGAAAATGATAAGGAGTAAAGGCTCAGATCAGAATGCAGCCATACAAACTCTGCTGCAAAAAACAGAGCTAGAAGTGCAAGAGTTGTGACCCAAGTTAAATATTGTCAGCTCAGAGCACATTCAAACAGAAGAGTTGGCTCAAGTCGAGAAGGAGAAGGAAGCCCTCTCAGAGATGCCCATCCAGAAGGACGAGGAGATAGCGGAACTGAAGTGGAGCATGGTTGAGCTCCAACAGGTGCAGAATAGTCATGTTCAAGTGCTCGAAGACCCACATAATCCTTGGGAACACTTCACCAATTCCCTAGAAGAGTTGAAGTTTTTGTAAGATGAAACCCGGACCTATTATTAGAGGAAGCAAAGGCTGCTCTGGCAGAAAATGGAAAGACGATCTCGTCCCTGCAAAAATAAATGGATACTACTCGCAGGGAATCTCAGGACCTGAACAAATCAATCAAGGACTTAAAGGCGCAACTCAAAGGCAATATGTCCTTCGTAGAGGCCAGAAAGATGATCTGGAGTGAAAATATCAAGGAGGTAAAGTACCACTGGAAATGCATCACATTGATAAATGATAAAAAGAATGTTATTCGTGATTTCAAGGTGCAGCTGGATGCAGGTCGTCGAGAGGGAAATGATAACATGTTGATCACGCGTGGATACGTCCAGTTCATCAGCAAGCACCCCACTGAGGAATTGGGCATGCGCGGAGTGGTTGACCGTTTTAGAACAGTGGTGGAAATCATGAAGATGATATAGAAGGAGGATGCATGGGTAAAGGCAGCTGGCTATTTGGTGATAGTTACCAGAGGGCTAGAAGAATTTGATCATGAGCGGAATAAAGTGGTAGAGGAAGGATTGCTAGCTTGTTGGGACCCTTTAGGCATGCTACTCCCTTGGGAAACATATGAGCAAAGGATGGCTGAGATAAAATGCAGGGTTGACTCAGCTCTAGATAATGCCTCTCGTCTTAAGGCTAAGACCTTGGTGGCATCCTTCCACAAGGAATTTATGTTACTTTCCAAGGTTAAATAGCTTTTCTCTACCGACCTTGATTACTCAGAACTGACTCAGCTACGTGCATTGTTTGAAATTTTCAGCTATGCACCCTTACCCTCATATATTATATGGCAGAGGTGTTACGAGCATGCGCATCAACCAGTTGCGTCCACTTCACAACCGAGGGTGCCTCTTTCATCTCACTATTCTGGTTCTTCTTCCACTCCAATGAGGCCAAACACTTCGGGACCTTCTGCTACCCCACGACGTAATAGATGAAGATTTCGAGATTCGGCCCACATGGCCTGTAGTTATTTTGTTTTTAATTACATTTCAGTTATGATGTTTAGCTAGTGAAATCACAATTTCACCCCTGTTGTTATTATTTTCTGTTATGAGAGTGTTGCTCATAGCATGCAATAGTTGGACCATATTATTTTTATTTTTATGTATGTACGGGCATATTGAGAAAGAATATCTGGCTAAGAGCCCGTAGAAGAAACTCTATAAATAGGAAATTCAGACATAATGAAAGGGTTCTGGATTTTTTGGAAATTTTTGGGTCCATACTGTGTAGTCTTTCATGTAATGCTATTTTGAGCTCTGAAATGCATATTATGGAGAGTTTTTTTTTTAAGGCTAATATAAAACGAATTTGTCTACGATTGGATTCCAATTGGGTTAATGAGCAGTATGTATGTGTTTATCTTCTTCTTATTTAAGAGTTTCCATTTTATAATTTGATCTTCCAATATCTCATGTGTGAAATGCTGGGTGTAAATGATTTAATTCATGAATTTGTATACGTTCTCATTGAGGAAAGAAGACACTCATGTGTTAAGTTACTCTGCAGCCTTAATATTTCTCTCTATGAGACTCCATATTCATCAATCCCTCACCTACCACCTTTCTTCCAAATTTTCAAAAGGCTAGATCCTTATCACAAATAAGCCCATCTCTTTGGAATTTCTCCTCCTGATTCCTCTAAACCATTGCCACTTTATATTCAAAGGTTTTCTCATTAGTTCCTCACTTGGCCCATTTTAAGCATCTTAGATGCATGCAACCCCTGATCCCATTTAGAGCGCTGATTTAGCTTACATGAAGCTTAGTACCAAGATTCCTCATATGTCCTAAACCACAGTCCCATGAATTCTAAATGAAGATACATTCGGAGGAGACTATAGATAAATGAATTTAAACCCTCTAATTTTAAGATGTCCTATGAACTGGTCTTCAGCAAATCAGGGTTGTCTCTAGGAGTGACAACATCTTTTTGGCATCGTTGCAAGGGATCGAATTAGAAATATATTTTCCGTGGAATACGATAGCGATTACACCCTTAAATCAGGTGAGAAAGAAGGGTTGGGAGTTGCATAACCCTCACCTTGGTGACTCCACTGTAATCGAGTTAAAATCAGCAGTAATCATGGCTTCCACAAGGCCACATACCTGATCAGATACCACCCAATTGAAAACCCTCTTCGTATCTGATTCTGAGAAAATCATATTCAAAAGTGTCTAGAAAGAAAGAAAACCTGGCCAGACCGACTTGTCTCCTTTTTCTCTTGAAACTTCACCCTCTTCGTCTTAAAGAGCTAATATCTATGGTCAAGGCTCCATGGCCCGAGTCCTCAAATACCCTTCGAAAGCCTCTTGTCTATCCAATCCATTCATAAAGGAGGAAGCATAGTCAGTCAATGCCTCTTTCCCTATTTTCCATCCTACTCTCGAAGTCGGAGAGGTAAAAGAAGTCTGAGATTTCGAAATAATGTATAAACCAACCTCAACTCCTCCACTCATCATATACCTATTATCCCCCACACCTTCCAGCATCAACTTAAATTCACAATCCACCACCGCCACCTCCTCAGATGGTTGTAGTCGGGTTCCTTTTGAATAAGTACACCCCATTAGCCCTTCCTCAGCTACTAAATGACATGCCGCAGGACTACCTTAAGCTTCTACCTCATTTCACAGGGGAATATAGCACTCCATCATAGAGACACATTGAGAACTTCTGTGCCTTTGCCGAAAATGTGAATGTGGAACATCTTGATGTGGTATTGAGGCTCTTCATCCAATCCTTGGATGACGAGGCTCGGAAATGGTTCAAATAATTGACCAACAACTTAGTGCACACTTGGGAGGAGATGGAGAATATCTTCACATTGAAGTGGGGGGAGAAGAGGACCATGATTATGTTATCATAGAGTTTAATGCACTAAAAAAGAGACATAACAAATATGTAACCAAGTTTATTAAAAGTTTCAACAAACTATATAACAATCTTCCCGCCGAGATAAAAACCCCCAAGCTACTAATAACGTAGCTTTTGTTGGGGCTTTTGAACCATAATTTGGGTTCACCTTAAGGGAAACGAAGTCTACATCTCTAGATCAGATCCAGAATGATGCCTTAGAAGTAGAAGTAAGTTTTTCCTCTACCAGGAAATTTAAGGGGAAAGCAAATCAAGAAGTAAGAAGAAAGAACAAAGAGGAAGCCACTACCTCAAACCAAGAAAGGGAATCACATGAGTACAAAATAGAGGAAATGAACAATTTAATTAAAAACCTCTCAAATAAGTTGGTGAATCTTGAGCTAGAAGCCAAGAATTCTCTACCTCGATAAAATCAGATGATTCCCAACCGAGGATTATATCTTCAATACCGGAAGCCTCCTCTGGAGCTACCACAATGTGATAGGAAGGAGCAGCAAGATCATATACAACCCATTTTATACTTGTAAGGGGAAGTAGAAGGGCAGACTAAGGAAATTAAAGGCACTCAAGAGAATTATTTTCTGAGTTATTTTTATGACCAAAAAAGTGAAATAACTCTATAAGAAGAAGTAGAGGAATAGGATTTTCCCCCTGAAGACACAGATATTGACAGTTATTGAAGGTAGTTTGTATATTTCATAAAGGCTCGGCTCCATAATAAATACGACCTTAGGTCCTATTGTAAGAGAACCTGGGTACAAGAACAGAATGAGGAGTCAGTATCAAAGAATCAAGCCCCCCCTAATTCTTCAGAAACTGCTGGAAGAGACAGTCCACCAGAAATCCACTACATCTACCTCCATGAGCCAAGAACCCGACCCTCCAAAGATCGAGAAGTCTCCCTCTCCACCTCTGAATTCATATGACCACTCTAAAGAGCATGTTGACATAACTCCTGCTGAAAAGGGCCCAATTGTCTTCAATCTCAAAAAATAATTGGAAAAGGTCAAAATCCCAGTCCCCCTAAGTGAGCTATTGATTCAGCTATCATAAAAAGCCCAAGTATCTCAATTCATGCATCCTCATGGTGTCACTCCCTTTCCAGATAGCCTAAATCTCCAAGAGGAACGACCCATGGTATGTTTTGGACCTCATGTAGAAGAGAAAGACTCATCCATACCTCCGTTCTACGTGACCCTGGTGATACATGACCTGTTGTTACATAATTTTATGTTGGATTCTGGGCCATCACATAACCTCCTACCATTTTTTGTCATGGAGCAACTCAGGTTGCAGATTACAAGGCCATACAAAGACTTATATTCGTTCGACTCAAAAAGAGTGAAATGTTTGGGGATGATAAAGGACTTGGTAGTAAACCTGGAACAAATCCCTATAAATAGTGTATTGATGGATATAGTCATAGCAGACATTCCAGCTTGGTTTGGTATGTTGATATCCAGGGCTTGGGGATCCAATATCGGAGGATCAATAAAGCTTGAATTGACCTATGCCACTATCCCCATATTCGGTGGAGAAGAGAGGAGGTTGTATTGACAGTCAAGGTTTGTGAAAATGGTCACCTAAGCTGATAGCTTGACCAACTCCCCAACATATGGTAAAGAAGGTGAATTCTCCTGCCTGATGTTGGAAGAAGATGAGATTCTCCTCCAGGAAATGAGGGTCTGCCCCCCGAAATAGGCTGACTTAAAGAAGGAAGAATTAAATGATACCTGGACTTTACAACTCGACTGGGCTTACTCAAGGGAAGGAAATGGGGCAGGTGTTCTGCTAATATCTCCTGAAGGCTGCTTGATTACCCTCTCCTTCAAGTTAGAATTCGAAGAAACAAATAACGTGGAAGAGTATGAAGCATTTCTATTAGGATTGCAGGTAGCAAGGAATATAAACATACAAAGCCTCAAGGTGTTTGGGGATTCAGAATTTGTGGTGAGGCAAGTAAGGAGTCAATGTCAGGCAAAGTATCCTCACCTCAAGGCTTACAGAAATGAAGTATGGGATCTAGTTGAAATTTTTTTCTTGGCATTTAATATTCAGTTATGCCTAGGGACAGAAATAAAATGGCAGATTCACTAGCTGTGGCAGCTAGTAACTTTCTCCCTCCTTAAAATCCACTACTCAAATACGAAGTAGAGGTGCAATACCACCCCTCCATCCCAGAAAATATTAAACTCTGGTAGGTTTTTGAAGACGAGGAGCAGGTCAAGCACTTCAAGAGATGGTGGAAGAATTCTCCAGTTCAGTAATAGACCTAGGAGATGGGACTCAAGTTGAAGAACCAAAGACAAGGTGGGAGGAAACACTGGCCGAACATAGAATCCTTCAATTGAAAGGAAATTTTATCCCCAAAGGCCTAGTGCCACTGGAAAGAATTTTCGATAAGAACAACATCTCGGTGAACTCAAGCAAGCCAGTTCTCGATGAGCTAGTTAGCGACCTAAATATCGGGACAAAGGAAGATCTGACGCTGATAAAGTTGTCCAAAGGGATCCCTGAGGAATATTAGGGGAAATACCAAAAATTGTTCAGGTCTTATAAGGATGTCTTCGCCTGGTCATACCAAGATTTGAAAACATTCGACATGGATGTAATACAGCATAAAATCCCTCTTAAGGAATATGTCAAGCCCCATAAAAAAATCTAAGGCAGATTAATCCGCTCCTCCTCCCCACCATTGAGAAAGAAATCAAGAAGTTGTTGCAAGAAAATATTATCGTGCCTCTAAGGTATTCGGAGTGGGTAGTGAACATGGTCCTTGTAAGGAAGAAGAACGATGAGATTAGGCTCTACGTAGATTTTCAAAACTTGAACCGGGCTTCACTCAAAGATAATTACCCCCTCCCCAAAATGGATCACATCCTCCAGAAGGTGGTGGGATCCTATCGTTTGTCCATGATGGATGGGTTCTCAGAATATAATTAGGTGGTTGTGCTCCCAGAATATCAGAATAAAACGATGTTCACCATGCCCTAGGGAACCTTTATGTACGCTCGAATACCCTTCGGCCTCATAAACATCAGCGCTACCTTTCAGCACGCGATGGATATCGCTTTTGTTGGGGACCAATATAAGTTCGTGGTGATCTATCTGAACGACATCACCATCTTTTCCAATACCAATGTTGAACACATTGAACACCTGAGCCGAACCTTAGATAAGTGTCGCAGGTATGGTTTATCCCTAAACCCTCAAAAATCCCTAATTTCTCTTGAAGAAGGGAAGATATTGGGACACATAGTGACCAGGGAAGGGGTAAATATTGGTCCAAAATGGGTGGAGGTAATAAATGGCATTCCCCTACCAAGAAATAAGAAGGAGGTGTGGGTGTTTTTGGGAAGAATAAATTTCTTGAGAAGGTTCATAAAGAATTATGCAGAGATCATTATAAACATCATTGAAATGTTGAAGAAGGATAGTGAAGTGAAGTGCACATCCCAATCAAAGGAATCCTTTGTTAGTATCAAGCTAGAATTTTCAGAAGCCCCAGTTTTGGCTAGCCCAGATTATCAGATGTCGTTCCTGATCTTTTCGTTTGCATCACCTCACACAATCGCCGCAGTATTGTTGAAAAATAACAATGAAGGGCATGAATATCCTATCACATTCTTCAGTCAAGTCCTTGGGGATGCAGAATTAAAATATAACATACTGGAGAAACAAGAATATTATTTGGTTAAAGCCTTGGAAGCAATTCGGGTGTATATTTTGCAATCCACCATCATAGCTTATTTACCCACTGCCACTGTAAAATACATTCTCGTGTAGGGGGACAGTGAAGGGAAAAGGGGTAAGTGGATAGCAAATATTCAGGAGTATGAAATGGAGATCAAACCCCCTAAGTTTATCAAAGGCCAAGGGTTGGCTAAAATCCTGTCGGAGTCTAACTGCCAATCTCTGGGAATAAACTTATCAATGTCAGGTAATAAGTTGAAGGGTGATATGGGCGCTCAGTGAGGAATAGAAACCTCCACACAAAATACACATGGTAAGTACCTACTTTCCCCATGGTATAAAGACGTAGTGGAATACCTTTTGACTTTAATATGTCCACCTGATTTCGATAAGATGAAGTACCACACACTACGATTGAAGTCTCAAAATTTCATAGTAGAAAATGGGCGTTTGTACTGGAGAGACCCATTGGGAATACTATTGTTGTGCTTGCCAAAGCAAGAAACTGAGGAAGTGATAAAGGAGTTTCACAGCGGCATATGTATGGGACATTATGGTTGGCATGAAATGGCCCATTATATTCTCAAAGCAGGATTCTTCTGGCCTAAATTTTTTAGTGATGTCCAAGCTCATGTTAGAGTCTGTGAGAAATGTCAGGCATTCGCTGAGCGACAGAAGTTTTCACCTCTCCCACTAATCCCGGTACACATTGAAGAACCATTCAAATAGTGGAGGATTGACTTCATTGGCGAAATCCATCCAGCATCCAGCAACCAACACCGATGGATTCTCACCACCATGTATTACTTCACTAAGTGGGTCGAGGCAGTGCCGACAAGAAATGCTATGAACACGGTGGTGATCAAAATTCTGGAGGAAAAAATAGTGGCAAGGTTTGGGTGCCCGATAAAGATAATCACAGAAAATGTTCAAGCCTTCAAGTCCATGAAGTTCATAAAAATTTTCCAAAGATACACCATCCTGCTCAGACACTCCACAGCATACTATCCAGAAGGGAATAGATTGGTAGAGTCGTCCAACAAAGCGTTGGTAAGGATCTTAAAGAATACAATCAGCGAGAACCAAAAGAACTGGGACTCCCAACTGAAGTTCGCACTCTAGGAAAATAGGATTACGACCAAGAGGTCCACAGGGAAATCCCCCTATGAATTATTAGTGTATGGAAGGGAAGCAATTTTCCAAACACAGCTCGCATTACCCGTAGCCTGGTTTCTCCAAGACAGTGAGGAGGAGTCAAACTCCCTGACAAGGATAATGAATCAGTCGGTCGAGCTCAGTGAAACCAGGGATCAAGTAATCTCAAGATGACCAGCTATCAAGAAAAAATGAAGAATCTGTTTGATCAAAATGCCAAGAACTGAGGATTTCAAGTAGGGGACCTAGTGCTGAGATGGGATGTCAGAAGAGCAAACAAAGGAAAGCACAAGAAGTTCAATCGGTTCTAGTTTGGACCATCTAGAGTGGCCGAAGCCAAAGGAAACAACACCTTCCTGCTGGAGAATCTAGAGGGAGATAACTTGAGATGCCTGTTAATGGAAATTTTCTCAAGTTTTATTTCCAGCACTGACATGGACATCATCGGTCCATTGTACATATCCTTCCACTCTAAATATTCCATTTTTGGTTTTTGCCTCCCTTACTCTTTGACTATAACTGCAATTTTTTTGTGAAATTTTCAATGATGACTCCATTTACCTGAGAGGACACAAGCATCTGGTTTTCAGGTTTTCAATGCATTAGAAAAATCATGTTGTCCCCAAGTGGAACCAATGTTGGTGTAATATCCCCAAATGGCAATGCATAGCAGTGCCTGCTGAAATAACGCACTTCTGGGAAATCTGTGCACAGAAATGAGTTTGCAGCCCTTGGATCCCTTAGATCATTAGATCTTGGGTCTAGATCCAAAAGGAGAGCAAAAACAAATCAAACTAGGTGTGGTAAACAGATCTCCCACCACCTAGTCTAGCTGAAAAACACCCAATGAGAGGGGCTGCAGCTATGTACGACAAACTGCTTCAGAAATAACGCAGTTTGGGAAAGCATGAGTAGGAGGCCATCAAATAAGATCAAATTTTGAATATATAGAATCAAATCAGATTTATATTGATGCTCTTACATTATACAGCAGAATATAGAAGACAAGAAAGAAGGAAATCTTCAGAAAAGGAGGCTGCAACACAAGTAATTACTGCAAAATGGATTAACAGCTTCATTTTATGGAGTTGTAGCAGCTGAATGTTACAATATAGATCTAGAGCAGATTTGTGTACAAAATATCAGATCCATTTCAGAGCTGCACTAGAAAGGCTCTATTACAAGATCCCCTTGGGGTTTTGATCAAATCATGCAATACAAAGAGTAGATCTGAGTTTAAAGTAGTAGATCTGCAGTATTATTCAGAAATTTTTGAAGATGATTTTACATTAGAAACAAATCAGATCTATACAAAACATGGATCAGCAAGCTAATCCATGGATCACCAAAGTGAAAGGAAAATCCTAGCACCAGAGACCTCTCATCAAACATGGGATCAAAACACCCTGCAAAATCTCCACTGAAAATAACGTAGTCCTGGAAGGAAAACTGCGTTGTAGCTTGAAGCATTGAGTTGGCCTAATGCCAAGAGACATATCTGAAGCTCAACAGCTAATGCACTCTTCCAGGAGGATAAAATACTCACTCACTGAGAAGAGGCACTAGTATGGTCTAGATTTGACTAGATCTAGCCTCCACTTGCTACAGCTTACAAAAGCAACCAAACCCTCACTGGATCTGCGTTGCAGTTGGAAGTAGAAGCTTGGCCAATTTCCTGATATTGGATGAAATCAACAAGACTCCTCCAATAAATCCTCAATGGAAGAGGTGGGATCCCTGCATAGGAACTCCAAGTGTTAAGCAGCACTCTTCTCAACTAAATAGCATAGAATGATATTTGTCTAAATAGACAAGATACTCAGAAATATGCACAATCAACAACCTTCTCTTGCCGCCTCCCCCTTCCTTTTATAAGATGAAACCTTGGCAAACCCTAAACCACCTTGATGAATTAGCTCCTTTCACATGAGGGGCCTCCATCTAGAACTGCGATGTCCCTTCATGAGGTACATTGTATCTAGACAACATTGTAGATTTGGTCAAGGTTGACCCAGTCTCATAGCTAAAACCCCTTTTGCACCTGCAAGTGATTTGTTTATATGGCCCAGATTTATCCTTGTTCATATGGGAATTGATTTATTCATTATTTTCAGGAGTTTTACATGTCCTCCTTTATTCATTTATTCATGCAACAGAAAATGAGACAAAAATGTATATTCCTCCTAGCTCAGGCTAAGTAGGAGTATTACACTCCTCCCCTCCAAAATGTTGCTTGTCCTTAAGCAACTGATAGGGTGAGTGCTGCAGTACTTCCCCTCCTCCATTGGTGACACCATCAAGGATCAAATCCTCCTCATAAGCCAAGTGTTCACCAAGCCAACACATCATGAATTGTTCCTCCAGGGTCATCATAAGATGGATATAGTCCATCCCACAAGGAGTGAAAAATTCAACAGAAATAAACATGGATGGAGCAATAATTTCTCTAAAACATGTAGCATGAGGTACATAGAGAAGTTCCATTCCATGTGGTACATACAAACTACCCATCCTCCCTCCATACAATCCCATAAACAGTACAACTATGTCATCCAAGTATGGAAGCAAAACTACATATATGCAAACAGAAATTTGAGCTTGAGCAGGTGGGTCAAAATCCCATATGTGATGTTAGCGCAGTGCATCTCCTACCTGCATTAGATCAAGGTGTGGCAAGTGGCATTCTCACCACACATTTGCTGCATGATTCATCTTAACATAGCTGAAGATGTCAGATATGTTTGGTGCCTTTGGGAAGCACCCATCATGAAAAGGAATCTCCCTTTGCACAACAAGGGAGTGGCCAAGTTCAAAATTTCTATTGGCCTAGCAAAAGCCATGAGATCCACATGATCTCTCACTCCCTTTAGGATTTATAGCCTACAAAAACATGGTAAAATAATGTGATAAATCAGAAAATAAAGCTTTCTTTGCATGATCAAATCCTTTACCATCAAAGTTCCTCATACACATCGAGTTGTGCATGGGCATTCCCCTTCTCTCAAAAGAAGGAAGAAATGGCTGAAATGACTCTTGCATAGAGTCCATTGGCTGTCCCAACTCCACATAGCTCATGCACTCTTGAAAGTGCTGATGTAGTTCCTCTCTCAAGCCATCCCAATAAAAGCTCCTCATGATCAGGGTGTAGATCTTCATTGAATGCATATGGCTGAGAAAGAATTCTGTGTGTGCCCCTTGTAGTATCTTCTGCTTGAGCTTGGAAGCTCTAACCAAGAATACCCTACCATGATGATAGATGACTCCCCCTTGGACTAAGTATCCCTCTTCTTGCTACATGTCATCTAGTATCATACATGTGTGGAGATCATTGGAATACTCTACAAGTAGTTGAGATTTCCAGTACAGATCCGCACTGTTCAACAATGACAGCACTGATGATACATCCATGGAAGTGCCTATCATGTTGTTGATCGCTTCTTTGAAATCTCTCATGCCAAAGATGTGTGTTGTAAGGCTGATCCTCCCATTCTTCACCTCCCACAACGCAGATCTAGAAATGAGAGGAGGTGATAGTGATGCAGGGAGAAGATCCCCCTCACTCTTGAGTTGTCCCAAGCCCCCCAGCGCTATAGCTTGGTCTCCCATTGCTCCAATCCCTCCTGGATCTAAATTTGAAGCAGAACTTTGTGAGGCATCCCCCACAAGATCTGAATCCAGTGGCCTCCTAGGTGGTTTTCCACTAGATAGGAATGTCCCATGTAGATTTCTCATGAACATAAGAGAAGAGACTATGGGATCCTTGCTTCCACTACGCAAATCCATCTATGTTGTTTGTGTGGAAGTGCTAGGTGAAGGGTAAGTATGCATGCCTTGGATCATTTGAGGTTTACCACTCTTTATTCCACCCATTCCATCTGCAAATACTTCCAATCAGTGGTGACCTTCCCCAAGTTAATCAACCATTGGACACCCAAAATGATATTGGTGTCTGGTATGTCAACTACAAAAAAGTGATCCACCAAAGTGTAGGACCCCATAGTGAATGAAAGTGATGGGACATAGTGCATGCATTGCATTTTCCTATCTCCTGGGACCAAAACAGAGAATCCCTCAAAAGTATCAGTGGGTATTGCCCTCCTCTGCACAAGATGAGCATCAATAAATTTGTGGGTTTCCCCATTTTCAATCAGTACATAAACCCTCTGATTCATGATTGAACCTTGTACTCTTAAGGTCAAGTACTTAGGTAATCCTCTCAAAGATGCAAGAGTTCCTCCTATTGGAGAAAAAGCTCCATTCCCATCTCTAGATGGTGTTGGATCTCCCTCAACATTGTCAGCGCTGTGACCTCTTCTTGGTTCATCATCTTCTTCTTCCTCCTCAAAATCTGAGAAGACTTCTATGTAGTGTGCTTTCCCAGCAGCACATCTATGTCCAGGTGCCCATGAATCTTGGCAAGTGAAACATAGTATCTTATTTCTCAGGTCCCTCTTGACTTCAATATCAAGAGGCTTCTTGAATGAGCTCTCCTTGGAAGGAGCATCTTTCTCTTCCTTCCCTTTAGAAAGGTAAGGGGCCTTGTTCTGAAAATTTTCCTTTGCTTTTGGCAAGGCATCCTGGATGTCTCTAGCCCTCTCAATGGCATCATGCAGAGTGGTGGGCTTGGTAGATTTAACCAACCCATGCAAAGGTTCATCCAAGCCATCGATGAACATGTACACCATCCTTGTTGTAGACAGATCAGGAACCATAACAGATAATCTCAGAAACTCAGAGATATAAGTTTCTGCATTCCCTGATTGCTTTAACTTTGCAAGGCTCATGAAAGGTGCTTCTGGATCCTTTCTATCAAACCTCTCCCCCAATATTCTAATGAATTCAGAATAGGCAGTCACATTGGCATGGCCCAATGTAGACAACCCATGGAACCACCAATTGTGTGCTTCACCTTCAAAGTGCAATGCTGCAATCTTGATGGCTTCAATCTCAGGGACTTTGTTCAACTGAAAGTAGATATCCAACTTTTCTACCCATGCCTTGGAAAAACTAGTGGATGACACATCAAACTTGGGCAAAAAGAATCTGCCCATAGAGTGATGTCTATCATGATTCTGAAAGAATCCACCATCTTTATACTGGTGCCTTGGTCTTCTTTTGTCCTTGAGGTGACAAAACTCTTGAAAACTCAAGTGGTCCTTGAATCTTTGATTCTGAGATTCATATTCCTCAAATTAGTCTTCAAGGGATGCTTGCTCTTGTGGCCCTTCATTCTCCACAGCCAAGAAGGTAGGCATAGTAGAGCGTTGTGGTGCTTGTGGAGCTTGTGGCTGGTTCACTGGTTGACCATTCCAGTGGTGAGACATGCCAAAGCTTTCCCCAGGATGAAATCTCACAGGAGATTCCTTCATCCTGTCCATTCTCACCTCTTTGATCTCACTAGCAAGATCTTGCATGGCTACCAAAAGAGTTCTTGCAAACTCTTTTCCTTCTTTATCACTTCTAGTTTCAGGGGCTTTACCCTTGTCTTGATCCTCATTGGTGTAATAAAATTTCTTGTGGCTTCTATTCTGATACTTCTTCTCCCTCTTAGTAAGAGGCTCATATTCTTCTGAATGCATGTTGGCTTTGACTCTTCAATGGAAGCACAGGCTGTGCTAAGAAAGGAGCTCTGATACCACCGTAATATCCCCAAATGGCAATGCACAGAAGTGCCTGCTGAAATAATGCACTTCTAGGAAATTTGTGCATAGAAATGAGTTTGCAGCCCTTGGATCCCTTAGATCAGTAGATCTAGGGTATAGATCCAAAAGGAGAGCAAAAACAAATCAAAATAGGTGTGGTAAACAGATCTCCCACCACCTAGTCTAGCTGAAAAATACCCAATGAGAGGGGTTGCAGCTATGTACAACAAACTGCTTCAGAAATAACGCAGTTTGGGAAAGCATGAGCAGGAGGCCATCAAATAAGATCAAATTTTGAATATACAATATCAAATCAGATTTATATTGATGCTCTTACATTATACAGCAGAATATAGAAGACAAGAAAGAAGGAAATCTTCAGAAAAGGAGGCTGCAACACATGTAATTACTGCAAAATGGCTTAACAACATTATTTTATGGAGCTGCAGTAGCTGAATGTTACACTCCAGATCTAGATCAGATCTGTGTACAAAATATCATATCCATTTCAAATCTGTACACTAGAAAGGCTCTATTACAAGATCCCCTTGGGGTTTTGATCAAATCATGCAATACAAAGAGTAGATCTGAGTTTAAAATAGTAGATATGAAATATTATTCAAAAATTTCTAAAGATGATTTTACATTAGAAATATATCAGATCTATATAGAACATGGATCAGCAAGCTAATCCATGGATCACCAAAGTGAAAGGCAAAGCCCAGCACCAGAGATCTCTCATCAAAAAGGGGATCAAAACACCCTGCAATACCTCCACTGAAAATATCGTAGTCCTGGAAGGAAAAATGTGCTGTAGCTTGAAGCACTGAGTTGGCCTGATGCCAAGAGACAGATCTGAAGCTCAACAACTAATGCACTCTTCCAGGAGGATAATAGACTCACTCACTGAGAAGAGGCACTAGTATGGTCTAGATATGACTAGATCTAGCCTCCACTTGCTGTAGCTTATAAAAGCAACCAAACCCTCACTGGATCTGTGTTGCAGTTGGAAGTAGAAGCTTGGCTAATTGCCTGATAGTGGATGAAATCAGCAAGACTCCTCCAAGAAATCCTCAATGGAAGAGGTGGGATCCCTGCATAGGAACTCCAAGTGCTAAGCAACACTATTCTTAGCTAAACAGCAGAGAATGGTATTTGTCTAAACAGACAAGATACTCAAAAATATGCATAATCAACAACCTTCTCTTGCTACCTCCCCCTTCCTTTTATAAGATGAAAGCCTTGGCAAACCCTAAACCACCTTGGTGAACTAGCTCCTTTCACATGAGGGGCCTCCATCTAGAACTGTGTTGTCCCTTCATGAGGTACATTGTATCTAGACAGCGTTGTAGATTTGGTCAAGGTTGACCCAGTCTCATAGCTCAAACCCCTTTCACACCTGCAAGTGATTTGTTTATATGGCCCAGATTTATCCTTGTTCATATGGGCATTGATTTATTCATTCTTTTCAGGAGTTTTACATGTCCTCCTTTATTCATTTATTCATGCAACAGAAAATGAGACAAAAATGTATATTCCTCTTAGCTCAGGCTAAGTAGGAATATTACAGTTGGCCTGTGAGTGTACAAGTTGAAGTCTTTGTGGGCTCGCATAGTCATAAATAGGGCAAGTGACTAGTGGAGCGGTCAAGAAGAGCTTCGCGCAGCTAAGGTGGCGGGTTCCTCACCGTGCATCTCACGGTGCCCATGTAGCCCAGAAAGTGCTACCACAGCTCCTCAAACAGCACAGATGCCCATTCCACCAACTATTAGATAGGAGGGAGACGACGAAACCAACCCACTATAAGGATTGACGTCAGCCAACCGGCTGACCAATCAGAAGGGCTTCGGGGGCTGAGGTCTTGATCCGCTAAGGGGTTTTCGACCCAACGAAAGGCCCATGGGGACCAATCATCCTGTAATTGAGCATGAAGCAACGTGGAGGTAATAAAGGTAAGGTAACAGTCCAGGTATGAAAACAATACTGCGTGTCGAGCACGTGGCCTCTCACCCACCCGGTCGTCATCGGCTAATTCCCTTGCGCCACGTGTCTTCCCGCTGACATCCTCATGACATCAGCCCTCCAGTTTTCACCACCGTTCTTACCCTAAAAGGAATATTTTTCCCTCGGTTTTCTCTGTCGACCATTATTTCTTACCATTTACAGTTCTTACCAAGCTGAGCACCCAGGTAAAAATTCACAGTCTGTGCAGCTCTTTCCTCATGTGGCTCTCGTCACCTCAAGAATCTAGTCTATCCCCTACTATTTTCTTTTACTATTTGTTTAATTATGGTTGAAAAGATGAAGAAAAACGCTCCCAAAACCCCACAAGCCCAAGAGGCCAGAGCCATCCCTGGTCCTGAACCACTCATGGACTCTCAAGCCCAGTTTTGTGACACCATTTACCCTTTCAATTTATCCAACATGCGGTATGAGCTTCTGGGCTAAAAATGGCAGGGTGAGGACTTGTTTAGGGTTCTTGACTCAGGGCTTTACCACCAGATTCCCCCATATGTTCATCACTTCCCTGAGTTTATAACCTGGCTGGTTAAGGCTTACATTGAGCGAAATGGTATATTTCTTTCCGCACAAGGACTAAGATTCTTGAAATCACCCCTTAGCTGATTAGGAAAGCCCTATGCTATCCTCCTTCTCACGACTATGTCAAATTCACTAAGGTGACCCTCATGGGCCACTTCTCAAGCCTTCCTATCGAGAAGAAAAGGGGTTTCCTTGAGCCAATTATCACATCTCACAGGTCTTCTCTCCCACCCTCTGAGACATTCCCTCTTTCAATCTTCTGTGAAACCATCAAGCCCATCCTAACAGTCATTTTGGGTATGTTAGGGTTGGACAATGTGGGTTGGCTAACTAACGCCTGCCTAGGGTTCCTAGACCTCATCATGCAGCCTGGGATTCTGCTTGAAATTCCCACCTTCCTGGCCTCTGCCATCCAAGCTCAATTCCAAGACCTATCAACTTCAAGTTGTTTTAGGTACTATTCTTTGGTGTTCTATTTGTTCCTGTTCATGCAAGTAGACAAGTTCGAGGGCTTAGGCCTATACAAGTTCTTTAAGAAAGGTGCAGAGCTAAAATCCATTTTTGAATTGACCCTCTCAATTCGCCAACACCCCAAAGGAAGGGGATACACTAAATTCATCACGAATTTCATGTCCAGGGCCTATGAAATTATACATGGTAACCCTCCACCTAGGATTTTTCTTGAACAGAAGGAGCTACTCTAGTTCAGTGAGATAGAATGTTTTAAGGACTATTATTTATTTGAGAATCACACTGAAATCTAGGTTTATGGTTATGAAATTCCTCCTTTCCATCTGCCAGCTTTCATGCCCATGAGAATTTTCACCCTCGAGTTCATCAGGTAAGTCCTGAGCGCAGACCAAACTCATTTTTTTCCCCCGAAGAAGGGATATATTTTAAAGCTCCTGAGTGTGGTAGGGTCATTTACTATCATCTCAAGGCATGCACTTCCCCTAACTGAGGGGCTGCTGCAGAAGATGAATTTCCTACAAGGGGATGTATGGCGCTATGACCCTAAGGGATTCATTGCGCACATAAGGAAGAAGATTAAGTCTTTGACATATGAACATGAGCCTAAACCTCTAGTAGAATGGAAAGCTAACTCTGATTCATGACCTTTGGATATAGATATGGAGGCTGACTCCCCAACTGCTGAAGGGAGCTCCAGAGGAGACAATGCACATAACGAGATGGAGGTCCAGGACCAGGAAATTTATTGAAATGTACATGATTTTATGGATGTGGAAGAGAAGGGCCACATCAGAAAAAATCAAAGAACATAAGGACCTGAAGGACAGGTCATGGAGAAACTTGGCGAGGTGGTCTCGAAATATATTAGTCAGGGGAAAGATAGGTCGAGATTTCGAGTGTCTTTAGACTCTGCCTCCTCAAAGCCACCTTCAGAATATTCACAGATAGTCACCCCCAAGGAGGGTCTTTCAGAAAGGGATATTGGATCAAGAATGGACTGGCCATTGGGAGAACAAATTGAAGCAAAGAACCAGTCAGGCAGGGAAAGGTTGAAGGCAGAGCTTGCCCAGTATGTAGATAGGCACCATACCAGGCTTTTGACAGCTCTTGAAGTGGAAAAAAACCAGTTGGTAGTTGTAGTGCAGCACTCATCTCCTCACCCTTTGCCTCCTGGTTCCCAGTATAAGGCCTTGGAAATGATACTCGAGCTGGCTTCCATTCCATTGGCTGAGAAGTTAAATCTACATAAGGCTATTGGATAGATGCTACATAATGAGGTGTTGAAGCACACTCTTGCTTTGGAGAAAGCTCAAATCCAGCTGGGTAAGATGGAGGCTACCCTGAAGAGAGAAAGGGTGAATTCAAAGGCCCTTTTCAAGCAGTTGGTGGAATACAAAAAAATGATAAGTAGTAAAGGCTGAGATCAGAACATAGCCATACAAACTTTGCTGCAGAAGAAAGAGTTGGAATTGAAAGGGCTATAACGCAAGTTAAATATTCCCGACTCAGAGCACATTCAAAAAACTGAGTTGGTTCAATTCGATAAGGATAAGGAAGCCCTCTCAGAGATGCTCATCCAGAAGGATGAGGAGATAACGGAACAGAACCAGAGGATGGTTGAGCTCCAATAGGTGCAAGACAGTCATGTTTGTCTGATTCAAGTGCCTGAGGACCCATAGAATCCTTTGGAACACTTGACCAAGGCCATGGAAGAGTTGAAGGTTTCGGAAGATGAAACCCGGACCATGTGCAAATTATTAGAGGAAGCAAAGGTTTCTCTGGAAGAAAAGGAAAGTACGATCTCGTCCCTGCAAAAAGAAATGGATACTACTCATAGGGAATCCCAGGATTTGAACAAATCATTCAAGGACTCAAAGGCGCAGCTCAAAGGAAATATGTCCTTAGTAGAGACCAGACAGATGATCTAGAGTGAAATTATCAAGGAAGTAAAGTACCACTGGGAATACATCACATTGATAAATGATAAAAAGAATGCTATCTGTGATTTCAAGGTGTAGCTGGATGCAGGTCGCCGAGAGGGAAATGAGAATGTGTTGATCATGCGTGGATACATCCAGTTCATCAATGAGCTCCCCACTGAGGAATTTGGCATGTGCGGAGTGATCGACCATTTTAGAATGGTGGTGGAAATCATGAAGATGATACAGAAGGAGGATGCACGCGTAAAGGCAGCTGGTTATTTTGGGATAGTTACCAGAGAGGTGGAAGTGTTTGATCATGAGTGGAATAAAGTGGTAGAGGCAGGATTTCTAGCTTTTTGGGGCCCTTTAGGCATGCTTCTCCCTTGGGAAACATATGTGCAAAGGATGACTGAGATCAAATGCAGGGTTGACTCGGCTCTCGAGAAAGTCTTAAGGCCGAGACCTTGGTGGCATCCCTCTGCAAGGAATTTTTGATACTTTCCAAGGTTACATAGTTTTTCTCTACCAACCTTGATTACTCATAACTGACTCAATTTCGTGCATTGTTTTAACTTTTCATCTCTTCACCCTTACCCTCATATATTATATGGAAGAGGTGTTACGAGCATGCGCATCCACGAGTTGGGTCCACTTCACAATTGAGGGTGCCTCTTTCATCTCACCGTTTTGGTTCTTCTTCCACTCCAATGCGGCCACGCACTTCGGGACCTTCTGCTACCCCGCAATGTAATAGATGAATATTTTGAGATTCGACCCACGTGGCCTATAGTTATTTTGTTTTTATTTACTTTTCAGTTATGATGTTTAACTGGTGAAATCACAATTTCACACCTGCTGTTGTTATTTTATGTTACGAGAGCATTTCTCATAGAACGCAACAGTGGAACCATATTATTTTGATTTTGATGTATGTACGGGCATATCAAGAAAGAATATACGGCTAAGAGCACATAGAAGAAACTCTATATGTAGGAAATTTAGACAAAATGAAAGGGTTCAATATTTTGTGGAAACTTTTGGGTCCATACTGTGTAGTCTTTCATGTAATGTTATTTTGAGCTCTGAAATGCATATTTTGGAGAATTGTTTTTGAAGGCTAATTTATAAAACGAATTTATCTACGATTGGATTCAAATTGGGTTAATGAGCAATATGTATGTTCTTATCTTATATTTTTTTAAGAGTTTCCATTTTCTAATTTGATCTTCCAATGTATCATGTGTGAAATGATGGGTGTAAATGATTTAATTCATGAATTTGTATACGTTCTCGTTGAGGAAATAAGACACTCATTTGTTAAGTTACTCTTCATCCTTAATATTTCTCTCTGTGAGACTCAATATTCATCAATCCCTCACCTGCCACCTCTCTTCCAAATTCTCAGAAGGCTGGATTCTTATCACAAATAAGCCCACCTCTTCATAATTTCTCCTCCCGATTCCTCTAAATTATAGCCACATTATTTTCAAAGGTATTTCATTATTCCTTCACTTGGCCCATTTGAAGCATATTATACGCATCCAACCCCAAAGCCCATTTCGAGTGTTGATTAGTTCGCCTGAAGCTTAGTACCAAGATTTATTATATGTCCTGAACCACAGTCCCGTGAATTCTAAATGAATATACATTCAGAGGAGACTCTAGATAAATGAATTTAAACCCTCTGATTTTAAGATGTCCTAGGCACTGGTTTTTAGCAACTCAGGGTTATCTCTAGGAGTGACAACACAACATGTCGAAGGCTTTCTGGTATTTTCCTCCCCACTAAAAGACTTGCTTCACACTTGTCAAAGTATGTAATGGTGTTTTAATGAATGAGAAGTTAGTGATAAATTTTGTCCAATATTGGGTTTCTACCAAAAAGCTCCAAACTTCTATGACATTGTTGGGTTTAGGCCAATTCATAATAACATCAACTTTTGAGGGATTAATCTTTAATTCACCCCCTCCTACATTATGACCCAATAAACAAAATAGGTTTTCCCAAATTCACATTTATACATATTCAAATAAAACTTCTCTTTTTTCAAGACATCTAAAACTTGTTTTACATGCTTGACATGCTCTTCACAAGTATTACTGAAAATCATAATATCATCTACGTAGACCATGAAAAAATAATCAAGGAATGGTCTCAACACATAATTCATAACGCTCATGAATGTTGCAGGTGCATTGCAAAGCCTAAATGACATACTAATCATTCAAACAAACCTTTTTTTGTCTTGAAAGAAGTTTTCCAAATATCATCTTCAACAACACTTATCTGATGATAATCGCTTCTGAAATCTAACTTCGTAAAGTAGACAAATTCCTTTAACTAGTCTAGAAAATCATCAATGTGAGGAAGAGGATAGTGATTCTTTGCCATGAAAGCTTGAAAATCCACACACATGTGCCATGTACCATATTCTTTGGAACCAAGACAATATGAGACCCACAAGGAGATGTGCTAGGCCTGATGACCCCTTTGTCAAGCAGCTCTTGAATTTGCTTCTTGATTACTGCATTCTCCAAAACTGACAATTAGTATACATAACAATATTTGCAAGTGGTGCATCCCGCTACAAGTTAATATAATGTTGGATTCCTATTTTAGGAGGCAATCCTTCAGGTTCCTGAAACATCTTGTCATAAGTGTTAACAACTTCAACAAGTTCGTGCTTGAGTTTTGAATCACATATTTTGAAAGCTTAAGATTTAGCAATATCTTTAGCTTTAATCATAAAAAAAACAAAATTCTTACTAGAATTCACAAGAGATAAGTTCATTTTCTTGTGATGTGTTCTAACAATATACTCAACTCCATCTTTAAAAATATGATATTTTTTCTCATGGCGATAGAATATATCTTTTTGGTTATACAAGTATCGACTCCCTAAAACAATTCCACAAATATCAAGTGGTACAACATCAAGCTCTATCCCATCAATAAAATTAGTGTTGATGGAGAATTAAGTTTAAATTTTCTTGTCACTTGTAATTTAGCATAGTTACACATACCTAACCCAAAGGGTAATGTTTAGTATGAGGTGTAGTTTCTAGAATAAGTTTCTTGAAAATTTCTTCAGAGATAATATTGACTTGGGATCCACTATCAAACAATGTATCAACTTTTGTATGTTTTATAATGTCCTTGATATGAAAAAACTCACTTCTTTATTTATAATTTCGAGATTCAATAAGCTTACTAGAAGAACTAGTACTTGAATTAGAAGTTACACTTTTCATTCCCATGGTTGTGATTTTGATTTCATCACCTGAATCAGATCCTAGATCTTGTTGAGTTGTAGCAGCAATCTTTTGTTTCCCCTTGTTATTGAACTTCTTCAGTCTCATTTCTAGATGCAATTTCCAACAATGGTCTTCATCATGGCCTTATTTTGAACAATATTTATAGGTAATTTTCTCCCCCCTTTATAAACCATAGCATTCTTTTTTCCTTTGCCTTTGAACTTCCCCTTTCCTTCATCTCCAGTTTTGAAAGGTTTCTTGCTAGTCTCTTGAGGAATATTCTTCCCTCTTGATTCTAAATGAGTTGCCTGAACACACACTTCATCCAGATTGGTGGGATTAAACATAAGTATAGTATGTCTCAAATAGCTATGTAATACACCTATGTATTTAAGGAGAGTATCTTCTGAAGACAAATCAACACCCAAGATTAGATCTCTTCTTCTAAATTCTTGTGTGTAACTTTGGACACTCTGACCTTTAGCTTGTCTAAAAATTTTCCAATCCACAATTTCTTTTTCAATGTAAGCTAATGGATAAAATTTCCTTCTTAATGCAGCTATAAAATCATTCCAAGAAGAGATAATTTTACCACTTTTGTTCAAATACTCTTGCATTCTGGCCTCCCACCAGATGAGGGTTGCACTTTCCAAGTGAAGAGAAGCAAGTTGGGTCTTTGTAACATGATCATGAATTTTTTGAATCCTACAATAGAATTAAATTTGACGAACCCAATTACCCAAATTTTCAACATTCACTTACCCATTGTACATAGGAAATTCAAACTTGATATCAAGCTTAATCAAAGGAGACTTAGTGTGTCATTTTAAAGATGGAGGAGGAGTAGGTATATGAGATGAAGGAGGTGAAGAAGGAGGTGAGGGTGGAGGTGTAGATGGAGGTGAAGGAGGAGGTGGGTATGGAGGATTGCTTCTATCACCACCATTACCCTTTAGATGATTTGAACTTTCTCCTTGCAACCTTGTTGTCCTCTATTTTTAGAACACATTCACCATCTCAGACATATCATAGAAAGCCTTTCTAAAATATCTCTTGTCTTGATACATCAGCTCTTATCCTTCTTCATGTGCCATGGTTGCTGGAGTTTCTAGAGTTTGTGACCTCCATTGAAGGTTTGGTTATTCAAGCACTCCTTCTCCTTTTCTCAATTTAGACCTTGTAATTGTTCAATAAAACACTTGTAAAAACTGTCATCCCTTCAAAACAACCATGCTCTGATACCAAATTGATCTAAAATTAAAAATTGAAGGTTTCTTGTAAAATTTTGCAAGCTAGTTTATGTCTTATGGACAATGCATAAAAATAACAAAAGCACATAAACTTAATAAACTTAGTTAAGTTTTCCAAACTTAAATAGTGAAAAATAGACAACATGTAGCATCACAAAATAATGCTTTGATGACAGAGTTCACCCCTTTTGGCTACAACTCCAGGTCCAGCTTCCAATGTTGGCCCTCTAAATTACATGCTCAGATGTCAAATTACATCAACATATAATGCTCAAATAAAAAAAATAACATTGTCATTATGTCCATAACACCTAAAACCCTTGTGTAGGCTCTTCTTGGGCTCAAAAAGGTTGAAAAATGGCCAATTTAGGCCTCTTTCTTCATTTCCTTACTAAATATTCTGCAAAATTGACCTTATGTCAAAACTGGCAATGAATTTTGCCTTTAGCGGATATGCAAAGCGACAATTCGAGTGCGATCGACAACAATTCTATTGGGTATGTGTTATATTCTTTCCACAACTAGCCCCACGCGTTGTACGTTACGTCGGGCACAGCAGGGGGGTCACAAGGGGGGAGGCAGCCCCCACTGTTGGGGTCCAGGGCAGCGCCCCGGCGAAAATTTGTTTGGTGTGCGGACCCACTCATAGGCAAACCTGCCCATGGTTTTGTGCATGGTTTTACACATGGTCTTGGGGTATGATGGTTTTCGGCCCCTGGTATTTTGTAGATCCGGTCAAGGGAACTACGGTTATGTTCTAATCCAGGGTTAATGGATTAGGGTTTATGTATGCTTCGGCATGTATATATATGTGTTGTAACACTAAAAGGAATATAATGAAAAATCAAGCTGGTCGTCCCGATTTGGGATCCAGGGGAAAAATCTCTGTGTTTATCTGTTTTATGTTTTATGCTCTTGCTATTGTTTATTTTCTGTTATAAGATTCGTGCGTAGATAATTTCTGTTCAGGGTTAAAACCTACATTTGGTATCAGAGCTGTTTCGGCTTCAAGGGGACGCCTTTGTTGTTGAGGGTTTTTTGCTCGGGCCTGTGGTAGACCCTGTGCAGTGGGAGATCTGCGGGATCGATTCTTGCGGTGAAAGAATATGGCGAGCAACGGAAAGATAGAGATCGAGAAATTTAATGGTCAGAGTTTTGAGTTGTGGAAGCTCAAGATGGAGGATCTGCTGGTGGATAAAGATCAGTGGATCGCGGTAGATCTAGGTACTAAACCAACGGCAATGTTAGATGAAGACTGGAAGAAACTGGATCGGAAGGCTAAGAGCACAATACGGTTGTGTGTCTCAGATTCAGTATTGTTGAATGTATCTGGGGAAGCTACGGCGAAGAATTTGTGGGAAAAACTTAGGACTTTGTACCAATCTAAGTCTCTGGTGAATAAGTTGTTCCTGCGGAAAAAGCTGTATAACCTGAGGATGAAGGATGGAGACTCGGTGACAGAGCATCTGAACGCCTTCAATACTGTGGTAAGTCAGCTGTCATCTGTTGATATTAAAATCTCAGATGAAGATAAGTGCATCATTTTTTTGTGTTCTCTACCAGACTCGTGGGATAGTCTGGTTATTGCAATAGGTAGCAATACAACTACCTTGAATTTTGATGATATTGTCTCAGCCTTGCTGTCGGAGGAAATGATACGGAGAAATACGGAGGGCCAGAATGGAGATGCCTTATCTGTATGAGGAAGGTCCCAAAATAGAAACAAGAATAAGGTTTCGAGTGGGAGATCTAAATCTAGAGGGAGATCTAAATCTCCTGGAAAGTTTGTAAAGGTGTGCTGGAAATGCGGAAAGGAAGGGCACTACAAAAAGGAATGCAGATCTAAAGCTCTTGAGAAAGGAAAGGGATCCGATGATGCTCCTTCTGCAGAGGCAAAAACCACCTCGGATGAAGGTGGGGATGTGTATTTGGCTTCTTCTTCAAATACACATGTAGATCATGATTCATGGTTGTTTGACTCAGGTGCATCCTTTCACTTCACTCCCCATAGGGAGTGGTTCTGCGAGTATGAGAAATATGATGGTGGTGATGTCTTCCTAGGGGATGATAGGAAGGCCAGAATCATCGGACGTGGAAAGGTCAAGCTGAAGCTGCAAGGTGGAAGGATTAGAACACTTCCCGGTGTTCTGCATATTCCTGCATTGGCCAGACATTTGATTTCTGTAAGCAAGATGGATGATGCAGGTGTAAAAACAGTGTTCGAGAAAGATGCCTGCAAGATGGTTCGGGGAGCACTGGTATTAATGCGGGGAGTTCGGACTGGAACTCTGTACAAGCTACAAGGTAGCACTGTTATTGATGGGTGTAACAATTCTATGGTTCCTGAAAGTGGAGCAGAAAGCCTAGCTGTCTCTAGAGAAAAGACCATGCTATGGCATCAAAGGCTTGGACATATTGGAGAGAAGGGCCTTCGGATACTGCATAGAAATGGTATGGTAGAAGGTATGTCTAATTTCTCTCTGGATTTCAATTTTTGTGAACATTGTGTATATGGGAAGCAGAATCGGGTGAGTTTTCCTTCTGGTGCTAAGAGGGCGAACAAGATATTAGAACTTGTGCACAGTGATGTGTTTGGACCTGTGTCAGTTCCATCACTGGGAAAGTCTGTGTACTGTGTTTCATTCATAGATGACTTCTCAAGGAATACATGGATATATTTCTTGAGGAAGAAATCTGAAGTCTTTGACAAATTTAAAGAATTTAAGGCTCTGGTGGAAAACCAGACAGAGAAGAAGATAAAGGCATTGAGGACAGATAATGGTGGGGAATTCTGCAAGAAGGAATTTGAAGAGTTCTGTAAGAAGTGTGGTATAGCACGGCAGAAGAATACTCCATACACACCTCAGCAAAATGGAGTTGCAGAAAGAATGAACAGAACGTTGATGGAAAAGGCAAGAAGCATGCTCAGTGGTACCGGGTTAGGACAAGAGTTCTGGGCAGAGGCAGTGGAGACTGCATGTTACTTAGTTAACAGATCACCTTCATCAGCGTTGGAGGATAAGACGCCACATGAGGTATGGACTGGTAAGAAACCTTCTCTTTCACATCTAAGGGTATTTGGATGTGATGCATATGTACATGTTCCAAAGGAGAAAAGGACCAAGTTGGATAATAAATCTGAAAGGCGCATCTTTATTGGGTATAAGGATGGTTTAAAGGGTTACAAGCTTTGGAACCCAGAAACAAGGAAGGTTGTGTACAGCCGAGATGTGGTGTTTAGAGAAGTGAAAGATGTTGTTAAACATGAAGTCCTACCAAAGGAACCCGAGAAGATAGAGTTTGAGCTAAAGGAGGATGAATCAGACTCTACAATAGAAGAAGACTCAGAAGATGAAGAGCCACAAACTCCAGCTTTGAGAAGATCAGTTCGGGAAAGAAGGCAACCAGAAAGGTATAGTCCATCTGCTTTATGTTCAGGTTTTGCCTTAACTATAACTAATGATGATCCCAGAACTGTCAGGGAGGCAGTAGATTCAGAGGATGGAAAACTCTGGAAGGAGGCCATGGTTGTTGAAATGGCATCCTTGCATAAAAATGAGGCATGGGATTTGGTGGAGTTGCCGGCTGGAAGGAAGCCCATCGGGAGAAAATGGGTGTTTAAGAAGAAGATGAATGTAGAAGGCAAGGTGGAGAAATACAAAGCTCGGTTGGTAGCAAAAGGTTATTCCTAGGTGCCGGGAATTGATTTTGGTGATATTTTTTCTCCTGTTGCCAAGGTTACTTCTATTAGATTACTTTTATCTGTTGCTGCTGCATTTGATTTTGAGATAGAACAGATGGATGTGAAGACAGAATTTCTTCACGGGGATCTAGAAGAGGAGATCTACATGAAGCAACCTGAAGGCTTTATGGTGAAGGGTAAGAAAGAACTGGTATGCAGGTTGAAGAAGTCTCTGTATGGGTTAAAACAGTCACCAAGGATGTGGTATCAGAAATTTGATACCTATATATGAGGACTTGGATTCACCAGAAGCAAGGAGGATCATTGTGTTTATTTTAAATTAATTGGTGACCGTGTTATTTATTTGGTCTTGTATGTGGATGATATGTTGTTGATTGGAAATGACAAAGAAATTATCCAAGACTTGAAGACCCAGCTATTCTCCAAATTCGACATGAAGTATCTTGGTGTTGCAAACTATATTTTGGGCATGGAAATTAAGAGAGATCGGGCAAAGAGAAAGCTCTAGTTAAACCAGAGGAAGTATGTCGAAACTATATTGCATAGGTTCAATATGCAGGATAGTAAACCAGTGAATGTTCCTATTCCTGCAAGTGTAAAGCTGTCTGCTGAACAGTTTCCCAAGACACAAGAAGAAGAGGAGTATATGTCTCGTGTTCCATATGCAAGTGCAGTGGGTAGCCTGATGTATGCAATGGTCTGTACTAGACCAAAAATTTCACATTCAGTGGGAGTATTGAGCAGGTTTATGTCAAACCCAAGAAAGGAGCATTGGACAGAAGTGAAGCGGGTTTTCAGATATTTACGTGGCACTAGTGATTATGGCTTGTGCTACCAAGGAAGACCAAGATTGGAAAGAATGTTAGACATTCGTGGTTTTTTTGATGCAGATTGGGCTAGAGATCTATACCAAAGAAGATCTACAAGTGGGTATGTGTTTAGCCTATTTGGAGGCGCAATCAGTTGGATGAGTAAAAGACAGTCTGTAGTGGCTCTTTCAACTACAGAGGCAGAATACATAGCAGCCACTCATGCAAGCAAGGAAGCAATTTGGTTGCATAGATTGTGTTCAAGTATGGGGTTGGTACAACAAGCTATAAGGATAGACTGTGATAGCCAAAGTGCAATTTTCTTGGCTAAGAACCCTGCTTATCATTCAAAGACAAAGCACATTGATGTTTAATATCACTTTGTTAGAGATATGGTTGAGGCTAAAAGGGTGTTGCTGGTAAAGGTGGACACTTTGAAGAATGTTGTAGATGCATTGACGAAGTCTGTGAGCACTCAGAAGTTCTCTTGGTGTAGAGAAACAATGGGTGTTGAAGAATTGGCCCAATGACTAAGCTCTCCTGTGGCCCCCTGTGGAAAAAAAACAACAAGTGGGAGAATGTTGGGTATGTGTTATATTCTTTCCACGACTACCCCACGCGCTGTACGTTGCACCGGGCGCAGCAGGGGGGTCACAAGGGGGGAGGCAGCCCCCACTGTTGGGGTCCGGGGCAGCACCCCGGCAAAAAAATTTTTGGTGTGCAGACCCACTCATAGGCAGACCTGCCCATGGTTTTGTGCATGGTTTTGCACATGGTTTTGGGGTATGATGGTTTTCGTCCCCTGGTATTTTGTAGATTTGATCAAGGGAACTACGGTTATGTTCTAATCCAGGGTTAATGGATTGGGGTTTATGTATGCTTCGGCATGTATATATATATATATGTTGTAACACTAAAAGGAATATAATGAAAAATCAAGCTGGTCGTCCCGATTTGGGATCCAGGGGAAAAATCTCTGTGTTTATCTATTTTATGTTTTATGCTCTCGCTATTGTTTATTTTCTATTATAAGATTCATGTGTAGATCATTTCTATTCAGGGTTAAAACCTACAAATTCCGTTTAAAAAGGTGCAAATAGTCAGATGATTAAATGATGCAATAGGGTCGCGCCCCTATTCCTCCACCCCCGGGTCGATCGTATGGAATCCAATGTGACATGGGGTACAGGAAAGAGGCGACATGCCTACTTATCCTCTGATCCTAGTCACATAACCGTTAAAATTACCATGGGCAGGGTACCACGTACCCATTCCTCTGCATATTTTTCTGACGATTATATGCATTTCATGGAAACGGGCCAGGGGACCAACTCCCTACCCTTTCCCCCTTCCACCATGGTTATGCATTGTGTAATATAACCATGCCCCCCCCCCTCTAAATGCGCCAACCATTCAATGATAACATAAATTTTTAGACCATGGTTTAATAAGTAACAACGATGGTGTATTGGTAGTGTGTTGGTCTGTGTTGTCGGAGGTCTCGGGGTCAAACACTATCGAGGTTGGTCACTCCATAACCATAATTTCGGTGCCAAAACCATATCCACATGGCATATTTTTCTAGGGCCACGTGTCAGCCATTGATTGGGCCACATGGTGGCTTGCGATTGGTTTAACACGAATCACCACCAACCAATACAAACTCGCAAAATTCCAAGTACAATCATGCCATGTATCGCATCTTGATTGGCTCGTATGAAAACCTTACTATACAGTCACATGTTGATGTCAGCGCCACATCATGATACGATCTGCCAAGTCAGCTGAGTCAACCCTACAAGTTTACTTTTTAATTGTTTGTCAAAAAAATCAGAACACCATAAATTTCTCATATGGCGTTGGATTAAGGCAATTCAAGCGTCGTTGGAATCAGAACAGAAAGATCTACAATTTAGCGCTAGTTTTGGGATAATTTGAGCACTTTGATTTTTTAGCGTAATTTTTATCCCTTGGATCATTATGTCAACATCATATTGGGAATTCAATCTCATTTTGTTCATGATTGAAACAAAATTTATGTATTTTTGATGCATTGGAATATTAAAAACATATCATTTTACTTTGTCTTGCAAAAAACTATATGGAAAGCCCACCTTGTTCAACATCGGGTGTACAAAGACCAAGGATTATTTCACAGGTTGCATCTGATACAAGTCACCACGCGTTATCAAATCAACATGTCCAAAGTATTTTGTAGGGGTATGTTTTATTTCACACAATTGTTTATCAATATGGTACAAAAGTATAGAGCCAAAAAGAGAAACCTCGTTAATTAGCACAACACGAAGATGTTCAAAGTGATGTGACAATGTATCCATTTTTATATTATTTAAAGGAAAGTATTCATATTTTTTTAAAGGCATGGAAAATGCAGAGTTCAATGTGACACCACCAGCATTGAAATTTTATCTTCATATATAATTTGTTACGACTCAATTTAATTTAAGTTGATCGCATTCAATTCTATTATTGTACATCCTTACAAGAGATTGGAAAATTTCTTTTGCAGTAAATGTCTTTCCAGTGTCTGCACCTTCAGTCCAAAAAAGATATATAGGTGCCGAGGGAGCCTGTCGTTTTATACTCAAGATATATTTTACTATTGTTGTTTGTTCTTTATACAATTGTCTTCTTATACTATAGAATTTTGTGTCCCTTAGCATATGTGGTTATTTTACAATATGATAAGGTCGATCAACTGATGTTTTTATGTGTTTCATTCTATGAAAGTAGTGGAGGTAAGCATCAATATTTTACTCTTCATATTGTCAACTTTTTTTCAATAAGAGGCCATTGGAAATTGAATTGTTTTCTTCCATTACATCTCTATTGAAATCTCCACAATTATTCAGTTCAACAATGTTTGATGTGTCATCAAGGTTTTCATGTGCTTTAGGAATTGTATAAGTGAAGATTTGTTCATCTTGTCTTATGGTTTCTTTTAGGCTCAAATAGGAATTCATCCAAGTAGAATACATATGTTTAAAAATATATTCATCAAGCCTAAATGGGACATATAACATCAATTTTTCTTGATAATTATTTTTTAGGTCCTTATGTTCACTATATCTCATGAATCTGATGACATATGGCACACCACCATGTTTTTTTTTTCTTTTTTTGTATAGCTCGATGCAAACTCTATTAAAAAAATGTGTTCAATGACTAAAGGTCATTGCAAGTAATAATCAATGAGTGAAGCATAAAATACATCCTCTAAATAATTTGCTTCTTGTTGCATTTTTTTTTTTTCATTTGAGGATAGACACTTATTGGTATTTGGGAGAAGTATTAATGAATATACATTTTTCTGAACACCTAGACAAAGGAAGGGAAAAAACCATATACACAGCCTATTTTGCAGACATTTGTTGCAAGTTTAGAAAATATTTTCCAAGAGAGGATTTTTTTTTTTTGGTTGCGACTATATGGAAATGAAAGGTGTGCATCCCTCGGTTTGTACTCATCATATCTACATCAAAGAGGGATGCAAGACTATGTGTAAACCTCAAAGGAGGATGAATCCAACTATCAAGTATATTGTGAAATTGGAATTACAAAATCTGTTGGAAGCAGGATTCATATACCCTATTTCAGATAGTGAGTGGGTGTCCCCTCTTGTCATATTCTCTAAGAAAAATGGGAAGTGGAGGATTTTTGTTGATTACCGAGAGCTTAACAAGGTTATAAAGAAGGGCCATTTCCCCTTGCCTTTCATTGACTAAGTCCTAGATGGCCTTACAGGCAAGAGATTGTTTTCCTTCCTAGATGGATTTAGTCGGTACAACCAAATACAGATCAGCCCCGAGGACCACGACAATACCACATTCACATGTCCATGGGGTACCTTTTCCTATAGATTCCTTCCATTCGGTTTGTGTAATGCTCCTGCTACCTTCCTAGAGGGAAGTTATGAGTATCTTTGTTGACCTTGGTCATGACATTGTTGAGTAATACATGGATTACTTCACTCCTTATGGATGTGATTTCCAGGAAGCTCTTTCTGAGATGAATATTTCACTAAGTCATGAGAAATGTGATTTTTTTATGAATGCAAGAACTTTTCTAGGTCATTCCATATCTAAGGAAGGGATACAGGTTGACCCCAAAAAAATTTCTATCATTAAATGATTACATATCCCTTAAAAACAAAGGGATGTCAGAAGCTTCCTTGGATTGGTTAGGTATTATAGAAGGCTCATTAAGGACTTCAGTAATTTGGCTTCAACCTTGTTTGGACTACTGGTTAAAGACTCATAATTCTATTGGACAGATAAATTTCAAGAGGCCTTTGAAGTACTAAAAGAGAAGTTGACCAGTGTAGCCATTCTTAGGGGTCCCAATTGGGAATTTCCTTTCCATGTCCACACAGTTGCATTAGATAAGGTTGTAAGAGAAACCTTAGGAAAAGTGGAATACAAATTACCCTATGTTATCTATTTCATCAATAAGTACCTTTCTAAGGCTTAACTAAATTATACAAACACTATAAAAGAACTCTTGGCTATTGTACACTCTATGAATAATTTTAGGCACTATATCACTAGATATCGAACTTTATTCACACTGATCATGCAACAATTACGTATTTGATGAATAAAACTGATGTCAATGCTAGGATAATTAGATGGTTTTTATTATTGCAACAATTTGATCTGACCATAGTTTATACGCTAGGGAAGGAGAATGTGGTTGCAAATTTTCTGTCAAGACTGACTCTGCCTACAGGAAATTAGGAGATGGTAGATTATCAACTTCCATATGAACACCTATTTTCTATATTTGTTCTCTCCCCTTAGTTTGATGATATGGAAAATTACTTGGTTGCTGGGAGATTCCATCCTAATCTATCCTTCAGGGAGAAGAGAAAGATTATTAGAAAGAGTGCCCCTTTCACTTGGACTGGGGGAAATCTCTTCAAGTTGGCGATATATTAGATATTGAGAAGATGTGTGAGGGAGGAGGAGGTCTTTGACATCCTCTCATCATTCCATGATGGACCTTGTGGGGGCCATGTTTCTACTAAAAGGACAACCTTCAAAGTCCTACAAGTTGGTTACTACTGCCCTATTGTACACCAAGGTGCAAGAAGGTACACCACGAGGTGTGATCAGTGTCAGATGATGGGCAAGCCTACACCCAAGGATGAGAATCCCCTGCAACCTCAAGTGACTTTGGAGCCATTTGATAAATGGGGCATGGACTTCATTGGGCCCACTGATCCCCATTCTTGGAAAAAGAAGTACATCATTATGTGCACTGATTACTTGACCAATTATGTTGAAGAAAAGGCAGTAAAGGAAGAAATTATGTAGGAAGTGGTTGAATTATTGAAGGATAAAATATTTTACAAGTTTGGATTTCCAAGGGATTTGGTCATCAAACAAGGAACACAATTCACATCAAATTTGATCAAAGACATCATATAGCAACACCACATCAAGCACAAGAAATCCACTTCCTATCACGCTTAGGAAAATTGGAAAGTGGTGGTCACAAACAGAGCCTTGGAGAAAATTTTGACAAATTTTGTTAGCAGTAGCATAAATTATTGGGCATACAAACTTATAGAAGCCACTCGGGCCTAAAATCCCACTTGAAAGACCACCAATGTATTTACCCGATTTGAATTTTCCTAAGGAAAGAAGGCCCTATTTTCCATTGAATTTTAATATAATACCCTAAGGATGGCAGCTCAGTTATACTTAGACCTCAATGTAGCGCAGCAGGAGAGTTTGCTTAATGTAATGATCCTTTTTCAGGAATTTCAGCAATATCTCCAATGAGGACGCTGTATAAGGAAACCAGTGAAAAAATAACGCAGTCTAGGGCTTCGATCCTCTAAAATATGTTGTATTTAACTTAAATATAGAATTCCATCATAAACAAATAACTCTAGCTACATTAAACAGATCTCCCCAACTCAAATATGCTAAAAAGCACCACAACCCCAATACTTCATAAAATAGAAATGTCGAAGGTAGAAACAGCGTTATTTTTGTTATAAAAACTACAGAAATGGATGGAATAACATATATCTGGAGCTTTCATTCATTATATAATCAGAAATGAGAGGATTAACCTCTTTTATAAACACATTGGGACCTCCCGACAAGGGTTCCCGGCAAAATAGCAACACAAGATACAGCACTGCAGAAAATAACGTTGTACCCAGCAAATCTATATTGAAAAATATATGATATGATCTGAACTGGACACACAATACAAGAATTTTCCCAAATCCTTCCTCAATAGATCTCTTGGAGTGGAAATAGCCTCCTCCTCTCCTGAAACAAGCACAAATTGGATAGATGCAACCCCAGCTACTGCAGTTGCTGCAAAAATAACGCATTCACTGGAAGTGACTGTGCTGTCAAGGTTAGAGGATGGTTCTCCTCAAGATGGATGATGATAATTGAGCTCAAGACCTCCTCCTTAGCTCTCCCAATCAACTACATCAATGATAAAGATAGAATTCCTATATTAGAACCCTTGCACTAACAGTGCTGCAACTCCGGCTAAACAGTTGAAGCTTGCAATCAGTCATAAGACTGAAATAAGAAGTATGAATGAATGAATGCCTTTGATGCTATCCCTTCCTTTTTATCCTTTGTGAGCTTCTCCATCCTAGGCCCCACTCATTGGTGATGTAGCTTCCTTGAGAAGTTTCCTCCTTCAAAACTGCACTGCCCTAGTAGCTTTCCCTCCCTTTGTGACAGCGTTGTTGACTTGGTCAACTATAGCTATCTCCTTGCTTTTTCTCCTCTTCACACTAAAGAGGCTTTATTTTATCCTCCTACCTCAATCCATTTTCACAATGGGATATATTTTATTATGTTTCCTACTTCTTATTTCAAAAATGGAGCAATTATAATGTTCCAAGTAGTAGTAGCTAATTGGGAACATTACAGTCCTCCCCGCTCAAAATTTGCTTGCCCACAAGCAACAGTAAAGAAGGATGCTGCAAGATCTTCTCTCCCTCCCAAGTGGCATCCTCCTCTGGTAGATTCCTCCATCGAATCAGATATTCCTTGATGACTCTGTTTCTCAGCTGCCTCTCCCTTGTGTCTAAGATTTCTTCTGGCTACAAGATCAAGTGGCCCTCATCATCAATATGAGGAAGTTCCATGTTGGCAACTACATTCCTCCCAATGGCCTTCTTGAGGCAAGAGACATGGAAGATATTGTGGATCTTGCTCCCCTTAGGAAGCTCCAACTCATATGCTACCCTACCGATGCATTTGTTCACCCTGTATGGCCCATAGAAACGTGGTTTGATCTTTTTAGCTTCCTTCACCCTGAGTGTGGACTGTTTGTAAGGCTGAACACGTAGGTATACAAGATCTCCCTCCTTAAAGTGTCTCTCTATCCGACCACGGTCTACATACATGTTCTGCTGATTTTGGGCAGTGGCAATGTTGTCTTTGAGTGCCCTGAGTATGTCCTGGTTCTCTTGAATCCAATCCCTCACCCTTGGAGCTTTACTTGCCCCAAACATAACATCAGCAAATGAAAGGGCCTCATACCAATATAAGGCTCAAAATGGAGTCATGCCAATAGAAATATGGTGAGTAGTGTTGTAAAAATACTCTCCCAAGTGGAGCCAACGCAGCCAAGCTTTCTGCTACCCTGCCACATAGTTCCTCAAGTAGCCTTCTAGCCACTTGTTCACTATCTCAGTGTGCCCATCAGTTTGGGGGTGATAGCTGGTACTTGGAGTCAAATCAGTCCCCACTAACCGAAAAAGTTCGTGCCAAGTGGTGAATCATGTGAGGCCAATAAGATCTTCTCCTTGAGCTTAGAATTCTTAGCCAAGTAGATCCGATCCTTGTAATAGATAACCTCATCCATTACTCTAAATATTTCATCCGATACCATCCCATCAAGTATCTCACATGCAAAGTCATCCTTGGAGTACTCAACTAAGAGTTGAGCCTTCCAATCTGCATCCATGCCCCTTAAGTACATCGTTGTGGGCCTCCTGGATAGTGCATCGGCTACTATATTGCTCTTCCCCTTGCCATATTCTATGTCAAAGTCATAAGCTTGGATTTTGCTCACCCACTTCTGTTGTCTCTCTTGAAGTTGTCTCTGTTCAAGGAAGAATCTAAGACTATTGTGATCAGTCTTCACCTTGAACTTATGTCCCACCAAGTACTGCCGAAATTTGGCTAATGCATGCATGATAGCCAACATTTATTTATCATAGATGGGGTATAACTTCTCATGAGGGAGCAAGTTCCTGCTCTCAAAGGCTATAGGATGCCCTCCTTGCATCAATACTGCCCCAATACCTTCACCTGATGCATCACATTCTAGCACAAAAGGTTGAGAAAAGTTAAGTAAAACCAGAACAGGACAACTACTCATTACCTCTTTGATCTTATCAAAAGCCCTCTGCATTGTAGGTGTCCAGTGGAAAGCTCCCTTCTTTGTCAAGTCTATGAGTGGTGCTTCTAATTGTGAAAATCCTTTCACAAACTTTCGGTAATAAGTGCATATGCCTAGAAACCCTATGAGTTCTGTAACATTCCTAGGTTCAGGCCAATCTCTGATAGCCTGGATCTTCTCCTCATGTACCCTCACTCCATCCACTCCTATGATATGCCCCAAATACAACATCTCTGTGAGGCCAAATTCACATTTGGAGAGCTTGGCATAGAATTGTTGCTCCTTGAGGATATGTAAGACTGTCTCAATATGCTGCAAGTGCTCCTCCCAAGTGCAGCTGTAAATAAGAATATCATCAAAGAAGACCAATACAAACTTTCTCAAATGACCCCGGAAGATGTGGTTCATCCAGGATTGGAAAGTTTTTGGAGCATTAGTCAACCCAAAGGCATTACCAGAAACTCAAAATGCCCATAGTGACACCTGAACGTTGTCTTAGGGATATCTTGCTCCCTCACCTTGATTTGACGGTACCCGAACCTCCAATCAATCTTGGAGAAGTATTTAGATCCCCTTAACTCATCCATGAGTTCATCAATCCTGGGTATAGGGTACCTATTTTTCATATTCTTCTTGTTCAAGGCCCTATAATCAATGCACATCCTCAATGTGCCATCTTTCTTCTTTACCAAAACCACCGAGGAAGCAAAAGGACTAGTACTAGGCCAGATGTGTCCTAGTGCTAGCAACTCTTTGATAGCTCTTTCAATCTCATCCCTATAAGCCTTGGGATGCCTATAAAGAGTGGTGATTACTGCTCAGACCCCTTGTTCCAACTCAATGGTGTGTTCAAACCCTCGGTCAAGAGGTCTCCCTGGTGGGATATCCCCAAATACTATAGAATACCGGTCCAAAAGAGATTAGACATCTGGATGCACCGGTGAGTCCTTGCCCTTCACCTCGGATATATGCAGCTCTACTACCCATTCAACATCTCCTCTATGCAGATATGCCTCCATCCTATGTGCTGAAACAACCTGAGGGGGATATGTGTTCATACCCTTGATTCTTTGTTGATGGCCATCCTCCCCTCTAGTCCATTCCATCTCCAAGGTTCTCTAGTTAGTGGTAACTCTCCCAAGAGTGACTAACCACTGGACTCCCAATATGACATTGGTGTCTGGAATATCTACCACAAAGAAGTGGTCTATCAATGTATAGGTACCCATAGTAATGGTTAGTGCTGGAACATACTTAGCACACTGCAATGTCATGGCTCCTGGGATCAAAACTGAAAATCCCTCAAACTCCTCCATGGGAATTCCTCTCTTGTGTACCAGCTATGCATCAATAAAATTATGAGTGGCTCCACTATCTTTCAATACAAAAACTCTTTGCCCCATGATGGTGCCTCTCACCCTCAAGGTCAGATACTTTGGGACTCCTCTTAACGCTGCAACAGCTCCTCCTCTTAGAGCAAAGTCTTCTATGGTTTGTACAGCGTTGGCATCCTTCTTGGAGAAGGTCCTGATATTATGTGTTTCCCCTGTAACACATTTCCCCTCCAAATCCTAAGTAGGGATGGTCTCCCTTGGCCTTGAGTGAGTCTTTTGCTGCAAAAAGGTTCTTGCCCTGGGCAAGATGTGTCGTAGATCTCTAGCTTTCTCCACAGCTTCAAGGAGTTTGGTTGGTTTGGTAGACTTGACCAACCCTTGTAATGGTTCATCCATCCCATTCAAAAACATGCATACCTTCCTGCTTATAGTGAGGTTGGATACCATCACTGAAAGCTGCAAATACTCAGCAATGTAAGCCTCAAGATCTCCCTCCTGCTTGAGCTTGGTTATCTTGGCAAAGTGGGCTTCCGGATCCCTTGGATCAAACCTCTCCACTAGCTTCTTGGCGAAAGCTGAGTATGAAGTGATATGATGATGCCCAAGTGTGGTCAGTCCATGAAACCACCAATCTTGAGCTTCCCCTTCTAGGTGCAACGCAGCTATCTTGATGACTTCTATCTCAGAAACCGTGTTGAGCTAGAAGTATGTGTCCAGCTTCTCCACCCATGATTTTTTTGTGCACAACCCTACCATACTGCACTGTAGGGTTGATCCCTGCATCAATTTATTCTCCTTTTGATGAGGATCATTCCTCCTTCCATCCTTGATCTGGCAAAACTCCTGAAAGCTCAAGTGCTCCTTGAACCTTTGAGACTGGAGTTCATATTCTTCAAAATATTCCCCTAGAGAACCCTCCTTATCTCCTTCAGTTAGAAATGAAGGCATGGTGGAGAGTTGTGATGTAGTTGAATGTCTCATGCCATTTGCAGTGATGGTGCTTGCCTTATGGCAAAACCCTAAAGAGTCCTCTCCATTCCTCATCTCCTTGAGATCCCTTGCAATGTTTTGCAGGGTTTGAAGTACGAGTCTTGAGATGTCTTCCTTCTCCATGCTGAATATAAATCTCCCCCCCACAAGCTGAGCCAAGAGCAGAGCTTTGATACCACTGTAATGATCCTTTTTTAAGAATTTCAGCAATATCTCCAATAAGGACGTTGTATAAGGAAACCAGTGCAAAAATAACGCATTCTAGGGCTTGGATCCTCTAAAATATGTTGTATGTAGCTTAAATGTAGAATGGAATCAGAAACAAATAACTCTAGCTACATTAAACAGATCTCCCCAACTCAAATATGCTAAAAAGCACCACAACCCCAATACTTCATAAAATAGAAATGCCGGAGGTAGCAACAGCTTTATTTTTGTTATGAAAACTACAGAAATGGATGTAATAACATATATATAGAGCTTTAATTCATTATATAATCAGAAATGAGAGGATTAACCTCTTTTACAAACACATTGGGACCTCCCGGCAAGGGTTCCCGGCAAAATAGCAACACAAGATACAGCACTGCAGAAAATAACATTGTACCCAGCAACTTTGTATTGAAAAATATCTGATATGGTCTAAAATGGACACACAATACAATAATTGGCCCAAATCCTTCCTCAATAGATCTCCTCGAGTGGAAATAGCCTCCTCCTCTCCTGAAATAAGCACAAATTGGATAGATGCAACCCCAGCTACTACAGCTGCTGTAGAAATAACGCATTCACTGGAAGTGACTACACTGTCAAGGTTAGAGGATGGTTCTCCTCAAGATGGATGATGAGAATTGAGCTCGAGACCTCCTCCTTATCTCTCCCAACCAGCTATATCGATGATAAAGATAGAATTCCCGCATGAGAACCCTTGCACTAACAGTGTTGCAACTCCAGCTAAACAGCTAAAGCTTGCAATCAGTCATAAGAATGAAATAAAATGTATGAATGAATGAATGCCTTTGCTGCTATCCCTTCCTTTTTATCCTTTGTGAGCTTCTCCATCTCGAGCCCCACTCATTGGTGATGTAGCTTCCTTGAGAAGTTTCCTCCTTCAAAACTGCGCTACCCTAATAGCTTTCCCTCCCTTTGTGACAGCGTTGTTGACTTGTTCAACTATAGCTAGCTCCTTTCTTTTGCTCCTCTTCACACTAAAGAGGCTTTATTTTATCCTCCTACCTTAATCCCTTTTCAGACTGGGATAGATTTTATTGTGTTTCCTACTTCTTATTTCAAAAATGGAGAAATTATAATGTTCCAAGTAGCAGTAGCTAATTGGGAACATTACACTTAATCTCAATGGTTTGGATGAATTCAAACTCCAAGCTCTCTTACACACCGAGGGAGTCCAACTACAGAGGAAGATCTGGCATGATAAACACATTAAGGAGAGAGCTTTGCAAGAGGGTGGTTGATCCCTTCTATATGATTCAAGATTCAAGGATTTCAAAGGAAAATTAATGGCAAGGTGGTTGGGTCCCTATCTAGTGGAAAAATGTTATGAGAATGGATTTTTCAAAATCAGAACAATCGATGAGGAAGGTATCCCCTTGATTTTTATTGGTTACTTGTTGAAGTTGTAAAAAATACCTTTGTTCAAAGAGGAATTTATTAGTTCAATTAGTAAGGAGTTTGATGTAATTAGGAGCCTCACAACCTGCAATTCACCCAACCTATGATCAACAAAATAAGAATAAAATTAAATTAATTTTTTTTTTTAAAAAGGGCCTAGGTGAAAACCTCCATGAGGCATCTAATACAAACTCTAGGGTTGAAAACCTCTATGAGGCAACCCAAGATCAAAAATAAAATAAATGAAAAATAAAATAAAATAAAAATAAGACTAAAATATCCCCAAGTGAAAACCTCATCTGAGGTGCCTGTGGTAGTCCTACAGATTGAAAACCTCTTTGAAGGCAATCTGCATCCATAAAAAAAAATGAAACACAAGGAGGAAGCACACAAAGGTAAGGGATCCCTTACATCAATTATATTAACACTTTTCTTTTGTAGGACTCTAGATATTCAAAGGGACAATAGTTGAAGGAACAGAGTCCATAACCCATTTTCCCATTCCCCAACCTTTCCATTTCATTTCCTCCATCATGTCACCCATCTCCTGCCATCTCCCTACATCCCTTCATCACCTGTAAAGAAACTACACTCGATTTTGCCTCAATCCTGCAGTGTTACAGGATTGCCCTGAAGTGCTAAAAGATTGATATCTTCCTAGAAGAAGGGGGTAAAATTCATGTTTTCCCTTGGGAAATGTTAGGAGAACCTCATAAAACCTCCTTCACCTCCCATCCACTTCATTTAAAAAACTCCCTTCTCCAGATTCCACCTTTGTTCATGAAAAAACAAAGAAAGACTTTTCCTTCACCTTTTTTTTCCATAAGCTTTCACCACCATCAGAGGTTGTGTTGATGTCCCTATGCTCACCGTGATTTATCCAAGTCATTGAATGTAGTTCATGAAGAAAAATGAGGTCTTGGAAGGGACTGTGTGACTACTACAAGAAGGAGACCAATCTTGTAGCAACCTGCATAGATCCAACATAAATCATAAGCAAAGGATTGTTGCAACTCAAGAATGAAGACTTGGCCAACCTGATGCATCAAGAAGCTATCCTTGAGATTTAAAGAAGTCACACCATCCCTAAGAAGAAGTTACAAGGTCACCTATCCACTTCAGCAGCAGCATATTAAACACTGGAAAAACCTATATGAAAGAGAGATTTCATCATTCAAATACATCATCATATTGTTCAAATGAGGACCTATGCACAAGCAAGAATATTCAAGATAGCACCTTCAGAGAGAAGTTGATCAACCAATAGTTCAGAAACAACATGCATGCATCTACAACAACTCGACATCATAGGCAGGCTTAGGTATGACACCCATCACCTCTTCCCCTATGCACATAGTGGTTAAAAAATGTTTTTAATGAGAGAGGATAGAGTTTTTATGGGCTAGAGGTGGCCAGTAAAATTGGCCACATTTTATTAGTAAACTGCAATCTACTCAGCCACCCATGCAACGTGGAAAATTCAAAGTGAGGAAGGTGATAATTAAGACGGGTGGGGACAACGGCTAAAAAAGGAAAGACAAGTAGATTCTAGGTCACCAAGCACACGAAGCCCACTACCAGAAAAAGAAATAAAAGGACAAGGCTTGATTTCAATATTACTGATGCTAATTCCCAAAATAGTTATAGAGGATCATTAAGTCATCGAAGGTAGAGCTAGACGCTACCAGAGACTACCTAGGGTGCTACATAAGAGCTTCAAAGTTGGTTTTTAGGTGTTATAGGATCGGGTACCACTTATACAGGAATGCCACAACTGCTATAGGATCGCTAAGGAGGTGCTACAAGATTGGGTCAAGAGGTGAAAAAGGCTCAAAACCATTGAGAACTTCCATCCAAACCCCCATAAACATAAACAAATCATCCCAAGAGGGGTGAGTGGCATCCTCTCTCCTCATTTTCCATACAATTGTTCAAGTGAATTCTTCCTGCTACATTCATCCTATAGTAAACCCATGTAGGGTTAAATTCCTGTAAAAAAATTAATTTCTTACATAAGAAAGGAAAATTAAGATCAGAGGTAGTTTTTCCTTGAAGTAGGGGATATAATTATTCTCCCTGTCTGATGAAGAAAGGTCTCAACCTCCCTACTCTACCTTCAAAAATTCCCTTTGGGATAATTTAGGAAAGCAACAATAGAAGCCATGGGGGGAGGTTTCAATCAAAGAGAGTCCAAAAACACTAATAAAATCCATCAACATCCTTCTGCTAGATACATTTTCATGAGAGACCATTGGATGGGGTTCTTTGAACAATTGAAAGGGTATGATGATGAGGTAACACAGGAATTTTCCATGGCCCTCCATTCTCAGGGAGAGGAAAATGCTACCACTCTTGTTAGGGGAATTGTCATTCATCTGAATGCAGATATCATCAGCAGAGTGACCACCATACCCTCAAGAACTCGATGGGGCAAAGAAAATAGGAAAATAGGCATCATAACCAAGAAAAAAATCTTCCTCCCTAAAGAGAGGTATGTTGAAGACAAAAATGGAGTAAGAAGAGAAACCCACCCCTACCCTTGGGATAAAGTATCATATAGCATCATCAAGTACATATCCTATGAAGGGAGGTTGAATGTTGTATATGCATATCAATTTAGGATGCTCTATGAGATAAGATTCCAAGAATAATTTCCCATTCCAAGCAGGCTTAGTATTCCACATTTCCTCCTTCAGTCTATAATCGAAATGAGCGAGAGAGTCGAGGAAGGAAAGCACCAGTACATTGCTCATCATGGCCTCATAAGACTCATTATGATGGGTGCCTTAAGCCATCTCAGAAGCCCTGTGTTGTGGGCTGACTTTGTGGACATGGATAAGGAGGCATTCCTTGAGACACAAACCCTTACTACAACATAGCAAGAAGAGACACCAAAATCTAGTGTTGTAGGTAGGCAAGAGGAAGAAGAGGAAAAGGGAGGAGAAAATAGAGAGGAATAAGAAAGGAAGGAATAATGAGGAAAACAAAAAGCAAAAGAAGATACCCTTGGGGAGCCCTCTAAATTTCATAAGACAAGAAAACATAGGAATAAAATAAGCCTCTCACTAGGAAACACAGAACAAGAGGTGGTTTCTACCTTGGCCACACTTATCACACCTTTCAAGCCCAAGAGAAGGCATCCCAACTAGGGCCCCTTGTAATTTAGGAGGAGAAAGAGCACGAGGATCAAACAAGGGAAGAATAAACCTCCTTCAACAGTCCCAATCAAAATTGAAGAATCAACCAACCACCAAGAAGAATAATTGGGACCTGGTGAAGGGAAAATTGGGGAGGTCACCTCCCCTGAAGCCAAGGGTAAACAACCTTTGACACCCATAGGAAGGCCCACCACTAGAGTAGTCACATCTAAGAAACTCAAACCACAAACTACCCTGCTATAGGAGAAAACATAGTTGCTATAAGAGAAAACAAAGGCGTTATGGGAGAAAACATAAATGCTACAAGAAAAAATAGAGTTGCTATAAGAAGGAACATATTTTCTACAGGATCAAGAAAAAATGTTACAGGAAAGGGAAAAAACATCACAAGAGGAAGGAGTAGGTAACCAAGTACTTCAGGAGCCTGACCTTCGGTACTATTACAAATTTATTGAGGGAGATAGAATTTTACCTACAAAATTTGTAATTCTCCTCTTCTTTGAGCTAGAAAAAAAGAGAGACAGAAATCACCAGTGGATGCAAATTGAAAAATACAAGAAAGTAGAGGATATGGGCCTCATGGAGGAAACATTGAAACAAATGAATAAATAATTTAACGAATTGAGGCTAAAATAATCAGTCATGAAGGATCGGTTGCAGTTAGAAAACAAGAGGCTAAGAGAGCAATTGCAGGAAAAGGAGGTACAACTTTCCACCATGGCAAGTTTGTCCATGGAGGCCATCCAACATAAGCAACCATTCAAGTCCCATGCCATCTTCCTCAAGGAAAAATGGTCGCAATTGCAAATCAAAACATTATCCCAATATGGCTCTCTACCATTAGAGGATTAGAGGAGGTTCACTGAATTTTTCGAGAAGGTAAGCACTGAGGATATATCCAAATTAGCTAAATTCTATATGCACAACATGATTCTCACATACATGTACTTTTGGGACCCCAACTCAAGATTGGGGGATATGAAAATGATGGAACTGGCCTCTTGGTTTACCCATGAAGAAACAAGGGTTGAGGAAGTAAAGAAGGTGATGACTGAAGAATAAATTGAGCCCTTATACATCAAAGTAGAGTTAGTAAGCCCCAAGGCTATCATAGTAACCACAATAGAATATCCACTAATCCCAAATTATCCCCTCGCTACATGGAAACACAAGAACAACCTATCCTCCATTTTGAGGAGACCTTTAGGTTGTTGGGGACAGAGAGCTTGCATGCTTGCCAAAGGAGATGGCATGCTCTACCCCACAGTCTTAAAATCATAGAGTATCACCCCTTAAAAGGTTAAGGAATGCCCTGGAGAAGACCCCAATCTACAAAAGAATCATCAAAAGGTTGAAGATCTATTAAATAGGGCTCAAACTTAGTCCTCCCTTGTTGTTGGGCGTACAAGAGAGAATAGATCAGACAAAATAACAAAGGGAGTGGGCAGACATAGAACCAAATGAAAGGTTTTATCCATATGAAGGCACACCATCAGTGATGCCTTGGGATGTTAGAGAGGACACTAGGGCCATGCATAGAATTCACATGAGTGAGTAAGTTGCTCAAAGGATGAGCAACCCCTTTAGCATGGGGATGATGATGGATCCCATTAATAGGTATATTTTGAGGCCCATATTGCTATCCTCCGACCCACAAATTCTTTCTTTCTTCACATTAATTTACATTTTTTGCTTTAATGTGCTTAGTAGGAATACTAAAGGGTGGTTGCCATACTTCGTGGACTAATGTAGTTTATGTGCAAGAAAGAGAGCATTTTTTAGTGCATTTATGATGCAGAGGCATGTTGGAGGCAGCTAGAGGAAGTGTAGGAGGATTATCCCCTACGTTTACTCTCCTTTGACTCAAAGTGATCCCTAGAATCACTCATCTGCACTCACATACAGGTGCTCGAAATACATTGACGGTCAATGAACTCAAGTGCATGAGAGGATATAAGGGAACTAAGTCCACTAATTTCAAGTTTTTGGAGGGAAGAAATCCTCCTCTCAAGGGAGTTTCCCCTCGGTCATATTTTGTATAAATAAGCAGGCCTAAGGGCTCATTAGGATTCAAAATTTTGGATCTAGGAAGAGACATTGAGGGCCAAGTACTTGAGACTGTTATTTCCATTTTTATATGATGTATTTGAACTCCATTTTCTGTTAATGAAAGGTTCATTGTTGGTCTACATCTAAGTTAACTTTGGAGAGTTGAAACCCTTGGGTTAGGGCCCAACCCAGAGGATTTAGTCCCTCTCATGTATTTTATTTTGTCCTTATTTAATTTGTTGTATTTCCTTCCTTGTTTAGGTAGAAGTTAGATTGCAAAAAATTTGGTTGCATGTCTGATCACGACCTCTCTTGTGGGAAGTGTGGTTCAAGAGTCTAGAAAAACAAGCCAAAAATATGTGTTTGTGTTTCTTTGAAAATTTCTAGGCTTTGGTTTGTAATTCTCTTGCATACTTTCTTTCTGCACCCTATAAGTTAATATCATGTCTTTTAAAATGTATTAGATGCATTTTGTAGGATAGAATAGCTCTTGATGAAATAAAATTCAACTCATCCTTTCCACCTTGGTTTATTTTGTTGTAGTTTTATCATTAGATGTATGTTCTTCCCAAGAGTAAAAAAGGTTAATTGTTAGTCTGCAAGTACTACCAGTGACTTGCAGGGATTGGTACACTCATCCTACATCCACTTTTTCATTACCATCCTCCTCCTAGACACCTCATATTTCTCTCAAATCCTGCCACCGAGATCATCTTTTTAGGGTCATTGAAGGACACCATGAGCATGTATTTTTGTGCAAGATGGGCCTATGATGGGTTCTAAGATTGGAAAAAGGTCTAACATACAATTCGTACACCCTCATCTACCTCCCTCCACCTTGATAGCACCTCTCTTACCCTCAATATGCTCTTAAACCCAATCTTGTAGCAAAACAAGGCAATCTTGTAGCAAAATAGGATATCCTGTAGCATCATGTAGCAGTCCTATGGTATTGCCTAAAATTGGCCAGATTTTCTCTAACATCTTGATTATTGCATCTTGTGATTGAATAATGATCTCTAGGCTTTGAATCCATGATTGGGGAGACCCAAGGACCACTCTATACTCATCCTTCCTTCACTACAAGTACAAGACATCAATTAGAATTAGGAGGCAAATTTCCACACTTGAACCACAATGAGTATTCTTTTATGAAATGAGTAAGGATCTTGCTATTAAAGCTAAAACCAACTTACACTTAATGATATTAAGGGAAACACTTCAATGCAGATATATTAGACCTAGTTTTTGAAGTTACACACTTAGATTTTCTAGTCATGTGTTGTACATCAAATTTCCTCTTTCAAAGAAATTTTCAATTAGAGTAAAAATTTACATTCTGCAAGTAGAGTATTGACTTGATTATTTTGCAAGTAGAATAACATTGTTCATTTCTGCCACTAGTATAGTCATTTCCTTCCTTCGGTTATAGTTGGTTTTTACGTCTGAAGAATGACACTTTCATTTCTGCAATTAGGATAATGTTCACCTCTTTGCAATTAGGATAGGAGCGGTCTTTGCATACCTTGATCTGATTCAATGACTGAGGGTGACATGATTAGAGATTGACCTACTATGCATATAGCATTGTCACCTCCAAGTTTGTACGAAACCCAGGTTGATAATTTAAGTTGAAATTATTGGGAGTTTCAATATTATTGTTGCAATACCATGGCTCATCAGCCACAATAATTGTATTAGTTTCTTTTATGTCATGTGGAAGTGCATGTTGAATATGAGACGTGTCAGTGGGGACATTTATTATACCTCTAGATAGGCCCATTTGTTAACCTCTATCTTTCTGGACCAATTCTCTAATTTTTATGAAACTTTAAGCACATTGACACTAGTCATTGTTCTATCTCAATTAGTTTATTTAGGATGCAAATACACTTTCTTGAGGGCATGAAAATTTGGGAATATCACCATGAGGCAAGATTTTTTAACAATTTTTGCAAGTGTATTAATTTTCCAGTTTGATAAAGTTGCAGTGTTTTATATGCATGCCTTTAGTTGCAACATGTTTGTTTTTTAATCAACTTGTTTATTTGTTATAAAATCCTTTCTAAAGAAAGTTCGACAACAACATGAGCAAGCATAGATACGCATGTCAACCATTATTTTTTCAATTTTTTGTTCAATGAGTATGACAATGTTGTTTAGAGCATACTTTCTCTTCCTATGATTAACTCTAACTAATTTTGATTTTATGTTGATGTTTTCTTGGTTTAAGAATTCAAATTATTGTGTTGCAAAACTACCATGACCTTTTATGTGTTTATTTCTAGAAAGATCAATAGAAAGTGTAATTGGTTTTTGGTTTGGCTCAGTGGTGTTTCTAACAATTTTTTTCATTGCTTGAAAGGATTTTTTTTTCCATTCCATACAGTTGGTACTTGTTGAAAGCATTGGTATGTTATTCATAAATGTATTTCCTCTATGTTCTAATGGTTCAAAATGACTCTATGTCGAATTATTTTGATATTGAATACCATTAAATGTGCCTAACTTGGAGTTGTATGAGTTGAATCGAGTCAAAATATCTCCTATGTCTTCAAACCACACACAAATGTGTAGCCATAAAACTTAAGCCATCCAAGTGAAAACAAAAATACCACCTTCTATGTCTATGTTTTCTTATTGGAGTGCTAAAATAAAAGTATAACCCTGCTAATATGAAACTTTTGTTGCATTTTTTATCTCAATTTTGACATAGTGGTCTATGCATTTTATTGCAAAAGGATCACCTTGCAAAACTACAATCGAGAAATTTTGGGCAATATGCGACACAAGCAAGCCACATCATATTCATAATGTGTTACAAGACAAATGCATTGAAATCAGATTTCACCTCAAGAACTATTGAAATTTTGTATTAATTGAAATCCTCGTTATAGCATATTCCCCTCTATTTGTGCCCATTATTGTTAGATGAATGCATGGCGCAAACCATCTAGATTTCCTCTAGGACTATTGATATGTGCATTTTATTTTTTGCACAAGAGTGGCTCAAAATGTCTAGAAAGGGGGTTGTCATCATGAAATAATGTTCCATATGTGTGCATGCCTAGGTATGAATTGAAATGCAAGCATGGTCTCTTTTGTCTCTTTGACCAAATATTTATTGGTAGGTTGAGCCACTTTGACAACCAATGTATGCAAAAATGCCTCCCTAAATTCCCCTCTCATTCAGTTAGTGTTCAAGTGAATTTGATTGTGACATTCATTGAAGATAAACCTTAGGATCATCAACATTATGCATTCCAACAATGATTATAATATATTTAACTCACTTGTATAAGGAAATAATGCTTCATTGCAACTATTTTGCAAGCAAAGTTTAAAATGTTGTATTGTCCCTTCTCTCAATTCTATAAAAGTATATTTATTATGCAAAAGAACTCAGAGAGAATCAAATAAGAAATATCTAGGAGTAAAAGCGAAGTTGTTCAAGGGAGTCAAATTGTCTTTTTCCAAAACAACATTAATATCAAGTTCTTCATGCATGCCAAATTTGTTTATTTTATCTATGTGCTTGTATCCATCTTCTTGTTTGTTTTGTGCCTCAATGACATCCATTTTTTTCCTTTTTGTTTTTCGTATCTACCCATTATAGTTTTATAAAAACACAAAAAAAGAAAGGAATGATTTCTTTTTCTTTTTCTAAATATGGGGGGGGGAGGGGAATTCTAGTAATCATCATTTACATGTTGGTAAAATGTGCATACTTTTTACTAAATGGAAATTGTCTAGAATTATAATGACACCAAGAAAGCTTGACGAGTTCCATCTTAGATGTATATAATATGTTCTCTTGGAAGTCAACAAAGAATCCAATCAAAACAAGCAAATATCTCAATTTTTCAAGACGTTGAGAATCCAAATATTATCTTGCATTGGAGAATGGAAAATCATTATTGGCTCACTAGGATGGAACTATGAATGCTATGCAACCGCTCATAAAATAGAATAAAATATAGATCAACGACTCAAAAATTATCCTCCTAAAGGGGGGAACCTCCTTTACATTACATAAATGAACAATTCTTGGATGATTCAAATGACAAAACCTCCTTTATATATATAGGATTATAAGGGGTCACAATATAATCGGAGCCAACATAACAATAATAATGTAAGAGCACACCAATAGCAATAGTGGGCTTCTATGGGGCACAATAATAACAATATGGGGACTGCATGGGCACAATAATAAAAATAAGGGGGCTACACTAACAATAACAATAAGGGGATACACTAGTATTATAGGGACCTAACATGCCCCTCTCATTAAGAAAAGTGTTGTCCTAAATGCTTGAGTAGTTATGGATACTTATGTATAAAATTCTCATCCTCCCATGTGGAATATTCAGTGGGTAAGTTCTTCCACTTGATGAGATACTCTGAAATTGATTAATTTCATAGTTGTCTAGTTCTTTTTTTCGTGATTTCTTTAGGTTCCAATATGATTTTCCCTTCCTCATCAAGTTCTAGCAATATTTTTTGAACTGGGAGCTTGTCACCTACAACCTTCTTTAAGCATGAAACATGGAAAATTGGGTGCACTCAGGAAGATGCAGAAAGCTCCAATTTGTATACCATAGTAACAATATTTTGCAACACCTTGTAAGGACCATAATACTTTTGTGATAATTCATTATCCTTCTTAGCTTGCTTGAGGGGCATTTGTTTGTATGGTTGTAGCCATAAAAATACCCAGTCGCCTACATCAAAAATTATTTTGCGGTGATGTTGATCTACCTGTTGTTTCATTTGATTCTATGCCAAAGTGAGGTTATCCTTTAAGAGTTGGAGAACTTGTTGTTGATGCTCGATGTGATCTTCCACTTCTTGAACCTTAGAATTTTCTCTTAAAGATGATGTGATGGATGGTGGATGGTATTCATAAAGTGCCATAAATGGGGTCATTTTTGTTGTAGTATGGAAGGAAGTGTTATACCACCATTCAACGAGATGTAACCACTTGAACCATTGTGAATTTTTATCAAATACAAAGCAACGAAGATATCCTTCCAAAAATTTGTTCATCATCTCAGTTTTCCCACCATATTGAGGATGATAAGATGAGTTATCAGCTAATTGAGTACCCAGACAAAAAAAAAAAAGCTGTCCAAAAATTTCCAGTGAAAATGGGATGTATGTCGCTTACAATAATCTTTACGTTTCCATGTATCTTTTGAATTGTTCCTATAAATGTAGTAGCAATTGTACTGGCTTTAAATGGATGAGATAATACACAAAATTTTGCATACTTGGTAAGTCTATCAACTACCACCATGATGACACTCTTTCCTTTAGACCTGTATAAACCTATGATAAAATCCAATGAAACCTCCTCCCAATATTTACTTGGAATGGATAAGGGTTGTAACAAACCCGAGGCCTTAATTGTCTCAAATTTATTTTGTTGGAAAACCAAACATTTTGCCAAAAACTTTTGAACATCAGATTTAAGGCCATCCCCAAAAAATTCATTCTTAACCCTATGGTAAGTTTTTAAAAATCTTGAGTGCCCTCCTAAGGGAGAGGTGTGCAATTCCAGAAGAATAATTTTTTTGAGTTGGGAATTCTTACAAAGGTATAATCAATCTTTGTACCATAATGAATCATTTTTCTAGCTAAATGTATCATATGTACTGGGATCTTATTGCAACTTTTGAATGAGTTCCCGCAATTCTTTGTCATTCTTCCATTCATCCCTTGCTTCGGTTATCCAATCTAGTTGGATAATAGAAATGGAATAAAGCAATGCTTCCACATCCTCATCATTTCTTGAGAGTGCATCTGCAACAACATTTTCCTTCCCATTTTTTTTAGATGATTTCAAAGTCATAACCCAGCATCTTTGTGACCCATTTTTGTTGTTCTTATGAATATAATATTTGTTCTAAAAGTATTTAAGACTATCATGATTTGTTTACCTTGAAGTGTCTTCCCATTAGGTACAGTCACCATTGCTTAAGTGCATGTAGTATTTCCAACATTTCCTTCTCATAAATAGGTTTTTGTAAATACTTTCCTTTGATTGGACAATTTTCAAAATAAATGGGCCTTCCTTCTTGCATTAAAACAATGCCAATTCCATTTCCTAAGGCATCACATTCCACAATAATAGCTTTTGGGAATTCTGGCATCGCTAAGACCGATTCTTGGCACATTACCTCTTTAAGATGTTCAAAGGCCTTAATTGCTTCTAGAGTCCAAGAAAATGCATATTTATTCAATAATATTGTTAGAGGTGTTGTTATTCTCCCATAATTCTTAAAAAACTTGCTATAATACCCTGTCAACCCAAGAAATCCTCACATATGCTTTATGGTTGTGGGGATTTTCCATTCCTTAATGGATATAGTTTTGTTAGGGTCTACCTTAACACCCTCATGAGATACAATATGACCCAAATATTCCACCTACTGTACTACAAAGAACCATTTGGAGGTTTTTGAATATAATTATTTCTCCTCCAATAGTTTGAGCATCCTGTCAACATGTTGAACATGATCCTTCCAAGACTTATTGTAGATTAGTATATCATCAAAAAACACTAACACAACTTTTATAAGGAAGGGTTTGAAAATGGATTTCATCAAACCTTGAAATGTAGAAGGTGAATTGGTAAGGCCAAAATGCATGACCAAAAATTCATAATGACCCTCATGAGTTCTAAATGTTGTTTTCAAAATGTTTTTAGTCTTCATTCTTATTTGATGATATCCTGAACGAAGATCCAACTTCGTGAAGTAAATTTCTCCATGTAATTCATCCAATAATTCATCAATGACAGAAATGGGAAATTTATCTTTAATAGAAATTTTGTTGAGCTACCTATAATCTGGACACATGTGCCATGATCCATCCTTCTTGTGAACCAATACTACTAGATTAGAGAAAGAACTTTTACTAGGTTGAATTATACCGAGCTCTAGCATTTGTGCAACCCTATGTTCAATTTCACTCTTTTGGCATAGGGATATCTATAAGGCTTGATGTTTGGAGGAACACTTCCTTGAATCAAATGAATAGAATGATCATGATCACGAATAGGTGGGAGGCCTTTTGGAGTCTCAATTACCTTTGAATGATTTTCTAATAGTTTTTGGAGATTTGGAGAAATAGATGATTTTGATGTTTGAACCTCTAGTGAGCATAATTGTGAATTACACCTCGTTGTTCTTTCTTTAGAAGCTTTTTCATGCCATTAGAGTTGATTATTTTTCCTGGTTTCCCTGTGATACCCCTTAATTCAACTTCCTTTCCTTGCCAAAAAAAAATCAAGAAAATTTCTTGACAATTAAAAGCTATCATACCCAAATATTTGTAACCATTGGACTCCTAGTACAATATCAACACCACCCATTGGAATGGAAAGAATTGGACTATTCAATACATATTCTCTCATGGATATATTTATATTATGGAAATTTCCAGAGAAATTTATAGTTCCTCCATTTGCAACCATCACTTCGCACTCTAGTGTTGGATATAGGAAGCAATGCAATTCCTTAGATATCTTACAATGAATTAAATTATGGGTACTACCTGAATCAATCAACATTATTACTTCATTCTATCTTGAGAGTTTGAGGAGTGGTAATTTTTTCCAATGCATTACAAGATATGGTCAAAATAATTTCTTCTTTCTTTAGGGTTGGTTACTAGTGTATATCCATTTCTTTTGACGTTTCTTGTTCCTTTTCTTCCTCCTCTTCACAATCTATGTAAAATATTTTCTTCTCATCACACTTATGACCTTTAGTGTATTTTCTATCATAACTGTAACAAAGCCCTTTTTCTCTTTTTTCCTCCAATTGTTGTGGTGTCAACCTTGTAGGTTCTGGAAGGTTAGGAGTAGAAACACTTCCATATTTATAGTTGTGAGAGGTAGACTTCCTTGTTTCCATAATTTTTCTTTCAACTTTTCTTGCCACCTTGAATGCTTTCTCCAATGAATCAGGTTCCCAAAGGTGAACCTTATGTTGGATGTTATCCTTTAAGGTCCCTATGAATACATCAATCCTATGCTCCTATAGAATATCATTTACCCCGATATTCAATTTTTGAAATTCCTCAATGCGCTCTACCATTGAACCCTTTTTTTTTAGATTTATAAGTGGGCTAAATAAGGTGTTGTCCTTTGTATCTTCATAATGTGCTATCATTTCCTCCATAAAAATTGATCAAGTGACAAGTGTTTTACCAGAACAAAGCCATCGATACCATACAAATTGATTAGGTTCTAAATATAAAGTTGCAATGCGTACCTTTTGTGTGTGTTGCACATTATGGAGATCAAAATATTTCTCCATCTATAGTATCCATGTTACCAGATCCTTGCCATCAAACTTCCTCATATGGATCTTTCGAATATGGTGGGTCTTAAATCAAACTTTAGATTCTATGAAATCATGATTAAAATGTCTTGTGTTCTCACAATGAGTTTCATATACTACCTTTTCTTCATTAGGAAGCATTTCTTGTAGCAAATTTGTCAAACCTTCCTTCAAACCTTCTATGTTTTCTTTTAATCCATTCTTCAAATCTTCCATGTTATTGAAATTTGCAACAAGAAACAGTGGAATTGGCATCCAGAAACAACACACACACTGATGTGGGATCACAGGTCACACAATGATGGATCCTAACAACATATTAGTGTGCAACAAATTTTTAAATAAATTGGAAAATTAATTGTAATCTTATCTCATAACATATTGTAATAGTTAACTAAGTGTGGTAGACTTAATTAGCTCAAGAATTTTGAGTTGAGGGTCAAAGGATAGGCATGTAGAGTGATTATATTATTAACAAGGTCCAGTTGCAGTTGTAGCACTAATGTAGTGTGGGTGGGATCAGTTAACTCACAATAATTGATTTAAAATCAGTTTAACTAGTTCTAACTGTTTGATGAGCTAGTGGAAGATCAAGTGAATTAAAATAGATTTAATTCACCAGTAGTGATCTACCAAGTACATGATGATTCACTATTTATAGCTGCATGCATGCTAATTCTGGTGGATACCCAGTTGAGACAGGTTCAAGGCTAGTAAATTATCAGTTGTATTTTAGGAAAACTGTCAGGTGCAGTTATAAAACCATGGGAAGCCCGTGATGAATTGCGCAATGAAGGAAGGCTGAATTTCCTATTTAATAGGGGTTTAATTCTCTAGGGATTGTGTAAGCAGGGTAGGTTGAGGGTAGGTTGATAATTGGCTATGTGTTTGTGCAATTTTTCCTAGATCAGTGTGAAGCAATTGGTAGAGTGTATGAGGTTGTGGTGATCACAAATACATTGTATTGTTTCATGATTCCTTGGTTGATTATACAATAAATATGGAGGGGTTTTGAGCAATTGTTTTCCCCTTACTTCTTTCTCTTACTTTCATGTGATTGAGCGTTCGTGTTTTATATTCCACAAATATTGTAGAAGGATTCAATATCTTGCTTTAATACATTGCATGATCGGATTGAATCCATTGATATAATTTCTACATGGTATCAAAGTGCCAGGAATCACAATAGTGGAGAAGAAATTGAGTTTGTGTTGAACAGTATTCAAATTTGCAGGTACTTTCTTTGGAGCTATAAGTTGATCAAGATGTCTTTCAATGGCTTGAGACTCGAATATGCACTTGAGGGTAGTTCAAATCATATTGCATGGAAGGATAGAATGGAGGCAGTGTTGGAGGACAATGGGTGGAAGGAATTCATAGATAATGATATTCCCAAGCCCACAGTAGCAGATGCCCAACTTCTTGATGCATGGCAGAAGAAGGTAGCAAAGGCGAGGTGGGTCTTGTTAGAGGGAGTTCTAGATCACATTGTCTCGAGCCTCCATGGAAAGGAAACTCCATATGTTATATGGAAGGCCTTAACATATATGTTTCAAAGCAGCAGTGACCATAGAAAATTGGCACTCCAGGGAAAGCTCAGGAAAATCAAAATGGAGAAGGGCGACACAATCCAAAAATACTTGACCAAGTTCACTCAATGTCGAGATGAGCTTGGATGTGTTAGGATTACTGTATTTGATGATGACTTGGTGAGCCTAACACTTCTAGGCCTTCCCAAGAGCTGGCATAGTTACCAAGACTCTGTGAATGGGATGGAGAAGTTACTAGATTGGGAGCGACTTTGATCAAATTTGGTACAAGAAGAGTTTCGACGGAATACCAGGGATGGATCCTCATCCAAGACTGATGATGAGGAAAAAATTTCCTTGGCTAGTAAGGAAAAGAAGGGGAAGGGGAGGAAATCCCATTCCACATCTAAGACCAGAAAAGAAGGCAAGAAGCGTGACATTTCAAAGGTGAAATTTTTTCACTATCATGATCATGGACACTATGCCACAAATTCTCCAAAAAAGAAGAAGAACAACAAGAAGGCTCCAAGAGCTGCACCGGGTGAAGCTTTGGCCTCATAGTTTGAGTTGGACTTCTCTCTCATCGCATGCATGGTGTCAACTGTGATGGGATCTATGTGGCACTTGGATAGTGGAGCATATTTCCACATGACAGGAAATAAATAACTCTTTAATAGCTTGGAGTAGAAGGATCTTCATATGCAAATCGAGATGGGTGATGACGGGAGGTATAACGCTACTGGGATTGGTACAGTTACTTTCTAGAGACAGTCAGGTAAACCTTTCTTATTAAAAGATGTCATGCATGTATTAGGCTTGAAAAAGGATTTAGTTTCAGTTGTTATTTTGGAGGATATTGGATATGATGTGGTTTTCAATGAAGGAAAGGCATTCCTTCGTCAACAGCATAGGTAAAGAAGATTGGGGTTCGTGTGAAGAACCTCTACAAACTTGATGTAGATGGCTACGCAGCATTGAGTAGTAAATCAGAGAAGGTGGTGAGTCGGGATACAGGTGAGTTATGGCACAAGAGATTGGGCCATCTACACCACAGTGCTTTGAGGATCATGCAGCAAATTTCTACAGGTCTTCCAAAGGGTACTCTTGCGCAGATTGACACATGTATGGGATGTACCATGGGGAAGTATAATAAAGCCACTTTTCATGATAAGGAGAACTGAGCAGCAGAAATCCTTGAGAGAGTTCACTCAAACGTGTGTGGACCATTATCTATGCCTTCCATAGAAAAGCACAGGTATTATGTGATTTGTGTTGATGATTTATCTAGAAAGTGTTAGATCTCCTTTCTGCAGAAGAAAGATCAGGTGTTCTCCACGTTTTGCGAGTTTAAAGCACTGGTAGAGAAAGATACAGGGAAGAAGGTGAAGGCTCTAAGGAGCGACAATGGTGGTGAGTATATCTCTATGAATTCAAGAACTTATGTGCCAAAGAAGGAATTTGGAGAGAATTTATTGCACCTCATAACCCACAACAGAATGGGGTTGCAGAAAGAAAGAACAGATCAATTGTGGGAGTAGCAGGAGCTATGTTACATGATCAGGGCCTATCGTTTCATCTGTGGGAAGAGGCAGGCAACACAACGGTATTTGTGGAGAACCAGAGTCCTCATCGGATACTTGACATGAGTACACCAGAGGGGGCTTTTTCAGGTAAGAAACCAGATGTTTCATATTTTAAAATTTTTGGCTCATCTGTCTATTTCCTTGTGACCAAAGATTCCAGGAAGAAGCTAGAACCAACAACAGATGTTGGGATATTTGTGGGGTACACTAATACTCCCCACAACTATCGGGTGTATTTGCGAGCTAATAGGATGAAATTTGTCATGAGAGATGCTAAATTTGATGAGGATAAATCCATGTGATTGTCCCTTGAGAGGGAGCTTGAATTGCATGCAGATGATGAAATCTTAGTTCCAAATGATGAACCTTAGGATGTGGAGCAGCCACAAGCAGAGGATCATGGAGTGGCAGAAACCACTCATGCAGAGCCATCCACCAGAAATGGTAGGAAGTGCACCAGAGAGGCTAACATATTGATGCTAGATGCGACAAACCATGTAGGAGCACCTACATCATAGCGCAGGCAGGGAAGGTCCCTAGAAAGGTACACTGGATACATGGCTCTTATGAGCGAGTGTATTGTGACAGAACCATCCTATTTTGAGGAAGCACTGCAACAACCAACATGGGTTGATGCCATGGCTGAGGAGTATGACTCTAGTATCAGAAACAGTGTATGGGAAGTGGTCCCAAGACCAGTGGGGAAGTCAGTGGTTGGATCTAGGTGGATCTACTAGGTGAAGCAAATAGAGACCTCCAGGAGGGGGAAATTTCGATCCAGATGAGAAGAGGGAGTACATGAAGCTATACCTCTAGGTGTGAGGTGGGGCGATGTGCAAAATTGATCCCAAGAAGAAATTTGGGCAGGGTCCATTGAGATGGTGTGTCTCATGGATCGAACCTGGATACGAGGAGCCCACAGTACAACAGTAGCAAGAAGGATCGGTTAGATTGATGCAGTCAGATGTCAGGAACATATAAATCAGAGTGACATGTGTCGGATACTGGAGCGTAGATCAGAGTTGGTAGCAGTGCAAAGGGTACATATGCAGATGTCAGTAGCAGCGCAAAGAGTCCAGTAGACATGTGCAGTAGCTAGCAACAACCAGAAGACTTTGATGACAAATGCATTATATTGATTCAGTTGTTTGGAGGCTATTCATTTTCAGGAGAGTTTCATGTGTGAACAACACTAGAGCAGTGTTGCATGCTTAACATTCCAAAGGTACCGAACTAAGACAGATTGATTCCTTTCTTGTTGAGAGGGAGTGTTGAAATTTTCAACAAGAAACATTGAAATTGGCATCCAGAAACAACACACACACCGATGTGGGATCACAGGTCACACAGTGATAGATCCTAGTGACGCATTAGTGTGCAACCAATTTTTAAATAAATTGGAAAATTAATTGTAATCTTATCATAACAGCTTGTAATAGTTAATTAAGTGTGATGGACTTAGTTATCTCAATAATTTCGAGTTGACGGTCAAAGGATAGGCATGTAGAGTGATTCTATTATTAACAGGGTCCAGTTGCAGTTGTAGTACTAGTGTAGTGTGGGTGGGATCAGTTAACTCACAATAATTGAGTTAAAATCAGTTTAACTAGTTCTAATTGTTTGATGAGCTAGTGGAAGATCAAGTGAATTAAAATAGATTTAATTCACCAGTAGTGATCTACCAAGTAACTGATGATTCACTATTTATCACTGCATGCATGCTAATTCTAATGGATACCCAATTGAGACAAAGGTTCAAGGCTAGTAAACTACCAATTGTATTTTAGGCAAACTGCCCAAGTGCAGTTATAAAACCATGGGAAGCCCATTATGAATTGTGCAATCAAGGAAGGCTGAATTTCCTATTTAATATGGGTTTAATTCTCTAGGGATTGCGTAAGCAGGGTAGGCTGATAGTAGGCTGATAATTGGCTATGTGTTTGTCCAATTTTGCCTAGATCTATGTGAAGCAATTGGTAGAGTGTATGAGGTTGTGGTGATCACAAATACATTGTATTGTTTCATGATTCCTTGGTTGATTATACAATAAAGATGGAGGGGTTTTGAGCAGTTGCTTTCCCTAGGAATATCTGGTGTTGTGTATTGATTTACTTATTTCTCTTACTTGCATGTGATTGAGCGATCGTGTTTTATATTCTGCCAATATTGTATAAGGATTAATTATCTTGCTTTAGTACATTGCATGATCAGATCGAGTCTATTGATATAATTTCTACATGGTATTATAGTTGTATTATAGATTTTCTACACATGTTTCCTTTCATTTTTTCTTCTATACCATTCTCCAAATCCATGTTGCCTTTCATTTTTTATTCTATACCATCTATCTTAGCTTCCATACCATTCTTAAAACCATTTATCTTAGCTTTAATTTCATTTTTTTTACTCTTTGCGAGAGCAAAATTTGTGTAGTTGGTCTCGTAATTTGGATATATCATGTTGCATTTCTTCCTCTTCTTGCGTCATAGTAGAGCTTTATGAGGACTTAATGGGAGTAGAATTTTTTTGTTTAGGAGGCATATTAGAACCAAATACTCATATCTATGCTTCAATATGCCCTTAAAATCACTTCAAACTATTTTTTCAAACAAAATTCATGCAAAATTTAAAAAAAAAAAAAAAATATCCACACCTTTTTCTTGCTTTTTAGGAGCTCGATATTGAAACTATTATATCTATGTGATTTCGGATCTCTCAAATCTGAACTTAGGTCCTGTGGTAGCCCTCTGAGTCATATTTCCAATGCCACAATTCAAATCAAATTTTGATTCTTTAAGGTAAAGTTATGTCAAATATCCCACAATGACCTCATTATGGACTAGTTCAGTAGAGCGAAGTTGTAAGGGATGCCATGTGTCACTGTTTAAACATTTAGCTCTAAAATTGATAAAGGATAAACTGCAGTCTATGCACTTTCAACCACTTTTTAAAATATTTAAATCCAATGCCTAAAACGAAAGTTATGACTATTTTTCCTCGGTCGCATGTTTGAGATGAAATTTTGGAGCTTGCAAAACCCTAACTTCCTCAAATCATATGTCTGAAAATATAACGAACCAAGATCTGAAATTTGTAAACGAGATTCACCAAGATTTCAACTCCACATGGTTTCAATTTCAGCTTCTTGAGCTTCGTAAAAACAAAATTATAGCGAAAATTACAAGATGGCATGTTTGAAGAAGTGAAACCCTAAAATCCAAAGCTCTAATACCAAACATTATGCAATTAGCTCACAAAATAGAAGAAAATATATATCAACGAATTAAAAATTATCCTCTTTGAGGGGGAAACCTTCTTTACATTACATAAATGAATAATTCTTAGATGGTTCAAATGACAAAGCCTCTTTGCTATATATAGGAGTCTAAGGGATCACAATATAATCAAAGCCGACATAAAAATAATATTGTAAGGGCACAACAATAACAATAGTGGGTTTCTATGAGGCACAATAATAACAATATGGGTACTACGTGAGAACAACAATAACAATATGGGGGCTACACTAATAATAACAATAAGGGGATACACTAATATTATAGGGACCTAACAATGAACAATTAAAAATGGCAATTATAATTAAGTTTAAATTAATTCATATTCCAATTAATTATTTAAACTCTATTATTAATATTAATTTTACAATATTATTGGAAATTATAAATATTACTAATAATATTAATATCAATAATTACTATTTATATAATTATTCCTTTGCCCTAATCCTCTCAAATCTTTTCAAAGAATATTTGGCGTTTACCCCTAATGATGGACTCACTTAAGAAGTCTGAAATGTTGGGTTATTAAAAAACTAGGAACATGTTTTTCCTCTCTCTTCTGTAAAATATTAATATTAATAATAGGTCAGTATAATTAAAATTAATATCATTAATATTTGAATAAATAATATCTCTTTTATTAAACATGTACACTTATAAATTACACTCCAATCTAATTAAAACAGATTCACATAATAATTTATATTAAAAAATTGAATATAAATTAAATTAAATTAAATTAAGCTTATTAAATAAAATTATAATTATCATTTCATGTATTATGTTGGTCGACTCTTCCCTTCCCCTCATTCTCTCCATTCTCTCCTCCCTGTATTTATACACTCTGGTTTTCTCTCTTCTTGGTAGGTTTTTTCCTAAAGATGAGTCTTGTTCTAGTCTCGAAACATAGACAGAAAAATGAAGACCATGGACACCACAGAAACCTCTAAACAATCAATAAAAAATGATTGAATATCAAAATTGATGCAAAACTGGGTTCTGGGTTAAATCAGAACCCTAGCATATAAATCACACATACTTCACACAACATAAAAATATTCAATTCAAAAATTAACATGAAGGAAAGGGAGCCGCATAATAAAAAAAATAATGATATTAAAATTTAAAACCCTTTGGCCAAATATTACATTGGGCGGCCTCTTGGCTCTCGGCCCTTCAAATCATCTCTTTGATTCTCTGCACTCCTCACCTCATACTCTCCCCCTTCTCACCCTCATAAACTACATATTTATACATAAAAATAATTTGTTCCACTCCATAACTTTCTCCTCATAAATCTCAACTTAAAATATAATTTAGATTAATCTTATTTTGGACCCAACTAAGTCCCGTTTATGGAATTTCTCATCCCTAAATTATCTACCTAAATTAACTCCACTCATATCCTTATTTATTTTAAGGGATATCCATAAAATCCTCACATTTATACCTTTCGTCTTCCTAATTATTAAAAATAAGCAATTTAATTAATAAAATAATTAAAATATTCACTTCTATTACATAATTGAATAATGACATTTTTCTTCGATACCCCGCATCAGTTATTGCAAGTGTAGCTCCATAGACTCCTTTCTATGAGGTCCATCGCTTTTCCGTAACAATGCGACAGCCACAAGTCCTGATGACATGCTCCCTCCAGGATTCCATACTATGTTCTATCGCTAGTCCTTCGGCGTATCAACTTGATTTGATAACTCATCTTCCACTCTGTCAATCGAATTCCATCAGCTTCTCCAACACTTTCTTTCGTCAATTATTTGGAGTGATACTTCTTTTTCGAACTCTTTCGTCTCCAACTAAGCTGAATACTCAACTTCCTGCAATAGAAAACAATCAAGAACTCCTTATTGATTACAACTATAGTCTTGGATTGCTTTTATAGCAACAAACCTCTCGTCTGGTACTGTACCTGCATTCACCAACAAACTGTTAGTTTTAAAAAGCTAAGACCTATCGGTCTCTTTTGATGCTTCAGGCGTCAATCTCTCATCATCGACTTTCTGGACTTCAATAGATTTTGTTCCAAATTGTTGGCTGCTTCCATCTTCATCCTGCTGATTCACTATTTCCTTTATGTCCCTACAGACATAACTCCCTCACTGCTTCTGATCTTCCATCTCAATGCCAAATAACTTCTGCTCGATTTCTCTGATTTCGACATCATATATGTTAATGTCATTTTCTATACCTACAGTTACATCATTATTTGAAAAATTATAACATTCATTCAACTCCATAAATGTTAAAAATATTTCATCTTTATCATGCATAGTAACTGTAGGTATAGAAAACGACATTAACAGATATGATGTTGAAATCAGAGAAATCGAGCAGAATTTATTTGGCATTGAGATGGAAGATCAGAAGCAGCGAGGGATTTATGTTTGTAGGGACATAAAGGAAACAGTGAATCAGCAGGATGAAGATGGAAGCAGCCAGCAATTCGAAATAGAATCTATTGAATTCCAGAAATTTGATGATGAGAGATTGATGCCTGAAGCATCAAAAGAGACCGATAGGTCTTACCTTTTTAAAAATGACAGTTTTTTGGTGAATGCAGGTACAGTACCAGACGAGAGGGTTGTTGCTATAAAAGCAATCCAAGACTATAGTTGTAATCAAGAAGGAGTTCTTGATTGTTTCTATTGCAGGAAGTTGAGTATTCAGCTCAGTTGGAGACGAAAGAGTTCGACAAAGAAGTATTACTCCGAATAATTGATGAAAGAAAGTGTTGGAGAAGCCGATAGAATCCAATCGACAGAGTGGATGATGAGTTATCAAATCAAGTTGATTCTCCGAAGGACCAGTGACAGAATAGAGTATGGAATCCTGGAGGGAGCAAGTCATTAGGACTTGTGGCTGTCGCATTGTTACAAAAAAGCGACGGACCTCATAGACAAGAGTCTATGGAAACTTCTCTACATGGGAAGTCTGATGCAGGAGCATCCAAAGCAAATTTTCATTATTCAATTATGTAATAAGGGGGGTGAGATATTTTAATTATTTTATTAATTAAATTGCTTATTTTTAATAATTAGGAGAGAAATTATAAATGTGAGGATTTTTTGTAAATATCCCTTAAATAAATAAGGATATGAGTGGAGTTAATTTAGGTAGATAATTTAGGGATGAGAAATTCCATAAACGGGACTTAGTTGGGTCCAAAATAAGATTAATCTAAATTAGATTTTAAGTTGAGATTTATGAGGAGAAAGTTATGGAGTGGAACAAATTATTTTTATGTATAAATATGTAGTTTATGAGGGTGAGAAGGGGGAGAGTATGAGGTGAGGAGTGCAGAGAATCAAAGAGATGATTTGAAGGGCCGAGAGCCAAGAGGCCGCCCAATGTAATATTTGGCCAAAGGGTTTTAAATTTTAATATCATTATTTTTTTTATTATGCGGCTCCCTTTCCTTCATGTTCATTTTTGAATTGAATATTTTTATGTTGTGTGAAGTATGTGTGATTTATATGCTAGGGTTCTAATTTAACCCAGAACCCAGTTCTGCATCATTTGGTATCAGAGCTGTTCACTGAAAATGCTGTCACTTTGAAGACCGACGGTCACGGATAGAACAATTTCTGCACATTGGTTTTCAAGTATGGATTCAACAAACTTAACACACTCTGAAATCTTAGAATTGAACTCACGCACCTTCAAACAGTTGTTGAAGTGATCAATTACACACGATATCCATATCTCCCCAAAACTCCAACGCTAAACAAATGAATTCCATGCATAGATGCTAGGGTATCTGCGCAAAACATATACCACCTCCATGACACGCTTCCGATGCTTGACTTCGATTCTACAGCTCTGCCAATTGGCTCCAGTCAATACTTAACCATATGTCCACCTGTTCTGTCAAATCTGTGGGAATTTTCTTTGTGACCTCCTTTCGGTTGAGCATTCCAGCACAAATGTCGCCATCGTAATACAATCCTGGAAAATGTGATTGCATGGGAACTGAAAAAGCTAACTCCTTCGCTACAAATTCATAGCTCTTTTAGAGGCCTGTATACATAGCTATACAACATCCAATATTCCTTCATATAATGCGGTTCTGCATATAATACAGGTAGTTTCTTCGAATACCGGACAACGCTGATTGGAGTCACGTAATAGCGCACCACTATATCATCCGGTCTTGCAGGCACTACTCATCCGCTTTAACGTTGCCTATCTTGTTAACGCTGCATGGGTTATAGTACATGCGTCTTTCACCTTGCTACGTGCGCACAGCTCCATGCTTTGATGTATGCGCAGACCACTGCAAATTCACACTTGATTACTTCATACCACAGCTCCGCCTACGAGCTAGTAGTTTGCTACACCATCCCATGCAATTTCTAGCTTCGGGAGGCACCACCACATATTTTTCAATCGATCACCTGCGTTCAAGTTTTTAACACATACACCATATGTATAAACATACATATAAATTGCAGACTTAAATGAAAAGTATAATATATCAATCAACTCTCTCCCAAGCTCTCGCAGGAAATCGTTTCCAGCTCTGATACCAAATGATGCAGAACTGGGTTCTGGGTTAAATCAGAACCCTAGCATATAAATCACACATACTTCACACAACATAAAAATATTCAATTCAAAAATTAACATGAAGGAAAGGGAGCCGCATAATAAAAAAATACTGATATTAAAATTTAAAACCCTTTGGCCAAATATTACATTGGGCAGCCTCTTGGCTCTCGACCCTTCAAATCATCTCTCTGATTCTCTGCACTCCTCACCTCACACTCTCCCCCTTCTCACCCTCATAAGCTCCATATTTATACATAAAAATAATTTGTTCCACTCCATAACTTTCTCCTCATAAATCTCAGCTTAAAATCTAATTTAAATTAATCTTATTTTGAACCCAACTAAGTCCCGTTTATGGAATTTTTCATCCCTAAATTATCTACCTAAATCAACTCCACTCATATCCTTATTTATTTAACGGATATTTACAAAAAATCCTCACATTTATAATTTCTCTCCTAATTATTAAAAATAAGGAATTTAATTAATAAAATAATTAAAATATCTCACCCCCCTTATTACATAATTGAATAATGAAAATTTGCTTTGGATGCTCCTGCATAAAAAATGTAAACAAATAGTGACACTGTAAACTTGCATAGTATTGCAAGGACACTCATGTTTAATCTCACATCAATGGTTGATTATAGAAAGAGTACCAATGAAGTAAACTAGTATATGCATTTCTAATATAGCATTAATAAGACACATTACACTTCGTTAATTTTATCACCTAAACATCTTTTTCATTAAATTTGAAAATAAGTCTCTCAAAGTGAATCAATAATTTATAGACCCATATAAATAAGAGTTAAACCAACATTTGTCAAGGAATCTTATTAACAAGAGTTAAAATAACATTTGTCTAGACTCTTATTAACAAGATTTAAACACACACTTTCACATATGTATGGATATATGTATGTATTCATGTGTTGAAGAACTTGGTACTACATAACCTATTGCTATGAACCATGCACAATTTTTTTCAATTTTTTTCATACAACACTACCATATTGTTGTTTCTATGCATAAAAGTTAAAAAGATGAACATTTGCATATGCCACAACATATAGATGACTTTGACAACCTTATAAGTAGTAAATTAAAACTGAATTTAATTTTCAATGTTGATCACAAATATTATTGCTTAAACATAAAGCCAAAAAAAAGGTCTTTATTAAATTTGTTTTTGCTTTAGTCCCTCCCTAGTAATAGGGAAATGATACGAAAACAAAATTTAGAAAATTTTTATAAAGCAAATGAATACGTATTCAAAAAAACAAAATTACGAATCCATATATATATCCCACTTGACCCCAAGAAAAGAATCTCTTATATTTAAAATTAGGAATCCATATATATATATATATCAATCACAGATTACAAAACACAGATTACAAAACACAATGCTCAATACTCCATAAAGCATGCTCAGTGCATTAAAACACTTTTCACAGACAATAGATTATGGCTCCGTGATGCAAGCAGTTCGAGATAAGTTCTCACAGATGCAGAGCAGGGAGATAATCACAGTCTCATTACAGACTCAAAATATTATAGACTCAGAGAACACTCCGTGGTGCAAGCAGATCGAGATAAGTTCTCGCAGATGCAAAGCAGGGAGATAATCTCATAGACACAGACACACCCTAAGACTCTCAACTTCCGAATGCCAAATGAACTTACAATGCTAGTATTTATAATATCCTAGCAGGTCATCCGGTTAAAAATTTTACCGGATACTTGAAACAGAGGGAATCTGTCCTCGGATAGGACATCATGCAAGATGCCTGTCACGAGAGTACTTTAAATTAAATGAACAGGAAGATGTACCTAAGATTCAGGCAAGTGGGGACAACCACTTGTTATCTCGTCCCTTGGAGGCTAGGCCATATGGGGACCAAATCTGACTCAATCTAATTATTAAAGATATGACTATGATGGTCGGAATCTAGGACATCGGCTCTTATACAAAAGTAATTACACAGTGGAGATTTTATTCGGACTAAATCCCATGGAAACTGAAAGTAAGATTTGTACAATAAAGTAAGGATTTCAAATGAGTGATCCTTACAATCAATCACTGTTAGCATGGTCTTCATAATCATGAACATGATCATGTCTGTCTTCTTGTGGTGGTAATCTGATTTGATGAAGTCTTATCAATTCATTTTGTTCGGCTAATAATTCATCTTGATCTGGAGCCAGAGCTTCATATGGAACTGATTCTTCTAACCAGTATGGATGCTCTTCTCTAGTACAGCAGTAGAATGGAAAAGCATACCAGGTGGGAGGCCTATCAGCTTCATCTGCTGAAATTAATCCTCTAAATCTTATAGAAAGATGAAAGGACTCATCTTCCTCCTTAGGAACCACAACTGTCTTTGAATGGACAAACTGGAATTCCATGACAAAGTCATTTTGACAAGCTACATGCATTTCCCAATGAAAAATATTAACAAACTCTGAAAAATTCCTATCAAAGATATTACGGGCTCTAGGCATATACCTAAATAGGAATAATTTAAACCACGGACTCCACCAGTTATTACTAGGGTCTATTGCTACAGCATAAAATATAACTTTGACTGATCCATGTATCCGAGCCCTTTGGTGAATGGAAAAATAATTTTCCCATGTCCAATCAGTATTTTGTATGCAACCAAAATAAATTGGATCTGGTTCTCTGGACAATCCATAGTACACATGCCATGGCCTAACTCTACATGGTAACTCTTTAGTATATGACCATTGGGCATCCTTAGAATCAAACCATTTATGTAATATAATTTGCCTAAGACACAAAGGGAGATTCTTAAACCTATTTGCAAAACATTCCCAACAGAATTCATAATGACAATTACTACAAACCACAACATGACTGTCTTTACTGATTTTACTGACTCGACTAGACTGGACTGAACTTGATGATGCCTCATCCTGATGGAGTGGCCTGAACATCTTTATTTCTTTGATTTCTTTGGATTCTTCTGCACCCTCCCTTGTGAGCATATCTGCAAGATAATTTTCTGCATTGGACTTGTAGACTATGTCAAAATCAAAACCTTCAAGCCATATTGCCAATCTCAAAATCCTGGTACTCCCTTGTTCTAACAGCCTTTTGTTTTCCAAAATACTTTTCATGTGCTTTAGATCTGTTCTGACTATAAATCTCAAACTTTTCAAGAACAGATGGAATCTCTTAATTCCTCTCTTTACAGCAAGTATCTCCTTATGAGAAGAGGGATACTTTTTCTCAGTATCATCAAACGTTCCAGAGGAATATGCACAAACTAATTCTTTCCTTCCATGCTTCTAGAGAAATACTGCTGCCCATGTATGATCAGAAGCATCTGTTTCAAGAATAAAGGGAAGATTAGTATCAGGAAGCTTAAGCTTTGGCAATTCATTAATCTTACTCTTAATACTTCTGACCGCTGTAGTCATTTCTTCTGTCCATCCTAATGCCTGCTTTTTCAATCTTTTCTGCAACACTTTAGTGTCATCTGCTTGTTTTTCATAGAACTTCCTTATATAATTCAAACATCCAAGGAATCTCTGCAGAGTTCTGACATCTAGGATTACATCAGGAAACTTTAATAAATGAGTAAGAACATGAGGTTGCAGGTTAACATGCCCTTTTGCTATATGCAAACATAAATAATCTATTCTGATTTTCCCAATTTCAAACTTTTCATCTGAATCAGAAAGTACAAGGCCATGTTTGAAGACCAGTTCATAAAACTTCTCTAAATGCTTTTTGTGACTATTTATATCTCTGCTAAAAACAAGCAAATCATCTATGTATACTATGATATACTCCTCCCCACCAAAAATGTCTTCCATCCGCTCTTGAAATTCGGAGGGAGCATTCTTCAAGCCAAAAGGCATGAAAGTCCATTGATATTGCCCATGAGGGACTGTGAAGGCAGTCTTGTATCGGTCAGCAGGAATAATGCCAATTTTCCAGAAACCACTTTTCAAATCAAACTTGTTGAAAACATTTGCATTAGCAATTTTGGAAAGCAAGAGTTCCTTATTAGGTAAAGGATACCTAATGGGAAGTAATGCATCATTAAGAGCCTTATAATTAATAACAAGCCGTTTCTTTCCTCGCTTTTGTTCACTATGCTTATTTACATAAAAGGTTGGACAAGCCCAATGGCTCTTACATGGCTCAACGAGTTTCTGCTCCAATTTGGAATAAATCCACTCGTTCGCCCTGGCTTGAATACATCTTGTTTGACATGTGTTCTTGATACCCGCATGAATCAGTTCAATGATGCTTTAATAGGAGGATTCCAGAGTCCTCTTAATAACGGCCCAGCCTGGTCCTCTGTTATTCCCAGATACCAAGTATCTTTAACTGATCCATATATTAATGAATTCCTCCATGCTTATATTCAGTTCCATGGTTTTGATGTTGCACCCCAGTCAGAATACACCCAATTACATGCTTCTATTTGCATCATATTTGTTTCCTCCACTATGCCTCCATTGAATCCTAAGCTAAAAGAAAGAGCCCTCAAAGAAGGTGTCATTGTTGGCCCTGGAAATACTACGCCATTACAGATTGGTTTTGCAGCCTGTACTCTAACTGAAGAGTGGAGTAGTACTTATACACCTCTTGCACAAAAATATCCTCAACTACAAACACCCAAGGCACCTCAGCAATTATCTCTCATCCAACATCCAGATGGATCTAGTGGTCTCAAGTTTACTACTCCTTCTCTTCCCAGATCTATGTCGTCTTTAACTCGCTCTCCATTTTTGGGGGGTAGGGATAATCATAGATCCATTTCCAAACCGACTACTTCATATTCAGTTGTTCCCAGAAGTTTGTAAGCTAGGCATCCTGTTCCTTCTGTTCCAAGGGAAAATCCTAGAAAATCAACTTCCCATATTAGTGAAAATTGTGAGTTTTGTGTCCCATCTTTCCAGACTGAACCGCCAAAGCATGAATCTCATGTTTTAATACCTGACATTAAGAGTTTTTCTCTTCCTCGAGCACAGCAAGAGTTATCTGCAAAGATCAATGAAAGATACCTAGATACTGGTAAATCTAGAAGGACTTTCCAAAATGGGACTATCAAAGCCGACATGCAATGGTTACAAACTAAGCCTGTAATAGAACCAGATCAAACAAAATTAGAAAAACTGCACAATTACACAAATTACCAAATTGTGTGTATGTTGCAGAATATTGATGATATAGCCAAAGATGTATTAGAAATAAAAGAACATATCAAGAAAATGCATTCTGGTTATAATGAGGTCCTAGGGACACAGAATGAGCATACCCAACAGTTGAATGATATAAATTCTAATATGGGTATTATTTCAAAATCTATAGAGCATTTGAGAGACGCTCTTCCTGCTCCAGCTTCTCCCCCTCACTATCAAGAAGTGGATTTATCAAGCTCTAAGTTAAGATTCTCCTCCTCAGCTCCAGGGTCCTTCGACTTACACAAAAGTATTCTTTTCAAGGGAGTAGAGAATATTGGTACGACAAAGCTTGAAAAGATTCAGAAAGGAATAGCTTTAGCCAAAGAGAAAACAGAATTAATGAAGAATCGGCTAAATGAGTTGCCTTCTGTCGAAAGCTACAAATTACCAAAGCAATATGTTAGCCTTAGAAGTTTTCTTGAAAATGGCCAACCATCTGCTCCTAAAGAAATTTTAGCCATGTCTGGTGTTTCTGCTACCACTAGAACCCCTGGTGAACCAACCCAAGGTGAACCAAGTTCTAAGAGAGATAGGCATGAGCCATATTTCTTTGCTCATAAAGGCCAGAGAAATCAAGAAGATACTACTTCCCATGAAGCATCTGCTACTAGTCCTTTTGGCAGATATTCAGAGAAACTGCAAAATGTCCAAGCCAAGATGGATAGCTCAGCTGCTAAAGGAGTTGGTAATACACTTTTATTGAATATTGATTGCCTCAGTTCTGATGAATTTATTAGTGTATTGCATAATGTTCATGCATGGGCTTTGCAAAGAAAAGCTGAAACTAAGGCAAGTTGGTCTGATATTGTGACTCAGATTGTCTGGTCATTCACTGGCATTGTAAAATTATGGTGGGATAAGTTATCTGATAGAGAAATGACCCAGATTATAGAAAATGAAGATGATCCCCTAAATTCTCTATTTTCTGCCTTCAAACATGAGTTTGTAGGGATTGTGCCTGAAGATTCACACCACCATGCTCAATTATTTTTGTCTCAGAGATTGTGCAATATTGATTATTTATCAGAATACTTTTGTACTATGCAAAAGTTGTTATATCAGTCCCATGATCCACATAATGTTGCATATCTGAGATATTATATAGCTTTTATGCCAGGCAAGATTCCAAATATGATCAATCAGCATATTGAGGCTAATAAAATAAAGATTGAAAATTCATCATTTGCAGTTGTTCATCAGCTTATAGTCTCTGTGTTACAGAAAGAGTGTGCTGCAAAAAAAGCTAAAAGGAATTTCCAGAAGCAAATGCATTTCAGCACCAAGCTCTGTAATAATTTTCCTGAAACATATAATTTTGGCTGTCGTTCTAAATCCAAGAATAAGATTCATAAAACAGGCACTAAATCTTGTTCCTGCAAATTTGATAAATATCTTCCTCGTAAGAAGAAATATTATCCTTCCAAGAAAACTTTTAAAGGATGAAGGATGGTATTTAGGAAAAGGTCAAGACCTTCTAAGAAAGTTGTATGTTTCATTTGTGGAAAATAAGGTCATTATGCAAATACTTGCAGGGAAAAGAAGGATAAGAAACATGTAAAGATAATGGATATATTCTCCACCATCCATGACCCACAAGATTGGGATCTTATATCTCATTCTGATGGAGAATACTTTGAAGTTTCAAGTTCTTCTTCTGAAGAATTTGAAAATGATATACCTGATATCAGAAGGTTAGACATTGACTCATCTGATTCAGATGAAACTTTTATTCCTGATATTAAAATGTTTCATTTCAATTCTCCAGCTAATTTGCAGATGAACATTGCAGTAGTCAAATCTGAACTTGCTCAGCTTGATCCAGTTCAGTTCACTGCTCGAAGAAGGTTGACAGAAAAATTAGACGGCCTAGAGAAGCAGTTACCCTCTAAAGCCAAGAAAGAAAGATTTGAAGATGAAGATTTTATTGAGAAAGAATTTGATTCAATGTTCAAGCCACTAGCGATTGCAGAAAACCCATCAGATTCAGGTATGGACAAAATCAGTTCTCTCCAAAATAAGATTAAAGATTTAGAATCATCAATTCTTCATACCAGATCTGAGATGATCCAGCTATCTTCTAAATTACAGTTGCTTATTGCTGATCATGATGACTATAATTCTAATTTGTCAAGTCTTTTGCTGAAAGATGTTCCCATTGGATATGGTGATATGACTCCAAAAATCGAAGATGTCAAAATCATGGGAATAGGAGATAGAGTTGTAATTCCTATAAAAATCAAGTTGCCCAAAGTCAAGGAATACACTCTAGATGCTCAGATTGATTCAGGAGAAATGAGAAGTTGCTGTAAGTATGGTGTAATTCCTGCTTATTGTTGGCATCCTACTAAGCTCCAATTCAGGGCTATCACAAAAGATTTGATGGAAATAAATCATATAGCCCCAACATTTCCAATTTATTTGAATGGTGTTCAGGTTAAGGTTACTTTGTACAGTTTTGATACGGGTTGTGACTTTCTTTTAGGTCAAGACTTTTTAAATGATTTGCTCCCTGTTACATTTGGAAAAGGCACAGTGACATTTACTACTAAGGAAGGACTAGATGAATTGCCATCTTCCAGTGATTATCGAGTTAATGTGCAGCCAGCAGAAGAGGATCAGATTCACAAAAGTCTGCAGGATCTTACCAAGATCAATAAGATTGTCAGACATGCTGAATTGCATGGTCCTCAAGTTCTTGAAGGTATTTCTACTAAGCTCCGAAAAGAATGCACAGCTAGCCGTCCAGATGCTTTTTGGACAAGGGAAAAATATTTTGTGGCTCTTCCATATAAAGAAAATTATGTTCCTAAACCACAGAAGGCTAGCGCTAATCATATGAGTCCTTCAGAACAGGAGTTGTGTCAGCAAGAGATCAGTCAGCTATTGGAACAGAAACTCGTTGAGCCATGTAAGAGCCCTTGGGCTTGTCCAGCCTTTTATGTCAATAAGCATAGTGAACAAAAGTGAGGAAAGAAACGGCTTGTTATTAATTATAAGGCTCTTAATGATGCATTACTTCCCATTAGGTATCCTTTACCTAATAAGGAACTCTTGCTTGCCAAAATTGCTAATGCAAATGTTTTCAACAAGTTTGATTTGAAAAGTGGTTTCTGGAAAATTGGCATTATTCCTGCTGACCGATACAAGACTGCCTTCACAGTCCCTCATGGGCAATATCAATGGACTGTCATGCCTTTTGGCTTGAAGAATGCTCCCTCCAAATTTCAAAAACGGATGGAAGACATTTTTGGTGGGGAGGAGTATATCATAGTATACATAGATGATTTTCTTGTTTTTAGCAGAGATATAAATAGTCACAAAAAGCATTTAGAGAAGTTTTATGAACTGGTCTTCAAACATGGCCTTGTACTTTCTGATTCAGATGAAAAGTTTGAAATTGGGAAAATCAGAATAGATTATTTAGGTTTGCATATAGCAAAAGGGCATGTTAACCTGCAACCTCATGTTCTTACTCATTTATTAAAGTTTCCTGATGTAATCCCAGAAGTCAGAACTCTGCAGAGATTCCTTGGATGTTTGAATTATATAAGGCAGTTCTATGAAAAACAAGCAGATGACACTAAAGTGTTGCAGAAAAGATTGAAAAAGCAGGCATTAGGATGGACAGAAGAAATGACTACAGCGGTCAGAAGTATTAAGAGTAAGATTAATGAATTGCCAAAGCTTAAGCTTCCTGATACTAATCTTCCCTTTATTCTTGAAACAGATGCTTCTGATCATACATGGGCAGCAGTACTTCTCCAGAAGCATGGAAGGAAAGAATTAGTTTGTGCATATTCCTCTGGAACATTTGATGATACTGAGAAAAAGTATCCCTCTTCTCATAAGGAGATACTTGCTGTAAAGAGAGGAATTAAGAGATTCCATCTGTTCTTTAAAAGTGTGAGATTTATCGTCAGAACAGATCTAAAGCACATGAAAAGTATTTTGGCAAACAAAAGGCTGTTGGAACAAGGGAGTACCAAGATTTTGAGATGGGCAATATGGCTTGAAGGTTTTGATTTTGACATAGTCTACAAGTCCGGTGTAGAAAATTATCTTGCAGATATGCTCACAAGGGAGGGTGCAGAAGAATCCAAAGAAATCAAAGAAATAAAGATGTTCAGGCCACTCCATCAGGATGAGGCATCATCAAGTTCAGTCCAGTCTAGTCGAGTCAGTAAAATCAGTAAAGACAGTCATGTTGTGGTTTGTAGTAATTGTCATTATGAATTTTGTTGGGAATGTTTTTCAAATAGGTTTAAGAATCTCCCTTTGTGTCTTAGGCAAATTATATTACAGAAATGGTTTGATTTTGACGATGCCCAATGGTCATATACTAAAGAGTTACCATGTAGAGTTAGGCAATGGCATGTGTACTATGGATTGTCCAGAGAACCAGATCCAGTTTATTTTGGTTGCATACAAAATACTGATTGGACATGGGCAGATTATTTTTCCATTCACCAAAGGGCTCGGATACATGGATCAATCAAAGTTATATTTTATGTTGTAGCAATAGACCCTAGTAATAACTGGTGGAGTCCGTGGTTTAAATTATTCCTGTTTAGGTATATGCCTAGAGCCCGTAATATCTTTGATAGGACTTTTTCAGAGTTTGTTAATATTTTTCATTGGGAAATGCATGTAGCTTGTCAAAATGACTTTGTCATGGAATTCCAGTTTGTCCATTCAAAGACAGTTGTGGTTCCTAAGGAGGAAGATGAGTCCTTTCATCTTTCTATAAGATTCAGAGGATTAATTTCAGTAGATGAAGTTGATAGGCCTCCTGCTTGGTATGCTTTTCCATTCTACTACTGTACTAGAGAAGAGCATCCATACTAGTTAGAAGAATCAGTTCCATATGAATCTCTGGCTCCAGATCAAGATGAATTATTAGCCGAACAAAATGAATTGATAAGACTTCATCAAATCGGATTACCACCACAAGAAGATAGACATGATCATGTTCATGATTATGAAGACCATGCTAACAGTGATTGATTGTAAGGATCACTCATTTGAAATCCTTACTTTAATGTACAAATCTTACTTTCGGTTTCCGTGGGATTTAGTCCGAATAAAATCTCCACTGTGTAATTACTTTTGTATAAAAGCCGATGTCCTAGATTCTGACCATCATAGTCATATCTTGTAATAATTAGATTGAGTCAGATTCGGTCCCCATATGGCCTAGCCTCCAAGGGACGAGATAACAAGTGGTTGTCCCCACTTGCCCGAATCTTAGGTACATATTCCTGTTCATTTACTTTAAAGTACTCTCGTGACAGGCATCTTGCATGATGTCCTATCTGAGGACAGATTCCCTCTGTTTCAAGTATCCTGTAAAAGTTTTAATCGGATGACCTACTGGGATATTATAAATACTAGCATTGTAAGTTCATTTGGCATTCAGAAGTTGAGAGTCTTAGGGTGTGTCTGTGTCTGTGAGATTATCTCCCTGCTCTGCATCTGCGAGAACTTATCTCGATCTGCTTGCACCATGGAGTGTTCTCTGAGTCTGTAATATTTTGAGTCTGTAATGAGACTGTGATTATCTCCCTGATCTGCATCTGCGAGAACTTATCTCAAACTGCTTGCATCATGGAGCCATAATCTATTGTCTGTGAAAAGTGTTTTAATGCACTGAGCATGCTTTATGGAGTATTGAGCATTGTGTTTTGTAATCTGTGACTGAGCATAATAAAATTGGTATTAGAGCCATCTGGTTCTTTGTCCGAGTTATTTTCACATCTGGTTTTCCTGTGTTTCAATTTAAAGCTGCTCAGTTGTTTCATTTCACTTCTGTTAATATTCCCATCTCTACTGGTCAAGAAGTTTATCAGATTCCTCTCATAAAACAAGAATATATTGAATGGGGGTTAAGTAAGGGTTATAGATATATCCATCTAGGTATGCTCCAATTTGGAATAAATCCACTTGTTTGCCCTGGCTTGAATACATCTTGTTTTACATGTGTTCTTGATACCCGCATGAATCAGTTCAATGATGCTTTAATAGGAGGATTCCAGAGTCCTCTTAATAACGGCCCAGCCTGGTCCTCTGTTATTCCCAGATACCAAGTATCTCTAACTGATCCATATATTAATGAATTCCTCCATGCTTATAATCAGTTCCATGGTTTTGATGTTGCACCCCAGTCAGAAATCACCCAATTACATGCTTCTATTTGCATCAGATTTGTTTCCTCCACTATGCCTCCATTGAATCCTAAGCTAAAAGAAAGAGCCCTCAAAGAAGGTGTCATTATTGGCCCTGGAAATACTACGCCATTACAGATTGGTTTTGCAGCCTGTACTCTACCTGAAGAGTGGAGTAGTACTTATACACCTCTTGCACAAAAATATCCTCAACTGCAAACACCCAAGGCACCTCAGCAATTATCTCTCATCCAACATCAAGATGGATCTAGTGGTCTCAAGTTTACTACTCCTTCTCTTCCCGGATCTATGTCATCTTTAACTCGCTCTCCATTTTTGGGGGGTAGGGATAATCATAGATCCATTTCCAAACCGACTACTTCATATTCAGTTGTTCCCAGAAGTTTGTCAGCTAGGCATCCTGTTCCTTCTGTTCCAAGGGAAAATCCTAGAAAATCAACTTCCTATATCAGTGACAATTGCAAGTTTTGTGTCCCATATTTCCAGACTGAACTGCCAAAGCATGAATCTCAGGTTTTAATACCTGACATTAAGAGTTTTTCTCTTCCTCTAGCACAGCAAGAGTTATCTGCAAAGATCAATGAAAGATACCTAGATACTGGTAAATCTAGAAGGACTTTCCAAAATGGGACTATCAAAGCTGACATGCAATGGTTACAAACTAAGCCTGTAACAGAACCAGATCAAACAGAATTAGAAAAACTGCACAATTACACAAATTACCAAATTGTGTGTATGTTGCAGAATATTGATGATATAGCCAGAGATGTCTTAGAAATCAAAGAACATATCAAGAAAATGCATTCTGGTTATAATGAGGTCCTAGGGACACAGAATGAGCATACCCAACAGTTGAATGATATAAATTCTAATATGGGTATTATTTCAAAATCTATAGAGCATCTAAGAGACGCTCTTCCTGCTCCAGCTTCTCCCCCTCATTATCGAGAAGTGGATTTATCAAGCTCTAAGTTAAGATTCTCCTCCTTAGATCCAAGGTCCTCCAACTTACACAAAAGTATTCTTTTCAAGGGAGTAGAGAATATTGGTATGACAAAGCTTGAAATGATTCAGAAAGGAATAGCTTTAGCCAGAGAGTAAACAGAATTAATGAAGAATCGACTAAATGAGCTTCCTTCTGTCGAAAGCTACAAATTACCAAAGCAATATGTTAGCCTTAGAAGTTTGCTTGAAAATGGCCAACCATCTGCTCCTAAAGAAATTTTAGCCATGTCTAGTGTTTCTGCTACCACTAGAACCCCTGGTGAACCAACCCAAGGTGAACCAAGTTCTAAGAGAGATAGGCATGAGCCATATTTCTTTGCTCATAAAGGCCAAAGAAATCAAGAAGATACTACTTCCCATGAAGCATCTGCTACTAGTCCTTTTGGCAAATATTCAGAGAAACTGCAAAATGTCCAAGCCAAGATGGATAGCTCAGCTGCTAAAGGAGTTGGTAATACACTTTTATTGAATATTGATTGCCTCAGTTCTGATGAAGTTATTAGTGTATTGCATAATGTTCATGCATGGGCTTTGCAAAGAAAAGTTGAAACTTAGGCAAGTTGGTCTGATATTGTGACTCAGATTGTCTGGTCATTCACTGGCATTGTAAAATTATGGTGGGATAAGTTATCTGATAGAGAAATGACCCAGATTATAGAAAATGAAGATGATCCCCTAAATGCTCTATTTTCTACCTTGAAACATGAGTTTGTAGGGATTGTGCCTGAAGATTCACACCAGCCGACTCTTCATTAATTATGTTTTCTCTTTGGCTAAAGCTATTCCTTTCTGAATCTTTTCAAGCTTTGTCGTACCAATATTCTCTACTCCCTTGAAAAGAATACTTTTGTGTAAGTCGGAGGACCCTGGATCTAAGGAGGAGAATCTTAACTTAGAGCTTGATAAATCCACTTCTCGATAATGAGGGGGAGAAGCTGGAGTAGGAAGAGCATCTCTCAGATGCTCTATAGATTTTGAAATAATACCCATATTAGAATTTATACCATTCAACTGTTGGGTATGCTCATTCTGTGTCCCTAGGACCTCATTATAACCAGAATGCATTTTCTTGATATGTTCTTTGATTTCTAAGACATCTCTGGCTATATCATCAATATTCTGCAACATACACACAATTTGGTAATTTGTGTAATTGTGCAGTTTTTCTAATTCTATTTGATCTGGTTCTGTTACAGGCTTAGTTTGTAACCATTGCATATCAGCTTTGATAGTCCCATTTTGGAAAGTCCTTCTAGATTTACCAGTATCTAGGTATCTTTCATTGATCTTTGCAGATAACTCTTGTTGTGCTCGAGGAAGAGAAAAACTCTTAATGTCAGGTATTAAAACCTGAGATTCATGCTTTGGCGGTTCAGTCTGGAAAGATGGGACACAAAACTCGCAATTGTCACTGATATGGGAAGTTGATTTTCTAGGATTTTCCCTTGGAACAGAAAGAACAGGATGCCTAGCTGACAAACTTTTGGGAACAACTGAATATGAAGTAGTCGGTTTGGAAATGGATCTATGATTATCCCTACCCCCCAAAAATGGAGAGCGAGTTAAAGACGACATAGATCTGGGAAGAGAAGGAGTAGTAAACTTGAGACCACTAGATCCATCTGGATGTTGGATGAGAGATAATTGCTGAGGTGCCTTGGGTGTTTGCAGTTGAGGATATTTTTGTGCAAGAGGTGTATAAGTACTACTCCACTCTTCAGGTAGAGTACAGGCTGCAAAACCAATCTGTAATGGCGTAGTATTTCCAGGGCCAATAATGACACCTTCTTTGAGGGCTCTTTCTTTTAGCTGAGGATTCAATGGAGGCATAGTGGAGGAAACAAATCTGATGCAAATAGAAGCATGTAATTGGGTGATTTCTGACTGGGGTGCAACATCAAAACCATGGAACTGAATATAAGCATGGAGGAATTCATTAATATATGGATCAGTTAAAGATACTTGGTATCTAGGAATAACAGAGGACCAGGCTGGGCCATTATTAAGAGGACTCTGGAATCCTCCTATTAAAGCATCATTGAACTGATTCATGCGGGTATCAAGAACACATGTCAAACAAGATGTATTCAAGCCAGGGCGAACAAGTGGATTTATTCCAAATTGGAGCATACCTAGATGGATATATCTATAACCCTTACTTAACCCCCATTCAATATCTTCTTGTTTTATGAGAGGAATCTGATAAACTTCTTGACCAGTAGAGATGGGAATATTAACAGAAGTGAAACGAAACAACTTAGCAGCTTTAAATTGAAACACATGAATCTTGTATAATTTTTCAACATCAATCTCTGGCAATGTCCAGTTAGGGTCAGGCTCATATTCTTGAACTACAACTTTCTCATCATATAAGACATCATCATCTTGGGATTTATTAAGAAACTTATTTAGGAACGACCATCGATTCTTATGAGCTATTTTTCTATCTTCGGGCTTCTGAAGAGCAAACTCATTCATATAACCAGCCATTGAAACAAAGTATGAGTAAGCACCTAAACAGAGGAGAAACAAAAGTCTTCGTGCAACAGGAAAGCAAACACGGCAGTCCTTCGCCTTCACAGCTCTCTACCAGCGCCTTACCGCCAACTTCAGATTCGTAGACAGTAGCTCAGACAAATACCATTCAATGGGAAAACCAGATGTGAAAATAACTCGGACAAAGAACCAGATGGCTCTGATACCAATTTTATTATGCTCAGTCACAGATTACAAAACACAATGCTCAATACTCCATAAAGCATGCTCAGTGCATTAAAACACTTGTCACAGACAATAGATTATGGCTCTGTGATGCAAGCAGTTCGAGATAAGTTCTCGCAGATGCAGAGCAGGGAGATAATCACAGTCTCATTACAGACTCAAAATATTACAGACTTAGAGAACACTCCGTGGTGCAAGCAGATCGAGATAAGTTCTCGCAGATGCAGAGCAGGGAGATAATCCCACAGACACAGACACACCCTAAGACTCTCAACTTTCGAATGCCAAATGAACTTACAATGCTATTATTTATAATATCCTAGCAGGTCATCCGGTTAAAACTTTTACCGGATACTTGAAACAGAGGGAATCTGTCCTCGAATAGGACATCATGCAAGATGCCTGTCACGAGAGTACTTTAAAGTAAATGAACAAGAAGATGTACCTAAGATTCGGGCAAGTGGGGACAACCACTTGTTATCTCGTCCCTTGGAGGCTAGACCATATGGGGACCGAATCTGACTCAATCTAATTATTACAAGATATGACTATGATGGCCGGAATCTAGGACATCGGCTCTTATACAAAATTAATTACACAGTGGAGATTTTATTTGGACTAAATCCCACGGAAACCGAAAGTAAGATTTGTACAATAAAGTAAGGATTTCAAATGAGTGATCCTTACAATCAATCATTGTTAGCATGGTCTTCATAATCATGAACATGATCATGTCTGTCTTCTTGTGGTGGTAATCCGATTTGATGAAGTCTTATCAATTCATTTTGTTCGGCTAATAATTCATCTTGATCTGGAGCCAGAGCTTCATATGGAACTGATTCTTCTAACCAGTATGGATGCTCTTCTCTAGTACAGCAGTAGAATGGAAAAGCATACCAAGCAGGAGGCCTATCAGCTTAATCTACTGAAATTAATCCTCTGAATCTTATAGAAAGATGAAAGGACTCATCTTCCTCCTTAGGAACCGCAACTGTCTTTGAATGGACAAACTGGAATTCCATGACAAAGTCATTTTGACAAGATACATGCATTTCCCAATGAAAAATATTAACAAACTTTGAAAAAGTCCTATCAAAGATATTACGGGCTCTAGGCATATACCTAAACAGGAATAATTTAAACCACAAACTCCACCAGTTATTACTAGGGTCTATTGCTACAGCATAAAATATAACTTTGACTGATCCATGTATCCGAGCCCTTTGGTGAATGGAAAAATAATCTGCCCATGTCCAATCAGTATTTTGTATGCAACCAAAATAAACTGGATCTGGTTCTCTGGACAATCCATAGTACACACGCCATGGCCTAACTCTATATGGTAACTCTTTAGTATATGACTATTGGGAATCCTTAAAATCAAACCATTTCTGTAATATAATTTGCCTAAGACACAAAGGGAGATTCTTAAACCTATTTGCAAAACATTCCCAACAGAATTCATAATGACAATTACTACAAACCACAACATGACTGACTTTACTGATTTTACTGACTCGACTAGACTGGACTGAACTTGATGATGCCTCATCCTGATGGAGTGGCCTGAACATCTTTATTTCTTTGATTTCTTTGGATTCTTCTGCACCCTCCCTTGTGAGCATATCTGCAAGATAATTTTCTACACCGGACTTGTAGACTATGTCAAAATCAAAACCTTCAAGCCATATTGCCCATCTCAAAATCCTGGTACTCCCTTGTTCTAACAGCCTTTTGTTTGCCAAAATACTTTTCATGTGCTTCAGATCTGTTCTGACTATAAATCTCACACTTTTCAAGAACAGATGGAATCTCTTATTTCCTCTCTTTACAGCAAGTATCTCCTTATGAGAAGAGGGATACTTTTTCTCAGTATCATCAAACGTTCCAGAGGAATATGCACAAACTAATTCTTTCCTTCCATGCTTCTGGAGAAGTACTGCTACCCATGTATGATCAGAAGCATCTGTTTCAAGAATAAAGGGAAGATTAGTATCAGGAAGCTTAAGCTTTGGCAATTCATTAATCTTACTCTTAATACTTCTGACCGTTGTAGTCATTTCTTCTGTCCATCCTAATGCCTGCTTTTTCAATCTTTTCTGCAACACTTTAGTGTCATCTGCTTGTTTTTCATAGAACTGCCTTATATAATTCAAACATCCAAGAAATCTCTGTAGAGTTCTGACTTCTGGGATTACATCAGGAAACTTTAATAAATGAGTAAGAACATGAGGTTGCAGGTTAACATGCCCTTTTGCTATATGCAAACCTAATTAATCTATTATGATTTTCCCAATTTGAAACTTTTCATCTGAATCAGAAAGTACAAGGCCATGTTTGAAGACCAGTTCATAAAACTTCTCTAAATGCTTTTTGTTACTATTTATATCTCTGCTAAAAACAAGCAAATCATCTATGTATACTATGATATACTCCTCCCCACCAAAAATGTCTTCCATCCGTTTTTGAAATTCGGAGGGAGCATTCTTCAAGCCAAAAGGCATGACAGTCCATTGATATTGCCCATGAGGGACTGTGAAGGCAGTCTTCTATCGGTCAGCAGGAATAATGCCAATTTGCCAGAAACCACTTTTCAAATCAAACTTGTTGAAAACATTTGCATTAGCAATTTTGGCAAGCAAGAGTTCCTTATTAGGTAAAGGATACCTAATGGGAAGTAATGCATCATTAAGAGCCTTATAATTAATAACAAGTCGTTTCTTTCCTCGCTTTTGTTCACTATGCTTATTGACATAAAAGGCTGGACAAGCCCAAGGGCTCTTACATGGCTCAACGAGTTTCTGTTCCAATAGCTGACTGATCTCTTGCTGACACAACTCCTGTTCTGAAGGACTCATATGATTAGCGCTAGCCTTCTGTGGTTTAGGAACATAATTTTTTTTATATGGAAGAGCCACAAAATATTTTTCCCTTGTCCAAAAAGCATATGGACGGCTAGTTGTGCATTCTTTTCGGAGCTTAGTAGAAATACCTTCAAGAACTTGAGGACCATGCAATTCAGCATGTCTGACAATCTTATTGATCTTGGTAAGATCCTGCAGACTTTTGTGAATCTGATCCTCTTCTGCTGGCTGCACATTAACTCGATAATCACTGGAAGATGGCAATTCAACTAGTCCTTCCTTAGTAGTAAATGTCACTATGCCTTTTCCAAATGTAATAGGGAGAAAATCATTTAAAAAGTCTTGACCTAAAAAAAAGTCACAACCCGTATCAAAACTGTACAAAGTAACCTTAACCTGAACACCATTCAAATAAATTGGAAATGTTGGGGCTATGTGATTTATTTCCATCAAATCTTTTGTGATAGCCATGAATTGGAGCTTAGTAGGATGCCAACAATAAGCAAGAATTGCACCATACTTATAGCAACTTCTCATTGCTCCTGAATCAATCTGAGCATCTAGAGTGTATTCCTTGACTTTGGGCAACTTGATTTTTATAGGAATTACAACTCTATCTCCTATTCTCATGATTTTGACATCTTCGATTTTTGGAGTCATATCACCATATCCAATGGGACCATCTTTCAGCAAAAGGCTTGACAACTTAGAATTACAGTCATCATAATCAGCAATAAGCAACTGTAATTTAGAAGATAGCTAGATCATCTCACATCTGGTATGAAGAATTGATGATTCTAAATCTTTAATCTTATTTTGGAGAGAACTAATTTTGTCCATACCTGAATCTGATGGGTTTTCTGCAATCACTAGTGGCTTGAACATTGAATCAAATTCTTTCTCAATAAAATCTTCATCTTCAAATCTTTCTTTCTTGGCTTTAGAGGGTAATTGCTTCTCTAGGCCGTCTAATTTTTCTGTCAACCTTCTTCGAGCAATGAACTAAACTGGATCAAGCTGAGCAAGTTCAACTTTGACTGCTGCAATCTTCATCTGCAAATTATCTAGAGAATTGAAATGAAACATTTTAACATCAGGAATAAAAGTTTCATCTGAATCAGATGAGTCAATGTCTAACCTTCTGATATCAGGTATATCATTTTCAGATTCTTCAGAAGAAGAACTTGAAACTTCAAAGTATTCTCCATCAGAATGAGATATAAGATCCCAATCTTGTGGGTCATCAGTTTGTAACCATTGCATGTCGGCTTTGATAGTCCCATTTTGGAAAGTCCTTCTAGATTTACTAGTATCTAGGTATCTTTCATTGATCTTTGCAGATAACTCTTGCTGTGCTCGAGGAAGAGCAAAACTCTTAATGTCAGGTATTAAAACTTGAGATTCATGCTTTGGCGGTTTAGTCTGGAAAGATGGGACACAAAACTCGCAATTTTCACTGATATGGGAAGTTGATTTTCTAGGATTTTCCCTTGGAACAGAAGGAACAGGTTGACCCCAAGAAAAGAATCTCTTATATTTAATATATAAAAAGGTCATAACTAAGACAATGAGATGGTGGTGACTAAGTAGCTTTTAATAAATTTACACTTCAATAACCTAGAGGTTTGAAAGCTTATTTATAATACCATTAACACTTATGAGTTTGTGGTTTGTGAGGTTTGTAGTTATAAAAAAGGTTAGTGTAATTATTTATTTCCACTTAATGATGATTATATGTAAATTATTAAACAATAACTTTCATTTTTCATTTTCATGTCTTTGTTAATTACCCTCAGTTGTCTTCCTAAAATGTCAAATTCTCTTCCGGATGCGGGTGGTCTTCATGATTAACAGGTGGCAAGGATGGGCGGGCGTGTGGGGTTCTACCACCGCCAACCTCCTTTGTGTCCTATGCACCATTAACTGCATTAAAATTGCTTCGTCCGGGGCATTTATGTGGCACACTCGTTAAGAACCACGCCCAATCCTCAGAGATATGGCTTCTCCGGGACGCTTCAGTTCTGATATCTTACCCCTTAGCTCTTGCTGTGCTTCAGTGGTCTCTGAGCCAAGCTCTCAGACCATCACTGGGCGTAGGTGATAGCTTTCTTTCTGTGTTAATCTTGCTCCTGGATTGCACTTCTCGCAAAGCTCCTTTTGCACTCAGAGTTTTGGCTTTCACCCTATCTCTCTCCCTGCAGAGATTGATTCTCATCAGACTTTGGTCCTCAGTCTGGGCACTCCCTGTTCTTTCAATTTCAGCACTTCTCATCGGAATTCCATGCCTCGATTATGACATAGGATGTGAAGCCGGCGTGGCTCGAGCCGTGGTGGTCCTTCTCATCGCCCTCCTCCCTCCTCGCCTAGCTCTTCTTCTCCGCCTTCTGATTCCATGAGAGGTCATTATCCTGAGACCCAAAGCGGTAGGAGCTATCTGTTGGGGCGGGGGAATACTTTTCAGGCTAGAAACCTTTCCAGTCTTCTCCCGGGTCAGAAACACAGGGCTCATTTCCGCTTCCCCTGCTTGCTCAATATGCCCACTGTCACTGCTACCATAACCATTAACTTCAAAGAAGAGCCGCCTGACTCTATGGCTAAGCTTTCCGACTCTCCTTCGGTGCATTTGTCGTCCGATAGGCCTGGTTCTCCTCCTAATTCTGGTCAGAAGCGGAAGCTGGCTGAGGGTGGCTCCTCGCAGGACCCCTTCGTGGATACTGTTGTAGGCATTTTCAATGGGATTGGTTCTTCTGTTCCGGCCGTCGAGGAAAGGGCGGAATCCTCCAAACAGGTTGCTCCGGATGATAATGCTGTTGTGCAGGATGAGGATGACCACGACGCTCACGCCTGCCCTGTGGTCGAGTCACCTCCTTCTTCTCAAGGTAATTAATGGCCTTTCCTCATTCAGGCTTGTTTTTGGCTGCTCTTTGTGCCAGGCACAGCTCTGGTGTTCGTCTGCTGACACAGCTTAGATGGTTCTACTTCTACTGCCTTTTTTATTGCCGGTTTCCCCTTCGTGGGTGAAAATTACTCTGTATAAGACTGTTCATGTTTACATTTCAGACGCTAATTGCTGTAGGTTGATATACTGTTTGGATACTCGAGCCGGTTTCCCCTATGAGGGCAGCTTTTTTGTGCTTAGTTGCCTTTCTGTGATTCAGTATTGTAACCGTTTCTCGGAACTGTGTGTTGTTGTTTTGACAAACCATCATAGCTGTACTAGAATGCCCATCTCTTGGGCCAGAATCTCTGAGGCTTCGGCCTCCTGTAATCCTTTTTTATATATTAATAGATTAAACTTAAACTTAAAAAAAAAAAATTAAATAAATAAATAAATAAATAAAAATTTGGTCAAATTCCCACCCTCATCCCAAAAAAAAAGACATTGAGCTAATATCATAAACATATTCAAGTCGTATAACCACTATTTGTATAATTTAATCAACATTAATTAAAGTACATTATGATTAACTAACATTAATTAGTTATCACATTATGTCTACAATATTAACCAATTCTCTAAATTAATTAATTGTGAATACCATTTAATCAAGCTAAACAATCATTAATTATTATTATTTTAATGATCATTTATGTAATTAATCATCAATTATATATCCCCGTCATTACAACTTAGTAATTGAAATCAAGGATAATTAATGTTAGTTAATAAAAAATTGTAATTTATAAGTCAACATAATATTTATATATATATAAAACTTGTGAATATATATATATATAGGTAGCACCCTTGCTTTACATCATATTACATATATAAAATTGAACCCTTCTCACCTCTCTGATTAGGATTGAACCCAACCTGAGCTTCTATAACATTTTGTATTGTTGCTAGCAAAACCCCCATCGTTTAATCCCTCCGCTTCCTACTGGATAGGTTGAGGTCAACCTTCACAGAATCCAAAAAATAATATTAAAATTAAAATAATCAACGCAAAATAACGTTATAAAAAATCTTAAAATAAAAGAAAGAAGGGTCAAAATATCTTAACAATGCCCTTGTCTAAACTAGAGGGTTAAGAAACACAATTGAAGGGTTAGGAAATGTTCGGCCTTGCATCAGTCCCACATGTCCTCCCCTCATCATTCTTGAATGGAGGACTTGGACAAAAATCCTCCCCATTAAGTAGTTTGGTTCATTTTTCACTTTTTTTCATTTGAGTTTCGTGGTTTGATCTGCATACAAGAGATGGAGCACAACCTTGGTAGTGTTGGAAATATTGTTATTGATGGCAAAGGAGAAACACCATAATTATCATTAAGGACAAAGGAGCAGTACCAGAATTATCATTAAGGACAAAGGAGCAGCACCAGAATTATCAATAAGGACAAAGGAGCATCAGTAGAATCATTATCTAAGGCAATGGTGCAGTGAGAAATCATAAAAGAGAGGCAGAGGAGAAGTAAAGGAGCGAAGGAATTTAAGGCATCAAAGGAAGCAAGCTGGGTCAAGTCATGAACATGTTGGGTGAATTCGTGAATGCATTGGGTCAAGTCGTGAACGAGCGGGTCAAATTGTGCTATTTTAAGTTCAGAAAATCTCAAGAGTCGGGCTATTGAATACGTTTAGAACAGTGCACAGTTTAGGGTTGAGTCATGCAAATATCTATGCGGAACAGTGTTCGGAGGCTTCACCGAAAATCACAATCACATATGGAGGACCTGATCGCATATCACAAATCGTAGTGGAAGGATGATCACAAAACCACAAAGACACAAGAAATTGCGAAATGTGAAGTATGGAAGATGACATAGGAAATGACGTGGCCCCGACCCCCCAGATTGCAGTTAATTTATGATGACATGGCATGATGATGTGGAGATGACGTGGACCTGGCCCGCATATCGAAAATCGCAAGAGGTGAAGATCTAGAGATCGGAGAACTTTGCAATAAGAAACATGCGATAGAGAAGTTGTGATAAAGTCAAGTGGGACCCAATCGCATATCGCAAATCACAAAACTCAGGAGGAATGGCGCTCATGAACCAAGTTGGAATGCCGAAATGCCATAAGGGGTGGATGTGATGTAGTTTCAGAGTAAAATTACAAAGGATTTCAAATCTGGAATAAGGTATTTTTTGTAAATAAATCGCATCGGAGTTGGAAGCGGTGAATATAACGCAGAACCACCAACAATTCTGAGATATGATACGAGGAGCGGACGCGATATAGTTCAAAGGTAAAATCTAAAGGAATTGAAGTTCGGCTGTGGGACCCAATCGGATAGCAAGCTCAGGAGGGTAAGCACTCAAGAATCATGTTGAAATGTTGAAGTGTGAGATGCGATACGAGGAGTGGATGCGATACATTTCAAAGGAGAAGTCCAAAGGATTTCAAATCCAGAAGTAAGGCTTTTTCATTAAGAAATCGCATCGGAGAATGCAAGAGTTGAATATAACACGAAACAGAAAGGAAACGCCGAAATGTGATAAGTGACTAGACGCGATATCATACAGAGGTAAATATTATTATATTTCAGGTCCATGTTTAATGTGGTTATGCTTGTTTACAAAGAAGTAAAGTTGAATGGAGAGTTGACTCGGGTGTACAAAAAGGAAAGCCTGAACGCAAGAAAAGACTCGGGTAAGTAAAAAGACCCAACCCCATTTAGAACAGTGTTGTATGCAGTTGCATTTTGTAAATAAAATAGAGTCTGAATGCGGGCAGAAGGAGACTCGAGTAAGTGACCTGACACAAAGAAAAGGATAAGAGAAGGCTAAACGTTGTGATCACGAGTAGAAGAGCAAGATTCGGGCGAAAGGCAGTATATGGTGGCATTGTTAGAAACGTGCCAGCTAGGTCGAGTCAGGAAAAAAGGGCATTTGTGCATAACTGTTATAATATAACATCAGAAAATGAAAAGATAAATGACAGCAGTAGAAAAGACAAAAAGCACATCGAGTAAAAGAGCTGGAAGGGTTGAGTAAAATACATTTGTTGTAACTATAAATGTAAATGTATTTATTATTTTTTATTGTATGTGATGTAAAGGCAAGTCTCCATAGGCATAGGCAAAAATCCATGAGTGTAGTAATGATTATTTCTGATGTAATAACCTGAACTGAAGAATGAGGAATCGAATGGGTGGAAGGCATAGGGTCAAGCTTGTTCACTTTGTATTCCCTATAGAATGCAAACAATCATGTAGTTATATGTATAAAACATGTAATATCAATGTGCATAGATAGGCTAGAGAGCGGCAGAATGGAAGATAGCTTAAGAATGTGAGAGAGCGGCAGAATGGAAGAGAGATGAAGAATGTAAGAGAGCTACAGAATGGAATAGAGCTAAAGAATGTAAGAGAGATGAAGAATGGGAGAGAGCTGGAGAATTTGAGAGAGCTGATAGAGATGATATGCACATCTAGAGCTGATATGAAGCAAATTTGAAGGCAGAGAGGGAAGAAGTGAAGGTGGAGGAAAAAAAAGTTGATATCCGGGTAAATCAACATTGTACTTTCTTGTTGAGTGAGGGGATTGTAGTCTCCTTTCAAGTTGTAGCTTGATAAATTTCCAGATGGAGCTGGGTGAGGTAGGGTCCTCTTGTGGGTTGTAGCCTGTAGAAAATATATGGGAGTTGGAGCTTCCTTGCAAGTTGTAGCTTGCAGAAATTGAGGTAGGAGCCTCCTATAGGCTAGAGCCTACAAAAAATCAGTTGTGAGAGGGAGTAGGAGCTTGCCTTTGCATCACAACAATAATAATATGTGTTTTTCTCCCTTATGGGTTTCCACTTATATCTGGGTCCATGCGCATGATTATTATGTGTTGATGAGATGTGTTAATCTTCTTATTACTTTTTTTTCATATATTTAGTTTTCTAATCACTCTTTATTAAGTTTCTTATGAAATGACTTGTTAATGAGTTTAATGAAAACAATTTTAATGCCCATGAATGGACTAAACTGATTCACCCCCCCCTCTCAGTTTAGTAAAGGGTTCATCAATTGGTATCTGAGCCAGTTCCTTCTGTATCATTTTAACCACTGGAAGGATGTCCTTAGTCCCCAAAATGGCTATCCTAGAAGGAATATCTACAAATAAAGCCCCTCTGTTTACTGGCACAAACTATGCTTTATGGAAAATTAGAATGAGGACATACGTAATGTCTTTTGGAGTAAGAGTCTAGGTTGTTGTGGAAGAAAAATATGCACCAAAGGATACAAACACTGAGGTATAAGCCAAACAAAATTTCATAGCTAATGCAAAAGCAATGAATGCACCCTTAAGCGGTCTAAGTGAGTCAGAATTTATCAAAGTAATGCACAGTAATACGGCCAAAGAAATCTGGGATACATTAGAAAATATTCATGAGGGAGATACAAAGGTGAAGATGGCAAAACTACAAGCACATAGAACTCAGTTTGAAAACTTAAAAATGAATGAAGATGAAGATATAGCTGCATTCTTCTTAAGAGTTGCAGAAGTTGTGAATATCATGATAGGCCTAGGAGAAGAAATTAAATAAAGTGTTGTAGTACAAAAATTATTGTGATCTATACCACCCAGGTTTAACCCTAAGGTTTATGCCATAGAAGAAACAACAAAATGGGAAACCTTGACCAGGAACCAATTACTTGGCAACCTAACAGCATATGAGATAAGACTTCCTAAAGGGAAGTCAAACATGAGGGATGATGGCTTTAAAGTAGACAAGTGCATAGAAGAGAAGGAAGGTACATGCTCATGATCCGATGAAAAAGAAGCCAAATTTTTCAGAAGATTGGATAGAGGCACGGGTAAGTACAAATGGAAACTTCCATTTAAGTGCTTTAGTTTTGGAAGAGTGGGGAACTATGCTTCAAAATGTCCTCATAATAAAATAGAGAATCAGTCAAAAGGGAAAGAGAAAAGCAATTTCAGCAATAGGAAGAAAGGGAAAAAATTTAGTAAGAGAAGATTCTATGCTCAACAAGACAATAGTGCATCTGAGAGCTCAAATGAATCCCCTAATGAAGAAGGAACATCAAAATTCATTTTGATGGCCAAGGAAGAGCTTGAGAAATATTTCTTTGAATTTGAAGAAGAAGGCGAGGTAGATATTGAGGGGGAGTTGGTGAGTGCCCTAAAGGAAATAGATAGACGCAAGCTCAAGACTAGAAAATAGAAGGCAATCCTTCTGAAACATGTAAAGGAAGAACCAAACTCTGAAGATTTTATTAAGTTGAAAATTGAACTAGAAGAAGCAAGGAAAGTAGAAGACATTCTGCTGCAGCAAATAAGGGAGAAAAGTCAGGAATGTGGAATATTGGAAGAAGAGGTGGTGAGTCTCAGGAAGAAATTGGAAAAGGCTCAAATTGATTCAACAATGAACATTCAGCAGTTAAAAGGTGTTGAAAAATTGGATAGGATATTAAATGCACAAAGATATCCTCTTTTAAAGACTAGGATAGGATATGAAGGAGAATCCAGCAAGTCGAAGGCAAAGGATAAGAAAGTTATTACATTTGTGAAAGTTGACGTTAAATCCCATCAATCTAAGAACAAAAATGTGAGAAACACTTCAAATCCTCATGAGCTGCAGCAAAAAACCACCACAAGGAAAGCCCTGGAAACAAAAGGAGTGAACATCTAAGAAACATTCCAACACATATCAAATGGCTTCCAAAGACATAATTTTCATATGAACAGATGGATATATCCCCAAACAACCTTCTCTGCCAGATACAGATACTACTTCCATGGGTATTACTTTTGTTTTAAAAGGTCTGGTCATAAAGCCATGGAGTGCAGAGCATATATCAGGATACCGGAGTATGCAAACTCAAAAGGAATTAAGAACAATGGTGGATTCACTCGTGTACATAATCCATTCTGAAATAGAATCAATTTTTTTTGTTGCCATAAAAATGGGCACAACTCTTATGAATTTCCTCTCAAAGAGTGTGATCCATCTCTGGGAAATTTATAGAACAAACAGCTGCATGCAATGGAAAAGGAAGCTAAATAAGTGTGATCTAGTTCTAATTTCTCAGGATTAGAACAATCAATGGTATGTGGACATTGGGTGCTCAATACATATGACTGGAGACCGAAGCAATTTTGTAACTTTTGATGAAAAGAAATCTGGGAATATAACATTCTGAAATGATAGAGCAAGGAAAATCAACGGAAAAGGCACAATCAGCCTAAATAAGGGAAGAGGAGAGGCTCGGGATGTATTGTTTGTAGATGGCCTGAAAGCCAATCTGCTAAGTGTTAGTCAAATTTGTGATAAAGGCTTTGAGGTCCTTTTCAGAGCCCAAGATTGTGACGTAAGGTCAATCACCACAGGAAAGACCTTGGTTAAAGGTGTTCAAACAGAGACTAATGTTTATATAGTGGAAAATGAGAATGAAGAATTACCACATCAGTAAATTTGACGAATCTTGGTTATGGCATAGAAGATTGGGACATCTAAATTTTGCCCACATCATAAAACTGAGCAAAAAGAAAGTTGTCAGAGATTTTCCTACAATAAAGAAGCCACCAAATACCATATGTAAATCCTGCCAACTGGGAAAAAAAACTCACACATCGTTCAAAGCCAAAGACCAACTATCTACAAGTAAGCCTCTTCAACTTGTACACATGGACCTGTGCGGACCTTCGAGAACAAATGCACCAGGTGGAGAATTGTATTTCATGCTGATAATCGATGATTTTTCCAGATTAAGATGGGTGGCATTTCTCATATACAAATCTAAAGCGTTTGAGAAATTTAAGATATTGAAGGCACTAGCAAAAAATAAAACTGGATGTAAACTAAAATGTGTCAGATAAGACAGAGGAGGTGAATTCACAGGTGATGAGTTTGTAAACATGTGCAATGAATGTGGGATAAAGTAACAATTTACTGTTGCAGATACACCTCAACGGAATGGAGTGGCAGAGAGGCAAAAGAGGTATGTATAGCAAATTTCTAGAGCCATGATGCAAGAATGAAACATTCCCCAAACCTACTAGGCAGAAGCAGTACACACAGTTGTTCATATTCTCAACAAATCTCATCTCAGACCAAATTGTGACAAGACTCCATATGAACTGTGGCATGGGAAACCGACATCAATTAAGAACTTTAGAGTCTTTGGCAGCAAATGTTTCATAAATAATAATGATGAAAATTTGGGGAAGTATGATGCAAGAGCTGATGAAGGAATATTTTTGGGATATGTATAAAAGAGTAAGGGCTACATGTGCTATAGTAAAATATTGCATAAGATTATGGAAAGCATTGATGTGAGATTCGATGAAGAACTACTAGACAAAACCAAAAGTACAAACTATGTCAATCCTCCAGATCATCATCATGGTGAGAGTACAAAAAAAAAATAACAGAATGAGACAACATAAGATATAGAAATAAACTCAAAATGACCCTCAAGACACACTCAAAAGAACCATCCAGAAGATCAAATCATTGGATACAAGAGTGCAGGAGTCCAAACAAGAAGAAGGCTAGCTTAATAGACTGAGGAAGTGTATCTAGTCATGTTGTCACAGATAGAACCGAAGAATTTCGATGAAGCCAACAAAGAAAAAAATTGGATAAATGTTATGAATGAAGAATTAGACCAGATTAAGAAGAACAAGACCTGGGAGTTAATACCAAGACCTGTTGGGAAAAATGTCATTGGCACAAAGTGGACATTCAAGGATAAGATGAATGAACAAGGTCAGGTAATTAGAAATAAAGCTATACTTGTATGTAAGGGATACTCTCAAATCAAAGGACTTGGCTATGATGAAACTTTTTCTCCTGTAGCAGGAATGGAAGCAATTAGAATTTTTTTGGCTTTTTCATGCTCTCATTATTTCAAGGTATATCAAATGGATGTGAAGTCTACCTTCTTAAATGGATATCTAGAGGAATAATTCTACATGGAACAACCTGAAGGTTTTTCCTTAGCAGATAAGCACAACTATGTTTGCAGATTAAAGAAAGCCCTATATGGTCTCAAACAAGCACCACGTGCATGGTATTCTAGGCTGGACAAGTACTTTCAAAAACAAGGACTCAAGAAGGGAGGAGTAGACAACAATCTGTATATAAAGGCTGATGAAAATGAACTTTTAATTGTAGTGGTATATATAGATGACATCATGTTTGGCAGCAACAAGGGTGAGTTGGTAAAAGGATTTGTAGAAAAATGAAGTCAGAATTTGAGATGTCTATGATTGGAGAGCTTACCTTCTACCTAGGACTTCAAATTATACAGAAGAACAAAGGCATATTCATTTCACAAGAAAAATACTTAAGAGACATGTTAAAAAGATTCCAAATGGAAGACTGCAAACCTGTGTAAACTCCCATGATCACTGGATGCAAGTTATGTGTTGATGATGGATCTACAAATGTAGATCAAAGACTTTACAAATCTATGATAGGAAGTCTTCTATACCTACCAGCCTCTAGACCAAACATTATGTTGGTAGTAGGACTTGTGGCAAGATATCAAGTAGCACCAAAACAAAATCACTTGCTAGAAATCAAGCGGATTTTTAGATACTTGCAAGGAACTGCACACTATGGCCTATGGTATCCGAAAGGCAAAGATTTCACATTGACAGCATATACATATGCAGATTGGGCCAGTTGTGTGGATGACAGGAAAAGAACAAGTGGAGGTGCATTCTATTTGGAAGAAAGTTTGGTGGCATGGTTAATAAAGAAGCAAACATCTGTCTCTCTATCTATAGCAGAAGCGGAATACATTGTAGCAGCAGCTTGTTGCACACAAGTGATGTGGATGAAACAAACTCTTCAAGACATGAAGGTAAGCATCACTGAACCTTATTTATATCAAATGTGACAATACAAGTGCAATAAGCATATCAAAAAATCTTGTGCTTCATTCGAAAACCAAGCACATCCCAATAAAGTACCACTTCCTCAGAGAACAAGTAGCAGAGAAAATAGTAAAGATGGAATATATCCCAACAAAAGAACAAACAGCAGACATATTTACAAAACCTTTTGCTAGAGAACCTTTTGAATATCTAAGAGAAAAACTGGGGATAGTGTATGCATATGATACTCTATGATATGATCAAAAAGGGGGATGAAGAAAATAAAAATAAAAAATGCACCAACAAAATATGCAATATCAAGAACAGACATCCAGCTAGGGCTAGACAAGAAGCAACTTCTCAGGGGGAGAATAGCCCATAAAAGTTGTCAAGAAGAGCTCGAGCTATGGGGCTAGTAAAGATCTACAGAGGATTATTACACTATGTGTCGCTTGCCAAGTGTTAATAATGTAACAAAATTCTTTTAAGAAGGATGAATAAGAAAAATTTTATTATCAGTATATCATTACAAATATTCATCAATTGGTATGTGGATCAGTCTTCCTATCAGTAGAATACCAAATGTTATTTTTGGAGAAGTGTTATGGTACAGGTCCCCAGTATCAAAGTATTATAGCATACATCATTGTGTTGGTATGGAAGAAATACATCAAGGAGAATGTCGAGTTGCGTTATCAAAGCATGGAAAGAAAGGAATTGTTGATTTTTCACCAATGCACAAAGTTCCATCAAGCAACAAGGGACAAAAGAACAAAACATTCTATTGTGACATACCTTCTAGCATTCTCATGAGTTGTGATAGCATCAGTTTGTTGTGTATATTCATGCAATCTCAATGATTCTCAAAGTGTTACCCAACAATGCTCATATATCATATGAAGTCTGCAATGCATTCACAATGCTCTTGTAATTTTGAAGTACATATAAAGCAATGCTTATGTGTAACATAAAGCAACAGTCGCGGTTTATACAGAACAATCAGGAAGCAGTAATACAATGGTGGATTAGGTATATTCATTCAAATACAAAAGGATCCATCAAGTGTGTAATTAATATATGGAGTGTGTATATTCATTTCATAACAAAAGAACAGAGTGAATTCTTATACACAACTCAGAGAGAAGTAATGCAATGATGGAAACTACATTGGAAAATGTGTAACCCTTTTCCATTGATGTCAAAGGGGGAGGAAAAGCGAGCAGAAGAAGAAAGGCACTTCTGAAAAGCAAGCAGAGGAAGAAAGGCACTTATCAGACTGAAAGGGGGAGGAAGTATTCGAGTAAGTGTTGCCATCAATGCCAAAGGGGGAGGCTGTTGTAAATATTGTCATTGATGGCAAAGGAGAATCACCAGAATTATCATTAAAGACAAAGGAGCAACACCATAATTATCAGTAAGGATAAAGGAGCAGCAGTAGAATCATTATCTAAGGCAATGGTACAGTGAGAAAGCATAAAAGAGAGGCAGAGGAGCAACAAAGGAGTGAAGGTAGTTAAGGCAGCAAAGGTAGCAAGCTGGGTGAAGTCATGAACATGTTGGGTGAAGTCGTGAATGCATTGGGTCAAGTCATGAAAGAGTGGGTCGAGTTGTGCTATTTGAAGTTCATAAAAGCTCAAGAGTCGAGCTATTGAATACGTTCAGAACAGTGCACAGGTTAGGGTCGAGCCGTGAAAATATCTGTGCAGAACAATGTTCATAGGCTTCACTGCAAATCACAATCGCATGTGGAGGGCTTGATTTCATATCGCAAATCGCAGCGGAAGGATGATCACAAAACCGCAGAGACACAAGAAATTGTGAAATGTGAAGTACGGAAGATGACGTAGGCAGATGACGTGGCAAGATAACGTGGCAGATGACGTGGCCCCGACCCCATAGATCGCAGTTAATTTATGATGACATGGCATGATGACGTGGAGATGATGTGGACCTGGCCCTCATATCGCAAATCGCAAGAGGTGAAGCTCCAGAGGTCGGAGAACTTTGCAATAAGAAACATGCGATAGAAATCTATGATAGAGAAGTTGTGATAAAGTCAAGTGGTACCCAATCGCATATCGCAAATCACAAAGCTCAAGAGGAATGGCGCTCATGAACCAAGTTTGAATGCCGAAATGCGATAAGGGGTGGATGTGATGTAGTTTCAAAGTTAAATTGCAAAGAAAATTTGGAATAAGGCCTTTTTGTGAAGAAATCGCATCGGAGCTGGAAGCGGTGAATATAATGCAAAACCACCAAGAATTTCGAGATGCGATACAAGGAGTGGACGCGATATAGTTCAAAGCTAAAATATAAAGGAATTGAAGTCTGGTTGTGGGACCCAATCGGATATCGCAATTCACAAGCTCATGAGGATAAGCACTCAAGAATCATGTTGAAACGTCGAAGTGCGAGATGCGATACATTTCAAGGCGAAGTCCAAAGGATTTCAAATCCAGAAGTAAGGATTTTTCATTAAGAAAACGCATCAGAGAATGGAAGAGATGAATATAACACAAAACACAAAGTAAACACCGAAATGTGATAAGTGACTGGACACGATTTCGTAAAGAGGTAACTATTAATATATTTCATGTCCAAGTTTAATGTGGTTACTCTTGTTTATAAAGAAGTAAAGCTGAACGGAGATTTGATTCGGGTGTACAAAAAGGAAAGCATGAATTCAAGAAAAGACTCGGGTAAGTAAAAAGACCTGACCCTGTGCAGAACAGTGTTGTATGCAGCTACGTTGTGTAAATAAAACAGAGCCTGAACGTTGCAAGAAGGAGACTCGGGTAAGTGACCCGACACAGAGCAAAGGAGCAGAGAAGGTTGAATGTTGCGGGCACGAGCAGAAGAGGCAAAGTCTGGAAAAAGGCAGTATATGGTGGCACTGTTGGAAACGTGCCAGCTGGGTCGAGTCAGGCAAAAGGGGCGTTTTTGCATAACTGTAATAATATAACAGCAGGAACTGAAAAGATCAATGACAGCAACAGAAAAGACAAAAAGCACAATGAGCAAAAGAGATGGAAGAGTTTAGTGAAATACATTTGTTTTAACTGTAAATGTAAATGTATTTATTATTTTTTATTGTATGTGATGCAAAGCAAAGTCTCCATAGGCATAGGAAAAACTCCATGAGTGTTGTAATGATTATTTATGATGTAATAACCTGAACTGAAGAATGAGGAATCGAATGGGTGGAAGGCATAGGGTCAGGCCTGTTCACTTCATTTTCCCTATAGAATGCAAACATTCATGTAGTTATCTATATAAAACATGTAATATCAGTGTGCATAGATAGGATAGACAACGACAGAATGGAAGAGAGATGAAGAATGTGAGAGAGCGCAATAATGGAAGAGAGATGAATAATGTAAGAGAGTGACAGAATGGAAGAGAGTTGAAGAATGTAAGAGAGCGGCAGAATGGGAGAGAGCTGGAGAATGTGAGAGAGATGATAGAGATGTTATGCACATCTGAAGCTGATATGAAGCAGATTTGAAGGTAGAGAGGGCAGAAGTGAAGGTGGAGGAAAACAGAGCTGATATCTAGGTAAATCAACATTGTACTTTCGTGTTGAGTGAGGGGATTACAGTCTCCTTTCAAGTTGTAGCTTGATAAAATTCCAGTTGGAGCTAGGTGAGGTAGGAGCCTCCTGTAGGTTGGAGCCTACAGAAAATCAGTTGTGAGAGGGAGTAGGAGCTTGCCTTTGCATCACAACAATAATAAGATGTGGTTCTATCCCTTATGGGTTTCCACTTATATCTGGTGTCCATGTGCATGATTATTATGTGTTGATGAGATGTGTTAATATTCTTATTACTTGTTGTTCACATATTTAGTTTGCTAATCACTCTTTATTAAGATGCTTATGAAATGACTTGTTAATGAGTTTAATGAAAAGAATTTTAACATCCATGAATGGAATAAACTGATTCACCCCCCCTCTCAGTTTAGTAAAGGGTTCATTAGGTAGTGGCTCACTTTGGTAGTGGCTTTAGTGAGCACATATATGCCTAAGAGGAGCCAACTAGTAAGGGTTTATATGAGGAGGGGCGCATTATAATATCCTGAAAGTTAATTTCTCTTAAATCATTACAATTTCTACTTGTAATGGACATCGTTATCATTTCCCCTCTTAATTTATTAGCTCAGCTCAACGGTCATGCTCACAATTTAAGGTTTATTCTTTCACAATACAAAGGGAATGTTCTTGGCTTCCTATTTAGCTGATCCTTCCTTCATCTCACTTCACTTCCTTTATAGACCGAGTTCTCTATATTTTGTTAAAGACGTTGTGAGTGGTGATAAAGGCTTTCCCTTTAGTATTAGAGGGTGGCAAGTGCTCATGTGACAACCCTTCTTGCCACCCCCCATGCAAATGTCATTATGAATTGTAATTCATGTAAATAATTAGGAAATGTAAAATATGGTTGAGCTAGAGGAGTGGACACAAATTCATAACCTGAGGATGAGGAGTTGCTTGTGATGAGTGTAAGCCCAACCATTGCATTTTCTTTCCCACCTATCCCCTTGAAGAAATTATGGCCTTGTTGGTGCAAGTATTAAATATTTTGTGGGATTCCTGAGCAAAGGATGAGCCCATATAGTTTTCATTTGCCAACCATTTTTAGATACACATATAATTATAAATGTTTGTGCATATTTGCATTATGGGCTATGCCATTCTTTGTTGTGTTTTTTACTGATGTATAGTCCTATATATTCATGAATGAATGCTTTAGATTCACTATTATTTTCATGATTGACAAGCTATCTTATATGTTATGCTATGGTTGGGAAAAGAGTGGTTATCTCTTCCTCAATTTTTAGCAGATTTATGTGAACCAAACAACTATGAATTACTTTTCTATTAATGAAATGATATCGTTGTGTATTATTTTACAAGTAGAATTAAGCTGGAAGTATGTAAGTTTGTGGTAAATTAATTTTGGGCCATTAGACCCGTTAAAAGAATGTTGGTAAATGTTGGAGAATTATTGCAGGTACAACTGTGAAGTATAACTTATGTTACAACTGGGAACCTTAAAGAGCCTTGGAGTTGTCAAAAAGATTAAGAGGCATTTGGATTATCATGACTTTGGGAATTATTATCCGCATTTAATTTCATGGTATCTAATGATAATTAATTTCTCATGAGAAAAAGCATGGAAAATGTGCACAATACCATGGGTGTTGGAAAATCATTTGACTCCTTCTGTAATATTCTAGAAGCAAGAAAAAGTCAAAATATTTTATGTTTTATTTTACTGGATTTGGTCTCATGCCTAATATATTGGGAGAAGTTAAGGCATATTATGGATATTTTAAGAAATTAATAAATATCATGGACCCATGGTATATGATTTCTCTAGTCCTAGAATTCCTTTTTGGGTTATGTAAATAAAAATGATTCTACTTGGATGCATGCAAGGCAAATATAGAGTCCAAAGTTGCTAATTGGTTTAAATTCACATTAATTATTTAATTGAAAGAATTTATTAAATTTCATATTGTCCATGTAGAAATATTTATAATAGTATTTATATGGAAATTTAGTGTAAAATGAGTAATGACACTCTCCCTCATTTGGTGGAAATATTTCTTTTTTTTGGGTACATTTTTGGTGGGCTAGAGTTGTTTATTGTGTTTTTACTTAGCAAGAATTGGACTTACAAGATAAAATTTTAATTTCTGGAAACAAAATTTATTAATTCCATTAACAGAAATATGCATGTTGCATATATTAATGCACGTAGTCTAACTTACAAAATAACATTTTTTCAAAGCATTTTTCTGGTTAATTTTAATCAAAATAAAGAAAAAGTTTTTAAAAGTTGTTTAATCTGTATAATTCTAGTGCCCTAGGGGTTTTTTCAGGACGCTGAATCCATTTATGCATTCAAAAATTATTTAAAAAAACAAAAAATCACAATCTTGCTTGAGATTGTATCACCATATTCCAGTGAAAAGGCTAGGCCATTTCGTTATAAGTTAGACTACACCTATATTAATGTCTATAAGCCTATTTGATAATTCTCTTGCTTGGAAAAATCTTATTAAATCTAAAATTGGTGGAATTAAGACAAGTAACTGAGTAGGTGTGGAGGTAAAAATGGTAAATTTCATTACTATGCATAAGGGCGGGCGGCCAAAAGGAAATATTTTATTTATAATACTGTGGGGAAAGTGACCCGATTATTTAGACTTGAGTGTAAATGGTGAATAATCAATAAGATGTAATAAATGTTTATTTATATTCATTGGAATTTGAATAAATGAATATCATGGTTATATGATTTCTCTAGTTGTAGAAATCTTTTTCAAGTTATGTGGAGAGAAATGAAGTTACTTCGATGCAGGAAAGACAAATATAAAGCCCAAAGTAGCTAATTGGATTTAAATTCACATTAATTATTTAATTAGAAGAGTTTATTAAATTTTATATAGTCCACATAGAAATATTTCCAATGGTATTTATATGTAAAATACGCTCTCCTCATTTGGTGGAAATCATTCTTTTTTTCCGTACATTTTTGGTGGGCTAGAGTTATTCCATGTGTGAAAAGAAGATATTATGTGCAAATGTAATTCTTATGTGTTTACTTGGTAAGAATTAGAGAGGAAGTCATATTTATGAGATAAACTTTTAAATTCTGGAAACAAGATTTATTACTTCCATTAACAAAGATATGTATGTGCATATATTAATGTGTATAGGTCTCTGTGATAAGTATCCTGCTTGAAAAAATATTACTAAGTCTAAAATTGGTGGAAGTGAGACATGTAGGGAAGTAAGGTATGTGTAGAGCTAAAGTTTGTGCAGAAGAAAAGCATGTGAAAAGCTAAAGTTTGTGCGAAGGTAAAAGGGTAAGAGAGATTTTTTTGGGTTAATTTTAACCAAATTCTCACAAATATTTTTAAAAACTTGAGTTTAATTTTTTTTAATCTGTAAAATTCGAGTGCCCTAAGGGTTTTTGAGGGTGTTGAATCTATTTATGTATTCAAAAATGTATTTTAAACAACGAAAAATCACAATATTTCTTGAAATCGTATCTCATTCCGGTGAAAAATATTATTTTTTCTATAAGTTATAATACACCATTAATAAATATCATGGTTATATGATTTTCTAGTCACAAAATTCCTTTTTGGGTTACACGAAGAGAAATGAGGCTACTTTGATGCATGTAAGATAAATATAGAGCCCAAAGTTGCTAATTAGGTTTAAATTCACATATATTATTTAATTCGAAGAATTTATTGAATTTGATATAGTCCACATAAAAATATTTCCAATAATATTTATATGAAAATTTAGTGTAAAATGAGCAATTACACTCTCCCTCATTTGGGAAAATCTTTCCTTTTTCCCTAATTGGGCTAGAGTTATTTGGTGTGTGAAAGAAGATAATATGTCGAAACATAATTCTTGTGTTTTTGTTTGGTAAGAATTAGAAAGGAATTTATACTTACGACAACGACATATTCAATTTCTGAAAACAAGATTTATTATTTCCATTAACAGAAATATATATGTGCATATACAACAGAGGCATAGTGTAACTGACATGACTATTAACCCATGGTTTAGAAGAAGTATATTGGACTTTTTTCCCACATATATATATATATATATATATTGTATACCTTATTCTTTGTCCTTAAATGTTTATCTTATTATTACTATATGTATCAAGTGCTAACAGGAAAGTTTCATCTAAGTAATGTTATGCATTTCAAATTTATTTCCATTTCACTTGTTTGGATTCTATTGTTGGCTTCAGTTTGAAGTATGATCAAATGAAATTTTACAAGGAATTTCACTCATAACATGAGAGTTAGAGAACTGGAAATGTCTGTAGTAAGGTAAGAAAACATACAATCTTCATAAGATATGCATATCAGGACAAAGAATAAGATATAAAATAATCATAAGATATACATATCAAGATAGAGAACCCAATATATTTCTCCTAAACCATGGCTTACTACTAATGTCACTTACACTACAATTATATTGTATCACTGATAACTCATTTGGTGCTTCATATTTTACGATATTATATTACTGTTAACTAAGTTGTTTCTTCACACTTTACAAAAGAAGATTGTTAAGCCAACCAAATGCATATAACTTGAAACACATAAATAAACAAATACATATTGATAATCCAATAAAATGCATGTAACTTGAAACACATAAAAAAAAATACATGTAACTTGAAACACACAAACAAACACATGCATGTAAATAAATAAAAAACAAAGCACAAAAATTCCAAAAAATTACGATTCAACTTGAAACACATTGAAAACAAATGATTTATAAACCAAAAACAAAGCATAGAAAGCATAAAAATAGGATGTACTTACCAGTTCTTTATACCTCTCTTTCTCCAAGATGCTCGGATGACTCCTCCGTTGGAAATATTTTCATTGATGGCAAAGGAGAAGAAAGGAGCAGCACCAGAATTATTATTAAGGACAAAGGAGAAAATTAGTTTCAGCTGAAGTATAAAGGAGAAATAAGGCAAAGAAGGCAAATGTGCAGTGAAGAAGCATAAAAGAGAGGCAGAGGAGTAAAAAAGAGTAAAAGAGAGGCAAAGGAGTGGCATTAGAGGAAAAATATCAAGACAAAGGAGCAACAAAGAGTAAAAGAGAGGCAGAGGAGCAGCATTAGAGGTAATGTGGAAAAGGCAGCAAAGGCAACAAGTTTGGGTCAAGTTGTGAACATGCTGGGCAGAGTCGTGAACATGTTGGGTTGAGTCGTGCACGAGTGGGCAGAGATCATGAAGGAATGAACGCGTTCAACTAGTGGAGAAAGTCGTGAACGCAGAGATATCACAAATCACAGCAGAAGGAGTATCGCAAATAGCAGAGACAGAGAAATTGCGAAACATGAAGTGCGAGATGGTGATGTGGCTAGATGATGTGGCCCCGACCCCACATACTGCAATAAAAGTTTGATGACATGGCAAGTTGGCCTGGAAAGGTGACATGGAATGATGATGTGGCAGTGACGTGGCACCCCCAGTGGGACCCGAACCCTTTATCCCATATCGCAAGTCGCAAAGCTAAAAAGGGATAGTGCTTATGTACCACATCGAAACATCAAAATGCGAAGAGCGAAGAGAGCTCGGATGCGATCAGCTTCAAAGCTAAAATCTAAAGGATTTAAAGTCTGGTTGTGGGACCCAATCGCACATTGCAAGCTCAGAAGGGATAGCACCCATGAACCACTCGGAAAGGTCGACTTGTCGAAGTGCGATAAAAGGAGCCGGACGCAATGGAGTTTCAAAGCTAAAGACCAAAGCATTTAAAATCCGGATGTAATGCCTTTTGTTAAGAAATCACATCGGAGGTGGAACAGGTGAATATAACATGGAAGTACCAAGGAATGTCGAAGTCCAATAAAGGGACCAGATGAGCTATTATTTAATAGATTTCAAGTCTAGGTGAATGTGGTTTTCCTTTGTTAAATTGCATTGGAAAATAGAGTATCTTTATAATGTAGAACGATTGGATTGCCGAAATACAATAAAGGGACCAGACGTGAGGCTATTCAAAGGCTAATTGGAATTTATTTAAGGTACAGGGTTCTTTGTAGTTACATGGTTTTATGAAGAAAAGTGAACAAGGGCAGTAGACTTGGGTTAGACCCGACACTCGTGAAGAACAGTGGTTGATGTGGTTGTGGCTTTTAAACAAAAAAAGTCTGAATGCAGGCATAAAGGCTCGGGTAAGTGACCTGACACGGAGCAAAGGGAAGAGAAAGTAGAACGTCGCAGTAATGAGGAGATAGGAACCATGGGTCGAGTCGAGCTCAGCAAAACCTCTGTTGCAGAGTCATGTGTTGAGACAAGGAGAAGGTTGAACGCTACGAGCAAGAGAAAGAAGGCAGATAGGCAGAGTCGGGAAAAAGTAGCATATGGTGGCATTGTTGGAAACATGCCAGCTGGGTCGAGTCGGGAAAAAGGTATTTGTGCAGAACTATTATAATATAACAGCAGAAACAGAAATGACAATGGCGCAATGAGCCAAGAGCTGAAAGGGATGAGTGAAATATATTTGTTGTAACTATAAATTTAAATGAATTAATTATTTTTTATTGTATGTGATGCAAAGGCAAGTCTCCGTAGGCATAAGAAAAACTCCAATGGGTGTTGTAATGATTATTTCTGAAGTAATAACATGAACTGAAGTGTGAGGAATCGAATGGGTGGAAGGCATAGAGTCAGGCATGTTCACTTCGTATTCCCTGTACAATGAAAATAGTCAGAATTTATCTGTATAAAAGATGTAATATCAGTGTGCATAGAGGGGCAGAGAGTTGCAGAATGGAAGAAAGCTTAAGAATGTAAGAGAGCTCCAGAATGGAAGAGAGCTGAAGAATGTAAGAGAGATGCAGAATGGGAGAGAGATGGAGAATGTGAGAGAGCTGATAGAGATGTTATGCACATCTGGAGCTGATATGAAGCAAATTTGAAGGCAAAGAGGGTAAAAGTGAAGGTGGAGGAAAACAAAGTTGATATCCAGGTAAATCAACATTTTACTTTCATGTTGAATGAGGGGATTGTAGTCTCCTTTCAAGTTGTAGCTTGATAAATTTCCAATTGGAGCTAGGTGAGGTAGGAGCCTCCTGTGGGTTGTAACCCGCATAAATTACATGGAAGTTGGTGCTTCTATTTCAAGTTGTTGCTTGATAGATGTCCAGTTGGAGCTGGTTGAGGTAGGAGCCTCTTGTGGGTTGTAGCCTACAGAAAATAGATGGGAGTTGGAGCTTTCTTGCAAGTTGTAGCTTGCAGAATTTGAGGTAGTAGCCCCCTGTATGTTGGAGCCTACTGAAAATCAGTTGTGAGAGCGAGTTGGAGCTTGCCTTTGCATCACAACAATAATAAGATGTGGTTTTCTCCCTTATGGGTTTCCACTTATATCTGGTGTCCATGTGCATGATTATATGTGTTGATGTGATGTGTTAATCTACTTATTACTTTTTGTTCACATATTTAGTCTGTTGATCATTCTTTATTAATTTTCTTATGAAATGACTTGCTAGTGAGTTTATTGAAAATAACTTTAATGTCCATGAATGGACTAAACTGTTTCACCCCCCCTCCCAATTTAGTAAAGAGTTCATCAATTGGTATCAGATTCGGTTCCTTTGGTGTAAGCCTAATAGCTTGAAGGAGATCTGGTTGAGTCATGGACTATCAAAATGTGTCCATGTTGAGTACAACAAACTTTCTTTAATGGAGAGATAATGTTAAAACATATTTAATGGCTTATGAACCTGAGGTGTGGAAGATTGTATGTGATGGTTACTGCAAATACTCCCCCTCTTTGCAAGAACAACAGTGGAATGCCAAGGAAAAATGTATGATATATAACAGTCTTCATAACAAGGATCTTGATTCAATAATGGAATTAACTTCTGCAATAGAAATCTGGAATAAATTGCATCTCATGCATGAAGGAGAAACTAGTGGTTGCATTATCAAGAAGGAGAAGATAAACAAGAAGAAGAATAAAAACTCCTTTCAAAAGGAAAAAGGTCAATCAAATGAGATACCTGCTAGGGTGAATAGATGTGATTACCATGAAGAAATTATAGTTGAAGAACAAGCCAAACTTGACACAGGCTTGACTGAAATAGAAAGACTGGAGAATAAAAACAAAGACCTTAAGACACTGGTGCAAATATGTGATGAGAGAGAATATGAGGATAAGGAAGAAATTGTTGGCATGAGGGCACAACTAGAAGAATCAAGGAAAATAGAGGATATTTTGAAAAGGGAAATAAAGGAGAAAAAACAAGAGCGTGAAAAGCTAGAAGAAGAAGTGGTAAGCCTAAGGAAGAAATAAGAGAAGGCCCAAATTGAATTAACTATGAATATTCCTCAAATGAAAAGCTTTGGACAGTTGTACAAGATACTAAATGCTCAAAGATCTCCTCTTATAAAGGATGGGATAGGCTATGAAGGAGAAATCAGTAATTCTAAGGTAGAGGACAACAAGGATATCACTTTTGTGAAAGTTGTAATAAAGGAAAATGATAACTCTCATCAATCTGAGATTATTTTAGCTAGAATACTAATAGAAGAAAGGAGCAGGTTGTGTATGCAGCTCAGAGATGAGATTGCCTCCATGGAGAACTCAGAGAAGGCAAACATTGAAAGGGATGATGAAGCAGTTCAAAAATGATCCATAGAAGCAAAAGGCAACAAGAACTTGATGTGTAAAGAAACAAACATAAACAAGCAACAACATCAAGAGACAAATAATGAGAGGAAGAAGCAAGCAGTTGCAAAAAGCTTAATTGTTCCTGAAGATGAATTTAACAGGTTCGAAGATCTCAAAGGAGGCTCTTTCCTCCTATGAAAAATATCACATGTTTTTCTTGCCATAAACTAGGACATATTGCAGCACATTTTAAGACAAGGCATATCAACTTTGACCAGCAAAAGATGCAACAAATGAGAAGACCCCCTCAATCAAGAAGAAGGAAAGGGAAACCTTTCACCAGGTACACTAATCGTTTCCATGGCTATTGTTTTTCATGCAATGAATTTGGACATAAATATGTTGAATGTAAACTATGTTCAAAAAGGAGCACAAAATGTTATACATCAGCTCAAACGTACCTAGGTAAAATAATATGTTATGTATGCCACAAGCTTGGACACAAAGCAAATGGTTGTAGACTGCCATATACATTAAAGGACTCTAGCCATATGATGGAATCCAATCAAATCAGACCAAACTGTGAATAAAAAAGAAGTGCGGACATTATGAAGAACGCCAATAAAGTATGGAAGGAAAAGAGAAAGGGGGAGCCTGTTACTTCAATAACATAATGAATCCATCATAGTCTCAAGGGGAGCTGCTCTAGGAAGAAACGCAGATATCCAACCAGTAATAGATAAGAAGCAACATCCCAGGGGGAGAGAAGTTCATAAAAAATCCCCATAAAAGTAGTCTAAGAAGAGCTCCTTGGAATAAGTATAGCTAAAAGCTCAGGATTGGAAAGGAAAATTCCTCTGTGTTATGATACAGGTCCTTAGGATCGAAATACTATGGTATGCATCATGGTGGTGGTATGGCAAAAATACATCAAGGAGTCTGTGTATGGTATCAGCTTACTATGTATATACATACAAGTTAAATGATTCCCAAAGTGCTCCGCAAACAATGCTTATACACCAAATGGTGCAAGAGTCCCAGCCAGGTATGTGGACAGAATGAAGAATCCTTATGCAGAACTCTAATAAGGCAATGATGGAAAATACACTGGAAAAAGGTGTAACCCTTTCCCATTGATGTTAAAGGGGGAGGAAATGTAAAATGGTACCAGGGGAAGAAAGATACTTCTCAGAATGAAAGGTATAGGATGTGTTTCCATCAATGCCAAAGGGGGAGTATATTGGAAATATTGTCATTGATGGCAAGGGAGCAGAAAGGAGCAGCACCAGAATTATAATTAAGGACAAAGGAGCAAATCAGGTTCAGCTGAAGTATAAAGGAGAAATAAGGGCAAAGAAGGCAAAAGTGCAGTGAAGAAGCATAAAAGAGAGGTAGAGGACCAGCAAAGAGTAAAAGAGAGACAAAGGAGCAGCATTAGAGGCAAAGGAGCAAGGAAGAGGAGCAACAAAGAGTAAAAGAGAGGCAGAGGAGCAGCATTAGAGGCAAAGGAGCAAAGGTAGCAAAGGCAGCAAGTTTGGGTCAAGTTCTGAACGTGTTGGGCAGAGTCGTGAACATGTTGGGTCGAGTCGTGCACGAGTGGGCAGAGATCGTGAAGGAATGAACACGTTCAACTAGTGGAGACAGTCGTGAACACGGAGATATCACAAATTGCAGCAAAAGGAGTATCGCAAAACAATGGAGATAGAGAAATTGCGAAACACGAAGTGTGAGATGGTGACATGGCTAGATGACATGGCCCAAGCCCCACATATCGCAATAAAATTTTAATAATGTGGCAAGGTGATGTGGCATGATGACGTGGCACCCCCGATGGGCCCTGAACCCTTTATCACATATTGCAAGTTGCAAAGCTCAGAAGGGATAGTGCTTATGTACCATGTCGAAACACCAAAATGCGAAGGGCGACGAGAGCTCGGATGCAATAAGCTTCAAAACTAAAATCTAAAGGATTTAAAGTCTGGCTGTGGGACCCAATCGCATATCGCACATCTCAAGCTCAGAAGGGATAGCACCCATGAACCACTATGAAAGGCCGACTTGCCGAAGTGTGATAAAATGAGCCAGACACGATGGAGTTTCAAAGCTAAAGACCAAAGCATTTCAAATCCGGATGTAAGGCCTTTTGTTAAGAAATCATATCGGAGCTGGAACAAGTGAATATAACATATAAGTATTAAGGAATGTCGAAATGAAATAAAGGGATCGAATGTGATGCAACTCGAAGCTATTATTTAATATATTTCAAGTCCAGGTGTATGTGGTTTTCCTTTGTTAAATCATATCGGAGAACATAGGAGGTTTATAACGTAGAACGACTGGATCGCCAAAATGTAATAAAGGGACTGGACACGAGGTTGTTCAAAGGCTAATTGGACTTTATTTAAGGTCCAGGGTTCTTTGTAGTTACACTGTTTTAGGAAGAAAAGTGAACGCGGTCAGTAGACTCGGGTAAGACTCGACACTCGTGTAGAACAGTGGTTTATAAGGTTGCGGATGTTAAACAAGAAAATTCTGAACGCGGGTAGAAAGGATCAAGTAAGTGACCTGACACAGAGCAAAGGGAAGAGAAACTTGAATGTCGCAGTAATGAGGAGATAGGAACCATGGGTCGAGTGGGGCTCAACAAAACCTCTGGGGTAGAGTCGGGTGTTGAGACAAGGAGAAGGCTGAACATTGCGGGCAAGAGAAGGAAGGCAGATAGGTAGAGTTGGGAAAAATGAGCATATGGTGGCACTGTTGGAAACGTGTCAGCTAGGTCGAGTCAGGAAAAAGGCGTTTGTGCAGAACTGTTATAATATAACAACAGAAACATAAAGGACAAATGCACAGCGAGCCAAGAGCTAAAAGGGATGAGTGAAATATATTTGTTGTAATTGTAAATGTAAATGAATTAATTATTTTTTATTGTATGTGATGCAGAGCCAAGTCTTCGTAGGCATAGGAAAAACTCCAATGAGTGTTGTAATGCTTATTTCTGAAGTAATAACCTAAACTGAAGTGTGAGGAATCGAATGGGTGGAAGGCATAGAGTCAGGCCTGTTCAGTTCATATTCCCTATAGAATGCAAATAGTCAGGAGTTATTTGTATAAAATATGTAATATTAGTGTGCATAGAGGGTTAGAGAGCTGCATAATGGAAGAGAGCTGAAGAATGTAAGAGAGCTGAAGAATGTAAGAGAGCTATAGAATGGAAGAGAGTTGAAGATTGTAAGAGAGCTGCAAAATGGGAGAGTGTTGGAGAATGTGAGAGAACTGATAGAGATGTTATGCACATCTGGAGCTAATATGAAGCACATTTGAAGGCAGAGAGGGCAGAAGTGAAGGTGGAGGAAAACAGAGCTGATATCCAGGTAAATCAGCATTTTAATTTCATGTTGAGTGAGGGGATTGTAGTCTCCTTTCAAGTTGCAGCTTGATAAATTTCGAGTTGGAGTCGGGTGAGGTAGGAGCCACCTATGGGTTGTAGCCCGCAAAAAATACATGGGAGTTGGTGCTTCCGTTTTGAGTTGTTTCTTGATAGATGTCCAGTTGGAGCTGGTTGAGGTAGGAGCCTCCTGTGGGTTGTAGCCTGCAAAAAATAGATGGGAGTTGGACCTTCCTTGCAAGTTGTAGCTTGCAGAATTTGAGGTAGTAGCCTCCTGTAGGTTGGAGCCTACAGAAAATCAGTTGTGAGAGGGAGTTGGAGCTTTCCTTTGCATCACAACAATAATAAGATGTGGTTTTCTCCCTTATGGGTTTCCACTTATATCTGGTGTCCATGTGCATGATTATATGTGTTGATGTGAAGTGTTAATATACTTATTACTTTTTGTTCACATATTCAGTCTACTGATCATTCTTTATTAAGCTGCTTATTGATCCAGGTGGATATTGGTGACCACCCACCTATTCCACTTGGGGCCCCACCATTATCTCTTTCAGTTTTTTCACAACTTACTATTTTTAGAAGTTTTTCGGGTCTTGAACTTCCGAAGCTGTTTTGAAGGCCCAAACAGAGATAGTAGGCCGTAGTTACATCCCCGAGAAGTTGAAACACCAATTTACCCAAACGGGGCCCATAGTTTTGGCGCTTCATCTCCTAGGGTTAGGTTTTTGGACATTTAGAGTTCTCCATTGTTTCTCCATAATAAATAGGCCCTCAAACCTCATTGTAACATAGTTCAGAGGTCTGTAGCCGTCACATCTCTTCTCAGAGATTCGCTACCAGCACCCTAGCTATTTTATTTCCATCATGTTTGTAAGCATATTTCTATGATTTGATATTAATGAAATGAAGCCTTATTTCCGATGTATTTCTATGTTTATGGTTATTTCTGTATTCCGTTGCATTCCTGCATAAATCCGGATCAGTGGTGTCAGAGCGGTTTTATTTTTCTCAATCCTTCTTTGCATGTCCCCAACGAGGTCGGGGTATAAGGAGTTAGGGCTCGATCTGGTGGAACCTTTGCAAGATCAGCCTCACAAACCCCGATGGATGCCCATGGGGGACGAAAAGAAAGATGAGGGAGCAGGATATCCTATCAAAATATTGCTCGAGGAGGCCCTCGAAAAACAAAGGAATGCGATGATGGATAACTTTGCCCAGATCCTTCAACGACTGCCCACCGGCAGCGCATCTGCATCCAGCAGCCACTCTGGAGGCGCGACTCCCTTTAAGGTACAAGTAAACTTTGACATTCCCATATTTGAGGGTCAAATAGATGTAGATGTCGTAGATAGATGGTTGAATATATTAGAAGGATATTTCTCGGTTCATGACTTTTCCAACCGGGAGAAGATTATTTTTACACTCCTCAAAGCTACCCCCCATGTCAAGGATTGGTGGGAAACCTATTGTGAGAAAAAGGACGAGACAAAACCCTCTCTGTTCTCAGCCATACCACTAGGAATTATTTCTGAGATGCCATCAAGGAACAATACTATCCCGTGGGGAGCTATGAGGACAAGTACATACAATGGACCACGTTGTGGCAACAAAGGGATCAAGATGTGCATGAGCTAACGAATCTATTCCATACCCTGCGCACAAAGTTAGGTATCAAAGATTCAGAGAAACATTTGGTGCTGAAGTATCGCGGTTGTCTGCACATATACATTCAGGAGGAAATGGAGTTCCTCGACATCTCCTCGCTTGGTACGGCATACTGGTATGCTGCCAAGATTGAGAAGAAATTCAAACAAAAGAAGCGAGACTTTGGATTTGCGAATCAAAAGCAAGGCAAAGGTGCCCCCAAACTGCAAAACAAAGGACAAAGCCAAGGCATGGCGGCCCAAGACAACCTGTCAAAGACACAAGCAAAGAACAACACTGCGAAGCCAAATAAGGACATGGGAAAGTGGTGTGAGTTCCATAAGATCTCCACTCACAACACAAGTGAGTGTCGGGCCAAGCAGTCACTGGTGGCCGAGATGAGGGCTTATGAATCAGATGCATGCTCCAACTCTAAATCAGAACCTAACAAAGTGAATGACAAAGGGAAGCAGATTATTGATGTGGAGCCCAACGCCATTATTGCCACTACAAAGATCCAGAAGGAGGAACCAGAAGATCCAGAGGAGGCAGAGCGTCTCTTCCACTCCCAGATGTGGGTAAAGGGTTCCCCGCTACAGTTCATTGTCGACAATGGGAGCCAAAAAAACCTCATTTAAGCAGATGTCGTGAAGCGGTTGGGCTTACCGACCACATCGCACCCACAACCATACACCATCGGGTGGCTTCACCAGGGACGGGATCTCCGCGTCAGCCAACAGTGCCGCCTTCCCCATAGCATCAATCCCTTCATGGATGAGGTGTTGTGTGACATTTATCTGATTGATGTATTATTAGGCCAACCATACTTGTGGAAGCAACATGCTATGAATGAGTCCCAACCTCGCGCTGTTATTGTTACTTTGGGAAATAAATTGTATAGGATACCAGAGGTACCACCGCCTCCCACTATCTCTTTGGTTACCGCAAAAAAATGCAGTAAGCTCATTTCCCAAACCATGAAATTTGCTTTCCTGATGATCCGCCCCCATGGCAAGAAGAAGATTGTGGCCATGACCTCTAAACATGGCTCCTCTGCACGACAACAACAAATGGACAAGGTTGTGGAGGAGTACGGGGACATCTTCACCTCACCCACAGGGGTGCCTCTACACTGTCAGGTCAAGCACCCCATTGACCTGACCCCAGGTGCGCCGCTACCCAATGGATTGATCTATAGGCGCTCTGTTCTGGAGAATGATGAAATCAAGAGGCAGATTCAGGAGCTACTGCAGAAAGGTCACATCCGACCAAGTTCATCGCCCTGTGGGAGCCCAATCGTGTTGGTACAGAAGAAGGATGGGACTTGGAGACTTTGTATTTATTATCGGGCGCTGAACAGAATCATTGTCCAAAATAGGTAACGATCCCATGGATTGATGACCTTCTGGACCAAATCAAAGGGGAAAAATATTTCAACAAGATCGACTTGAAGTCTGGATATCACCAGGTACTGATCGAACCCTCTGAAGTGTGGAAGACTCCCTTCAAAGCCAAGGAGGGACTTTTCGAATGGCTCGTCATGCCTTTCGAATTGACAAATGCTCCCACAACCTTCATGAGGTTGATGGATGACATCTTGCTTCCATTCACCAACTCATTTGTAGTGGTATACTTGGATGACATTCTGATCTTCAGCCAGACTTGGGAAGAGCACCTCCACCACATCCGAGAAGTCCTCCAAACACTGTGGCAACACAAGTTGTGTGCCAATTTGGAGAAGTGCACTTTTGGCATGACCCAGGTTCAATATATGGGATACATTATTGATGAAAGGGGGGTGCATGTGGATCCGGCTAAGATCCAAGTCATTCGGGATTGGCCAGCCCCAACCACTCTAACAGAGCTTCGTAGCTTTCTGGGTATTGCTAATTTCTACCGCAAGTTCATGTTGGGATTCTCTCATATCACTTGGCCCTTGAGTCAAGTCACCAAGGGAGGAGTGAAAGAAAAATCCTTTTGGTCGGAATCTCAACATAAGGCATTCATAGAATTGAAACTTCGCCTCGGTTATGCCCCAATGCTCACATTACCAGACTTGCAACAACCATTTGAGATGGAGATAGATTCCTATGACTATGCTATTGGGGCAGTTCTTACTCAACAGAGGCCTCTAGTGGCATATCACAGTGAGACATTTCCTGAAATAGTTTGCAAGTATCCCACTTATGACAAAGAAATGTATTGCATTGTGTAGGCTTGTTGAAAATAGAAGCATTAGATTTTGGGGAAGGAGACAATAATCCACACAGACCACCAACCCCTGCAGTTCATACAGACACAAGGGAAGTTGCAGAATGATTGCCATCAGAAGTGGTCCACATATCTGCAACAATTTCATTTGAACATCAAGTACAAGAAGGGTAGCACCAATAATGTTGCAGACTGCCTCAGCCGACCACCGATCATGGCCATAACCACAATTCTCAACTCTTGTGGGCACGAGACTTCTGATTGGTCGGTTCTCTACAAGAGCGATCTAGAATTGAGCCACACATACACGGCACTCTTGGGGGGTACGAAAGTTCCAAACTTTCACCTACAAGATGCACTGTTATGTCACCTGGGACATGTTTGTGTTCCTTCAAGCGAGCGTGCCAAGATGATATCAGAAGTGCACTAGAGTCGATTCGCTGGGAATTTTGGGGTCGAGAAAATAGTGGTAGTACTACAGAATTATTTCTATTGGCTGAACCTTTGACAGGATGTCACGAAGTACATCAGATCCTACACTTCTTGAGCCATTTCCAAACATACCATCAAGAATCAAGGCCTCTATACTCCGCTACCTACCCCTAGTCAACCTTGGGAATCCATCTCCATGGATTACATGTCGAGCCTTCCTTCTACTAAGAATGGAAATGACTGTGTTTTTTTGGTCGTTGACAGATTCTCGAAGATGGCCATTATAGTGACCTACAAGAAGAATATCACAACAGAAGCCACTGCTAAACTCTTCTTTGAAAAAGTGTGGGTGCACTTTGGGATCCCACAGTCTATCATCTCAGATGGGGATAGCAGGTTCCTCAACACATTTTGGTCCAGCCTGCGGGTCATTGTTGGACACCAAGCTCACCAAGTCCACGACTTTCCATCTGGCGGTGGCCAGATAGAGGTCGTCGACGGGATGATTGTACACATTATGCGCATGTACAATTCAAAGCATCCACGCACATGGGATGAGAGCCTTCCCTATGTACAACACAGTTATAATTGGGCTCTCCACAACTCAACCGGCCATATCCCCTTTCAGGTGGGCTTGGGATTCCAGCCACTATGTCCCATTAACGTAGCCATGCCATTTGCAGCTTCTCAGGCCGATTCGGCTCATGTCCAGTCTGAAGCTGACAAAGCAAACAACTTCATCGAGCACATTCAACACATCCACCAACAGGTTCATGACATATTGGACAGAGCCAATGCTAAGTACAAGCAACTACATGATCAACATCGGGTGCCGCACAGCTTCCAGGCGGGTGAAAAAGTGTGGCTACATTTTCAAAAGGAGCGCCTCACTGAACCCCACTGCAAGATTCGCCCGCTCTGATATGGGTCGTACACCATCACCAAGGTTGTAGGGAACAATGCCTTCGAGCTCAGTATTCCACCATTCCTTGGTCTGCACCCAGTATTCAATGTAGACTGCCTTCGTCCCTACTTCCCACCTCTATTGGACACCTCTGACATTGCAGAAGAACTCACACCAAAAGAGTTAAACCCAGACTACATGGAACAAGCCACCACAGACTGTATCATGGACATGCAAATCAAGAACACTCGCCGACAGAAGATCCAACTGTATCGGGTTTTCAAAGCTGGCCAACTCCTGCACCAAGGCAAGTGGTTCATCAAGGACCATGTTCAACAAAAGTTTCCTCATCTCATGGAGGAACTCAACGCAATGGGGACCATTGCTTCCTAAGGGGGGAGGAATGATCCAGGTGTATATTGGTGGCCACCCGCCTATTCCACTTGGGGCCCCACCATTGTCTCTTTTAGTTTTTTCACAACTTACTATTTTTGCAGTTTTTTGGGTCCTGAACTTCCGGAGCCGTTTTGAAGCCCCAAACAGAGATAGTATGCCGAAGTTATGTCCCCGAGAAGTTGAAACACCAATTTACCCAAACGAGGCCCATAGTTTTGGCGCTTCATCTCCTAGGGTTAGGTTTTTGGACGTTTTAGAGTTCTCCATTGTTTCTCCATAATAAATAGGCCCTCGAGCCTCATTGTAACACAGTTCAGAGGTCTGTAGTCGCCACATCTCTTCTCAGAGATTCGCTACCAGCACCCTAGCTATTTTATTTCCATCATGTTTGTAAGCATATTTATGTGATTTGATATTAGTGAAATGAAGCCTTATTTCCATTGTATTTCTATGTTTATGGTTATTTCTGTATTCTGTTGCATTCCTGCATAAATCCAGATCACTTATGAAATGACTTGTTAATGAGTTTAATGAAAAGAATTTTAATGTCCATGAATGGACTAAACTAATTCACCCCACCTCTCAATTTAGTAAAGAGTTCATCATCCTCTATATTTTTCTTTTTTTGTTGGACATTGCTCTCTTTCTACAAGATGCTTGGATGACTCTTTTATATATATATATATATATATATATATATATATATATATATATATATAGAGAGAGAGAGAGAGAGAGAGAGAGAGAGAGAGAGAGATTATTGGATATTTGAATGACTTCACAAACTTTAATATGTATATTTTCCCTTTTCACACTTTTCTGCAACTCTACTTTATAACAAGTTTTACAACTCTTTGTATGATGTTAGATGACTATTGGGTTTTAAAACGCTTTGCAAGATGTTAGATTACTGATGGACTGTGCAATTGCAGCTCTACTTCTCCATGCCAATTTTTATAGCATGAATCTCAAATTGTCCCCTCTGCAATCGAGGTGATATATTACATGTTCAAAGTGTGTTATCTTATCACTACTGCATTGTGACTCAAGACTTAATTGAATTGTCCCTTACGCTCTACCACTTTCTAAAAGTGTAAATACTACTGCAAATAAACACTAAGATTTTATCATCAATGTTCTTAAATGGCTAGAATACCTTTTTTTTAATTAATTTTTTATCTTCACTCTCAGGCTTGAAGTGAAGTGCCCCTTACGCTTTGTCACTTTCTTAATGTGTAAATCTAACTAAATTCAACTTTTTTAAATTAAATTTTCAGTAAGATTTTATCATCAATGTTCTTAAATGGTTGGAATTCAAGTTTTTTTAATTAAATTTTGATTAAAACAAGTTTAGTGACTGATTTTTTTTTTAATAAATTTTTACTTCCAAAGTAAGGAGAACTCGAAGTGCTATGTGATTTTGCTATGATTTCATTTCTAATCCTTGCAAAATACAAAACACAAAACACATGTTTGTTCTTTATTATTATTTTTGAGTATATATTGACACATCAAATATATATGACATGTTTAGTCACATAAATATACATAATCTGACAATGTATTTTAATTAATAAATATTATTTTTAATGACCAAATATTTATTACAAGCTACTTGTCTTTTTATTTTAAATTTTTTTTTTTTAAATTATTTACCATATTAATAATAATTATTGTATTTTACAAAACACTATAATAAACTTTAAGAAATTCAACATTTTTTTTAAAATAAACTACATTTACTAGAAATGTTACCGAAAATCAATTTATATACTCTATCTTAACATAAACTAACAATGATAATTCTTATATTTTATTAATTAAAATAATTTAAAGCAAATACATAAATATCCTATCTAACCAACCTTAAATATATATATATATATATATATATATATATATATATATATATTAAAAAGAACATAAATATCCTATCAACCAAAAAATGAGATTGCATATAAATTAGAAAGAGCAAAAAGTTGTTTAAAAAAACAGAATACTTTTAAATATTTTTTCTACCCAACAAAATGAATATAAATTAAAAAATAACAAAAAGATCTTTCCAAAAGAGATGAATATTAATGAAAATGAACATAAAGATGTTTCCTTTCATGAACGCTTTATGAAAACAAAATTCGGCTGGTACTTCTCATTATTTCAACATCATATTTGTCACTACTCTCAACCCGAAGTACATTTGGTTAATTCTTTTTAACGTGGTACTTTACCAATAATTTGTAATTAGATTTAGAATATTTAATATATATAGTATTATTTTTAAAAGCTTGAGTATATATTTTATTTTAAAAGGTTTTATATTTAAATATAGAGAGTAGAGTATGCATGCTTTTGTAAATTTTGTAAAATTGATATTTACAAGTGGATTTTTTGTTACATAAACACGAGGGTCGCATTAACTAATTTGGTATTAATTTGGCTATGACCAAAAAGGTGCAAAGACATGTTGATAGAAGTGTAGATGAATGCAGAATGACGTAGAGGTAACACTACAAGAAACAATGATGTCAACGAGGAAGGTATGATGAATGAGGAGGCCAAATTATTGGTAAAGTAGAGCTTTCCAAGTGGGTAAAAGTGCATTATAGAATTGCAATATATAATATTTATATCACCGTACTCATAACTAAACTAGAACCAATCTTCAAGGAGACATCATTGTGATATTCTACCATATTCTCTTAACAACATCCTGGAGATTATGATGAGAAGTTGTTTGGATGGGGGAGAAAAAAACACTAATTGAGAAACACTCATTTAATAGGGTGCTCAAAAGCCTAAATGAATTGAATTGGTGTCCTTCTCTGTTGCAATTTAAGGAATCCCTGAGTATTTTTATCATGTTGTGATTTTGGATGGACAACAAGTGGATTACGTGCTCCCATTATTGTTTCAAAGTTTAGAAAATGAAGCTTGAAGGACTAGATATGTTGAAAAGGACAACAATTTGTTTTCAAACAAAACATGGAAATTTGGAAAATATGATGCATATAGGAATTTCAAAGAAAAGAACAAATGATATCCTCAACTCCATTTTATTGTTATAATTCATCTCGATCTTAAATAAACTTAAATTAAATTAAATAAAAATTAAATAATTACATACTTATGTATGTGATAATTAAATATAAAATAAATAAATATATGTAAATTCATTTTAAATTTGGATTTTGCATAGAAAAGTGTCAAATTTGTTAATTTTTTTTAAATATAAATAAATCAACATATAATAAAGAATTAAAATATAAATATGTATATTAAAAAATTTACTCTTTTTCATTTTCTATTTTTTACGAGGAAAAAAATCAATGTCTCTCTAAAGTGAGTTTTTGGCACCAATCAAACCCACATGTATGCTTAAGAGGTCGCAAAATTTAATCTTCTCAATATCCATTAAAACTATATTTAAAATACATTTCAAACATTATCACTCAATTATAATACTTTTATTACTATTTTTTAATTTATAACCTAATTTTCATATATTTTATTATTTTAATTAAATTATATTTATTGAAATTTTTTTACATATAAGGTAAGCAGAAGTCAACAATGAATAAACCGCCTTTGCACATCAATCAAAGAAGTCAACAATGAATACACCACCTTTGCACATCAATCAGTCATTTTATTTGTTGACACTGTTATTTTATTCGTTCACACTTTGTTAAACTACTTATAGAGAACAACAACAACAAAGACAAGTTCTTAACTGGAATTATAGATCAACAAATACACTTTTATTTAGTCTTAATAGGAAATTTCTGAGAACCTATTTAACTGACTTGGCACACATGCCCAAAAAATGGTTTGAACCAATGATTAGTATCCACAAGCATATGTGAAGGGTCCTATATGCTCGTAATCTTGCCAAGCAATTTGTCCCGTTAAAGTAGTTAACAAAACATAACCATCGCGAGCTAATGAACCATCCAAGCCATCGAAACAATCAACCTCACATGCCAAGCTAGAGAGATTCTACTACCTTACCTCCCGCAAGTGTGGCCTAAACCCCCATCGCGCGACCGAAAAAGCTTAACATTTTCCTTCTCATGAGAAATAATAGCAGGAAAAATATTGGAATCGGTCAATGGGGCGACACTATTGAGATTCACTTCAGAGGACGATGTATCTCTATAGTGTTACCTACATTAACCTCACAATAAAATGTCTATCGACATAATTAAATTATTAATGTTAAAACATTTAATTTGTCAATAGTTGATTTAAATATTCCATATCCATATTAGAGGAATTCTAATATTCATAATTCAAACCCATATCACACAAATACAATAACGTAATTTTCACACAAATTATACAAATATTTTATTTTTTAATATAATATATAATTTTTGTATTTTAAAATACATAAATTTAAAGGGTTATCAAAAACCTGCCTATGAGCAGACCTCTACAAAAACACTACCGTGTGACAGTTGGCACGATTTTTTTTGTAGATGGTGGTTAGCCTGGACGGGGTGCATTCCCCTCCACATGAAAAAGTAGTAGTATTTCACGCTCTGATATCCAATCTAAGGAAGAAGTCCAAGTCGAAGGAGGTTCATTCCCGTTTTGTTAGAAAGGCAGATAATATACCCCTAGTCGCTCTCCCATCGAGGTTTCACATAACAACATTAACCTATTCAGATCGAGCTTTGATTGGAAAATTTATCAGAATGCGGCCATCTCCTAGATTATGGATCTGTGGATCAATAAGACCTAGAGACCGATGATAAAAGGTAATATCAGATAGTATGCATGCAGTAATGGCTTCTTCACCTTTATTTTTGAATTTAGAGAAGACAACGATATTATTTTAGAAATGGGTCGTAATTCTTTAGAGATAGAGGTATGTATTTGAATTCTTGATCTCTCAATTTTGATATTGATGAAGATATATCCATCTTCGTGCCGCTCTGGGTAAAACTCCCAAGATTTCTGCTCTCCTGTTGGAGCAATGATTAATTGAAGGTGATAGTAAATGGAATAGGAAGATACCTAAATCATTTAGAACCAAATGGTAGCCAATTTTCACATGTTAAAATATGCATTGAAGTCAACTTGGAGAAAGGATTGCCTTCAAAGATCAATTTAACTCAAGGAGAGTGCAGCCATCACCAAATACTAGACTATGAGAAACTACCCTTCAAGTGTAGAATTTGTCAGGAATGTGAGCACTTTTACAAGGATTGTGTTAGGGTCCTATCATTTTTATAGGGTCACTTGATTATAACTGATGATTATTATATTTGAGATGTTGTGAATAATATTTCATCCTACAAATTATTTCCAAAAAGGGTTCATAGGGTAAAAAAGGGTTGATTTTACATTATTGAGGGCTCTTATCCTAACTTTGGGATCATAATATTTTTATCCTAAGTTCGGAGTATTGTGCATTTTAGCCAAAGTTTCTGCCCATTTAATAAAATTTGTAAACGACAAAGGAAATTTGTCGTATGTGGTTAAAGTTTGTGCTCCAATCAGCTGCCTGATTGTCACTCCGCCAGATCTACGACTGATAGTTTTTTTCGGCCTCCCCTTGCCATCCTACCTTTATCAGCGGGGGGGCGGGGGTCTAAAAAGTTGTTTCATTCCCTTCGGACCCACCTAACATGTCAATCCCACACCATTTCGCACCGCCACACGCCCCCCACCCCCCCTCATAAACTATTAACCACCTCGACCCCCTCCTAAAAACGCTTCTCTGCCATCCTTTCCCACCAAATTTCCCCCACACCTCCCTCCATTCATCACCTAACACCTGGAATAGACCTTTACCCAATTAAATGCATTCCCAGGATAACTGTTCAAAATTTCAACGAACCCGCACCCCTAATGGAAACTACTCTATAATCATTAAAAAAAAACCCCTTTAGCCATCATTTTAGTTCCTTTTTCTTGTAGGTATCTCACCCTTCCTTCATCACCAAATATTCATCATTGCACTCAACGTAGAAAGAAAAGTGATTGAGTTAGTTAATGAGATAAGGGATATTATTGGGCCATTTGTTTTAGGGGCAACTCAACAATCCATTCCAAATGGTTGACATGGTTAAAACAACCCAACATGATGGCACCTCACAAAAATGGACATCTCATCTTCAATTCAGTTATATAAAGACCTTAAATCCAGTGTATAAGTTGACCACCTCAACATGGCAGTTCGATTCGATAAGGATGACAAACATGGTTTGTTAGACGCTCTGTTTAAGTAATTAATAATCATAGAGTCCTTTTTTATTACCAACTCTATTAAGACATAATATCCCTATTATTCCTCAAAGTGATGTAATCCTAGTTAATTAGGTCTCTAGGCCAAGTGTAGAAGTCTAACCCAGGTGGCAGACCTTTGTAACAAAGATATCACTCTATAAATGGGGGGTTTATCGAATCTGAGAGGGGTTGATGAATGTAGATGAGAGCATTATTGTGTAATTTGTTTTCACCAAGCTAATATATAGTTGCAGAAGTGTTTTGCAGACCTGAGAATTCCTTTAAGCTTATGTGTATGTGTTTTTTCCATTTTCTGATATTATCATTAGCTTCACATTCTCATGATTACTTGAAATTCATAGTATCATGCTCCAATTTCCTTCATGTGTTATGTGTATGTTGTAAAAAGTTATATTTTTAAGCTTAATTGCCTCATCTTCCATGAACTACATTTGTTTTTTATTGAAATCCCATTAGCTGACTCCATGCCCAATGGTAGCCTTTCATACATCTTCCACTTGCAAAAACAATTAAAACACAAACAATACAGAGTTAACCATTTGCAAATATGAGTTTTATCTTGAATATTTTATCTTTTCTTTGAGAGATCCCTCTATGACTGGAAGAGCCAATTTCCAGTCCAAAGTGGTTTGAAATAGTTGCATTAGGTTGACCATTGAAAAACCCAATTGGTACCAGCCTAGTGATAACATTTTGGTGCATCTTTCAAGAGCTCAAAGTTGTATTATCCTGGGTAATTATTTCCAATCAAAGTCTCATCCTTCATCGCCACTGTTTCAATATTGTTGTAATATTTGGAAAGGTTTCATTCAATATATTAAAATTATTGATGATGATGTAGAATATATGGATGATGAGGAGATATTGGAGGCACTTTGTGAATTTTTCTAACAAGCTATTTGTCATGATGATCAAGAAATGATCCAACAAGCAGATATCTCTTCTTTATTTGAAGATGAAATGGATCAACAATTTGACAGTCAAATCATATTACATTAAATTTATGAGGATTTGCAGCCTTGTCAATCTATATGCAATCCAAGGTATGGGCCAAATCATTCATTTTTTTCCATCCCATTCCTATTATGAGATTTTATGTCAAGAAGAAACTCCTCAAAATCAGGTTGTTGAAAATACACGCATGGAAATTATGAACAGTGAGGTAACATGTGATGAAATTTCACTTTTAGGTAAACCTGAGCTACATGAATATTTGAATATACATGTTATACCTATTCTATTTGGAGATCATCAAAATGACATAAATGGTATGCATAAAGTTGTTTGTATAGGAGTTGTTAGTGTTCAGAATCAAGATGACAGTCCTCAAGAAAAACTACAAAGATTATATCTGATTTGTTTGATAAGAAAAATAATAGTTTTGATACACACAATATGGATGTCATGTTTGAATATGTTCAAGGATGCATGGATGGTTTTGTTGATCTACACGAAAGGGAAGACAAATCTATTGTTGCCTTTTTCTTTGATGATGTTCTTGAAATTGAAGAAAAAGGACAAACAAAGCTATCAATTATGAATTAATTCAACTCTCATAGTTTTAATCATCAAGAAAAGGTGGTTTTTCATGGTTTCCAAGATCCAATGGTAAGTCTGTTGCAGTCATCAGTCAAGACAATTTTTTTGTTCCTTATAGAGCAGGGATTCAATTTTCATTCTGAGTTGCTAATAGATGATTCACTTCTGATGTTGTTCAAGCACAATCAAGAAGCCTGGGTGTTAAATCAACTCTTTGACTGGCTATACTGGAAATTTCATATTGCTTGAATTGAAAGTTTGGTTTTCGACTGTTAGAGTAGGGTTATTGGTACATAAATAAGCTTGTTGGGCAAGCATCTCTTTCAACATTTAGTTTGAATATTGTAGTTGTAAGTTTTGGTTTGTACGGTGTTTTGCTTCAAGAACATGTCAAGGTTCAGATGCAAGCTAAAGAATATGAAAAGTGGTTGGGAACTTCCCAACGAATAAGGCATTGGAGCTGTTGGTTCTTTACTGCGCCACAGGGGCACAACATTCTCAGTTGGAGCCTATGTTAGGGTCCTATCATTTTTATAGGGTCACTTGATTATCACTAATGATTATTATATTTTATATCTTATGATTAATATTTCATCTTGCAAATTATTTCCAAAAAAGGGTTCATAGGGTAAAAAAGGGTTGATTTTACATTATTGAGGGCTCTTATCCTAAGTTTGGGATCATAATATTTTTATCCTAAGTTCGAATTATTATGTATTCTAGCCAAAGTTTCTACCCATTTGATAAAATTTGTAAATGAAAAAGGAAATTTTCCATATGTGGTTAAAATTTGTGCTCCAATAAGTCGCTCGGTCATCACTCTGCCAGATCTACGGCTAGTTTTTTTCGGCCTCCCCTTTCCATCCTACCTTTATTTAAAAGGGGGGGGGGTCCAAAAATTTATTTCATTCCCGTCGGACCCACCTAACGTGTCAATCCCACGGCATTTCTCACCCGCCATCCCCCTCATAAACCATTAACCACCTCAACCCCCCTCTGAAAACCGCTTCTCTTCCATCTTTTCCCACCAGCGTTCCCCCGCGCCTCCCTCCATTCATCACCTGACACCTGGCATAGACATTTACCCAATTAAATGCATTCTGGGATAATTATTCAAAATTTCAACGGACCTGCACCCCTAATGGAAACTACTCTGTAACAATTTAAAAAAAAAAAAAACGTTTAGCCACCATTTTAGTTCCTTTTTCTTGTAGATCACTCACCCTTCCTTCATCACCAAATATCTGTTATTGCAATCAACACATAAAGAAAAGTGGTTGAGTCAGTTAATGAGATTAGGGATATCGTTGGGCCATATGTTTTAGGGGAATATCAAAAATACATTCCAAATGGATAACATGGTTAAAGAAACTCATCATGATGCCACCTCACAAAAATGGACTTCTCATCTTCAATTCAGTTTTATAAAGACCTTAAACCCGGTGTATCAATTGGCCACCTCAACATGATAGTTTGATTCAATAAGGATGACAAACATGGGTTGTTAGACATAATGTTTAAGTAATTAATAATCATAGAGTCATTTTGTATTACCAACTCTATTAAGACATAAATATACCTATTATTCCTCAAAGTGATGTAATCCTAGTTAAATTAGGTCTCTAGGCCAAGTATCGAAGTCTAGCCAAGATGGCAGACCTTTGTAATAGGGATCTCACTCTATAAATGAGAGGTTTATCGAATCTGAGAGGGGTTGATGAATGTAGATGAGAGGAATATTATGTAATTTGTTTTCACCAAGCTAATATACAGTTATAGAAGTGTTTTTCAGACCTGAGAATTCCTTTAAGCTTATCTGTCTGTGTTTTTTCCATTTTCTGATATTATCATCAACTTCACATTCTCATCATTACTTGGAATTCATAGTATTATGCTCCAATTTACTTCATGTGTTATGTGTATGTTTTAAAAAGTTATCTTTTTAAGCTTAATTGCCTCAGATTCCATGAAATACATTTTTTTGTGATTGAAGTCCCATTAGCTGATTCCATGCCCAATGGTAGCCTTTCATACATCTTCCACCTGCAAAATAAATTAAAACAAAAACAATGCAGAGTTAGCCATCTACAAATATGAGTTTTATCTTGAATATTTTATCTTTTATTTGAGAGAGTCCTCTCTGACTAGAAGGGCTAATTTCCAATCCAAAGTGGTTTGAAATAGTTGCATTAGGTTAACCATTGAATAACCCAGTTGGTACCAGCCTAGTGATAACCGATTGCAAGAAATCCTAGCTCCAAAGGGAAGAAGGAGCACCTCCTCCACAACAAGAACAATGGAAGATCCAAAAGAAGGGGGGAATAAAGGAAAATCAAACCCTAACAAAAATGTTTTTGTGCCCAAAAGGAATGAATATTTGACTTCAACAAATCCATTCAAAACCCTTCAAAATCTGGAAGAAACATAGAATATAGTGGTATAACAAGGTGAAGATAATCTTGTTATCCAGGAAAGGAATGAAGAAAAGGAAGACAAAGAGATCCATGATCTAGATCCCAAGAAAGTTTTTGCTCCATTAGATTTGGAACAACCTACAAATCAGAACAATGATATGTCACCAGTAGATGTGGAAAATAGGGAGAATGTAACTAAGAATACACCTTCATCACGAAAATTACCATAGGTAGGATTTGATAAAATAATTACTGGAAATTCAAAAAAGAAAATAGTCATTAGTGGGGATTCGACTAGCCATGAAACAAGGACCTCGCCAAGGGGAAAAGGATGACCTTTCAATACTGAAGTAAGAGAAGCAGAGGAAGAACAAAACATAAAGTTAGGAACTCAACCCCAAATCATGGATGTTCTAAAAATGGTAGCAAATTAGGAACATGGAAGTACCAAAGCTGGAGGTGGTAAGAAAAAACCCCCCAAAAAATAAATGAAGTTACTCTCATGGAATGCAAAGGGATTGGGACACCCTGTGAAATCCCAAGTTATTAAGGATATGATAAGAAGTGAAAATATACCAGTCTTATTGTTGTAGGAGACATAATTAGAAGAAAATGAGCTTTTGAACCTTTCGAAAAGCTTCTAGACAAATTTCTTAGGGGTTGTGCATGTGAAAATTCGGGAATCTTGAATCCTATTGCAACAACTGATGTTATTTATTCTATTTGTTAATTTAATTAAACAAATTATTTGTTATGTGCTACGACAAATAATAAAACAAATACACTGCAACCTTCACAAAACAAATATTGTGGCAGAAATAAAACTGCTGGAAGAAATAGATGTACACACACAATATGACACCATTATTTTTGAACTAAGTCCCCACATAAACCTAATGCGGGAAAACCGGTGCAACAACTGAGGGTTTTGATATGATGTAGTAGTGAAATATGAGTACAATCTATGGATTCTTAAACTAGCAATCCAAATAGATAAATAACTAGCAATAATAACTAGTGAGAAAAATATCTCACTCCACAGGCGATTTGACACGACCTCAGCTTGAATTGAGCTACTCCTTGCTCCCTCTGTGTATTCACTGGGTTAGCCTACATATTTACCGTGTCCCACAGGCTCGGAACTACGTCTCCTCTCATTATCTCGTCAGTTGTTGTCTGGGAAACTGATACTCTTTGCCTCTGGACCCTCTGCCCAACTTTTGGCTCAAAATTTCTCCTTATCCCCAGCAAAACAAAAATATCCTCAAGAGGGCTTTGCGCTGCCCCTCTATGGAAATCACTGCCTCTCTACAATGTACTTGTTGGATCTGGAAAAGCTTCCACTGGCCTCACTATCTATGCCCCTCTCTCACTGCTTCGAACTCATTGAATCCCCTCCAACAATTAAATGCTACTACTTTGGAGATCGATTTCCTAGCAAAATCCAATGCTCGACTCATTTGTTGTGTCTTCTTCAAGCCCCATCAACTTCTTCTTATAATCATATGCTGAGACTTCAATGACCACGATTAAATCTTAATCGATGGCTAGGATTAACTAGAAATCGATCCATGCACTTTTCTAGAACATTCTCACCATGAATTAACTAATTCCTTTTAATTAATCATATTTCCTAATTTTACACTTAGGAAATATTAAAAAATGACTAATTAATTTAATTAAGTCATCTCTAGGTGGAATTTCCAGAAACGATTTATGGGTATTGGAAAATACATATATTCTAGCCTCTCTGCTAAATCTCATGGCTAGAACACATCCGATTCTACAAAAAATAACACTCCCTCTTAGCGGGAAAGTGTTCTAGTACTGCAGCTGCTGCTACAATACACTGATTGTGCACCATCTCCTGTCACGTTTTTGATGTCTGACTACTACTTCCCACCAACCACTACGCAACTCTAATATGCGCTGCATATGTAATGTTGTTGACCATGCTGAACTGCTTCCAATCATTGCATCTACACTACAACTTTGTTGTTGCTGCTACTACAACATCTGCAACTCCCTCTCCTACGTTGCTGCTGCAACTGAGAACTATCCAAAATACTGAACCATTTGTGTTCAGTTTGATGCACCTGTCACCCGAGTCCTAACTGCTACTAGTATTTGCGCTATCATTGTAGCCTCTACGCTGCTGCTGACTCTGCAAATGTGCCAATTGCACTGCTTTTTCTAGTATCTGACCACTAGTAGATACTGCATCTGTCACTCTGGCATCTGACTGCACCAACCACCATTGGTCCATCCCACTACTTTGTACTGTGGGCTCTGGTAGGAAGGTACTTATTCAAGAGGTGGACCTCCTCAAGAATCATGCCCAACTTGTAGCACTTTGGGGCTACAAAACCAAGTCACCTCGTCTCACTCATATCATGGAAAAATATTCCTCCATTCTAGAGGAAAACCTATCAATATCGACAGAAGCTGCCTACTAGTCCTACTTCTCCTCCTTGTCCTTTTTCCTGAGAGAACACTGAGTGTTGTAGTGGCGTAACTCACCGCACCTGAGGCACTTGACATTTGATGTGAGGACCACATTCTCATCCTCCTTCACCATCTTTGACCCACTGCTTCTGCTGCTTCCACTGATGATGCTCTTCACCAGATCTCGCTTCAAATCCTCCTGCTGCAAATTTTCCCACATTTTTTCCCATCTTGGCAATGTTCCTCTTCCAAAAATGCTTTGGAAAAACACTTGCTACTCCTTGAAGACAAAATTGAGAGTTATACACACCATCTCTGAAGGCTAAGGTGCTGACCCTACAACATCCGACAAATCTCGAATCTCCTGAATCCTGGTGAGGAAGGGGTCTATGCGCTCCCCCTTCTACATATGGGTACATCTCAACTTTTCTTCTAAGTACATCTTCTGCTACTTGGAATATCCCTAGAATAGCGTGGAAAGGGAGTCCCACATCTCCTTGGTCATTCCCAGGCATTCTATGTGATAAACCACATGATCTTGAACTCCATTGAGGATCAATCTCTTTAACTTCGCCATATCCTTCTTGTATGCCTTCAGCTGATCTAGATCCGTGGGGACAACCACCATGTTATCGATGTATGCTTTGAGATTTTATTCATCTGGAAGGAAGGAAATCCTTGCCTTCTAGATCACATAGTTGGATTCTCCTTCCAACCTATCCTGATCTCACAACCATGTTGATGCCATCTCAAAAAATAAGTCAAAAACCTCCTATTCTCTTCTGCTCAGTTGTTGGTAGGCTCTACGCATTCCTTGTTGGAGTGAGTAAATATGCTCACAATGACTGCTAATCTGTAATGAGAAATCAAACTTCTAAAGCTAGAATCCCCTTGAGGAAAATTTTCCCTCAGTGTGTGCTCTTTCTTCCTCCTGGCGCTATTTTTCGCTAGCAAATGCTACAAAATACCGCGTACAGCTAGAGATCTGCTCTGCAAGGAAAATATTGGTTGATCTCTCTGCCTCTGGTAATCCTCGAACTGGAGAAATTGGATTTCTCTGTCACTCTCTTAGAATTGATTTTTCCTCAATAAATTGACCCTCCTGGGCAAAGGACTACGCTGCCTCTGAGGGTTTCAAAATTCTACTTACGCAGAGCTACGAAATTCCTCTTCCCTTTTGCTACTGAGCTCTCTGGCTTACAATCTGCGCTTTGATACCATGTGAAAATTCGAGAATCCTAAATCCTATTGCAACAACTGATGTTATTTCTTATATTTGTTAATTTAATTAAACAAATTATTTTTTATGTGCTATGGAAAATATCGAAAAAAATACATTGCAACTGTCACAAAATAAATACTGTGGAAGAAATAAAAAACACTGGAAGAAATAGATGCACACACACAATATGACACCGTTATTTTTGGACTAAGTCCTTGAAAAAACCCAAAGTGGGAAAATTGGTGCAGCAGCTGAGGGTTTTGATATATGCAGTAGTGAAATCTGAGTACAATTTATGGATGCTTAAACTAGCAATCCAAACAGAGAAATAACTAGAAATAATAACTAGTGAGAAAAATATCTCACTCCACAAGCAATCTAACACTGACCTTCGCTCGAATTGAGCTACTCCTTTCTCCCTTTACGTAGTCACTGCATCAGCCTATGCAGTTACTGTGTCCCACAATATTGGAACTGTGTCTCCTCTCACTGTCTCCTCAGTTATTGTCTGAGAAACTGATACTCTTTACTTCCGAACCCTTTGTGTATCTTCTGGCTCAAAATTTCTCCTTCTCCCCAACAAAATGGAAATATCCTCAAGAGGGATTTGCGCTACCTCTCTATGGAAATCAATGCCTCTTTGCAATGTACTTGCCGAATATGGAAAATCTTCCTCTGACCTCACTATCTCTGCCCCTCTCTCACAGCTTCGACCTCATTGAATCCCCCCCGACAACTGAATGTTGCTATTCTTGAGATCAATTTCCCAACAAAATCAAATGCTCAATTGATTTGGTGTGTCTTCTCCAAGCCCCATAGACTTCTTCTTATAATCCTCCATTGAGACTTCCACAACCACGATTAAATCATAATTGATGGCTAGGATTAACTAGAAATCGATCCATGCACTTTTCTAGAACATTCTCACCATAGATTAATTAATTCCTTTTAATGAATCATATTTCCTAAGTTTACACTTAGGAAATATTAAAAACTAACTAATTAATTTAATTAAGTCGTCTCTAGGTGGAATTTCCATAAACGAATTCTGGGTATTGGAGAATACATATATTCTAGCCCCTCTGCCAAATATCGTTGCTAGAACAAATCTGATACTACAAAAAATAAAAGTGCAAAGTTCAATAAGAGGATCAGGCAGTCTTGACACCTTCTGGTATGATACTCACTTTACCTTGAAAACCAGTATAAAATCCAAATGTTGGATCACACTCATTCGTGAAAAAAATAATTCTAAAGAAAATATCCATGTGGTAAATATATATGCACCAGTAAACTGGAGAAAAGGTCAAATTTTGGGATACCCTAATCAACTTAAGGGTGTCTCAGTGGAATGTTGATAGTATAGTCGGCATAGATTTGATCCATTTCGGGAAAGAATAGAGGATTTCACAGGATAATGGGATTTGATAGATATAATACCTAAAAGGGGAAAATTCACCTAGTTAAATCGTAGAAGTGGTTAAGAGAATATTGCAACAAGATTAGACCAATTTCTACTTCACAACAATTGGCTTCGAAAATGAATTGAATGCAACTCAACTATATCAGTGCATGGGGAATTTGATCATCGACTAATCTCTTTAGAGTTTTACCCACAACAAGCCCTTGTGCCAATCCCATTTTGCTTCAATCCCGACTAGCTTCGGGAAGAAGGGGTATCAGATCTCATTCTGAAGGCATGGAGAATCCCGATGTCAAGGTCCCCAACCTTTGTTTGGGAGTCCAAGCTGAAAAGAGTAAAAAATGCATTAATACAGTAGGCCAAAAATAATTACCAACCCCCCAAACAACAAAAATCAAAGCTAATGGAGTAGTTAAAAAAACATCATCTTCAAATGGTATCTGTATCTATCAAAGAATGACATATTGAAAAGGAAAATGATATCAATAAAAGGATCCATACGCTATGAAGGCAGGAAGAGGATTATTGGAAGCTTAAATCAAGAAGTACATGGTTAAATGTTGGAGACCAAAACATGACATTTTTCCATAAGCAAGTTAAATCATAAGAAGTTCACAATCAAGTCAAGGAAATCACCCCTCTAGGTAACCCAAAGATATCTTATTTTTCTAAGATAAAACAAGAATTTTTCTTGAATTTTCAAGCTCTATACTCTGAGGAGAAAGAAAATGATCTAGAGAAAGAAAGAAGTTTTATTGGGCCTATCTTCCTACATTAGTTTAAGAAGGTGACAATCAAAAGCTCACCCATATGATTGAGGAGATCAAAATCATTGAAGCAATTTGGTCATTGAATTTGGATAAAGCACTTGGTCGAGATGGATTCACAATCATTTTCTTCTGATCATTCTAGAATTTTATAAAGAAGGATTTGGTAAGAATGCTCAATTTGACTTGTGTTAAGCATAAGTTGGTTAGAGGCACAAACTCCTTCTTTTTAGCTCTGATTCCAAAAGAGACAAAGCCTTTTTTGTGTGTGTTTTAGGCCCATTTATCTTTGTAATGCAACTTATAAAATACTTACCAAAATCATATCTAATCAATTGAAGAAATTTTTGCCAACAATTATTTCTAAAAATCAAGGAGGGTTCATACACAACCGCTAGATTCTAGATATATTATTTTTGTGCAGGAAGATATCCACTCCAACAATGATCAAGGAGAGCCAGATCTTGTCATAAATTTGGACTTGGTCAATGCCTTTGATCGGGTAAGTCACTCCTTTATTTACTTTATTCTAGAAAATTTTGGTTTTAGTAACGAGTTCATAAGTCGGATAAAGGCATGCATTGGTTCACCAAGGATCTTTCCTTTTGTCAATGGATGACCCTATAGATGCCTAAGGCAAGGTTTCCCCCTTTCTTCGCTTCTATACATTTTGATGGCAGAAAATATGAGTATATACTTGGAAGAAACATGAATAGAAGGTAATATTTTGAGCCTCAGTGTAGCCAGGAATACCAAGGAATCACTCCCAATTTGCAGATGACACTTTGCTTTTAAGAGGAGCTTAAAAAATAACATCCATTCGATTTAAACATGCGTTGGATTCTTATCTTGATCTTTTTGGGGGTGTAGGCAATAAAAGTAAGATCTAACTTTATGGGAAGAATTGTTCAGACTTGACTATAATGAAAATCACCAATGCTCTTGAATTCCCATCTGCTACTAGATGGAGATCATTTAGGTATTTTGGGGATACCCATCTCATTCGGAGAAATGGGTATGGAATATTGGAGCACAATGCTCAATTTTTTTAAAAAGAAGATACAATCATGGGGAGTGCATTGGCTTAATCCAGTGGGAATAAATTTCCTAGTAAAGTCGACGTTGTCAGCACTCCCTATATATCTATGCTCTGGGTTGTTGGCTCTTAAGGGAATTCTTAATCAGATGAGTGTGAAAATCAAGCAGTTTCTATGGTAGGGGGGGAAGAATAATGACAAGAAATTTCATTTAGTAAATTGAAATGTAGTAAGACTTCCAAAAGATCATGGATGTCTAGTAATAAAATACCCCCTCTACATGAATACTGTATTGGGAGCGGAGATTGTTTAGCGCCTGATTTCATATTCAAAGGAATGATGGAAACAATCCTTTTTGCACAAATATTTTCATCGATATCGCTTGTTACTAGCAAAATCAGTGGAGTGGTCTGGATCAAGATCAAAGATCTAAAGATTATGTAAATAGGGGGATCCTACAATTTTGGCTCACTTAAGTTGGCATCCGGGAAATGGTGGTTGTATCAACATCTAGAAAGATATATTAAACATGGAAGGACCTTTGAGCGAACAATAAGACATTAAGGAATTGGCATATTGGATGAAGAACAAGGGCTATACAAAATTAAAATATATATGTATGTGGGATGATAAGGGGGTCTGGAAAGGTTGGTTGAATTTAGAACTACCTTTAAACTTCCATTCACAATAGGAGATTCTCATATGCAATAATAAAGGAATGGCACCTATCTCAGTCACATCCTATGATTAGAGATCATGGTCGATACATTTGCAACACAAATATATTGTTAAAGCAGGATATGAATTTTTGTTTAAAAATCTCCCTCATCCTGAAACTAACAGACTCTAGAGAAAAATTTAGCAAAGTGATGGAATCCCCAAGGTAATTTTCTTTTGTTGGGCCCTAGTTCTGTTGTGAAACGAGCTCCAAAAATAGAAGAAAAGAGATATCAACGCCTTAGAAATAAGCCACTTTGAGGGGGCAACCTCCAATACATTACATGAATGAACAATTCTTGGATGATACAAATTACAAAACCTCCTTTCTATATATAGGAGTCCATGGGGCCATAATGTAATCCTAGTGGGGCCACAATGTAATCCTAGCCGACCTAACAATAATAATTTAAGGGCACAATAATAACAATATGGGGGTTACAAGGCTACAATAATAATAATAAGGGGGTTACACTAACAACAATAAGGGACTATACTAGTAACATAGGGACCTAACATGCCCCTCTCCTTCAAAAAAGTGTTGTCCTCAATGCTTGAGTAGCTCTGGGTGCTTCTGTATAAAATTCTCATCCTCCCATGTAGAATCTTCAGTGGGTAAGTTCTTCCACTTGATGAGATACTCTCAAATTGATCGATTCCGTAGTTTTCGAGTTCTTGTTTCCATGACCGCTTCTCGTTCCAATATGATTTTTCCTTCCTCATCAAGTTTTGGCAATATTGTTTGAACTGGAATATTTTCACCTATAACCTTCTTTAAGCATGAAACATGGAAAACTAGATGCACTCGCGAAGAAGCAGGAAGCTCCAATTTGTATGCCATGGTACCAATCTTTTGCAACACCTTGTAAGGACCATAGTACTTTGGCGATAATTTATTATCCTTCTTAGCTTGCTTGAGGGACATTTGTTTGTATGGCTATAGCCGTAAAAATACCCAATCTCCTACATCAAAACTTCTCTCGCTGCGATGTTGATTTGCCTGTTGTTTCATTCGATTTTGTGCCAAATTCAGGTTATCCTTTAAGAGTTGGAGAACTTCTTGCTGATGCTCGATGTGATCTTCCACTGCTTGAACCTTCGAATTTTCCCTTAAAGATGATGTGATGGATGGTGGATGATATCTATAAAGTGCCATAAATGGGGTCATTTTTGCTGCAGTATGGAAGGAAGTGTTATACCACCATTCAGCAAGAGGTAACCACTTGACCCATCGTGTTTGTTTATCAGATACAAAACAACGAAGATATCCTTCCAAACATTTATTTACTATCTCAGTTTGACCATCAGATTGAGGATGATAAGATGAGCTATGAGCTAATCGAGTACCCAAACAAGAAAATAACTCCGTCCAAAAATTTCCAGTAAAAATGGGATCTCTGTCGCTCACAATAACCCTTGGGTTTCCATGTAGCTTTTGAATTGTGTCCATAAATGTAGTAGCAATTGTACTTGCTTTAAATGGATGAGATAATGCACAAAAGTGTGCATACTTGGTAAGTCTATCAACTACCACGATGATGACACTCTTTCCTTCGGACTTAGGTAAACATGTGATAAAATCCATTGAAATCTCCTCCCAATGTTGACTTGAAATGGATAAAGGTTGTAGAAGACCCGGGATCTTAATTGTATCAACTTTATTCTGCTAGCAAATCAAACATTCCACCACAAAATTTTGAATATCAGATTTAAGGCCATCCCAAAAAATTTATTTCTTCACCCTGTGGTAAGTTTTTAAAAATCCTGAGTGTCCTCCTAAAGGAGAAGTGTGCAATTCCAAAAGAATATTTTGTTTTAGTTGGGAATTATTACAAAGATATAAGCGATCATTGTACCATAAGGAATCATTTTTCCAACTAAATGTATTAGATGTACTAGGACCTTGCTGCAAATTTTGAATGAGTGTCCACACTTCTTCGTCCTTCTTCCATTCATCCCTTGCTTCAGTTATGCAAACTGGTTGGATAATAGAAATGGCACAAAGCAATGCTTCCACCTCTTCATTCTTTCTCGAGAGTGCATCTACAACAACATTTAGCTTCCCTTTTTTGTAGATCATTTCAATGTCATAACCCAACATCTTTGTGACCCATTTTTGTTGCTCTTCTGAAGATAGTCTTTGTTCCAAAAAGTGTTTAAGACTATCATGATCAGTTTTTATCTTGAAGTTTCTTCCCATTAGGTAAGTTCGCAATTTCTTTAGTGCATGCAGTATTGCTAACATTTCTTTCTCATAAATAGCTTTCTGTAAATACTTTCCTTTGATTGGACGACTTTCAAAATTAACGGGTCTTCCTTCTTGCATTAAAACAGAACCAATTCCATTTCTTGAGGCATCACATTCCACAATAAAGGTTTTTGTGAAGTCTGGCGTAGCTAAGACCGGTGCTAGGCACATTGACCCTTTAAGATGTTCAAGGGCCTTAGTTGCTTCAGGAGTCCATGAAAATGCATCTTTATTCAATAATGTTGATAGAGGTGTTGCTATTATCCCATAATTATTAACAAACTTGCAATAATACCCTGTTAACCCAAGAAATCCTCGCAACTTCTTTATGGTTGTGGGGACTTTCCATTCCTTAATGGCTTTAATTTTGTTAGGGTCTACTTTAACACCCTCGTGAGATACAATATGACCCAGATATTCCACCTCTTGTACTCCAAAGAAACATTTGGATTTTTTTGCATATAATTGTTTCTCCCGCAATAGTTTGAGCACCCTGTCAACATGTTCAACATGATCCTTCCAGGACCTGCTGTAGATTAGTATATCATCAAACAATACTAGCACAAATTTTCTAAGGAAGGGTTTGAAAATGGAATTCATCAACCCTTGAAATGTAGAAAGTGCATTGGTAAGGCCAAAAGGCATGACCAAAAATTCATAATGACCTCATGAGTTCAAAATGCTGTTTTTGGAATATCTTCAGTCTTCATTCTAATTTGATGATATCCTGAACGAAGATCCAACTTGGTAAAATAAATTGCTCCATGTAATTCATCAATCACAAGAATGGGAATTTAATTGTGAGCTATTGAGCTCAGAGAATCTAACACCATGATCCATCCTTCTTGTGTACCACTACTACAGGAGCAGAGAAAGAACTTTGACTAGGTTGAATTATACCCGCCTCTAACATTTCTGCAATCATACGTTCAATTTCGCTCTTTTGGAAGTAAGGATATCTATAAGGCCTGATGTTTGGAGGAACACTTCCTGAATCAAATGAATAGCATGATCATGATCACGAATAGGTGGGAGTCCTTTGGGAGTTTCAAACACCTTGGAATGATTGTCCAAGACTTGTTGGAGATCTGCAAGAATAGATGATTTTGATGTTGGAACTTCTAGTGAGCATAATTGTGAAATTACGCCTCGTAGTTCTTTCTTTAGAAGCTTTGTCACATTATTAGAGCTGCTATCTTCTTCTAAGCCTCTCATTACCCCGTAATTCGACTTCCTTTTCTTCTGAAAAAAAATTCAAGAAAAGTTCTTGAAAATTAAAAGCTACCGTCCCCAAAGATTGTAACCATTGTACTCCTAGTACAACATTAGAACCTCCCATAGGAATGGAAAGCATTGGACTAGTCAATACATATTCCCCCATGGTTAGCTTAATATTATGGCATTTTCCAGAGCAATTTATAGTTCCTCCATTTGCAACCATCACTTGACATTCCGGTGCTGGGTATAGGAAACAATTTAATTCCTTGGCTACCTTATAATGAATAAAATTATGGGTGCTACCTGAATCAATCAACACTATTACCCTTTTCTTCTTTATATGTCCTTCTATCTTGAGAGTTTGAGGAGTGGCAATTCCTGCCAGTGCATTACACGATATGGTCGGATTCATTTCTTCCTCTTCTAGGGGTGGTTCCTGGTGTATATCCTCTTCTTGTTCATTTTCTTCTTCTTCTTCACAATCTATGTAAAATAATTTCTTCTCAGCACACTTATGACCTTTAGTGTATTTGCTATCACAACCGTAGCAAAGCCCTCTTGCTCTCTTTTTTTCCAATTGTTGTGGTGTCAACCTTGTAGGTTGTGGAAATCTAGGCGTAGCAACACTTCCTTCTTTATAGAATTGAGTGGTAGGCTTCCTTGTCGCCATAATTTTACATTCAACTTTTCTTGCCAACCTGAATGCCTTCTCTAATGAATTAGGTTCCAAAACGCGAACTTCATGTTGGATGTTATCCTTTAAAGTGCCTATGAAGAGATCAATCCTGTGTTCCTCTGGAATATCAGTTACCCTTATATTCAATTTTTGGAAGTCCTCAATGTGCTCCCCACTAAACCCTTTTGTTTGAGATTTATCAATTGGCTAAAGAAGGTGTTGCTCTTTGTATCCTCATAATGTGCTATCATTTCCTCCGTAAAAATTGACCAAGTGACAATTTTTTTACGGGAGCAAAGCCATCGATACCATACAAATGTATTTTGTTCTAAATGTAAAGTTGCAATGCGTACCTTTGTGTGTTTTTCACGTTATGGAGATCAAAATATTGCTCCATATGTAGTATCCATGTTACAGGATCCTTTCCATCAAACTTCCTCATATCCATCTTTGGAATATGGTGGTTCTTCCCGCCAACATTAGAGTTTATGAAATCACAATTAACATTTATTTTGTTCTCATCATGAGGTTCTTCTACCATCTTTTCACCATTAGGAAACCTTTCTTGTATAAACTTTGTCAAACCTTCGATGTCTACTTTTAGATCATTCTTCATGTTTTCCATTTTTTCATCGATCTTAGCTTCCATGCCAACTTCCATGCCATCTATATTAGCTTCTAAACCATTCATCTTAGCTTCCACGGTTTTCTTCAAACCATCCATTTCATTTTTTGTTGCTCTTTGCGATAGTGAAATTTGGTGCACTTGCTCATGGACTTTTGATATCTCATGTTGCATTTCTTCATCTTCATGAGTCATAGTAGAGCCTTTTGAAGGCTTAATGGGTGTTGAATTCTTTTTAGGAGGAATTTTAGAACCCAACATTGATATCTATGCTCAATAGGCCTTTGGAATCACTCAGAACTGATTTTTCAAAAAAGACTTATGCAATTTGAAAAAAGATACACACCTTTTTCTTGATTTTGAGGAGCTCGATATTGAAATTGATTTATCTCTATGATTTTGGATCTTCAATATCTGAAATTTGGCCCTGAAGTAGCCCTCTGAATCTTCTTTCGAATGCCACAGGTCTGACATGATTTGGATTCTTGAAGACAAAGTTATACCCAATCTATTATGATGACCTAATTATAGATTAGTTCAGTAGAGCGAACTTGTACGACCTACCACGTGTCACTATTTCCTCCTTCAGCTCTGAAATTGATATAGCGAAAACTAAAATCCATGTACTTGCGACCACTTTTTACAGAATTCTAATCTGATGCTCAGAGAGAGGGTTATGAATATTTTTCCACGATCACCTCTTTGAGATGAAATTTCGGAGCCTGCAAAAGACCTAACTTCCACATACCATATCTCCGAAAATATTGCGAACCAAGCTCTGAAATTTTGCGAAGATCTTCCTCAGGAGTTCTTCTTTGCTCCCTAAAAATTTCAGATTTTGAACCTTTTTATAAAAAACGTTCTAGTGACAATGCCACAATGACCTGTTTAGGTTAAATTCAGGAGCCTGCAAAAAAACCTAACTTCCACAGATCATATCTACGAAAATATTGCGAACCAAGCTTTGAAATTTTGCGACAATGTTCCTCAAGATTTCGGCTTCGCACTCTAAAAATTTCAGCTTCTGAACCTTCGTAGAAAAAACATTATAGCGAAAATTCCACGATGACCTGTTTGGGGTAGCGAAACCCTAGAATCCAAAGCTCTGATACCAAATGTTGTGAAACCAGCTCCAAAAATAGAAAAAAGAGATATCAATGCCTTAGAAATAAGCCACTTTGAGGGGGCAACCTCCAATACATTACATGAATGAACAATTATTGGATGATACAAATTACAAAACCTCCTTTCTATATATAGGAGTCCATGGGGCATACAAATGTCTTTAAAAATAACAATCCAGTCAACTAACAATGATAATTTAAGGGCACAATAATAACAATATGGGGGTTACAGGGGTACAATAATAACAATAATGGGGTTACACTAACAACAATAAGGGACTATACTAGTAATATAGGGGCCTAACAAGTTCACAACAAAATATTGACTGTTGAGAATCTTAAGAGATGGAATATGGTGTGTATTGTGTAGGGAGGAAGAAGAGAGTACACAACATGTATTTCGATAATGACCCTTTTCTCTAGTTATATGGAAAACGACCTTGGAAAATATTACAACTCTTGATGCAATTCTGAATGAATAGATCGAAATGCTTAAAAAATGGAGGCATAAATATCTTTGGTCATGAAAATCATCATCCCTACTAGTTTGCTGCTTTGAAGATTTGCCTAGATATATTTTGTGAACCATTTGGATTGCTATGAATCGATAATTTTTCAAAGAAGAACTTCCTGATATTCTTCGGGTGGCCCAAGGAGCTCTAACCTTGTTATTTGAAGCTATCATGGTTCGAGGATACAAAAAAAATGAGATAGACTCCCTTAACTCACCTGAAAAGGAATGGCTAAAAATTGGAAAACATGTAGATCATGCTAGTAGCTTCAATCTTAGGCCAATTGATCTCAATAATTTTTGCATCAAAATAGAACTCTCTGAATCCAAATCTTGGCAAAAGAACTAGAATCAATTTTATATCTTCTTTAATGGAGCTACAAGAGGAAACCCAAGGGTGGTAAGAGTGGGAGGGGCAATTTTTCGCCTCAACGAACAAATAGATATTCAATATGCTTGGGGCCTGGCGGTCACCTCAAATAACCATACATAATATCTAGCTTTATGGAAAGGATTGGAATTGGCCATTGAATAAAAATTTCCAAAATCTCAGTGCTTAGGGACTCCTTGATCGACAAGTCATAAAAGCTTAAGAAAAATTGAATCCAAATCTCCTCTCAATTCCTTAATAATAGTGTTGATATCACAACAATTCAAGCACATTGAGTTTTTTACGTATTGAGGCAAATGAACACCAATGCAAATCACATGGAAAAAGAAGGGGCATTCCTATCCCAAGGGGCCCTAGAAAATAAATGATTTAATTTTAAGCATCCCTCATATATCATGATATTCCAAAACATATTATTGAACACTAGCCACATTAAGGTTGAATAATGTTTGAGCATAGCAATGTTTGTCCCCATGGCGATGGGCGCATGTTTCATATCACATAACAGGTGGATGAATGCTATATCATTAAGAGTAGATATGGAAGGATGGTTGATATTAAATTTTTGGCTTAAATGTGATAAGGGTATGACTCGAGGAGCTCACAAATTCTCCATTTGTCATATGCAAAATTCCTTCATTCATTGCAGGTGGCATGCGAACCTTGATTCACAAGACTTAAAGGGTCTCCTTCAGAAGATCGACGATCTAGAAAAACTCATACATTTAATTTATCATCAAATGAATCCATTGCTGCGTCCTCACCGTATCTGCAAGTTGGAAGCCCAGTTTAGTACTTAAATCTTGCAAATGGAATGTGTTGGAATTTAATGACTAAAATGGGTGCATTTAGGGTCAAGTTATTTTATATGGGAATATTGCAAGCCTCTTTGACCTCATCATTTGTCACTATGTCAATCTTCGTTTTTAATAACGATGTTGTTTGGCGCTCATTGCGAAAGTATTTGGGGCCTTCATATAGAGATTTCTTGGGAATCATCCCATGACAAATATTTGGTCAGGTTAAACAGTCTCCTAGAGAATTTATTTAAATTGCTTGAAGGTGTTATGTAAGCTCAGTTAAATAAGAGTGTCACGAAGGAGAAGGAGAGGTCGACGTTTCAATTATTGATGGCAGCCAAATTGGAACTCCTCAAGAGCAAGAAGGACAAATTGCAGTCAAAATTGTGCATTGATATGGCCATAATGAATGTAAGGTTGGCGAAAATCGATCATTTGGTCAGCATGGGAGAAAATTCAGTGGAGGTTGTAGTTGGAGCTAATGAGGATCTGCCTAAACAAAAAACATCGTACCAAGTGAAGCATTAGGAGCGCATCAACACTGGGGCTTTGTAGCAATGGATATGTTGGATTTCTTTTGAATTTTAACATTTACTATGTAATGTAAATATCAACTGTTTCTAGGGTTTTTTTTTGTTGAGTTTACAATAGGTTATATCATAGAATTTTGGGTAAATTTTGTTTTAGGCCTAGAAGCTTCTTTTTGTGGGCAGTAGTATGTAGTTGTACCTAGATGGAAGATGAAAAATGTAAGGGTTCTGGCCTGGTCTCCAACTTTATTTTCTAATACGAATGTCTTTGAAAAAAAATACATAAATATAAGATTACCACACCTTTTATTATTATCAATTATATATCATTTTTTAATATACTTAAATTAAATTTATGTGTACATTAATCATATAGTATGTCAAAATATTATATTAATCTTCATCATTTTAAAGATTAAAAAAAAAATATTAATTTCTTTTTCCTCTAAATAAGTATAAGTAAGGTTTTTTTAACCTAATATTTGATTATTTTTGTTGTGGTTTACCAAATTGGAATTCATATAGATGGTAAAAGTTAATATATTTCATTATGGATGTCTATATACTAACCAGAAACATACAAACGATCTACTAACCAAAACTTCATTATACAATACATTATTCCAAGTAAATAAAAATATATTAATTCTATGGATTAATGAATTCAATAAATTTTTATTATAAAATATTAAAATTATTTAATAAATAATTAACAAAACAATTTTTAATAAAAAATATAATTATATTTTTAATATGTAATAAAAATATGGAAGCAAATATTACTTCATTATTCATACAATTAAAATAAAAAAATAATAATTAAAAAAAAGTTTTTTATCCAATTTACTAATGTCAATTGTCTTTATGCTGATTAATGTGTTTATTTTGGAATATGACTTCCTAAATTTTAATTTAATTTGCATAGTCATATAAATTAAATGGTTGGTAAATGTCCATAAGCATCAAACTATAATAAATATTAAAACACTTACCCCCATTTTAATATGGAGATTCTTAACTTGTAAGTAGGTTTTATTACAATACCATGAACCAATACGATACTACATGCCCAAAAGCCCATAACTCACTTGACATGACACTTGTTCATAGGATATATTTTTTTAATTAATCAATTTAATTAAAAGGGAAAAAAATGTAATAACTGCTTTGAAGATAAATCTCGACCTTCCACAACATAATTATCAATAATTATTAGGTACATGGTAATTATCAATAAGTATTAGGTACATGGTAGAGATTTAACCTCCAAAGAATATTCTAGAATATTTTTATAGATCAAAGGTTGAGATTTATCTCAAAAATAGCTATGTTTTTTTGTTTTTAATTAATTTGATATATATATATATATATATATATATATATATATATATATATATATAGTCTAAATTAGCCTAGATCCATTTTAAATTTGAATCTACTAAGTGCTTGTTGCTAAGAGCGATCAAGTCCAAAGTTAATATGGATCTAAATTGGTACTCTTTCATTCCATAATGGATTTCCTTAGACCTTTAAATAAGATTTATCATAACAAATACCACAAACAAATACCATGTACCATGCAGTTCCATGGGCTTGTAAACCACCATTAGTGAACCCATTAATTGAATAACTCAAACTTATATTAACTAGTCTATGACCTAAACATTTAATTTTAAATAATTTGACCCATAAATTGAATAACTCAAACTTATCTTAACTAGTCTATGACCTAAACATTTAATTTTAAATAATTTGCCCCAATCAACATAACATTACATAGCATTTTACAACATCACTGCCATATTGGGCTATAAAGCGTCTCTTGATGCAATTATCTAAATTATAACCAACTTAGATTCATCATAAATACAGATCTACCAAGTACAAGTACTAAGAGTAACATTACATAGCATTTTACAACATCACTTGATGCAATTATCTAAATTATAACCAACCTAGATTCATCTTAAATCTAGATCTACCAAGTACAAGTATTGAGAGTAACATTACCTAGCATTTTACAACATCACTGCCACATTGGGCTATAGAGCATCTCTTGATGCAATTATCTAAATTATTTAACCAACCTAGATTCATCTTAAATCCAGATCTACCAAGTACTGAGATGGATCAAATGGATTTAAGTTGATATTCTTGTATTCAAGAATGAGTTTCCTCAATCATTTAAATAGACTTCATCATAACAAATACCATAGATAAATACCATGAGCTTTTAAACCACAATCAATAAACCGATCAGATGGGTAACTCAAACTTATCTTAATAATTATTATTTTTTAATTTTAAATATTCAACAAAGTGAACATAACATTACATTACATTTCATTACATAATATTTTAGAACATAACTTCCATACTGGGTTGTAGAGTGCCTCTAGACCCAAAAATTATCTAAATTATAACTTTATTTTAAATTATTCTGTATGAGACTTCCTTGTTTGTGGGACTTCCACACAACTATTTGATTGATAAAATTTATGGTGGTCTACATACTCTTCCATCTTATGGATTTGAACATGTTCTTAACAATTATGCCCAAAGCAATAAAGTTCAATGTCATTAATAAAAGCCTAATGGAAACTAAATGTACCACTTGATCACATGATTTGTTTTTAATTAAATTAAAAAGTAAAAATTCATAACTACTTTTGAGATAAATCTCAAATCTCTAGCCTGAGATTAAAATATTCTGAGATTAAATTCCCTATATTTTGATATAGATAAATCTCTACCATCTATTTAATAGTGGAGATTAAATCCCTCCACACCCTTCATAATCATTAATAATTAAATTAAAATTCTAAAAATTTTATTTCAGAATCAACTTATCTATCAACATAATTATAATAATAAAAAATTATTTATAATTTCAAAATCAACATATCTATTAATATAATTATAATACAAAATTATTTAAATATTTTCTTAAACAATATAATATTAACATATCTATAACTTGTATTAAAAATATATTTACAATAATATTGAAATACTTAATATATATCTAACTATAGCTATGTGAATTATGAAAATCTTTTAGAGTATTTTATATTCATGTTAAATCTTCATTTTTAAAAAATATTATATTATTAATTTTAACATTTTTTTAATTAATATTATAAATTTTTTAACAATATTATGAAAATTTTAAATTTTTTTTCTTAAAAATGTATTTTAAATTTGGAAGTTTTTTTATTTATTAATATATTATTATTATTATTTTTTAAAATTTTGTAATTCAATTTTAATTTAATTTAAGATTCAAAAGTTAACCAAAGGAAAGTATTCAAAGTTTGATTTTTGTAAATAATATATTTATTTTTAATTTTTTTAAAATCAATTTTGATTGTAATCTAAGATTTAAAAGTTAATAGGAAGGAAAGTGTATGTTTTTATAAATGATTAGGCAATCATTTTAAATGATGAAGTAGTTTTTTTGAATAATAATGAATTTGCATTTCTAATCTATAGCAGCTAATAATTCTAGAACATTTATAAATACCAGCCCATAATTCTACTTGAAGTAATTTGACATAGTTTTTTTAATAACCATGAACTTGCATTTATAAATAGTAGCTAATAATTATAGAGATTTATTGATAGCAGCCACTAATTCTAGATGAAGTAATTTTCTTTGAATAACAGTAAATTTATTATTTTAAATAGCAGCCAATAATAACTCTCTCCACTAATAAAACTAAACTAATTTAATTCGAAATAATGGTATAATTTAACTTTTTTCAAATTATTGATCTACCCAATTCTAATAAATGGGAGATGATTTCTGAGATGATATAAATGCTCCATATGTAGCACTACTCTAGTGCCAGTTAATGCCCTTATTGAGATTTCTTTGGGAGTTGTCTACCAAGGCCGAAGAATTGCTGAGATGATCAAAAGTGGCCAAAATCTGAGAATTTTTTTTTTTAAGAAATCTTGTACTATCATTGTTTGAATCATGAACCATATTTTATTAAACATCATCAAAAATCTCCAAAGCACCCAGAATCTTAAAGTTTGATAACTATAACTTCTATTTACAAAAATCCTTGCCAAATTTCTTATAATCTTACCAAAATTTTCATAATTTTAAGAAAAAAAGAACAATCCTGTTAAACAACCGCAATTCTTTGCACTCATTTTATGGAGTGTCATCAGGTACACGAGCACTTTATTACTCCATAATGACCTTTTTCTTCCGTAGGCGAACTAAGGTGAACTGTCATCTTTCATTTGGGGCATCCTCGCATTAATATCCGAAGTCAGCAAAACTTAACATAAATCTTCCAAACTAGCAAAACTTAAAATAAAACTTGGAAGCTGTCAATCCGGTCAGTCTTATTAAGATAATCAAACTAAACAGTGAGCTCACAAAACAAAAACGACGTCAATCTGACATTCCCCGTACCAACTTGCCACCCAGACTGAACATCCATTCTGACATTCTGATCTGCAGTAAACATAAAATCTTAACTGGTATTTCAGAAAGCTTTAAAGTGATATTGGAGTCTAATCCTTTATCCCTTACCCCTTTTTTTATATATTAATAAATTCAGTAAACATAAAATTTTAGTGAATATTTCATAAAGTTTTAAAGTCATATTGGAGTCAACTTCTATGTCGACAAACAAAAAGAGTGCTAAACCTGCAAGATGAAGATAGTGTTCTGCAAGATGGTGTTTTGTTTGTGATAAAACTTCTCTTATATATTGATAATTTTGTATTAATTTCTAAATAAGACTGTAAAATAGAGTGGACATGATGTTCAGTCAGGAGAGTTTGTAATAAACTTCTTTTATATACTGATAATTTTATATTGATTTCTATCAATTGATTGCAGATACACCTATATGACTTAGCAGAACAGTAAAAAGATGCAAATCAATATTAAGCAAGACCTTTAAGCAGAACAGTAAAAAGATGCAAATCAATATTAAACAAGACCAAAATAATGTAAAAGAATGATTTTGAAGTACGTTCTTCTTCTTTGAAGGCAACCTATGTTGATTTTATAAATTTCGAATTCGAGCGAACTACGAAGATTGTATGGTACCTTGGATGTCTGCAGTTACTAATTATTACGAAAGTCCACACTCTGTTGCAAGTTCCGATTAGTTGGATTCTATAAATTCTCTTCCATTCTCTTCCACCTGTTGGATTCATTCAGCAAAAGAACAGTGATATAATCGTCTTGCTCAGATTCTAAAGACCGGATGCAGCAGCGCAAGCTTCCCTTATTCAAATGGCCCTGGGAAGGCCTCAACAACTACAAGGTAAACGCAAAACACCGGGTTTTTGTCCATCAATTTCCATAGCACCTACAGCTCTTCACTATAGTGGTTGAATTCATATGAAATATACATCGAAAATAGAGTGCCCTGATGGTCTGTTATTCATGGTTTGTTTTGCAGTATTCTCTATATGTTCCCCTTATACTAATGGCAGTTCAGGAAATATGGTTTGGTGGAGAACATGATGTTTATTGGTTCGTGCACATTCTGATGGTATCGTTATTAAGGTGTTTGATATATCAATCTTGGCATTTTTACTCTCGGGCGGAATTTCTGTCCAGGAGACAGCAAATCCAGTCTTTCTCAGCCGATTTTGATCAGGTTGACAGAGAATATCATTGGTGAGTATCGGCTCGATCTTAAATTAGTTGCCGGTATCTATGTTGGGTTGGAAACAATAATCTGTTCGGTTCATTTTAATGGAGGATTTAAAACAAAATTCAAATGTATATTGCCCTGCTGCTGCAGTTACATTTTGGTAAGGGGAATAATAATACATAATAACGCAAGCTTAACTTTTGGGAGTGTGCAGGGATAATTATATACTATGTCAAGCATGGGTAGCAACTATAGGGCATGCTTGTTTTCCTGGCTTAAGCAGCCTTCCAATCTGGAATTACAGAGGGGTGATCTCAGTCTTGTTGCTGCATATGGGGCCAACAGAGCTACTATATTACTGTATTCATAGAGCTTTTCACAGAGGTTCCTTGTTTGAAAATTACCATTCTTTTCACCATGCATCCACCAGGCCTGAACCTTCAACAGGTAAATCACAAAAGAAGCTTCATTTTGCTTCTCATGTTTGATGCCCTATTCTCAGTCAATTGTTAGAAGGAATTATGGATATGATTGTGGCTTTATCTTATGAGCAGCTGGGACGAACTCTTTTTTGGAGCAGTTGGTGATGGTCTCATTGATGGCAATTCCCATACTTGGGGTGGGTTTGATGGGCGAGGCATCTATTGGCATGTTCTATGTATACTTCTTAGGGTTTGATTTCATCAAGTTTATGATTCACTCAAATGTTGAGGTGGTTCCCCTATGGCTTTTTCGTATGTTTCCATTTCTTAAGTACCTTCTAGCCATCCCCTCGTAAGTAAATTGTTTGTTTCTAGCTTCATTCAAATATAGTTAAAGTGGTTACAGCCTACTTTACAGGATCAGATGCAATTAACGAGCAAGCAGTATGCATTCTTTTTGCTCTCATGTTGCGATCCTTTTGATGTAAATCCAAGTTAAAAATATTTCTGGTCTCAGGTATCATCATGTGCATCACACCAAACTCGATTCAAATTATTGCCTCTTTATGCCCCTGTATGACTATTTGGGAGGGACACTGAACCAAGAGGCCTTTATTCTCCATTTTAACATGCGTTGCAAAGGTGCATTTCATTACCCTGATTGCTGTTCCTATTTATAATGCGGTCAACATAATTTGGGGCTTCTCATGGAATGGGAATGATGTTTAGGGGTTCTTGCTGAAGACTACTTACTGAGAGTTGTATACAGGCCAGGATAGGAGAGCTCCAGATCTTGTGTTTTTGTGTCATGGTGTAGACTTTACAAGCGTTCTTCATGTTCCATACTATTGCCGAACTTTTGCCGCACGGCCATGTTCTTCTCAATGGTATGTGTGGATTTTTATGCCTTTCATCTGGCTTGGTTTCCCTGTATGGGGATGGCTCTGGGCAACTTCACATGTGATTTCAAAGTACACTGTTGGAGAATTGAACCAGGAAACATGGGTTCTACCACGGCTTGCGTTGCAGGTTTCTACAATTTTCACAGTGGCTATTATACTCGTATGCATGATAGTTTTCATGAAAATATGAAAGGCTTGGTGGTAATCTTAATAGGAAAGATATGATCAATATTTATTTGCTATAGTCATGGTGAATGGAAATTTCTAATTATTTTTCAGAATATCAGTCTTCATGGTCATTTTGCATACTCACGACACCTCTTAATGTCAAAGTTGGGGTTACAGAGCAAAGTATAGAGAAGTTAAACTCAGAGGTCTGACTGAGCTTACAAAATTTCGCATGTTTGTGCTGCAGTTTTTCCTGCCATTTGGGCAGGATAAAATCAACAATCTAATAGAGGAGGCAATTGTTGAAGCAGATAGAATAGGAGTGAAAGTAATTGCTCTTGGAGGTCTAGTTAAGGTGCTTTGTCTTCATTCTGTCAGCCACTCTTCTTTCTTACCGCACCTACAGGAAATGGATACATAAATTAGTTTACTACTTTATACACTAGCGCATAAAGCATTCACTAGTGATGTGTGTGTACATTTTGTTCAAACTCCTTTTTGCAGCGTATTTTTAAATTTTAAAATCTTTCTTGCTTGGGATCATGTTTTTTTCAGAACGAGGTTTTGAATGGAGGGGGAGAGCTATTTGTCAGGAAGCATCCTAATCTTCACATTCGAGTGGTTCATGGAAATACTTTAACAACTGCTGTGCTTTTACATGAACTTCCACACAATGTAGATCACGTATTCCTTACTGGCTCAACATCAAAAATTGGCAAGGCTATTGCTCTCTACCTCTGCAAAAAACGAGTTAGAGTCTTGGTAAGGTCATTGATATCTTCTTATTTTTCATCATGATCAACAAAGACTACTTGAAATTCAATTGGTTACAGCATATTTGAACTTTGTGGAACCTAATCAAGCCGTTCCTATGGAACCTCTCTTTTACAGATGCTTACAACATCTTTTGAGCGATTTAATGCAGTAAGGAGTCAGGCCCCTGCCAAATATCGACAATACCTTGAACATGTTTCTAAATACGAAGCCGGAAGATTTTGCAAGGTATACACTTATTCTTCTTCCTCAAGTGTAATGAGTGATTGCATAGTTGAAAGTTGAAGCCATAAAGTTAGCATTTGATCCACTTTTGCCAGCCTTCAATATTGAAGGCTATAGAATACAATTGAATTATATAGCACACATCCAAATCCTTAAGAAGTAATTTTTTTTTTTTTAAAATGTTGCTTATATTAAGGAAAGAAAAAAGTAAAAAAAGATTACAGGTTGACACAGTTATGTGAAGGTTAATAAAATAGTAAATACCCTTTAGATCACAATACACCTCAATTGGACAGCCACACACATCATGCAAGCTGAACATGCTGGAGACCATATTATGCAAAAAGCAACAAACAAGGTAGAGTCAATAAATATGACATCATATTGGAATTTCGAGAAATCTTTTCTTTCTTTTGTGTAAAATATGTCCTATATTTACAAAAGGATGTATAGAAAGTTGAAGTGTGTACACAAAGAACATCATAACCTTTTTCTTGGAGCAACTAATGCTGAAATAAAATTAAAGTATGCTGCAAGATCCAAAGGTTGAGCATCTTTTATCAACAGAAAACCCTTAGCCAAGAGGCGATGGCATACCTCATCCTTCCATATAGTATATAAAGAAGACAACGAGCTAAACTCGAGATCAAAACTGACCTTCAAATTTTTCAAAGAATGAATGGAGCCAAAATCCCTAGACAATGCGAAATCCCTATTGTCATGACCCCAAGGCTTCCTATGGTCACAAGGAACCTTTTTGGGTCCATCACGATCCCCTGGGCAACCGACACTGACATGTTTCACCGCTTCCTACTATTAACATAATGTTGCTTCACCCTGTTGATTTTCTAGTGCAATTAGGTTATCACAATATTTCTGAAATTTTGATAATTACAGTTGATGTAGATCTTCGTTTAATTTGTTCCAATAAATCATTCAACAATTATACTTCAAAAATTCAACAATAAAGAACAATAGAACAATAGAGATCATTATGCACAAAAGAGGAACAAGCTTTACCCTGGGAAAACCCTCTACGGGGAAAAACCTAACAACCTTTTCAATAGAGAAATTCTTCTTGTTCAATAAGAGACACACCTAGACCTATGGTTAAACCTGATCTTCACCTTCAAGTCAAGTCACCGAAATTGATCCTGCACTTAGTTTTGCCTATATGATCCAAAAATTTCAGCCTCACAACAATTGTCTAGTAGCCCAGGATTTCGGCCCCTAGTCATTGCTCAGTAACCCATAAATTTTTTGGCCACCTAGCAACAATTGCCCCAGAAATATGCAAATCAGAGAGAGAGAGAGAGACTAGACCACACATGCGAGATGCTAGAGAGAGAGAGAGACTAGACCACACATGCGAGATGCTAGAGAGAGAGAGAGAGAGAGAGAGAGAGAGGATTTCGTATTCCTTTTTCCTCCTTCATCCTTTTTGTCCTCTGCCGCCTTTTCCAAACTATCTTGAGTGAGAGATGCGAATTGCCCAAATGAGGAACTCAAAATACCTTTATATAATGGTATATCTAAGGTGAATGGATGTGTCCCTTGGCTAGGGCCGACTTGACTTGGAGAGAAGTCGACTTGTCACTTTTGGAGCCAAATTTTCATTTTAAAAATTCAAATTTACATCTTTTAAAGTCGCAATGGGACATTGACTCAAAATAAATTTTCCTTTGACTCAAGCATTTATAAATATGCCTTATAATGATAAATATAATTACATCAAGTGGCAACAAGTACATTTTATGAAGACTAATCATAGTTACAAATTCAACACTCCCTTCTAACTAGGGAGGTATTCATATCACTGTCATAAATGTTCTCAAATTGAACAAACTTCTCTAAAGAAAAGGTTATCCATTATTACTAGCATTATCAACTATCATCAACATCCGCTAGTGGCCATATCCGGGGCGGTACCAAACCCATGGCAATGTCATCAACGATCAGGGCTCACTCCTCTTGAGTGATCAATTCTCGAATCCCATGGCCACAACCTAGGAGAAAATGCTGAGACCCTCAACTAGCAAGCACTCACTCACCCTTCCTGGTGAGCACTTTGGGCCAAGGCCTTGCTCAACCCCTTCCTGGTTGGTGATCGGGTCTAGGTGTTTAACCAGACCTCACTCCACCCTACCTGGTGTGTGATCAGGGTCCAAGATCTCACTCCACCCTTCCGGTGTGTGATCAGGGTCCAGATGCTGAAGGACCTCACTCCACCATGCTTGGTGTGTGATCAGGGTCCAAGACCTCACTCTACCATTTCTGGTGTGTGATCAGGGTCCTTCTCCAAGAGACACTCACTCAAGACTTCCTGTTGAGCCCTCTGGGTCTCTTGGACCCATTCTCCCTTTCAATAGAATGTCCATCCGTGTTGCTGACAAATCAACACTCCCTCTCAACAAGAGGGGTGATCTCCATGAGCCCCAACTTGTCTTTGAAGTACACAAACTTGTCCCATGACAACGAATTTTTCAGAACATTAGTTGTCTGCTCATCGATGGAGATGTATTCGAGCCTTATTGCTCTCCTCTACACCATGTCATGGATGTAGTGGTACTTGATTTCAATATGCTTCGACCTGTCATGAAACACGATATTCTCTGAAATTTTCACACAACTTTGATTATCGCAGTGTACCACCATAAGTTCCAACTCTTGGCTGAACAATACTGCAAACAACTTTTGAAGCCATACTGCTTTAGTATAGGCCTCATTTGCTATGATGTACTATTCTTTAATATTGTTGAGTGCAATCGGCCTCTGCTTCCTACTCATCCACGATATCATAGCGGATCCCAAACTGAAGCATACTCTTGAGGTACTCTTCCTGTCTTCAACACTTCATATCCAATCAACGTCCGTATTGTGAAAATTCCAAAATTGAAATCCTATTGTAGCAACTGGTATTATTTATTCTAACTGATAAATTAATTATTCAGTTTATTGCTACGACAACATCGAAATAAACACACTGCAACCTTCACAAATAAATTATGCGGCAATAAAATATCTCTGGAAACTGAGAAAATACTAGCACACACTCACATAAAATGACACCGTTATTTTTGGACAAATGTCCCTAGAAAAAACCAACTTGGGAAAATCGGTGCAACAGTGAGGTTTTTTATTATTATCATTATGCAATAGTGAAAATCTGAGTACAATCTATGGATGCCCAACTGGCAATCCAAACAACAAGAAAATCTGGGCAAAATTATCCAAGGGAATTACCCTTCTTCCACAAACAATCCCGACACAACTTCCCTTCAAAAAACTGGTCGTCCAAACCCCAACTTGAGCCCTTCTGTGTTGCCTCTGCGATGTCTCCCACACGTGTGGCTCGAAGCTGCCTCTGATGAAGTCGTTTTTCCTGTCTTTGTTGAGGAAATGGCCTCTTCGGCACTCTGGTGCCTCTGCTCGGCCTTTGGAACAGAGAACAAATTTTTCCTCTACTAAATCGAACTGCCTTTCAGAAGCGATTGCGCAGTCCTCTGCGCTGCCTCATTGGGAATAACTCGGCTCTCTTGTTGTTGCCTCTCCGAATCTGGAAATCTTCCTCCGGATCACTTTCCGTGCCCCTCACTATCTCTATTACCTCACAGAAGCTCGAACTGTCTGCTAACTGACTACTGCTACTCTGGAAAATCAAATTCTCCAAGTGACTCTGGGGTTTTCTCCATCACCACATTGATCCCTTCTTATGTCTTCCTATTGGGACTCCAACGCCTAAGACTAAATCTCAGTCGATGGCTTAGATTATTTCTAGATCGATCCGTGTGAGTTTCTAGACTATTCTCACCTTATCTCAATTAATACTGATTAATTAACCATATTCCTTAAGTTTAGACTTGGGAAATATTTAAAAATCGGTTAATAATCTAATTGAGACACTTCTAGGTGGAATTTCCAGAAACAATTTCTAGGTTTTGGAGATCTTGTGTATTCTAGCCTCTCCACCAAATTTCATGGCTAGAAAACATACGATGCTACAAAAACTAACACTCCCTCTTAGTGAGGAATGCGTTCTAGTGCTGCACACTATGCACAACCCCTTGTCTCTACATCACCTCCTGTCACGCTGCTGATGTCTGGCCATATTTCCCACCAACTATTGCGCAACTCTGATCTGTGCTGCATCTATGTTGTTGCTGACCCTGCTGAACTGCTGGCAACACTACATCTACACTACAACTCTGTTGCTGCTGCAACTGCAACATCTGCAACTGAAAAATATCCAAAATATTGAATCAATTGTGTTCAGTATGATGTATCTGTCACTCGAGTCTCTGACTGCCACTAGCTAATGCTCTATCCACTGAAGACTCTGCGTTGCTGCTGACTTTGCACTCTGCCTCACTGCACTTCTTCCAACACTGCATTTCGCTCTCAAGCATCTGACTGCTACTAGTCTGCAACTGTCACTCTGCTCTGACTGCATCCCCCGACACTGATCCATCCTGCTACTGAAAACTGTGGCCCTCGTAGCCAGGTAATGATCCATGAGGTGGGCTCCTCAAGAATCCTGCCCAAGTCTGTAGCTCTCTGGGGCTACAACTCCAAGTCACCCCACCTCACTCCTAGAGGTATGTGGGCAATCATGGCAAACTCTTTTTCCAACTTGGAAGACAACTTGTCAATCTCTGCAGACGCTGCCTGCAGGTCCTGCTTCTCTTTCTTGTCCTTCTTTTTGAGAGGACTCTAGGTACTGTAGTGGCCAAACTCGCCACACCTGAAACACTTGACCTTAGATAGGTCCTTCTTCTTCTTCTTCTTCTGCTCCCCCTGCCCCTGACTGGGACCCTTTGATGCGAGGGCCACATTTTCCTCCTCCTGTTGAGATTTTGTGTATTTGGGGTAGCATTAGTTGTGCTCTAGCTCCCAAATTTTGGGGAGGGATTAGGGTACACTTGATCTACAAGACCCAGAAAATTATTTGGGAAATTTCATCTGGTTTAGGAGATATTAAATTAATTAATTATTTTAATGTATTTCTTAAGTTAAAACTTAGGGAACTTAAATAATTAAAGTGAATTTAATTAAACATGTGATGAAATTGTCTTAAGTCACACGGATCAAGCTTTCTTTTAATCTTAGCCATTGGTTCAAGATCTGATCATGGCCGTTGATTTGTCAACGAGAAAAGTATAAAGGAAAGACTTGGAGTCATTTGTAAAGACACATAGAGGCAGAGCATTGAAGCTAAGCTGAGATTCTAGGGCGGGTTTGCTAAGAATTCTCAGAAGTGTTTCAGTTGCAGAGAGGGGATTTAGACTAAGGGGATGATCTAATCCCGAGGTCTAGAATACACAAGAGGCAGAGATTAGCTTAAGGACAGCGTAGAGGAAGGCATCAACAGCGCAGCAAGGATAGCGCGATTTTCAGCAGGAAATCCTCAGGGGTTACACAGAGACCCTTCAGGGGCAGCGTAGTGACTGCGTCACCCAGTCTGCGGTAACACAGTCCCTTCCGGAGCAACGCTGAGGGTTTGGAGGACTTCCAAGGCTGACGCAGTCTTTCCAAGGACAGCGCAATTTTCAGCAGGAAATCCTCAAGGGTTACGCAGAGACCCTTCAGGGGCAGCGTAGTGACTGCGTCAACCAGTCTGGGGTAACGCAGTCCCTTCCGGAGCAACGCTGAGGGTTTGGAGGACTTACAAGGTTGACGCAGAGGCTTTCAGGGGCTTCAGAGGCTAATGCAGAGCCTTTCAGGGGCAGCGCTGGGGTTTCTAGGCCCTAATCTTGGCTGAGTTCTGTAAATCTTGTTTGAGGGTGTGGATCAATCATTATTTTGGCCCTAGATCAGCCAGTGAGCTGTAGATCTAGTATTTTCTCTGTCGGGTTTTCCAGATCTGGAACCCAGATTTGTGTATTCAGAAATATTCTTAATAATATAACCCTCCAGTAGCCAGAGACCGGTTTTCCCACCTTGGGTTTTTCCAGGGACTATTTGTCGAGAAATAACTGTGTCACTTTGTCAATGTGTGCATGTGCTTATTCTAGATCTGAATTGGTAGAGATCTGTTATGTGTTTTGCTTCAATGTTAACCTGAATTTATTCAATTGATAACTTATCTAAGTAGGAGGAGCTTAACCGGATTAACAGTAATAATTTCTACATAAGATATAAGATTCATAAATTTCTACATGGTATCGGAGCAATTGCAGATCTAGAAGGGTCATTAGCAGGAGAATCTGAAGGATCTAGCTGCAGAAAGCAGCTGGAAAAGTAGCAGAGAAACAAATCTGAAGGGACAACGCAGTTTTCAGGAGTAGATTCACGTAGAGGGAAGGGTGACGCTGTCTAGTGCCGTGTCCTAGCAAGCCCACGCAATTACTGCACAGAGGCAACTCAGAAATAGCACTGGTTAGGTCTGAAGCCAGCCAGTGTGATTCAGATCTGAATCTGTCGGATCCAGAAAAGTCTACAGAAAAGTTGCAGAAATTCAAAAGAGCTGGTGGGGTTAAATTTCTGAAGTTTTCAGTTTTTGAGCCTTAGCACAAGTGACAAAGATTGGGAGGAGATCAGCTTCTCAAAGAGTTTATTGTCAAAGGAAACTTGGAGTTTGATCAGAGGATCAAAGAAGAAGCTGAATCATAGTTGATTTGGTAGATTTCCAAGGAGGGAAATCAATTGTCAGAGGGAGCAGAGGGTGCCCAGTTCGTAAAGGACCCTAGATCCAGATCTCTAGTATAGAGAGGAGGAGCTCCGACAAATTCTGAGCAGATGGCTCCTCATGGACTGTGTGATCAGGATAGGCTAGAGGGCCTCTCAAACTTTTCAGTGTGGAAAGCAAGGATCCTGATTGTCCTTGAGGCGTACAATCTAAGAGACCATGCAGAGCACACTCTAGCCACACCGACAGATGTGGATCTCCTACGGAAGCATAGGGAAGCTGCTGGGCATGCCAAGCGGCTGATAATGGATAGTATCAAGGACCATATTGTACCACACATAGCTGAGAAGAAGACAACTAACGAAATGTGGAAGGCCTTGACTTCCTTGTATGAGGGAAAATCAGTCCAAAGGAAAATGCTGTTGGAGACCCAAATGAGGTCATTCATGATGGCCAAGGGAGAAGACATGGAACACTTCCTTTTCAGATTGCAGGCAATCAGGGATCAACTGACTGCAACGGGTGCAACCTTAGATGATGCAGTGATAGTCAGGACTGCCCTTAATGCAATCACGGATGAGTGGGAAACCTTTGTCCAAAGTATCTTGGGCAGAGTGGACCTACTAGATTGGGACAACTTGTGGTTAATCCTACGGCAAGAAGAACTACGCAGATTCACCAAGAGGCAACACAGCCCTGCGTTGAGCAAAGTAAAGAAGGAAGATGAGGAAGATGCAGCCTTGGCGTTGAAGAAGCAGCCGAAGAAGCAGAAGGATCTTTCAAAGATCAAGTGCTTCCAGTGTGGTGAAATGGGACATTTTTCCAGCCATTGTCCTCAGAAGAAGAAGGACAAGGAAGCATCTTCTTCCAAAGCAGTTGTGGCAGATGATGGGTCAGAAGATGATGCAGCCATAAGTGCTCATGAACCACGGAGGTGGGGTGACATGGACATGTAGAGGAGCTACATGGAAGAGAGGCGGGATCCTTGAGCAACTCATCTCTTGGATCACATGCGAGCTACGACAGCCTTAAGACAGTAGCGGGACAAGTGGAGCAATGGGTGCATAGATCACAGATGAAGCAAGCAGATGCAAATCTGAAGACTGGAAAGAGTAGCGCAGAGCAAAGCAGCAACAACGTAGAAATAGTAGCAGCGCAGAGGCTGATGTGACTTCAGCAGCGCAGAGCAGTGCTGCTTACAGTGCAGAAAGCTTCAGAAGGACAACACAGTGCAGCAACAGCGTGATAGATTTCAACACAAGGAACTGATGTGACTTCAGTAGTGCAGAGGGAGTCTGATTATGCAGGCAGAGTTGTAGCTGTGCATCGTTCTTTAGATGCCAGCACATATCTGTAGCCTATGGAGCTTCAGTGATGAGGTTGCAACCCATCAGACTATTTTGTCAAAGATTGGGCAGGAGATTCAGTTGTTTCTCTCAACAATTGAAGTTGCAGTGCAGCAGATAAGCAGTGCCAGTGCTATGAGTAGCACACATGCAACATATTGAGAGGGAGCTGCAATATAAAGGTTGTAGTGGCAATGGCAATGGCTGAGTCATGGGCAACAGTACAGAATGGCAGCAGCAGTGCAGATTTGAGTGGTAGCAGGCCAAGCTTCAGCAACACAAAAGCAATGCCCAAAATCATGTAATGCATAAGTGTGATGTATTGCTAGAGCACACCCTTTGATACTAAGAGGGAGTGTTGAGATTTTGTGTATTTGGGGTAGCATTAATTGTGCTCTATGTCCCAAATTTTGTGGAGGGACTAGATTACACTTGATCTACAAGACCCAGAAATTGATTTGGGAAATTTCATCTGGTTTAGGATATATTAAATTAATTAATTATTTTAATGTATTTCCTAAGTTAAAACTTAAGGAACTTAAATAATTAAAGTGAATTTAATTAAACATTGTCTTAAGTCACACGGATCAAGCTTTCTTTTAATCTTAGCCATTGATTCAAGATTTGATCATGGTCGTTGATTTGTCAATGAGAAAAGTATAAAGGAAAGGCTTGGGGTCATTTGTAAAGACATACAGAGGCAGAGCACTGAAGCTAAGCTAAGATTCTAGGGCGGGTTTGCTAAGAATTCTCAGAAGTGTTTCAACTGCAAAGAGGGGAATTTAGACCAAGGGGATGATCTGATCCTGGGGTCTAGAATACACAAGAGGCAGAGATCAGCTCAAGGACAACGTAGAGGAAGGTAGCAGGAGCAACAACAAGGACAATGCAGTCTCTCCAAGAACAGCGTGATTTTCAGTAGGAAACCCTCAGGGGTTACGCAGAGACCCTTCAGGGGCATCGTAGTGACTGCGTCACCTAGTTTGGGGTAACACAGTCCCTTTCGGAGTAGCGCTGAGGGTTTGGAGAACTTCCAAGGCTGACGCAAAGGCTTTCAGGGGTTTCAGAGGCTGATGTAGAGCCTTTCAGGGGCAGCGCTGGGGTTTCTAGGCCCTAATCTTGGCTGAGTTCTGTAAATCCCGTTTGAGGGTGTGGATCAGTCATTGTTTTGGCCTTAGATCAACTAGTGAGCTGTAGATCTAGTATTTTCTCTATCGGGTTTTCTAGATCTGGAACCCAGATTTGTGTATTCTGAAATATTCTTAATAATAGAACCCTCCAACAGCCAGAGATTGGTTTTCCCACCTTGGGTTTTTCTGGGGACTATTTGTCCAGAAATAACTGTGTCACTTTGTCAATGTGTGCATGTGCTTATTCTAGATCTGAATTGGTAGAGATCTGTTATGTGTTTTGCTTCGATTTTAACTTGAATTTGTTTAGTTGATAACTTATTTAAGTAGGAGGAGCTTAACCGGATTAACAATAATAATTTATGCATAAGATATAAGATTCATAAATTTCTACACCTCCTTCACCACATTTGATCTGTTGCTCCCGCTGCCACTGATGGAACTGTTTAACAGAGCTCATCTCAACTCTTCTTGCTGCAAATCGGCCCACATTCTGTCCCACCCTGGTAGCGTGTCTTTGCCCAATATACTTTGGACGAAGACCTGCCAATCCTCTAAGACGTTGTTGAGTGCCAATCACACTAGCTCTGATGGTTGAGGCGCTGCCCCAACAACTGCAAGCTGGTCTCGGACCTCCTGAATTATGGTGAGGAAGGGATATATTCCTTCCTCCTTATGCATCCTGATGCATTTCATCTTTTCCTCCAGGAACATCTACCGCTGCTCGGAAGTACCTTGAAATAGCGTGGATAGAGCATCCCACATTTCTTTAGCCGTTCCCTTGGCCGTTATATGTGATACAATATGGTCCCGAACTCCATCCAGGATCGACCACTTTGCCCGCGCCATCTCCTTCCTATATTCCTTGAGTTGGTCTGCATCTTGAGGAACTGCCACCACATTATCAATGTAGGCTTTCAGGCCATATTCATCTAGAAGGAAAGACATCCTAGCCTTCCAGATGACATAGTTGGATGATCCATCCAACCTATCTTGATCTCTAAGCCCTGCAGTGTCCATCTCGAAAATTGTCGAAAACTCCCTCTTTCCCTCTACTTGGCTACTGCTCTGATACTCGCACTCTTTTCTGGAATGAGTAGTTTTGCTAGCTGCTTCTTCCAATCTGCCAATCTGCCTGGAAAAAAAAACAAACTTTTGAGACTTGAAGTTCCCTGAGAGAAATTTACCCTCTGTTGTGTGTGTACTTTTCTCTTCCACTAGACGTTGGTTTTGCTGTTGCAAAAACCTCTACGTCCAACCAAGGAGTCTGCTCAGCGAAAATATAAGCTTCAACTTCTCCCTCAGACCGCTGGAATCACTATCCTAGGAAACTCCACCTTTTTGCCATCTTGCAACTGAAAATCAAAATGCTACCCTAGCAACTCGGCCTGCCTATCAAGGAACTACGCTGCCCCAAGAATTTCGGCCCGCTGCTCCCTCTGAGCAGTGAAATTCTCTCTCCGCTTATGATCTTCTTGACTGATCACTCACGCTTTGATACCATTTGAAAATTCCAAAACTGAAATCCTATTGCAACAACTGATATTATTTCTTCTAACTGATAAATTAATTATTCAGTTTATTGCTACGACAACATCGAAATAAACACACTGCAACCTTCACAAATAAAATAAAGCGGAAATAAAATTGTGCTGGAAACTGAAAAAAATACTAGCACACACACATAAAATGACACCGTTATTTTTGGACAAATGTCCCCAGGAAAAACCAACTTGGGAAAACCGATGCAATAGTGAAGGTTTTTATTATTATGTAGTAGTGAAAATATGAGTACAATCTATGGATGCCCAACTGGCAATTCAAACAACAAGAAAATCTGGGCAAAATTATCTAAGGGAATTACCCTTCTTCCAGAAACAATCCTGACACAACTTCCCTTAAGAAAACTGCATGTCCAAACCCCAACGTGAGCCCTTCTCCGCTGTCTCCCACACGTGTGGCTTGAATCTACCTCTGATGAAGTCATTTTCCCTGTCTCCGCTGAGGAAATTGCCTCTCCGATACCCTGGACCCTCTGCTCGGCCTCTGGAACTGAGAATGAATTTTTCCTCAGCGAATCGAACTTCCTTTCTAAAGCAATTGCTCAGTCCTTTGCGTTGCCTCACTGGGAATAACTTGACCCTCTTGCTGCTGCCTCTCTGGATCTGGAAAACTTCCTCCGGATCATTGTCCTTGCCCCTCTCTATCTCTATTGCCACATTGAAGCTCGAACTCTTCGGCAATTGACTGCTGCTACTCTGGAAAATCGAATTCTCTAAGTGACGCTGGTGTATTCTCCATCACCACATCAATCCCTTCTTATGTCTTCCTGTTGGGACTCCAACGACCAAGATTAAATCTTAATCGATGGCTCAGATCATTTCTAGATCGATCTGTGTGTGTTTCTAGACTATTCTCACCTTATCAATCGGTTAATAATCTAATTGAGACACTTCTAGATGAAATTTCCAGAAACGATTTCTAGGTTTTGGAGATCTCATGTATTCTTGCCTCTCCACCAAGTTTTGTGGTTAGAACACATCCGATGCTACAAAAACTAACACGTATATCCTTGAAGTTGTACATCCTTGTTTGCAACATACCTCAAGCCATAGTTTATTGTAACATGCAAATACCTCAAGATGTGCTTTGCTGCAATCCAATGCTCATGCCTTGGTTCTACCTGGAACTGGCTCAAGGTGTTAACCAAATACATCAACATACCAATTAGCTGCCGGTACATGGATGGATCTACCAATCTGGAGTCAGAGCACCATAACTTCTTCAAGTTAGTCACCATAAGACTTGCAATTTGCAATCCATTATACTAAATCTTTAAAGGATCTCTATCACATACTTTCTTTGACCAAGGAAGGTTTCGCCAGGTTTCTGCCATACTTTTAATCCCAAGTAATAGTGCATCAACCCAAGATCCTTCATGTCGAACTCAAAAGCCAACTGCTTCTTGCACTGAATGATAAGAGGCTTGACACTTGTCAGAAACAAGTCATCAACATATAATAGTAAGATCACAGGGGCATTTCTTACAACCTTAAAGTAAAGGTTTGGACTGGAACATTCCTCTTGGTCTCATCATTGTCACTTGGATTTTGTTCAGTCGTTGCGCTGTTTTTACTTTCATTGTCAGCAGATATGCAATTTTTTTTTTCTTTTGCCGCCCTTGATGATGCCCATGCTTCAAACTGCTCTACGAATCTTGTGAAATTCCTGTTATATTCTTCAAATTTTTGAATAAGACTTTCCTGCTGCAACTGACTCGAAGGCATTTTTCCCTTCCAATTTTGGTCTTGAAGCTTTTCTTCTTGATATCACCTTGATTCAGACCCACAACTGGCCAAAATTATGCTCTGATACCACTGTACTATTCCCTTTTGGTAATGATCCCAAAATACCACTGTGTTTGAGAATTGATGGAAACTTTCCTGTGAGGAGTTTAGTCAAATGGTTTGTAGACAGACCATTGTGGGTGTATTTTCTTGTTTGTCAAACAGTGGTTAAAGCACACAGCTGAACAAATGTTATATATAAACAACCCAATTCAAGAACAATAGCCCAGCATAATATTTATCACTAAAATATGAAGGTTACAACCACTAAAATTGCTATTTCTCCAATATAGAAAACTCAGAAATTTATATCAGCCACAAGAATAAGGTGGAACCTGGTAATCACCACCACTAACAATATGTTGCTTGGAAAAGCTTGCTTCAGTATACACTTGATCAAATGAGACAGTCTGCTACAGTGCTTTAATTGATTCTGGAATGGCTGAAGGTGACTCTTGCATGCTTCAATTTATATCAGCATTTTAGTATAATTTCCAGCACCTATAAGAACATCAATACATCACTCCCAGGTACAAGATATGCTCAGAAAATGACATCTCAAGTACAACAGACCTTTCTATACATGGTCAATTTGGACAAGAGTACAATGCACAAGAATAAGGTGGAACCTGATAATCACCACCACTAACAATATGTTGCTTGGAAAAGCTTGCTTCAGTATACACTTGATCAAATGGGACAGTCTTCTACAGTGCTTTAATTGATTATGGAATGGCTGAAGGTGACCCTTGCATGCTTCAATTTATATAATCAGTTTAGTATAATTTCCAGCACCTATAAGAACATCAATACATCACTCCCAGGTACAAGATATGCTCAGAAAATGACATCTCAAGTACAACAGACCTTTGCTCCAACAACAACACAACACGTGGCCTCCCTCAACCAATATAACTCGTCCTCATGACGGGCTAGTTGCTGCTCCTTTTTTACCAGCAATTTGTCCTTCTCTAAGATGATTCTAGCTAGCCCTCAAACACTGGTAAATCAGCCTCGTAAAAAGTTGTATTCGGCCCTCCTTAAATTTATAACTTGGCCCTTACTACCCAACTTCCAGTTCTGGGTGAAAACACACTGAATCAGCCTGTTGAATTGTTGAAGGAACACACCCTTCTTTTCACTGAATTTCCTACCCTTGCAAAAACAATCAATTCAGCCTCTGCAATCGATAATTCTTTCACACTTTGGTTTCAATAAACTTGAGATGTAAGCACGACCTTCTTGGAAACTCGGCCTGTGGTGGCAGAATCAGCCCTCACAATGCTAGAGCAAAATTTTAACTTGGCCCACCGATCTGAATGGAATTTGATGCAATTTGGCTTTGAGAGATGCTTCAAAAATCGATCACCCAAACTCTTGATAATTCGAACCTATTGAAGGGAGGAACTCGGCCCTGAAGATGGGATGATCCTATAATAAAATTAAACCCCAATGTTGGAACCAAGGTTACTTGGGAGCGGGAGCAGGAGCGCCATTTTCAGAAGCTCCCGGTCTGGCGTTTTTTTATAATATATATATTTTTATATTTTGATGCATATATGTCAACAAAAGCATGTAGAATGATGAATTAGACTTGAAAAACAGAAAAACATAGATTGAACCATATAACATCAATCATCTAGAAGCTATAATCTTCTAAGTTAGAAGACTATGTTTCTAATCTAGAAGTTAGAAACATACAACATATTGACTCTTGAGTCTCAAGATTCATCAATCTTAAAGTTTCAAGCTTTCAAAATTCAATATAAAACATTTATCATCATCGATTCATTGATCACCATAGTTGTACTTGTCAGCTAAGTGTAACATTTACAACAAAGAATATTTAACATGAAATGAAATGTTATAAAATGAAATGAAATGAAACAACTTTCAAATTTCATGAAGCATCATATTCATAATTCATAATGAGTTATAAACTTATAACTACCAACTTCAAAGTTTCAAACTTCAAACTTAAATTGTCATATATTGTTTACAAAAAATATCGTAATAAATATGAAAGAGTCAAGTTTCAATAGTTATAAAAAGTTAAAAACTACTAGAAACTAGAAATGACTAGTAAATCTATTTTATCTATTGCTTGGCCTCTTGCCAAGAGAAATGTCTATTATTTGAAATTTGAGGAGATCGTGGTAATGGTGGTCTTCTAAGGCTTGGCCTTAATGCTTGTTGACATTGTCTTCCCTTGGAAAATATTAAAAAAAATGTGAATAATTTCTCTAGAAATGTTAAAGGGTATTTGTAAAGATGTAAGAATGAAGAATAATTTCTTTAGAAACGTTAAAGGGTATTTGTAAAGATGTAAGAATGAAGAGAAGATACTTTATGTCAGACAACCACTTAAAGATAATGATCCAATAAAATATTCACACAAATTCCCAAGATGTAACCCAGAAGAAAATGAAAAAGATCTAATCTGTGGTGTGCCTTGGATGAAATAATGTGCAAATTGTCCAATGTCAACCATAGAAATCTAGATGGTAAAAATGATGGCGTATTAATAAACACTGAACACATATTGAGAAAATCACATGATACATCTAGTTTTTGGAACACTTCTAACATAATATCATCCTAAAAGATACGGTAAGATACTGCAATGTTGCGGTCGCATTAGGCAACTTAAACTGGGGCATTGATTTTGATATCATTGTGCAGGAAGCGACATGCTTTTTTATTTGATGGCCGCTTAAGAAAAAAAATGGGATCTTACCTAATAAAATATAATAGAGTTAAAATCTTAGAGCTGTAAGTCAGTCCCTAGGGGGAGAATGGGATCTTCACTTTAGCTGACTGCTTAGGTATTCGGCATGTCCAACAGGGGGAGAACACGTAGAATGTTTTGCTAAGGAATAAATTAATTTCTTTTAAGGAAATGTGAAATTCAACCTAGAAGGCATATCATTAATTATCCAAAGTTTAAGCAATTGCATTTTCATCAACTTGTTACCCACTTTGCCATTAAGGTCGTAAAATCTGTAAGAATTAGTAGATGGGAAAATACACAAGCCCCCATCTCATGCAAGCAATATGGCCATGATAGAAAAGGGTAGAGGCATTGATGAAACATCAACAAATATTTCAGTCATCCATCACTGTCTCTAATAAGATGGCAAATCTTGATTGCAAAGGACTGTCAACTTGGTTTCAATGTGAGAAAGGAGTAGGTGTAAGGCATTAACAATAGTACAAAGAATGATTTCATAATATTTAGGCCCTTTTTATAGTGGAGAGAAATTGTTGTTGAATTAAATACTGAGTTTCAAAGGGTCATATATTCTGCTTATAATAATTACAACAAAATGAGTCTTAAAGCTAAGCTTTTGTTTTTATTCTTTAATGAAAATTAGCCTTTACTCATATCTTGACGGTTGATCCTTGCATAAAACGAATATGATGTATGCTTTTCAACTAGTTTGAACAAAATCCATTCCACTTTATGGTAGGAAATTTTGTCTCAAGATTGTTAAAGGATATACCTTTCCCGGGTTTACAATAAAATAATGGCCATTACCAAATGGAATTGTATCATAATATGTTAAAAAATAGTTGATACACAAATTATATTGACAGTATAGTTAGGTTGGCAAATGGATGATTTAAGCAAATGGAGAGCAAGTAATTTCATTTAGGACCAAGTCTTTAAGCAAAAAAGACGCTCTCGAAAATGCTCCCTCCCTAAAAAAACACTCTTGAAAACGCTCCTTGAAAACCAGGGAGCATTTTTCCTGTTTAAAGAGCGCGCTCCCGATGCGCTCCCAAAATGCTCCCCTCCGAGCGTGAATTGAGAGCGGGTTTGAGAGTGGGCGGGTGGGGATGCTCCCCCGCAACCCTAGTTGGAACCTCTTGCAAACGATGATAGTTCGATCTCTGTAATAAGCACAATGTAAGATCTGAAATAATGTTCCCCAAAGCTAACTAGGGTGGCACTCGAAGTCTACTGAAATTAGTTTGAGTTTCGCTTGAAACTCTTGAATTTGCTTGAGCTCCTTTCAATTTGTCAATATGATAGATAAGAATAGAATGATTTGCAATTGAGTTCCTCCTCCTTTTATAATTCTTCATGGAGCCTTCCTTTAGCTTCTAGATTCTCCCTTTTTCCTATTATTTTATAAGTGGGGGCCATTTTTCACTAGGAGACTTTTTGTCACCATTTAAATAAAATAATAATTTGCTGCAATTCCAATAAAATAATAATTTGCCTCAATTTTCCAATAAAATATTATTTTGTTGCCATTCTCCATTAAAATAATAATTTGCCTCCCTTCCCCAATAAAATATTATCTTGTCGCCATTTTCCATTAAAATATTAATTTATGCTTTCTCCCATAAAATAATATTTTCCCATTTTTATTTAATATTATCAAAATTGGGAAAACTCCTTAGTGATTTTTGCATTCACAAAATTGGGAACATTACAACAGTTTTAGGTGGTTGTTGAGTTGGCAGGTGAGGAGGCTAGGTGGTGAAACCTAGTGTGACTGGGCACCATTAGGTGGATATGAGGCGCTAAAATTTTGTGCCATTCAATGCATGATGCGCACCTTGGCCATTGATTGTAGACAATGTGATCCGTTAGATCCATTGGGCACTTTTCGCTCTGTTAAATAACCAACAAGTTGGAGTCTGATGGGTGAACTGGGTTGTCAATCTTGCTTGATTGTGGTTGTTAGATCTATCGGGAATGTAAGTTGGTTTTATCTTTCGAGCAAGTTGGAGCTTACTGTGTGATGTGGGTTGCTGATTTTGCTTAATCGTAGCTATTAGATCCATCGAGGGTGTAAGTCGGTTTTATCTTCCAAGCAAATTAGAATTTGGCGGGTGATCTAGGTTGTTGATCTTGCCTGATCAGAGTCGTTGGTTCTGTTGGGTGTGCAACTCTATTTCCCTGGTGCAAGTTGGGCATAATATACATTTGTGCCGTCAGATCAGAGAGATCTTAGCCATTGGATCTATAGGGGGTGCAACTCTGCTTCAACCCCCATGCAAGTTGGAGCACGATATACATGGAGGCCATCAGATCAGAGAGATCCTGGACATTAGACTTGTCGGGGGGGGACTTGTTATAAACTCCCGTGCATGTTTCATCTCGATGAGAATTTGGGTTGTCGATCTGCCTCAAGATCAATCGTTGGATTTGGAAGGGGAAAAGCCACCGTTGTAGTCAAAAGTAGGAAGTGGACCCCACATGTAGTTGTGTCCACTCGGTCATTGCCGCACGGAAGGATCCACGTGACTGTTGGGGCCTAAATGGGGATCGATATGCAAAGAAGAAACATTGCATACGTGCCAGGGTTTTGGGGAAGTCATGCAAGCCAGTTTGTGTCCAATGTGAACTAAGGAAACCAAATTGGTACAAGAAGTTACCATCGAATGAGGCAAAGGCACACAAGGGAGGTTTGTATGTTAGGATATAGTTACAAGACATGGTTACCAACAAATTTGATTGGTTGAGGGGACTGAAATGATTGAAATCTTTGCCAGTTCCTCTGAAAATTCACTAATTTTTTAGGGGGCTTTCTTGCAGGGCATTTTTGAGGCTAGTTCCTTTGAGAACTATTGTACTAGTGGTACAAGAGGTTGTAGGGCAAGGGAAAAGAGCTCAGAGAGAGCTTCTAATGATATACTACAATTACGAATTAGAGTTAATATGAAGGATTTATGACCGAAATAGTATGAGGAAAAAAATGGGGTAAATTTGTTAGAGAATCAGAAAGGCAGAAAGGTACTCTTGTTCTTGATTATTTACTTGTGATCTTCTTTAATTATTATTATGTTCTTCTTATCTGTTCATCAAGCAAATACACATAGATCAAGGACACTAGATGTAGGCCAGCAACTAGGGGAAAACCCCCCTCGAGTGGAAAACCTAGTCAGTAATTCTTCCTTCAATAGTAATGCTTGAGACTCTATACCTTGACCCGAACATCTTCCACACCAAGTCAGCCTTCCTTGTGATCCTTCCTGAATCTGGCAGCAATTGCAGCAGTAGCAACACTATCATGACCTAGAACTTCGACCTTGCTTCTTGAGACTTCGATCTTGAGGTAGAGACTTCGATGTAGCTTCAAAGACTTCGATCTCGAGGTAGAGACTTCGATGTAGCTTCAAAGACTTCGATTTAGGCCTAATACAACTTCTCCAAGCAGCAACATCCAACAGAATCAACTTCAACTTCTCCTTTACTTAACAGCAGCAACCTAGCAGTAACTAGTGCAACAACTGCAACAACAAAACTTTGAGAACTTCGATCTCCCAAACTATAGCTCAAAATGCAGAGAGAGTAGTGAAAAAATATCGATTTTCTTCAACTCTATAAGTGTGCCAAAAACTGAACCCAGAAAGTCCTCCAAAATTTCGCAATTTCTCCTTGTTGCAGTTGCCAGATCGAATTTATGTGTTGCATATTGATGTCTTCAAGTGAGTTCGATTCCACTGTATATATAGGCTTCTGATGGGTTCGAATCACTGTGTTTGAGGCCGACTTGATCACCTTAAGACCGACTTGATGTGGAGGCTTCATAAATCATATTTTACTCAATACTTGACCTAATTGCATGATTCAAAAGCCTAATATGGATCAATTTAAATCTGCAATAAACCTATAGGCTCATAATAAAACCTAGAAGTTCACAATAGGAAGTTTGACTTAAAATAAATATGACCTAAACATGAAACCCATGCTTTAATAAGTCATTTAATAATAATATAATTTTTTTTTTTAATTCTTTTGACAATTACAATAATTATTGACTCAAGTACAATTTATGAAGACCAAACCTAGTTACATTCTTCAACACTCCCTCTTAACTAGGGAGGTATTCATAACTCAATAGTACAAGGTAGATCTCAACTATATGAACTATGAATAATCTTGAGACACTTAAATGTCATGGACTAGATTCTTAACCAGGGAACTCTATCCATTGGTCACTCAACAGTTTAGGCACCGCAATGCCATGGACTAGATTCCTGACCAAGGCAATCTATCCAAGTGGGACTACGATGGACTAAGTCTTTCAACCTCTATAGGTACCATCAGGCTTACTTGCTAACCATCAACCCAGGGAATTAGGTGCACATCCACCCGATGTCACCCTCCCAACCAGACATCAACACAAAGTGCCGGTCAGATGTTTTTCCAGGCAATGCTTCACTCACAAAGCCTCCATACACCTTGATCCAACAGATCAAGGATAAATGATCTCTCCTAATCAAACTGATTGGTAATCAACACACTATTAAGTCCTTCGAGAGATTCACTTGTGCAAACACAAACCTCAATCATCAATGCATATTCAAAACAAACTACGGGGTTTCGATGTTGCCCTTCAACTAATTCCAGTAGGACTATCGATAGAATCTTTCAAGAGAAGATTCCTCTTCCTACTTCCCATGTGGCAACATATATTTCCATAATATATTCTCTAACCATGACTATGATTCTTACTCATGGACTTCACTAATACTTACGACTGTTAGAACTGGTCTAGTGCATGACACATGAAGTAGAGAACCATAATCATTTCTTCTTTTATCCAAGCTCCCTCTTAATCTAGGGAGATCAACTTCTATCCAGGCTCCCTCTTAATGTAGGGAGACTTAACTTCTTCTTTAGCTGTTGGAGAATCTTTCATGGCTTCCATGTTTTCATCATACTTAGTAGCTTCTCATCTTCATGATGTACCTGCACGACTTTAGATAGCAAGTACAACCAAAACTATAGAAGCATAAAGTTAGCCATATCATAATCACAGAAGCATTTTCAACTTTATACATATCAGATACTCAAACAAGAGACATATGCTCTTCAACATTTTGCTAGGGACTTTTATCGTAAACCCTAGACTATTTCACAATGTCTTTCATTCTATCTAGGGTTTCAATGTTTCTTTCAAAGGTATAATGTACCTTGCTACAACATTTAGTGAACCCTAGAACCAATATAGATCTACAAGATATCTAACAACCTTTAGAATTCATATGTTAGACTTTCCACTAGGGATTCATGCAAATCTTAGATTTTATATAAAAGAGTCAATCAAGATTAACCATTGCTCAGACATTGTCATGATCAACTTTCACTAGAGTTAGATGCATACCCTATATTTCAAATCATTTATCAAAACATAACATGAAGAGCTTCTACTAGGGTTTAGCGTAAATCCTAGAATTCAATAAACACATCATAAGTAACCTACACTAGGATTCTATGTAAACCCTAGTTTTTATAAATTCTCATCACACATTATATAGATCCAACTCAACATACATACTAGAGAATTTAATCATCGCTAGGATTTATTTATAGACCCTAGACTTTTCAATCATCATCCTAGATCTTTCTTTGACTAAGGTTTGTTTCCAAACCCTAGATTCTTAGGACCATTAGAAAAGAGGTCAACACACATATCTAGGAGATCATCATTATAAGCACATCATATGTTAGTCAACATTAATATATTAGACATATATTGTCTTGGACTAGGCTAGGGATTCAATCAAGAGAACATATATTTAGGGTTTCACTCCTAGGACTTTCATAAGAAGGATTTTACCTATAGACTTAACCAAAACCTAGGGTTTCAGTTCATTGTCAAAGAAAACCCTCATTATATCAAACTTCAAAGGTTCAAGATTTCGAACATCATTTCAACTCGAGCAAGTGTAGAGCTTCCATGATCATATCGGAATCCCAAACTCGACATAATCTATGCATTAATCAGAATAGCAATTTCTTTATAAATATCCCTAATTAGGTTTAAGGTTTCACACATTATCAACATACCCTTAGGTTAGGGTTTTTATAGAGAACCTCCTTAAGGTTCTATTTATACAAGCAATAAGATGTGTATAATGTGGGTAGATTCATCGGATGACGAATCATCCCAAACAAGAATCCTTTTAGGATTCAGTAGAGCTAGACATAGCAATAGTTAGTAACATAGAAATGGACATTTCAAAGAGAGTATCAAGACTACATATTTTCAATACATACCTTTGATTCTTTGACAAACATTTTGACTTGTGTGGCCTCCTTATTTTATCCTTGAATCCTTCTCCATGACTGTTGAACATTCAACAGATTAATTCCTAGACAAGGAATAGAGGTAGAGAAGTGATTAGTATTTAATATAATCAAAATCTTAAATAAGTACGTGAAGAAAAATAGAGGGAATGGGATACTTATCTTGAGGAGTTGTTGTGGGTTCCCTCCCAAGCTTGAGGGAAAACCTAAAAGCTATAAAACAAAGAAATACATATCCAAGAAGATGTTAAACCTATACTATATAAAATATACAAATGAAACATAAGATGGAAGGGGATTAGTAGTGCAAGTCCCTTAGTTCTTCTTCAGTCTTTGTTTTCTTGGGGGATGATGTTTCTTCAGCCATGTTTTCATGATCTCTATTTCTTTTCCTGCTCCCAGGGTTGTCAGGAAAATCACTCCTATAGTGTCCCATCTTGTGACAATGATAACACTCGATCTTGGACATGTCAACCTTCTTCTTTGGTGCCTTCTTCTTGAATCTTCCTTTATGATGAGCAAAATAAGCATTTGATACATCTTCATTGTTGGTTACCATGGAGATTCTTGATTCTTCTTGACTGCATGTTGTCCATAGCTCTTCAAAGGTGGGTGTTTCTTTCCAGCTGTTGAGAGCTTAAGCAAAGGAACCCCAAGAAGATGGTAGTCCTAGAATGGCTGTAATCAATAGTTCTTTATTTGGTACTATTTCATCAATGGCAAGAAACTCATCCCTTATCCTTGCTATGCTCACAAAGAAAGAGGAAACAATATGCTCCTTTGTCATCTTAGTAGTTCTTAGTTCATTCTTCAAGCTTGCCACTTTTCCAATGTTCTTGAAGGTGAATAATTTTGACAAAGCCTCATACATTTCCTGAGCATGATCAATATTTGCTACGAAGGGGACAAGATTGTCCTTTATGCTTTCAACCAACAAAGCCATAGCTACTAGTTCCAATTCTCTGTACTTCACCTTATCAACATCCCTTGATTCTTCTGTAGGCCTTTTCACTTTTCCTTTGACTAGATCTAAGAACTTGTTCTTTTCAAGGATGATGCCAATCCTTTTCTTCCAAGACCTATAATTTGTAGCTCCTTCAGGCTTGTTCCCTCCCTTGATAGTGTTAGACATCTTTGAAGATAGTGGAGACTCCTTTCTTTTAGTGAACTTCTTATGACTTCCTTGATCAAGTCCTTAAGACTGCTTTTTTCCTTCTTCTTTCACCAAAGCTTCAATACCATGTTAGAGAATCAAAAAGGCAGAAAGATCCTCTTGTTCTTGATTATTTACTTGTGATCTTCTTTAGTTATTATTGTGTTCTTGTTATCTTTCTTCTTATTAGTTCATCAAGAAAATTGTTGAGAATTTAATAGGGCAATGATTAATTCAATTCTCTTACTTGATAATTGCTTGTGTTATTCTTTAGCTTCTTTATCTTCGTTTCTTATTATTTTGATGAGAAATACATCAAACAATTACCAAAACAACAAGAATAGTGACACAATATGTAAGCTACAAGCCAGGGCCAAAACCCCTCCTCTTGAGAGGAAAACCCACAAATCTCTTCTTATAGATACTTCAATTGACAAATACCAATACCCTTGACAAAGACACTAGACACAAGTATTCCTCCAAGAAACTTGTCACTATCTCTCGCTCTTCTTGACTTTCTTAATCTGTCCTCCTTTCTTGCACTGTTCTGCACTGCCACCTAGAGAAACTCAGTGTCTACTTCGGTGCCCTTGACAAAGTGCCTCCTCCCTTCGGCCTCTTGTAGTCCTCTTCTTCGACCTTCTTTCAACACCCTTCTACCCTTTTGATAGCCCAAGACCGATTTGAATATGCACAAAAGTAGAACTCGGTCTTCGCTGAGATGATAGAGGTATAGGTGCAGACTTATCACCGAAACAAAGAGGGAGACCCTTACGCAGACTTGTCCTCACTCTCGCATACCTTGTAGCCTTCCTTCTACCGTCTACGCTGTATTACCTTTTCTCTTCACACACTGCAATTGCACTTCCTATTGCAGACATATCCGAAGTTAATGATGTTACAATGAGTTCGAGTCACACTTATATAGTGACTGTTCCTCTCCATTTGGGCCGACATGATCTATAGGAGTGAGGCCGACTTCTTCCAAGGAGTGATCCATCAATATTTAAGCCGACGTGGAGAGCCATAGTGACAATATCTTGGAGTGCAACTTTTACATAGATGATGTGTCTTTTATATGTGTAACATGACTCTAATTATCTTTATGACAAGATGACAATTTCCTAAAGACATCAAGAAGAAGTCTTTGACCTATAATTAAAACTTCTTTCTCATGAAACCCATGAAGCAAGCAACATAATACATTTTATTTTCCTTTGTCTTCTTCATTTCATAAAATCATAATTATAAGTCATTATGAAGATTGAACCTAGTAACACTTTTCAACACTCCCTCTTAACTAGGGAGGTATTCATAATGGTACTTGGTCATTCTCAATCTAAAGAGATCTCATCAGAAGAGTTGGATTTGTAACCCATTTGTAGAACATCTTATCAACCAACATTGTCATAGTGCAAGGCCTTGAATAACAACGCCATCTTTCCACGAGATATTTTAGCTACAATGCTGGCAAGACCAATGATGAGTAGACACCCTCATCATTGTCTCTCTTGGATCATATCCCACTCGAGTTCACTCAGGATATGTCCATCAGGACTATTCTTACTGTTGGATTCTCAGTCCTCAAATAATATTGGTCCTTCCATGACTACTCTTATCTTGGATGCCCTAATACATCCTCAAAGAGTATCTGTTGCCATATGATTACCCAATCCTCCATTTTGTTTTCCTAGAATGATGTGTTTATCTCTCCCTCTCAACTAGGGAGGACATATGTACTCATTCCTATACAAGGAATGTACCTGAGCTCCCTCTCGGCTTAGGAATTACCAAGTTTCTTACAAGTAAGAAATTTATTTCTAGGCTCCCTCTTAATCAGGGACCTGCAACAACTCTTCAAGAAAATAATGGGACATCGAGTTGTTCAGAAAAAATCCTTTCTTTGATGTCATGAATTTCTTTGTTAAGGAGTCTTCATCTTTGGGATCTCTTCATAAGGCACATATCATCCATCACTTTCATTTACGAGTCTTGTCTTCATTCCATCAGAAAGTGATCCATCAGCCTTCTCATCTGGTCTAGCTTCATGTCATGCTGATTTTCTTCATACAATATTTCTTTCAAGGATCTTTCATCCTATCATATGATTATCAATTGTGGAAGACATATACTTCCCTTTCGCAGCCTTGCATAAGCTCCCCCATATATTATACAATTATAAATATGAATACTTAAATCAAATATTACCTTAGAGATGATCTTTCATCATGACATCTTCCTGTAGGCATCAACATTCTTCATATAGATTGACACATCTCCTAAAGATATGTATTGTCAAGGGTCTCCATCTTTTCTAGACTTTATCATAGTCTACATATCTTCCTAGGAGATTTCCTAGTTAATTCCTCTTGGTTTCCTTGGATGTTGGATGTTGATTGCCTTTTATCATGGTAGCACTTCCCACGATCTCTTCCTTTCTTTCTCTACACAATTTTATTCCCAGGATCTTCCAATTAGAGCTCCTTAATAGTTGCTAATCATCTCATACTTTGTATAAGAATATATTATGTTGATTTCATCTAGTGTGAACCATGCCTTTTGGCATCTTCTTAGAGGAGGAGATCCCTTTCCTATGATCATGCTTCTCAGGATAGGAGTAGTGATCAATGTTACATGCAACCATACGACATGAAATTATAATATTAAATATAAGCATACATACCTCATTTACCTTCAGGTCATCTAGGATTCTTTCAGCAACCTCCTTGATTGAGGTGTCTTCAATCCCTTGATTTGCTTCATCTTCTTATGTCATCATACACCACAAGTTGGAGTTCCTGATGACACACTTGCTTTCTCTCTAGATCGGTGAAACCTTTGATGAGGATTCCATCAAAGAATATTGAGGATCTTGAATGTCCTTATCTTGGCAAATGTTTCCTTTTGATGTATGATGAGCCTTGCCCTGGGTGACTTCTTCCTTCCAATGAGGTTCCCAAGAGCTATATCCTTCATATTTGATTTCCATGAATTTAGTTCCTCTTGTCCGCATGATTCCCCATGGTGATGTCACGAGCTCTTGCTTCTAATGTTTTCATGATGTCACACTGTATCTTATTATTTATTGTAGCCATATCCTATATAGGATTTAGGAGCCATCAAAAGACCTTTTGTGAGACAAACTATCTTAACCATAGTAAAGATTTCTTACTCCCTCTTTCCTTGAATTTCTTTCTTCAGCTTCCTTCATCCTTTCTGGTGGTATGAGCTTTCTTTTTGTAATGTCCGAGTCCTTTAACTTTCAACACTCTTACCCTCAACTTGTCTTCTTCTATCTAAGCATAGAAGCCAAAAGTTGTTAGATGAGGTAACTTTCTTGTCCCATTGGACATTTGTTACCTTGCACATTAGAACATTGATGATTATCCTTTTATCATTTCTCCCAGATCTCATAATTGAGATTCTATCAGGTCTAAGTGATATGACCTCCTTTACTGCATCTTCAGAGAACATATCATATATCCTTTTGATGTCTCCACTCCTACTACATAGGGATGAGGGTACCTTTGACTGATTTCACAAGAATCCTTTGAGCCCTTTGATCCCTTTACATGTATTAAGATAATGCTTGACCTTTAGAGACTTTTCCATAGATATGATCAATGACTTCACTTCCTTCGAGGATTACGTATATCCTCTTTTTTACATGCAAGAAACTTCTAGGACCCAACCAACTTATAGATCTTCTTGCAACTACGAAGTCATTTTATCAAATTTGATTATACAATGAAAAATACTTACTTGACCAATGAAGATGAAATCTTCACTTTCATCACTTTGATGTATTGGTGCTTCCTTGGATGATCTTCTTCAAGGAAAAGGATTAGATCCTTGCTGCAATGATGATAACCGCTTCTTGCCTTTACGATACTCAGACTTGCTTGGAGGTGAATAAGTGTAAATCTGAAATGCTTCTCTTAGATGTCAATGTCTTCTGCTACTTGTACTATAGATCCTTTTGGCTTGATGAGATGACTAGAGGATCCAACATTTTGCTGCCATGTCGCATAAGAACAAGATCTTTCCTTGCCGTGATAACCAAGGTAGTATTTTTGAGTTTTTCCTCACTGAATAGCACTGAGATTTATAGCAGAGAATGGCACCATATCTGAATAATATTATTACATTCTTTTGAAGATATCCGAACTGTAGTTGCGACTGTGCTAGAAGACTGAATTCATTGCTGCCTTCTCCAAGATGATGAAATCTTCAAAAGTGTTTCGAGCTACCTTACTTTAGAGATAGCTTGATGAGGATCTTTGTGATCCTTTTATAGGATCCAAATTTTTTTGCTGTTGTATACTGCCACTTTGATCTAGGATTTGATTCTTCAATGTAGATCTTGAATTTTGTTTTGATAACTTTTGACTTGCTTTGATTCCTTTCTTCAAACTCGATCCTTGAGTGTTTCTTCGATTAGATGCCCTTCCTTAACTGTCACCATAGCTCTGATTCCATGTTGAGAATTTAATAGGGCAATGATTAGTTTAATTCTCTTACTTGATAACTACTTGTGTTATTCTTTAGCTTCTTTATCTTTGCTTCTTATTATTACGATGAGCAATACATCAAACAATTACCAAAACAACAAGAACAATGACACAATATGTAGGTTGCAAGCCAGGGCCAAAACCCCTCCTCTTGAGGGGAAACCCCGCAAATCTCTTCTTATAGATGATTCAATTGACGAATACCAAGACCCTTGACAAAGACACTAGACACAATTATTCCTCCAAGACACTTGTCACTATCTCTTGCTCTTCTCGGCTTTCTTAATCTGTCCTCCTTTCTTGCATTGTTCTGCACTACCACCTAGAGAAACTCGGTCTCTACTTCGTTGCCCTTGACAAAGTGCCTCCTCCCTTCGGCCTCCTATAGTCCTCTTCTTCGACCTTCTTTCAGCACCCTTATACCCTTTCTGTAGCCCAATATTGATTTGCATATGCACAAAAGTAGCCCTCGGTCTTCACTGAGATGACAAATGTATAGGTGCAGACTTATCACCGAAACAGAGAGGGAGACCCTTACGCAAACTTGTCCTCACCCTCTCATACCTTGTAGCCTTCCTTCTACGTTGTATTACCTTTTCTCTTCACGCACTGCAATCCACACTTCCTATTGTAGACAGATCCGAAGTTAATGATGTTACAACAAGTTCGAGTCACCCTTACATAGTGATTGTTCCTCTCCATTTGCGCCGACATGATCTATAGGAGTGAGGCTGACTTCTTCCAAGGAGTAATCCATCAATATTTAAGCCGATGTGGAGATCCATAGTGACAATATCTTGGAGTGCAACTTTTACATAGATGATGTGTCTTTTATACGTGTAACATGACTTTATTTACATGACTCTAATTATCTTTATGACAAGATGACAAATTCCTAAAGACATCAGGAAGAAGTCTTTGACCTATAATAAAAAATTCTTGCTCATGAAACCCATGAAGCAAGCAACATAATACATTTTATTTTCCTTTGTCTTCTTCATTACATAAATTCATAATTACAAGTCATTATGAAGACTGAATCTAGTTACACTTTTCAACACAAATATCAAAGAAAATACACATAGATCAGGGACACTAGATGTAGGCCAACAACTAGGGAAAAACCCCCCTCGAGGGGAAAACCCAGTTAGTAATTATTCCTTCAATAGTAATGCTTGAGACTCTAGAACTTGACCTGGACTTCCTCCACACCAAGTCAACCTTCCTTGTGATCCTCCCTGAATCTGGCAACAGCTGCATCAGTAGCAGCACTATGATGACCTAGAACTTTGACCTTGCTTCTTGAGACTTCGATCTTGAGGTAGACACTTCAATGTAGCTTCAAAGACTTCGATTTAGGCCCAATACAACTTCTCCAAGCAACATCATCCAACAGGATCAACTTCAACTTCTCCTTTACTTAGCAGCAACAACCTGGCAACAACTGGTGTAACAACCGCAACAATAAAACTTTTAGAACTTCGATCTCCCAAACTATAGCTCGAAATGCAGAGAGAGTAGTTCCAAAATTTCAATTTTCTTCAACTCTATAAGTGTGCCAAAAACCGAATCTAGAAAGTCCTCCAAAATTTCATAATTTCTCCTTGTTGCAGTTGCCAGATCGAATTTTTGTGTTGCAGATTGATGTCTTCAAGTGAGTTCGATTCCATTGTATATATAGGCTTCTAATGGGTTCAAATTACTGTATTTTAGGCCGACTTGATGTGGAGGCTTCATAAATCATATTTTACTCAATACTTGACCTAATTGCACTATACAAAAGCCCAATATGGATCAATTTAAATCTGCAATAAACCTATAGACTCAGAATAAAGCCTACAAGTCAACAATAGGGACTTTGACCTAAAATAAATATGACCCATGCTTTAATAAGTCATTTAATAATAATATAAAACTATTTTCTTTATTCTTTTGACAATTTCAATAAGTATTGACTCAAGTACAATTTATGAAGACCGAACCTAGTTACATTCTTCAACAAAATTGACACTTTAAAAGGGCACAACTTGACAACCAAAGCTTAGATTGGGGCGTTGAAGTAGTCAATGGAATGCTATGAGATTGTAGAATCCTACCATGGAGTCAGGGTTGAAATTTTTTATATGTGATTGCTCAAAAAATAAAAAATAGTGTGTTGTGATAAAATAGGGAAATTGGGATAAATAGACCAAAAATTCCTGAGACCATAACTTCTAGCTCAAGAATCAGATTCAAGTAACTGGATAGTCGATAGAAATCTATCAAGAAGAGCAGTTTAGTTATCAACCCAAAATTTTGGATTTTAGTTTTCAATTTTGAAAATTCCAAAAGAAGGCCGAGGTATAAGGAAAAATCAATATGAGGACTAGGAGTGTTGAAATGCTTAGGGATCCTACAGCCAGGAAGGGGAGGTCAAAGCCGTGAATATTAGCACGGGTAATGCTAGAACAAAGTGAAATGGGCATGGAGTGGGTAGTCCAAAGGACAAAGATTTGGAGAAAAACATGAGGATCCTCAAAATGGAGGAGCTCAACTACAAAGCTAATAATGACAAACTGATAAAGAAATAGCAACAAATTAATACTCATATTTTATAGAGGCTAAATAAACTACAGATGAGAATGGACCAATAATCTGATTCCAAGAAGGCAAATGAACATGACTCGCGACTCAAAGAAAAAGGTGTTGGAGATTCAAGGCACTCTAGGAGTGCTACTGGGAAACATAATCATACATCAAGAAGGTCAACCAAGAGGGCTTATGTTACCTCAAAAACAAGTAGTCCAAACATATTGGTAGTAAGAAAGCCAAGGAGGAACTCTTGTTTGGAAAGATTGCTAGGAGAACTCAGGAAAATTAAACCTCCCACATTTAATGGGGAACATAAGAAAAGAGAGGAAGATGAAGGATGACTATTAGAAATGAAAATGTACCTATAGTTCTAGGATTACCCCTCTAATTTGGAAGCAAGAATTGCCATTTATCATTTGAAGGGGAAGGAAAATTAGTGGTGGGAACAACTCAAAGAAGTAAAACATTTGGATGAAAGAAAATCTTTTTGAGGAAATTTCAGAAGTACTTCCAAGGGAAATACTTATATGAGCACTATTATGAAAGAAAAATGCAGGGGTTTTTTTACCTCAAGTTGGGAAGTATGACTATGGAATAGTATGGTCGGAAATTCACTGAATTGTTGAGGTATGTGGATTTTATAAGGGATGAAAAGTTGAAGATACAGAGATATATGAGTTGGATACCACCATTCTATGGAAATGGAGTTAAATTTGATGAACCAAAGATGTTGGATGAAGCCATGAGGAAGGTAGAGTACTTATATCAACAGAGAAAAAATAAATTAGGTTTCCAAAGGACTTGGGATGACAAGAAGAGAAGCATGATGGAGCAAAGGTAAAAGGGATTCAAACCCTTATTCCTTAAAAGCAATTCCTATGCAAATCAACAAACAAAACCAACCCTTAGTGAACTATATTGTTTTTCCACGATACCGGAGTCTAGGTTAGAATCTTACAATCACTGATGCTACCAATCCAAGTATCACAACACGCTACTTTGCACAACGAAACAATATATAACAGTAAATCTACTAGTGCACAAATATAGACGACTTTTTACAATTTTCAATAACCCAACTTCGTTATATTAATAAACTGATAAAACACCAGTCTAGGCCTCCCGTACCAGGGATAATGGCCCTCATACATCCACTAGTACAAGAATTCAAGATTAAGATCCTCTGATCATCTAGTTGATGTTGCACACCATCACAACTCCTTGATCGTACCCTGAACACAACTGTTGGTCCTGTTATCACCCTAGTAATTTCTAAAGATTGTGGGCTCTTTTGGATTTTTTCAGTTTTAAGAAAACTAGGGGTAACCACAAACCTAGTTTGGAAATTTAGGATCTAGCCTTCCTAAATTTTAGAGAGGGCTCTCTCTTTCAGATTTAACTTTGTTTTTGTTTAATATTTTAGGCTAGTTATGATTGGGCAATTGGTTTTTTGTTTGGAAAGTTTGGTGGGAAATAAGATTACTTGGAGACAAATTAAAGAGGGATCTACTAGTCCATTGGGCTATGGAGTCAAGATGTAGCAAGCAAAACTGGAAGGCAAGGCCAAAATGATGCTAATGTACTCAGGGCAAGGTAGATAACCCTCAGAGATTTGAATAGTTTGTTTTGATGAGATGGCTTGCTTTCGGGATAAAGGGCAGTAAAGGATCCTTTGATCCGGAAATAAAAGGAAGGAGGCAGGGGTCAAATGGGACTGGGAGCAATTAAGAATTCCTAATTCTGGAAATTAGCAGAAAACAATGAAATGATCAAGTAGTTAAGACAGGGAGCTTTTACACTAATCCCGAAATAATATTCCTAATTAACCATTCAGATTTGAATAACATATATGAAATGAATGAAACTTCAGAAAAGGACACAATGACAATAAGAAATCACTTTACTCATTGGCTTATCGCATGAATCCTGAGTTATGAAGTCCAGTTGGTTCTTGTCCAAATTGCTGCTATGAAATCAACACATGAGCCTCCAAAGCACCAACAAAATTGTCTATAATAATCTCAGCAACTTTATTCCACACTAAACACTTCATAAACTGAAGTATTTGTACAAAATGTTTATTACAAAATATCCTAGAGAAATCTAGGAAAAACTCTAGGAAATAAAAATATCTTTACACATTAAGAGGGACAGCAGTTTAACAAGTTAGCAAGCTGTCCTCTGATCTAGAAAAAATAGAACTAATCTATCTAATCAAAACTGATTGTTGCATTGCTGTTTATGCTTGCTGGCATATTTGGAAGATATTTGTTTATGGATTGCTTGACAGATACTCTTTCACTTTTCATCCTTTAACTCTGTTTTTCCTCTTGATACTCTCTCACGCTGCTTCCTTATTACTTTTACTACTGTAAGATAGAAAAATTACAATAGTAAAATTTTTTTATTGATTTTCTTCTCGGATACTCTTTGACTCTGCTTATCAATCTGATACACTTTCATTGCAATATTTACCCATTTTAACAATTGTGAAAGGAAATGTTCACTGTTTGCCTTTTTGCTGTTATAATAGGTCTGTGAACTCTTGCCACTGCTGTGCATTGGGTATCTTCATGCTTTTCAGTTTTCTGTAGCTCTCATCAGCCTCAGTGTACTTTGCAAAGTTTGGCTTGACAATGAAGATGTGTTTAATCTTATTTTGTAGGAAAAATAAGTTCTCAAAGTACTCCAAGATAACTTTGCCAGTTGGGGAACCTTGTGGCAGAGACTTTTTTACCTGTTCTTTGGCATATGCTCTAATCTTCTTGTCATAATCTGTCTGAACCATTAGCTTTTCATTAAAGCCATGAATGTCTAGAAACCCTGCTTGTGTTAATATAGTGTATTTGGCCAAAAACTTTGTGATTGACAAGTTCATGTCTGTACTTCTTTCCTCCAAATTATTCATTATATTCCTTTTATTCAGGACTTTCTTGATTTGTAGTATGCTTTCAGTCCTATCCTGAATTTTCAGTTCTTCAAGCTCTTCTCTATTTTTGCTGTTCAAAAGTGTGATAAGCCTTAAAGCTTGAGATGGTTTATTGGCAAGCTCTTCTTACGTTTGCTGAATTTCTACTTGTGCTGTCTTAAGTAGATCTCTCTGTTCATAAATGATTTGAATTAAAGGCCATTGTATATGTATCCCTTGAATTATGTTATTCCAAAGATAGTTCTTGATGTAGGACACCTGTTCACTGAGATTTACTTGTTGTTGCAAAATCTTTACTTGCTCTTGAAGTCTGATTACTCTTTGTTCTTGTCCCTTAGATGTAATCAATGCATTTCTGTTTGATGTTTCAAGAGTTTGAATGGTGTTTTTCAAATTGATTATCTCATTATTCTTTAGGGACATCTCCTCCATGGCCTTTACTATGTCAGCTGCTTCACCTGTTTGATGTACCTGTGTGGTGGATGATCTTGTGACAGAAGTGTCTATAGATTGCACTGACATTGCAGTTGCCAGTGGCACTTTTGGGTCTAAATGTTCTGCCAATGTGGAAGGGACAGCTGTGCCAACTATAGGAATAACAGTGGGAGTAGATTGGGCATCTGCTTTTTTCAAGGCTTCATTTTCTTTCATAAGGGTCTCTATTTGATTCTCCATGTCTTTAACTTGAGCAGTTTTTTTCAGCACTAACTGCATCATCTCATCCTTTTCTGCTTTCTCTTGTAGGATTTCCTTTTCTTGAGGATGTTCATTTTGTGGAAGTTTTAATTGCTTCCTCAAGGCAGCAATGTCTTCATTCTTTTGTTTTATTAATGCTTGAGCAACTTGAATATTTGAAGGATCCACTCCAATTTGTAGCACCAGGTCTTCTAAGGATTTGATCCTCAGATCCTTTGCATGTAATGAGGCTTTATGTAACTTCATTTGATCCTGCAAGTTGAACACAGGGTTTTGCAATCTAGTTGCACTCACAGTTTTGTTTACCACTTTAGAATAAAGCATTTTTGAAGTACTTCTATGAAACTCTGTTTGATCAAGTTCATGTATGGTGTCTGTATCTACTTCAAGCTCTGTTTTCCTGTAATCTTCAACTGACTTTGGGTCTGTAACCTTTGGTTGGAGAAAAGACATAATCATTTTATTTGTTGAATAGTCAAAAGCTGTCAAAAGTCTGTCTTTGTTTCCTGGTTTTTCTTTAAAAAATTGAGAATAAACTTCTCTTTTGATCTCTTCATTTCTTTCCTTAATCTGTTTGTATTTTTCTTGGATATCACTATCTTTTCCCTCTGCTGTTTTGGAGGAGGAGGGAACTTCTATAGTTACCTGTGTTTCAACCATTTCTCTACCCTGTTCCTGTGTTAACACCTGCTCTTTCTGAATTTCTGCTAGAGTCTCATTTACAATTATAGTGGCTTCATCATTATCTACCTGCCGATCATCTGTATCATTTATTTCAATAGCCTTTTCTTTCTTAGCAACAGTCATTTTTGCCCTTTTGTTGTAAATAATTTTGAATTTGTTTTCTGCAATGGTCTCTGCTGAATAGCCTTCTTCGTTCCTGGTCCTTTTGTTTGAAGTTTCTACCTGTTTGTTGACCACTATAGTCTGTGAATTATCTGTGTTTATCACTGTTTCTGCATTAGAAGTAGGGTCAACCAAAGTATTTTCCACCCAATCTATTTGATTTGCAAATTTCTCAATTTGGGGTTTAGGCTCATGGATGAAAGGAGTCAATTTACATTTTAGCCTTATACTATTCAAAAGGCCTTTAGGATCATAATTCCAGTAAAAACTTTAGGCTCATGGATGAAAGGAGTCAATTTACATTTTAGCCTTATACTATTCAAAAGGCCTTTAGGATCATAATTCCAGTAAAAGCTTTCTTGGAACTTACACTCTGACAATTTCTTTGCTATCTCCTTTAATGCATCCCTGTTATTTACTATGAATGGGCCAATTTGGTTCTTCAGCTTGAATTGGGTTTTTTTCTTAGAAGCCATGAAGTTAACCGCATCTGCATTTAACACCTGCCTTAGATATTCCAATGCAAAAATTCTGATAGTTAGAAATTTGGGCAACTTATATGGGAGCAAATTTGCTCCAAATATCCTTAATTCTGTATGTCCTTCATATAAGTACCAATCCCCTACTTGGCTTTGTTCAGACAACTACAATATCCTTTTCATCTCATCACTGACCCTGGGTTGTTCTGTTTTATAAAGTAAATTCATGGCTGGCCTGACAAACAGATCTGTGAAATCCTTGAAATTGAATTCATTTCCTGTTTTCCTGAGTAATGATGTCCAAAATATTACTGACTGAGGCTAGCCCTCTACATTCATCTTTTGTAAGGCAATGGGAAAATGTTCAGCTTGGTAAAATAGAAACAAATGAAATAAATAAGATGAATATCTGAAAACTCCTTCACTGGGCAACTTGGTCAACTGATAATGTATACTGTTAGCAATGAATCTAGCAAAATCAAATACCATTGCAGGAGGCTGCCCAGGGGACAAAGTAGAAAGGAATCCTAGTATAGAGACATCAGTGAACTCATCATTAAAATATCCTAAGATAAAGGATAGCATTGAAATTACTTGTCTGGAAGATTCAGGAAAATCAGAGGTGGAATAGGGTGGATTCACTTTTGGGAAATCAACATGAGTAGGCATGAAGTTTTGAAGAATCATAAACTTCTTAGGGAAATCCAAATCTAGGTACAACTGAGTCAAATCTTCAATGGATAGGGGCACTACTCTTGGATCAAAATTCAATTGAAGCATTTCATTAATGGATTCTGCTGTGATGGAAAACAAAATTTCTCTATCTTTGTTCACAATAGACCTCTGGTTGGGAACATAATGTAATTGACACAATCTGACCAGGCTTGAGTTGGATGAGTAATAGGTACAACATATTTGGGCAAATTAGACTCCCAAATAGGTATAACATTTTCACTTTTATCCAGAAATTTGTCATAATACCAGTTATGAATATCAAGCAAATTAAATTCTACTGCTGCATCAGCAATCTTGTAATCCAAATCTGTTAGAGGACAACTTTCTTCAGTAGAAACAGGTGGCTGGAGAGGTCTGACAACTTCTGTTGAATCTACTGTCAAAGCAGGAGTAGGCTTGTTAATCTTTGATGCTTCAGGCTTTGGGAGCTTGGCTGAGACAGATTTTGGGGCTTTGGGACCTCCAGACTTGGGTGTAACTTGCTTCTTTGTCATTTCTGGGGATAACTAAGCAAGATTAAACTGTTTGCTTAGTTAATTTTGACACAGAGGAAATTTAAGCAAATTTTGGACAAATTTGGGAATTTGGGAGTCGGAGCAAGGGTTTTAGGCTAGAAAACACAGGTTTTCTGGGTGCAGAGGACTGAACAAAAGGATTTTTGGCTTTATGTGTTCTCTTTAGATATTTTTAAATTGGGGAAATTGTCTGAAAATGACTGGAATTGCTTTAAAACAGAATTTTATTCAAATGGCAAATTCTGAAAAAAATTTGCAAGGGTTCGCCCTGTTATTTCAAGGTTTGGGCATACTAAACTAGCAATTCAGGTCTCTGTAGCTTAATTGATTTGTTTTAATAGTCAATTGGTGAAATTTGCCTTTGAATTTGTGAATTTGCAGGTTGGAACACTGAAAAATACCTCTGCAGGTATTTTGGCGGTCGAGAAGAGTTTCTGGTTGTATCAGCTTCAAACTGGATGTTATGACTCAGTGGAAAGCGTCAAGAGTCCTTTAAATGCAGTCTTTGTGGTGAAATTCCGCTTCAAGGGGAGAAATTGGCTAGCAAAGGTTTAAGTTTCATTCACACAGTCGGGCACAGGCTAAATCAGTTGGGGAGGTAAATAATACACAAAATAATGCAATATTTAGGTTAAAAACCTTTAACATCAAACACTATTCATGTCATTAATTAGAGGTTCTTTCAATGGCGGGAGGCAGATTCGCTTTGAATGCGAAAACAACTTGGTGGTTTTCGCGTTGATTTGGGACGGTAAGCAGTTTTGAGCAATTGGAACGCGATCGAATAGAATTTAGACACATAGCAATGGGCGGTTTGGGAAAACTACTTTTATCGCGTGATTTTTGACAAACTTCATCCGATTATTTTCGGAGCGCGATATGGAACGCACACCGTTAGATCTGGTCGGATGATGCGAACGGTTCAGATTGTTTTCAAAGTTGTGGGGAAAGGAAAGATGGGACCCGGGATTCATTATAAGCCGTTGATCTGATAGTTGACGATCTACGGTCATAGTTTAATGCGACGGGAAATGGTGGGGCATGAGGCCTTTTCATCGTATTGAATTAGGACCGTCGGATTAGGAAGATTAGGGTGATCGGATGGTTGCGGATGAATGCGATGGCGCTGGGTTTATGCACAGGACAATAGGTTTATATATATAAAAGGAGTTTATATATAGGGTAGAATGCATAGGGTGAGTTAAATGGGAACTTTAACCAAGGTTTGAACTTTTATATGAAATATGGAGTTTCATATAACGGGGAAAAGGGGTAGAGTTATAATTTTAACCTTGGGTAAAGCTTGTGTGGAGAAAAAATGGTGAAAGTATTTACAAAGGATAAGCGGGATAATGTTTTCTCATTCCAAACATATAAAATATGCATGAAAACTGATTTTTTTATTTTATTTTATTATATAGTTTTAGATTATTTGAAGGTCTAAAACTATAGGGGGGCGGGGTATTTGTGTATTGATAGTTTTTATGTCAAAGGGATATTTTCAGGAATTTATTTAAACATGTGAGTAATAACTTTGACATAAAAGGCTTATAATAAGGGGTTTTTTTGGGATATTTAATAAAAAGGAGTTATATTAATAGGACTAGGACTTTTATAGGGATTTAAGAAATAAGTTAGGTGTTAATATGACTAAGGGAAAGTGGATACTCAAAACATACAATTATAACCAAGAAAAGTGAAAATTAAAACCAAGCTTTCATTTTAATAATCTCATCGCTTTTACTTAGGATAAATGTCATTTTGAGGGTTTTTATGTTTTATGAGATGTAGGTAGTTAATCAAATGGGGGTTTAAGAATTATTAAGTAAAATGGAGTTTTACTTATGATTTTGCATCGTGATGAATGCATGAATGGTAAATGATGAAAATTAGGGGTTATTATAGGAATTCAAACATTTTTAACTTAACAGTCATTGAGCCTTGGGTTTGGTCCCAACAGAAGTCAGAGCAATGCTCTGAGCCTCTTTGACTGAAAGTCTAGAATGCAGAATAACTATAGGGGAGAGAAATTAGTTATTGTAGCCTGATGAAAGATATTTACAATGATTTTCTCACCTTCTTCTACCTACCCAATCTTTAATCTAACATTTTTTTTTCCATTTGTGCAGGTGCATTTAAGCTAGCAACCTTTAAAACATTTTTTCTTTTGAAAGTAGTAAAACTATCTAATTTTAACTTATTTCATCCAAGGACCCAGATTAAACTGTTGGGTTCCTTTTATTCTCTACTTAACTATTAAATTGTCAGGATTAAACTGTCTGACAACTCTTTATTCTCTATCTAAAACAAGTAAATTGAAACATGATAAGTCAAGATTGAACAGTTCAACTCATCATGGATTATGGCATTTATTGACACTCTGCCATAATCAACTGCAAAAGTAAAAAGTAGTGGCATTTAGTCTTGCACACTTTCATGTTTTATTCATCTTTTTTCTTTTGGGGTATATCATTTTTTCTAAGTCCTTTGATTTTTCTTTTAGGACTTTTACCCTCTTTTTACTTTTCTATATTTTTTTTATTTTTTACAAGATATGGGAATACAACTTGCAGAAGGAAAAATATGTACATATTTACAAGACTATCATCAGTCAATTCAAAATTATGAATCCTATATTTATAGGTCACTAACAGGTCCTTGTTCTCTCAATTTGTAGCTCCTGCCTCTATCAATGTACCAACACCTTTAGGCCATTGAACACAGCTCTAATCTGCTCTGTAGTTGATTGTTAGGCCATCAACGCATCAACACATTGAGACCCCTGTTGAGTTGTGGTGAACAACTCTCAACTGCCCATTGCTGCTCCTCAGTTCCTTTGGGACTTCTTCCCTCTAATGCCTTCCCGCATTGCTCCAATGAAGACAAACTTCGGGCCGAAGGGCTACCACCTATCACTGCAAGATTTCCTTCTCCAACAATGAACTTGGGCTGATGTAATTTGCTACCTTGACCTCCTTTCTTCGTCCTTCAAGAAGCAGTCCTGAGCTTACATAAGACAACCTCTTCTAACAACCTTTGTTGTCCTTCAAGACACTGCTTCTTAGGCTTCCAACTTCACCCTTCTTATAGCTATCAAAGTCCTTCTTGGCACGCTGATCTAAGGCTACTATGAGCACCTACTTGTGTCCCTCCAACGACCACAAGATGCCCAATACTCCTCTGTCCAGTCTAGACCTATCCACTAGCAACAAATCAACCTCAAATACATCAACTCATACCTTGTAGGTTTGTCCTTCCTACTGTAGGTTTAGGTCCTAGTTAGCGCTGATGTTAGTCTGCTTCAACTCCTTATTTCTCCTCCCAAAACTCCCCACAACTGGGGCCTCCTTCCTCCTTGGTCCTTCTTTTCACTGGCTTCTAGGGCTAATATTAACCCACTGTTTTCCAACCCTTACAAATTTGGAAATCCACTTCATGAATGACTAAGGATACCAAAGAAAGGTATGTTCCTTTGTTTCTAGGCTTTTTGGCTCTCTCCACAAGATACTAAACACCTCGACCCAGGTCTGCAATCACACAAGGATCTGCGGCTACCAAACTAAAAGGAAAAAACACTCCCAAAACAGCCCAAAAATTCATCAAACAACTCGACTTGTACTTAGATCAAATAGACCCTCAAACAATCACAAAAAATACCCAAAACAAGTCTTATCTCCTTTGCTTGAGGCCTTCTTCTGATCTGCGACCCAAATAGATGTATTTGTCTTATGATTTGATGTACGTGGATGTTCCTTTGAGGTCTCACAACTCTTCTATTTACATGCTCTCTTAGGCTCAACGACTAGCCCAACAAGTGGCATCATACTAACCAAGACGACCTACCTTTTATGTCACTTTTGCCCTCACATATAAACAAAAATTTATATCTCCTATTGTAGACCTTTGATCTTGGTGTTCTTTGCATCCCCTAGTTCCTTTTGGGGTCCTATACGATCTCCAAGAGTCAAATGTCAAAATCTCCTCATGGTTTTAGCCCCACACGTTTGGGTACAAAACCCCCACCTTGGGTTCCGTTGGCCTTGTTGCTTGACATACACACCTAGCAGTTAGTGAGAAAAGCCTTTAAACCCCACAAGGTGTGGTTGGTGGCAAGGAACTTAGAGAAGGGGCTGTCACACTAATCCCGACTCTCTTCGTTTAAGCTATCTCCTAGGTTAGCTATGGGGGTGGTCCCTAAAAGGAAAACTAAGTTAAAAGATGTGAGATTCTAGGAGAATTGTTAACGTGAAATGGATTACCTTTTAAGATTACAAGCAAATATGATGTGAGCAATATAAAATGACATAACCATTAACCATCAACACATGAGATAATCATAAGCATATGAAAAACTAGTGTCTTTTAAAGTATTTCTCAAGAAATGAAGGATATTTGCTTAAGATAGATGAAATGCTTCAAATGGAAGCACAAGCAATCCTGAAAATGAAACAAAATATGTTAGCACAATAAAATAATTAATACAAAATATAAAAATGCTTTTAAGATATATGATCACTTGTTAATCCAAAGCATACAAGGATATCTTGCAAAAGGAAACCAATTAGAATTCTACTTGCAAAATATAGATGAGATAGCACTTTCCAAAACAAAGTATTCAATTCAAAATATATTTAAAATGACAAGTATAATGACTAATTGCAAGTAAAACCATGAGATGTGTTAATATGAAATGCACCTATACTAGATTTGGATGCAATTATCTTGGTTACTTTTAATCTAAATTCCTACTCTAGGTGAAAGATCTTCCTTTTGAGCTCTGACCAAAGGGTGAAAATTGGGGTGACTTTAATAAAGAGGGGGTGAGGACACGATGGTGTCAATAACGATACCTGTCGCCTGAGTCTTACTAGCCAGTGTGTGCCTTCGTTCCTATAAGGAGACAAGCCACCTTCATCACTGCAGGGTCACACACCTTTACCTTACTTCGTACCAATTGGAAGAACTTTCCAAGAAAGTTTTTGTCCTATGATTTCTATCAACCAAGCTTATGCTTGGAGCTTAATTTTGAATATGCAACTAAATTAGAATGCAAGTGAGTGTTTTGCAAGTAGAAAAATAGTGTCCCAAATGTGAAGTTCTTCAATTTTTTTTTGAGGAAATATTACCCATTTACAACTTAGGAAATAAAGTACTAGCATAAACCATAAAATAGAACTTGAATGATGTTAAAAATGACTACAAATTAGATGTGAAGCTCAACAAGCTATTATGGAATATGAAGCAATATTAACATGTACAATGATCATGAATATAAAATAAGCACTTGAGGGAAAACATATATTAGCCAAAAAATAAGTTATATTAGCTGTAAATTATGAATTATATCAGCTGCAAAATCAGATCTCTAAATGCTCCAAAGAGACAATGTGAAATGAGAATTTGAGTTGCAAAAGTAGCCCAATTAGATATGCGAGAGTGTTAGATCTATGGCATGTGAGAAATGAAAATAAAATTGCAGAAAATTAAATATAATTAAGCAAAAAAAATCAGATCACACACATGCAATGGATCCTCTCCAAAGAGGGGTGAGATGCCAAGAGGATAATCCTCAAGCTCCCTTGAAGAGACTTTTTTTATTTTATTAAAATGAAGCAACCCCTTAATGAAATGTGGACTTGGATCTTTGAGGGAAGTATACAAAGAACTCAAAGAGCAATTACTCCTCAAATAAACTAAATGAAAATGGAAGAAGAATTACAAATGATTGTAGCAAGGTACAATAGGAAGCCCCAAGGAGGATACTTCGCTTTTCCTCAAGGTGAATAATTTCTCAACCAATGGGTCTTCAATAGAAAACTCCTTGCAATGGGAGATGAAAGAAAGGAAATGGTTTGTAAGAGAAAAGATTGGACAAGAAGGCTCCAACAATATGCTTGATCTTCAAGCAATATTCTACAAATAGAGTATGAAAATTCCAAGACTTGGAATCCTACTGCAGCAACTGATGATAATTCTTCTATTCGTTAATTCCTTGAACAAATTATTTACGGTGGTCTACTGTAAATATCAAACACTCATATGCCACAACCTTCAAAAATTAACTGTGAAAAAATATAAGTGCGGAAACAAAATTTGAGCAACAATAAATCATAGACATATAACACCGTTATTTTTGGACCAATGTCCCCGGAAAAACCCAATGCGAGAAAACTAGTGCAACAGTTGAGGGTTTATTTATTATGAAGTATATCTAAATACAATCTGGGATGCCTTGCTGGCTATCCTCACAGAGAATCTGACTGACAAAGAGCTAGTTAGATTATCTCACACATTGACACTTAAAGCCCACACTGGCCAAACTCCGAATTAACAAGCCCTCCACTGCCTATGTGGAGTCTCTGCATCACTCTGCGTGGGGACTGCATCACTGCTATTGGGTGGCTCCCTTGCTGGCTGGATCTGACCCTTTGGCCTCTCCCGGTCTCACACCCCGACTCTTCGGCACTGGATCTGACTGATCCTCAGGTGAATCACGGACTTCCTCAAGGCTATTGTGCTGCTTCTGCTGGCTCTGAGCAGGCTCTGCATAGCTGCTATGCTGCCCCTCTGCGCACTGCTCTCTGTCTTCTCTGTAGTGTATTCGCCGACTTAGGAAAACCTCCAACCAACAATTATCTCTGCCCCTCTCTGCAAAAATCTTCTCGATCGATTTTCTCTTTGAGCAATGCTCACTAAAGAATTCCGATCTCTATATTTTCTCTCCTGATGTATCTTCCAAATGATCCATCAAGTCCTTCTTATAATATTCTCGTTGGTCTCTGGCTTTTCTAGAAGATTCACACTCTGTTTTAATCAATGTCCATTAATTATTTTAATTTCCTAAGTTTAGACTTAGGGTCCCATTAAAAATAATTAACTATTTCTTTAAAACATAATCTGAGTGAAATTTTCCAAAATCTTTTCTGGGTTCTTTGGAATACATGTGCCTAAGCCTCTTTGCAAATTTTGAGACTTAGAGCACATTTGATGCTACCACAAATCAACACTCCATCTTAGCGAGGAATGTGCTCTAGAAATACAATCGTTTGAAGTACTGCTTTGATTCTGCAACATCTCCCTCTACGCTGCTTATGTCTGACACTACCGCCCACCAACACTGCGCTATTGCATCCGTGCTGCTTCTGACCCTGCATGCTCCTACCAATTGCTACTGCATTGCAACTCTGTTGCTTTCTGCAACAAAAAAGCATCCAACACTGAACTAAGTGTTCAGTACGATAATCTCGTGCTGAAGATCTGACCGCTGCTAGTCTCTGCGCTGTCCTTCTGAAGCCTCTGCGCTATTGCTGACTCTGCACTGTGCCTTCCTACACTGCTGCCAACCTTGCTCTGTGTTGCTCAGTCTCTGGCGCTCTCTAGCCACTGCGTTGTCACTTCTGCACTTCTCTGCACCAACTGAAAATTGTCCATCCTGCTACCTTTGATTTGGGCTCCCATAGCAAGGTGATGATTCGAGAGGTGGACTCCTCAAGGATCCTGCCCAATCTGCAGTTTTTCTAAACTACAGCTCCAGATCACCCCAACGGTCCCTTGGCGATATATGGGCAATCATGGTGAACTCCTCCTTCTCTATCTTCGCAGCTGCAGCCTGCGGATCATGCTTCTCATCTTTGTCCTTCTTCTTGAGAGGACATTGTGTAGCGTAATGTCCTATCTCGCCACATCGGAAGCACTTGATCTTTGAGATGTCCTTCTTTTGTCTCTGCTGCTCCTACTGCCCCTTTGATGCAAGGGTTGCATTTTCCTCCTCCTTGGGCTTCGACCCACTGCTGCTGCTGCCATGAAGTTTGCACTTGAGTAGATCTCTCCTCATCTCTTCTTGTTGAAGAGTTGCCCACATTACTTCCTAGTCTTGTAACTTCTCTCTGCCCAAGATGCTCTAGAAAAAGCCTGATAGTCTTTGAACACTAAATTGAGGGCCAGTCTGACCATCTCTGTGGCATGAGGAGATGATCCCACAACTGCCAGCTGATATCGGTTCTCCTAAAGTGTAGACAAGAACGGATCAATGTGCTCTCTCTTCCACATCCTGGTAGTTCGCATCTTCTCCTCCAAAAAAATCTTCCGTTGCTCGAAAGACCCTTGATATAGCATGGCCAACGCATCCCACATTTCCTTGGCTGTCCCTTTTCTAGAAATGTGCAAAACAATATGATCCTTGACTTTGGTGAGGATCAACCATTTGGATTTATCCATGTTCTTCTTGAAGGATCTCAATGGTGCGACATCTACCGGATCAGCCTGTGCACTGTCGATAAAGTGCTTGAGGTCATGTTCATCTAGAAGGAAGGAGATCCTTGCCTTCCAGATTACGTAGTTGGAGGCACCCTCCAATCGGTCCTGGTCATGCAACCCACTGGCTGCCATCTCACCTAATCAATGTGTTGTGCTATACAACACCTCCCATTTATTTTTAATAAATGGGGACCCTTTAGAAATAATTAAGAAATTCATTTTCATTTATTTTTAGCTTTAAGTCAAAAAACTTTAGGAAATAAAGTTTCTTTTTGCTTATCCGCTTTTATTCCTTAGTGCGCATTGCAATTTGCATAGCTTACAAACTTAAAATGATTTAAAATCCATTAAGTCACGTGGGCTGCGATATGCGCTAAGCTCTTTCCAAAGCCATATTGAAATCTTATTGCAAACGCCCTAATCACCGTTATAAACCAAAATTGCATCGTGCCTCATTTAAACGATCGAATTTATATGCAATTCGGTAAAACTTGCGATTACGCGGACCCGACAAGCCAATAAAGTAATGAACATAAGACTCCAAAGTCCAATAGAGCGCAGCGGCATGGTTTCCTAAAAGCGCGCTTCGCATTTCCCAGGATATAACTAAAAGCAAATTCATTTACAGCATAAAAGTTGCGATGTGCAATTTGCGCAGATCGCATTTCGCAAAATTTATGGGTAACATCATAAATGGAAATGGTTATAAGTTGCGATATGCGATGCGAAATAACTCATGTCAAATAAAACCGAAATACGAGATCCAACTCTTTAAGTTGATCGATAGACATTTCACGTGAAGGTGTAAGAGATTTGATTTAAAAAGATTATTGGTGATTAATAATGTTTAATAAAAGTAAGGTTTTGATAAATTCATATCTACTTCGAGCATGTGTTGAAGTGATTGAATGCCGCAATTGTTTCAATTCTGTTTCCCCCCCTATACTTTTAATGTTTGCTCTCTTCGCTTGAAATTAGGAGACCACTTAATGGAGTGAGGAAAATTGAAATGAACAAGAAAGGCAAAGAAATTGACAAAGCATTGTCTACCAAAGACTCAGATATGTCTCCCCTGTTTTCAGACACCACCTGCAACAAGGATTGCGGCATTTCATCATGGGAAGCAATGTATAAGCTTTTCGAGGATGAAAAGCTAAGGGTAGTAGACAAAGTTGCTTCAGCAGGCGATTCTGTTTCTTCAGACCCAACTTACTTCGACGCTGCATGTTCATTCGTCCATAAAGTAGCAGCAAGGCCAAAGATTCTTACCTATACAGACATGGTTAAGTGGGTAATCGACCACTAAGCATAGAAGACAGAACATTCAAAGATTCAAAAGGCAAGAATATTGGGTCATTCGGGGCAAAAGACTTACAAACAATATACCATCTACCCTCCCCGCAGTAGAACTATGACAAGGCTTTTCTTCAAAGCTTTAGAACAAAAAATCCAGATTTGATGAAAGTCATAAAGGAATGGAAATAAGACCAAGGCAAACTTAAGCGAGATAAACTCGGTACGTACCCAATTGCCCAAATTCCTTCCCCTTACTGTTACGCTGCCGGTATGTTGTCCAGATTATATGCAAAACCTGATACCACTAGGTTTTCTGTAGATTGGGTCCCATTAATTGACGCAATTGTCAATTCTTTAATTCTGAATTGGGCAAATATCCTATCTGATAATTTAGCTAGAGTCATGTTACCTATGCACCAGATGATATTCAATGGGAAAGCTCCTAGGGTTTCCAAAGAGGCTAGTACAGACATTCTTTCTGTTGCTAGATGGTTTGCAGAGGAAAGTTTCACATATATCAGAGTATTTGAGAGTTATGCTTCTCCCCATGTCCTACCATATTATGTCCCTGATAAGTTACTTGCAAGAGAGATAGCCTACCAGCTTGTTAATGGTATTTCTAAACAGCTTAAAGATGTTAAGAAGGCCGTTTGGCCTAATTTTCCTTTACAATGAGGTACTTTTGCACTTTTTGATATTGGTCATGCCTACAAGGAAGTTTCAAAGGTTAATCTGTTGAATTTGGCAGTAATGCCAAAGCGGCCATATGATTTGAATGATGTAATTAAAAACTACATCACAGAGCTCAAAATGAAGCTTTTTGTGAAAGAAATAGATAGATTTGATGATTTCTTTCAAGGCATTGAAAAGTTTTCAGATACACTCAAGTTTGCATCCAATCAACTCAATCAAGATGACTTGGAAGCCTTCCAAGCATATAGAAGTAAGAGATTGGAAAAGATTCCTCTATATTTGTTAACTATTGAAAATGTCAACAGACCTACTCCAAGTATTAGCTTGGATAATGAAGTGAAAGACATGTCTGAATATAAGTCAACACAATCAGAGCATCAATCTCACTATTCAAATCATTCTGAAAATGAATCCGAGGACAGAAAGGAAAAGCCAGAAAAGATAATTGATCAAGTAATCCAAGATATTGAGATGCAGGAGAAAAAAGGAAGCAATGGAACAGAGTCAACTTCTCAAGAAGTTTAGCACAGTCAAGATACACTTGATCAGTGAGGCAAGTCCCAACCAAAGAATTTGAATAGTGAATGGGATGAGTTTTCTAAAGCAATAAAAACTCCTAAAACAAATCCCAACACTGATCAAGCTACTAGTTTTCAGACACTTGAACATTTCTAGAAGTTAGTGGAAACTTTTACACCACTACAACAAGTTCCAGAAACTCATGATCGAGAGATCATTCTGGCTTATCCTACAGAACAAATAGTGTTACAAGTTGAGGAAATCCCTTCTCTAGATATCTTCTACAGTCCTAGTCATAAGGCTGTAGTCAAGAGAAGAAAAAGGAGAAGAATTGATGAGAGAGTCTCAGATCTTACAAATGAATCAGTGGACGTTTTATGGAAGGATCCTCTAGTTGATCCTAGTAAAAATTTAACTAAACCATCATAGTTTGCAGGGGCATATGCTACTGCCACTGTTGATAAGGCCACTAAGGTTAAAATGTTACTGAAGCAGAAAGAAGATAGAATACAAGAATTAGAGAGATTGTTACACCAAGAAAATTCTAACTCCAATGAGCAAATGAAATTGAAGATGTCCCAATTTCAAAAAGATTTCGAGAGTCTTAATTTGCAGCATCAAACAGAAATCACTGAGAAGCAAACACAACTGGAAGCAGCAATGACTAGATTACAAAGCCAGCCACAGTTAGAGAAATTCATAAAGGAAGCATTGGATGTAAATGTAATATTCCCAATTAGCGATGGCTAATTGGAAATATTAATTTTGATCAATTTTGCCTACTATAGTTAAATTATAAATAAAAGTGAGTAGAGGGGGACATAACTCACTCTAAACATAAAGTTCACACCCTAGTAGACACAACGTTGTAACTTAAGTGGGCCAAGGGGGGCAAAGAGACCACGTAGAGAGGGGACCCACTAGAGCACGTGGAGGGACTGCGCAGGTTGAGTTGGCAGCGTGGGGCCAAGAGAGGCTACATTGGAGATGATGGGCCTAGGGTTTGAGAGAGAGGCCAACATTATAAAAGGAGGAGAGCCTCCTCATTTTGGTCATTCGATGTTTATGATATTGAGCTGGTCACTTCGACTTCTTGAGCACGCTGGTTGTTTAGCTAGTCTGCAGCACTGTTTAGTGCACCGAGTGTCTCTGTTCGGAGATCTCACCCTCAGCCCCAGGGGACTTCGAGTGCCTGCTCGGGTGAGGTAGTCCCATCAGTATTTTTGCAGGAGGATCGAGTTGAGGCTTGGTGGTGGAGCTTGGCATCTAGTGACTGCGCAGTCTTGAGAGGGAGGACGCAGTCCATTTCTTGGGAGCTCCGGATTGGGTTTCTTTTGGGAGGTTTCGAGCTTTGAGATTGAGCAAGGGGCCAACCCTTTCCTATTGGAGGATTTTGGCAGAGTTTGAGGCAGTATTTTGGTGGATTCCCTTCAGTGTCAGCGCAGAGCCTTGGAGGATAGCGTAGATCCTCAAGGGGGTGATTTTCGGGGGTTGGCTATTTCAGAAACACTCTCTGGGCTTTTCTGGGTTTGGTGAGTAGAGGTGGATTCCAGAGTTTCAGCTTTTTCCGAGTAGGGGAGCAGCACCAAATACTCATTTTGGTTCCAGCAGTAGCAGCAGCACAGCAGTTCTCCGGCAGCTTGGACGCAGATCAGAGAGCAACCATTTCTTTGTCATTCTGAGAGCTTTTCTTCACTTGCCTGGTGCAAGTCTAGGTGCCATCACTCTGATCACCTATTGTACTCATTTCTATTCTCAGTATAATAAAATGGCTGAGCTTTCTCTCTATATTTCCGAGTATTTGTTACATGTTCTACATATGCTATTGTATGCTTGCACTACTGTTATTTCTATCTTTGAGCATTCCAGATAGTATACCACTTGGTGTGTTTTTCCCATACTCTTAGACAGAGTTTGGAAAGGGCCAGTAGCCTCGAGATCTCACCCTCTTTTCAGAGGTGACATATCTGGTAAACGCCCTCCCAGTCCATCTCTAGTTGGAGTTTGCTTGTGTTTGAGAGATATCCCTGAAAAGGGATATTACAGTGGTATCAGAGCATAGATCTGGCTCAGCCTGTGGAGCTAGTTGTCTATGACACCGGGAGAGAAACCTTACATCTGCTACAGAGGTAGGAAGTACAGAGATATTGAGCGTAGGTTGGAGAACACCTACGGAGAGGGTGACTGCGTTCGGGTGGTGGACGCAGAACAGGAGGAGCCTGTGATAGACGCAGAACAGGAGGGGCCTGTGGTAGACGCAGAACAGGGGGAGCCAATGGCAGATGATAGTGATGCAAAACAGTTTGGGGAAGCACTCCTCAAATCAGTGCAGGATCTGGCAAGGCAGATCGAGATGATGGGTCAGAAATTCACTGCTGTGGAAGCTAGACAGCGTGAAACCCCAAGGGGTTTCCATGTTCGTGAGGGGTCGGGCACATCCCACCATTTGCAGGAGTGAGATGCCACTCTGCACCAGGCATCACATGCACCCACACGTTCCACTATGTCCACTTTTCTGGGTGCAGACACAAGGGCAGGAGCACAGCAGGAGCCAGAGCCTGGCCACATGGGTGATTATTTTGCTGAGTACCAGGCATATGGGCAGGAGTTCAGGGATGCCCTTTCATTTAGAGACTTTGTTCAGCTCCAGCGGGACAACAGACTCTGCGACCATCACAGAGGGCATCGACATTATCATGATGGAGACACCCAGCGTACAGCGAGCCGATTCCATTTGATTACGTTTGATGGTTCATCAAACAGTTCGGCAAAGTCTTGGGTGGAGAAGCTGGACATATATTTCCAGCTCAACCAGATGGTAGAGACGGAGGCCATCAAGGTGGCCACACTGCATTTGGATGGCGAGGCTCAGGACTGGTGGTTCCATGGGATGGTTACACTCGGGCATTCCACAGTGACTACCTATGCCGAGTTCACATGGAGGTTGATAGAGAGGTTTGACCGGAGGGATCCGGAGGAGCACTTTGTTGAGATGACGAGGCTCAAACAGACCGGGAGCCCAGAGACGTATGTTGCAGATTTCCTGAGGATTTCAATGATGGTGCCAGATCTATCTGCAGCACGGATGATCTACATGTTTGTTGAGGGGTTAGCAGAGCCACTTCGGGGTCTAGTCAGATCCACTAGATCAGCCACACTCTAGGACGCCATTGGCAGGACCCGGGATTTGCAGGATGCCTTACCCAGGACTAGGACACCTTACCCCCAGAGACAGGCTTTCCAGCCAAAGGGGAAGGATGTGAGGATTCTGCCTCCGAAGGGGAATCAGGGTAGGGTACAGTTAGGTGATGATGCCAAGAGGGAGTTGAAGAAGAAGAGGTTGTGCTTTACCTGTCAGGAGCCGTGGGTGCCAGGACACAGATGTGCTGCTGGCAAAGCACATTTTATTGAGGTCTTCTCCGAGAGTAGCGGGGAAGAGGATGAGGATGATGACGTGGAGGCAGGCGGCAGTCATGCAACGCAGGATCCTTTGCCACCTCCACCCCCAGGAGCAGGAGGTGCGACCTTTGCACCTACCGGAGGGACCCTTGCAGCGTTGCGAGGAGTTCCCAAGTACTTGACTCTGCGTGTACGTGGGATAGTACATGGGCAGCGAGTGTCAGTATTGGTGGACAGTGGGGCAACCCACAACTTCATCGATGCACAGATGGTAGAGCGGAGAGGCATATAGACAGAGAGCTTCGATGGGTTTTCAGTCTTGGTCCTAGGAGATCAGGCTATGCAGTGTGCTCGATATGTTCCATAGTTGTCAGTGACGATGGGCACCTACACATTGATTGACCACTTTTTCGTGGTCAACATCCCAGACACCAACATGATATTGGGTGTACAGTGGCTTATCACTCTAGGGAAGGTCACCACGGATTAGAAGGCCTTGGAGATGGAGTGGGATGATGAGAAGACTGGGAGGCATGAGAAGATACGAGGTCAGCACACATATCCGCCTCAAACTGTTTCAGCTCACCGGATGGAGGCCAACTTCCGGAAGGGAGGCACAGAGTGGGCAGTAGAGTTGCGTGCATCAGAGGTAGGGACTACAGGGCAGACAGTGCATCCAGAGATACAGTCCATCCTTAATAGGTATGCCACGGTGTTTGGGGAGATTCCGCCAGGACAGCCACCGGATTGGGGGTTTGAGCACACTATAGAGCTAGAGCAGGGCATTCAGGTCGTTATTACCACCCCCTATAGGCATCCTAAGGCCTATCAGGACGAGATTGAGCGGGCCATCCAGGAGTTGCAGGCTCTTGGACACATTCGACCGAGCACCAGTCCTTTTGCTTCTTCTGTGGTATTGGTGAAGAAGAAAGACGGCACATTGAGGATGTGCATTGATTACAGGGCCCTAAATAAAAAGACCCTGAAGAACAGGCACCCTATACCGAGGATTGATGAGTTGATGGATGAGTTGAGGGGAGCACAGTTCTTCTCAAAGATTGATTTGAGATTCGGGTACCATCAGATTCGCGTGAGGGAGCAGGACATTCCCAAGACCGCTTTAGGTGTCATTATGGCCACTTCGAGTTCTTGGTGATGCCCTTTGGGCTAACCAACGCACCAGCTACCTTCCAGTCGTGCATGAACCACATCTTCCGCAGTCACTTGAGGAAGTTTGTGTTGGTCTTCTTTGATGATATCCTTATATACAGCAGGACTTGGGAGGAGCATCTTCAACATCTAGAGAGAGTACTGCATATTTTGGAGGAGCAACAGTTCTATGCTAAGCTCTCCAAATGTGAGTTTGGGTTGATGGAGACACTGTACTTGGGACACATCATAGGGGTGGACAGAGTGAGGGTCCACGAGGAGAAGATCAGGGCCATCAGAGATTGGCCAGCGCCGAGAAACGTGACGGAGCTTCGAGGATTTATTGGTATCTGTCCTTATTACAGGAAGTTCGTCAAGAGTTTCTCTCAGCTCGCTGCACCCTTGACAGATCTGACGAAGAAAGGGGCATTTAGTTGGATAGATACAACGCAGCGAGCCTTTGACAGGCTCAAGGAGGTTATGAGCAGCTGCCCAGTACTTGCGTTGCCAAATTTTACGCAGCCCTTTGTTTTGGAGTGTGATGCGTCGGGAGAGGGGATCGACGCAGTGTTGATGCAGGGAGGCCACCCTATAGCCTATGAGAGCCGGAAGCTCCTTCCTCATGAGTGGTTATATGCTATATACAACAAGGAGATGCTGGCCATTATGCATGCATTGGCCAAATTCCGGTAGTACCTGGTGGGTAACAGGTTCAGGGTGAGGACTGATCACAATAGCCTCAGGTTCTTTTTGGAGCAGAAATAGCTACAGGAGAGGCAGCAGAAGTGGGTCAGCAAGATCCAGGCTTATGACTTTGACATTGAGTATGTCAAGGGGAAGAACAACGTGGTAGCCGATGCACTTTCACGTAGACTAGCCACGTTGTCTCTGATGAGTTTGGATACAGATTGGAGGGCTCGCCTTTTGGTGGAGTACTCCAAGGACAGGTTTGCTTGTGAGGTTCTAGATGGTCAGGTGACAGATGATAGATACAGGGTGATAGATGAGATCATTTACTACAGAGATAGGATCTTCTTGACTGAGGGCTCCCAGCTCAAGAAGAAGATACTTCAGGCATCACATGATTCACCATTGTCCGGCCATCAGGGGTTTACCAAAACCTACAGGGCCATCAGAGAGAGGTTCTCATGGAAGGGCCTGAAGGAGGACGTGCTCCAGCATATCAGGGAGTGCGAGGTTTGCCAGAGAAACAAGGGAGAGATGAGCCATCCAGCAGGTTTGTTGTAGCCTCTTCCCATTCCGGAGGGGAAATGGGAGACCATTTCGATGGACTTCATCACAGGGTTGCCCATGGTGCAGGGCAAGGACTGTATATTCGTCGTCGTTGATCAGCGGATGAAGTACGCACACTTTTTCGCCATATCCGCACACTATACAGTAGCACATGTGGCAGAGCTGTTCTTCAGAGAGATCTTCAGGTTACATGGTCTTCCCAAGACCATTATTAGTGACAGGGACAACCGCTTTATGGGCGGATTCTGGCAGGAGCTTTTTCGGCTGGTGGGGACAGAGTTGACACTGAGCACCAGCTACCACCCACAGACAGACGGGTAGACAGAGATAGTTAACAAATGGCTGGAGGGCTACTTGCGTAACTATGTTAGTGAGTAGCAGAGAGCATGGCTGAAGTGGCTGCATCTGGGGGAGTACTGCTACAACAACACACATCACATATCCATCGGTATGTCTCCGTTCTATGCCTTATATGGATATCATTCTTTATCTTTCGCTGATGTGATGTTTGGTGCTAGCAAGGCTCCGAGAGCCAAAGATTGGATCCAAGAGAGCCAGGACATTCTCCGAGCTCTCAAGGATAACATGGCTACAGTGCAGAATCAGCAGAAGCTGTATGTCGACAGGGGTCGGGTGGAGAGATAGTTTGAGGTAGGGGACTTGGTCTACCTACGTTTGCAGCCATACTGACAGTCGTCATTGAAGCGGAAGGGAGCTGAGAAGCTCAAGCCACATTTTTATGGACCATACAGGGTGATATGCAGGGTTGGACAGGTTGCTTATGAGTTGGAGCTGCCCCAAGGCAGCAAGATTCATAACATTTTTCATGTATCATGCCTAAAGAAGGCATTGGGGCAGCAGGTGATAGTGACAGATGAGCTACTGCCTACGAATGATGAGGGGCATTTGGTGTTGCAGCCAGAGGCCATTATTGATACCAAGGAGAGGCAGCTGCGGAACAGGACAATCCGGGAATTCTTAGTGACGTGGAAGAATTTGCCGGATGAGAATGCCACTTGGGAGAGTGAGAAAATCTTGCAGCATCCATCACTACAGTTGCTTGGGGTCAAGCAACATTTTGCCGGGGGAGACTGTAATATTCCCAATTAGCGATGGCTAATTGGAAATATTAATTTTGATCAATTTTGTCTACTATAGTTAAATTATAAATAAAAGTGAGTAGAGGGGGACATAACTCACTCTAAACATAAAGTTCACTCCCTAGTAGACACAACGTTGTAATTTAAGTGGGCCAAGAGGGGCAAAGACCACATAGAGAGGGGACCCACTAGAGCACATGGAGGGACTGTGCAGGTTGAGTTGGCAGCGTGGGGCCAAGAGAGGCTACGTTGGAGATGATGGGCCTACGGTTTGAGAGAGAGGCCAACGTTATAAAAGGAGGAGAGCCTCCTCATTTTGGTCATTCGATGTTTATGATATTGAGCTGGTCACTTCGACTTCTTGAGCACGCTGGTTGTTTAGCTAGTCTGTAGCACTGTTTAGTGCACCGAGTGTCTCCGTTCGGAGATCTCACCCTCAGCCTCGGGGTACTTCGAGTGCCTGCTCGGGTGAGGTAGTCCCATCAGTATTTTTGCAGGAGGATCGAGTTGAGGCTTGGTGGTGGAGCTTGGCATCTAGTGACTGCGCAGTCTTGAGAGGGAGGAAGCAGTCCATTTCTTGGGACCTCCGGATTGGGTTTCTTTTGGAGGTTTCGAGCTTTGAGATTGGGCAAGGGGCCAGCCCTTGCCTATTGGAGGATTTTGGCAGAGTTTGAGGCAGTATTTTGGTGGATTCCCTTCAGTGTCAGCGCAAAGCCTTGGAGGATAGCGTAGATCCTCAAGGGGGTGATTTTCGGGGGTTGGCTATTTTAGAAACGCTGTCTGGGCTTTTCTGGGTTTGGTGAGTAGAGGTGGATTCCAGAGTTTCAGCTTTTTCCGAGTAGGGGAGCAGCCCCAAATACTCATTTTGGTTGTAGTAGTAGCAGTAGCACAACAGTTCTCCGGCAGTTTGGACGCAGATCAGAGCATTTCTTCGTCATTCTGAGAGCTTTTCTTCACTTGCCTGGTGCAAGTCTAGGTGCCATTACTCTGATCACCTATTGTACTCATTTTTATTCTCAGTATAATAAAATGGCTTAGCTTTCTCTCTATATTTTTGAGTATCTGCTACATGTTCTACATATGCTATTGTATGCTTGTACTACTGTTATTTCTCTCTTTGAGCATTCCAGATAGTATACCACTTGGTGTGTTTTTCCCATACTCTTAGACAGAGTCTGGAAAGGGCCAGGTAGCCTCCAGATCTCACCCTCTTTCCAGAGGTGACATATCTGGTAAACGCCCTCCCAGTCCATCTTTGGTTGGAGTTTGCTTGTGTTTGAGAGATATCCCTGAAAAGGGATATTAAAGTAAATGCTAAGTTAAAGCAACAACAAGAAGTATTTTGTCAACAAGCGTCTATTACTGGCTCTTATTGTGACTCAAGTAAAATACTGATCCAACAAATAGCTATCCAGAAACTTTAATGTGAGAAGATCGAGAAGAAAATCAATGAACACATTCAATGGTAAGCATTAGACTCAGGCAAGGAAGCTAATCTACCCCAGGTAGATAAGTTCCACAAGAAAATCTTATTCCAAGATTGGGAAGCACAGATAAAGCAGCAACAAAAGCATTTAAGCTGGCAAAGGAAATTATTGAATCTGTGTGTGAACAGCTTTTGAAAGAAAAACTTATCAAAGAGTGCACGTCTGAAGTGCTCTCAGAAGTCAAACAGCTGGAAACACAATGGAAACAAAAGGCATAAATGCAGGATGAAACAATTAAAAAAGTAAATAAGTTTGATCAAGAAAATTATTGGAATTTTCTGATCAAACCTTATCATCAATACCAGATTCTGCAGTTTTTAACAGATTCGACAAGAAGATCGCAGCCATCACTTTCAAATGCGATATTCAAAGGACAGGTCAGATCACATATTTCGTAGCTAGCTTAGCTCAAGCCCATGCTAGATATTTGTCAACTTCGGGAGGAAATCCAAAAGAAAGATCGGAACTCTTAAGTCATATTGTTACTTTATTTTCCTAGATTGTAGTTAAAGTTAGTCTTACGAGGATGGTTTTTTGAAACCTTCTCTATTTTATTGTAACAATCTATTTTAGAACATAGTTAGTTTAGTATTTAAACCCCTTTCATGCATTTAGAGAAGGGTCCAGAAATTTTTCAAAAACATTCGCAAAGAATGCACTATTGTAAGTTTGTGAATACTTTGATGAATGGATGGAACTCAATCTGTTATCTTTTGATAATTAAAGATGTTTAACTGATGTTGTACTACTGTACTCTTTAAATTGCTTGAAAGTGAAGTGGAGTAGATCATTTACTGTCAGTTTACATGAGTAGAACTTCGTACATATGGTACTTCTATTCATTTGTATTGAGTCTTGCTTTATAGATTGACATTCATCTTTTTATTGCATTATATATTTGAAACGTTATTATAGATGAATGTTACATGCACTTCTGTTATAATATTTGTCTGAGATTTCGTATTGAATATATAATCACACATTTGGATGCGATATATTTTTCACAATTCTTCTAATCAAACTATTTTGTTAGAGGAATCATCTTACATAATTTTCATCTCTTTCAACTGTTAAATGATCTGTATTACTAATAGTTGAAGGATATCTCTTTAGATTGCATAAAGGAAGAAACACCCCGGGTATATAATAGAATAGATAGTTTAGATAGATGCATGTGATAGATTAGAATCATTTTCCATTGCATGTTGTATAATCAAAACACACCCCAAAATCATCCTTATTGGGAAACTAGTCCCACTATCCCTAGTCAGAGCCACTACACCAAACATAAAAGGAGCTGCTTTAAGGTCTGGACCGGGTAGTTTTCCCCCATGTTTTGGCAGCGGAATACCAAGGCCTCAACATACTGTCGGTTTGCTGCCTCTAACCCTCTGCGCAACTGGCTCTACGCATTCCCTGCTGGAGCAAGCCAAATAATTCACGATCTCGCTGCTTCTGCACAAGAAATCAGAGTTTCTTGGGCAAGAAACTCTTTGAGGTCAGAAATCCCCAAAGGTGTCTTCAACTACTTTCTTCTTACGCTTTCTGCACCAACAATCACTGCTACCAAGAAATTGTGTCCCGCCAGCTTGCTGATCTACTGCGATGCTTCCACTGCCTTTGACAAATTGCAGCTGGAAAATCCTACCTCTCCGTTGGCTCACTCAGAGAGAGATTTCCTTGCAGATCTAGCCCTCCTGGCTTGGATTGCACAATCATTGGGGAGATCGATCTGCTGCTTACGCAACTCTTTGATCCCAGGTTCTTCTTCAACGCTGGATCTACTGGATCTGCTCTCTTGCTCCTCCAGCACTGCTAAACAAGCTCTGATACCATGTGAAAATTCTTGGATCTGGAATCCTACTGCAGCAACTGATGAGAAATCTTCTACTTGTTAATTACTTGAACAAGTTATTTGCTGTTTTCTACGGTAAATACTGAAACCCATACATTACATCCTTCAAAAAATTAAACTGCGCAAAATAAATGTGCAGAAACAAGATCTGAGCAATAATAAATCATAGACACATGACACCGTTATTTTTGGACCAATGTCCCCGGAAAAACCCAATGCGGGAAAACCGGTGCAATAGTTGAGGGTTTATTTATTATGCAGTAATTCTGAATACAATCTGGGATGCCTTGCTGGCTATCCTCATAGAGAATCTGACTGAAAAAGAGTTAGTGAGATTACCTCACACTCAGACACTGGAAGCCCAAACTGGCCAAACCTCGAACTGACAAGCCCTCCACTGCCTCTGTGCAGTCTCTACGTCACTCTGCGTGGGCACTGCGTCACTGATGCTGGGTGGCTCTTTTGCTGGCTGGATCTGACCCTCTGGCCTCTCCCGATCTCACACCCCGACTCTCTGGCACTGGATCTGATTGATCCTCAACTGAATCGGGGACTTCCTCAAGGCTACTGCGTTGCTCTGCTGGCTCTGCGTCGCTGCTATGCTACCCCTCTGCGTACTGTTCTCTGTCTTCTCTGCAGTGTATTCCCTAGCTCAGGAAAACCTTCAACCGACAATTATTTCTGCCCCTCTCTTTGCAAAAATCTTCTCGATCGATTTTCTCTCTCAGCACCGCTCATTAAAGAATTTTGATCTCTAGATTTTCTCTCTCGATGTATCTTCCAAATGATCCATCACGTTCTTCTTATAATCTTCTGGTTGAGACTTCAACGACCGAGATTAAATCTTTAATCAACGACTAAGATTAACTTGACTTGATCTCTGACTTTTCTAGAAGATTCACTCTTTGTTTTAATTAATATCCATTAATTATTTTAATTTCCTAAGTCTAGACTTAGGGTCCCATTAAAAATAATTAATTATTTCCATAAAACATAATCTGAGTGGAACTTTCCAAAATTTTTTCTGGGTTCTTTGGAATACATGTGCCTAAGCCTCCCTGCAAATTTTGAGACTTAGCGCACATTCGATGCTACCACAAATCAACATGGAATACATGTGCCTAAGTCTCCCTGCAAATTTTGAGACTTGGAGCACATCCAATGCTACCACAAATCAACATGGAGCTCTCCAATCCTCCTATAAATCTACACAAGGCAAAAGAGAAAAACAAGTTAGTTTCATGATTATTTCCAAAATAGTAATGTACATTATAGAACAAATGTATGGAACAAGAGAAAGCCTCTCTTGCGCAAGTAAGGAAAGACTAAGCCCTTCCACAAACTCCCAAAAACTAGATGAAAGCAACTAAAACACATAGCATTGATCAATAAAAGTTTTTGAATTTGAATTTGTGATCTTAGCAAGCTAAATTTAAGAAAACCCCTTCTTTGATTTCTTTTGATAAGATCTTTGGGAGAAAATTGGTATGGGTCTTTCTACTCTTGTCCTTGAGAGTGAGTTCGTCTATATGAAGAGTTACCCTATGCTTAAGCTCTTTCAACAAATCTTTAAATTTCTACACACTTTGAAAAGACGTTAGCACTCATAAAGGGATTAGATTGTACAATATAGGAGAAGGCTAGAGATTCAACCGAGTATCTTTTAGTGCTCCTCTTCCTAGAGTATTTCTCTAATCCAAAAACTATGCAAAGTAGCTTACATACATTAATCCAAAAAAAGGGCAAATGAGAGCTAATACAATCTAGAATCCATGTAGAAAATGAAGCATAGAAGTTGAAATAATATCACCTTGCAATCATAGAAGGAGAACCCAATACAAGATAGTACCCCAGTTTGATTTTTGGTAGCATCGGAAGTGCTCTAAGTCTCAAAATTTGTGGAGAGGCTTAGGCACTTGTATTCCAAAGAACCCATAAATTGTTTGTGAAGTTTCCACTCAGAATGTGTTTTATTAAAATAATTAATTATTTTAATGAGACCCCAAGTCTAAATTTAGGAAAATTAAATAATTAAAGGGTATTAATAAAACAAAGTATGAATCTTCTAGAGAACATGGATCAAGTCAAGTTATAATCTTAGTCGTTGATTAGAGATCTAATATCGGTCATTGATGTCTAAACGAGAAGACTATAAAGGAAGGCTTGAGGGTCATTTGGAAAGTACACCAGTGCAGATACTCAGTTTTCCAAGTAAATCGATTTTCTCAGTGGTTGAAGTTTGGCAAGAGAAAATCGATCCAGAGGGACAGTTGTAGGTGGGGGAGAGACAGAGAGGGTTCAACATCAATCCGGGGTGCAAGAGCAGGTGGTGTAGTGAAAGGAAGAGACAACGCAGATGCAAGAAGGGAACAATGCAGAGGGGTGGCGCAGTTCTGCGCAGTACCCACGTAGAGCCAACACAGTGGTGACGCAGTGGCCCAGGAGGGTCCCTCTAGGGTCATTTCTCATCAGGAAATTTTGTGAGAAATGTCTGCAGTGTTATCACAGAGAATTCTCTTCATTACTGCTGATTGTAAATTGTACAAGAACATTTTTTGCTGAAGAATAATAGAAACCCTCATCTACTGCACCTGTTTTCCCAAATTGGGTTTTTTCGGGGACAATTGTCCAAAACCTCTGTCATTCTTGTGCTATTATTTCCTTATAATTTTGCTGATTAATTGTATGGTGAAGACTGCAGTTGAATTTCTTTCAATATCTATTGAAGAGATTTCTGTAAATAACTTATTTATGAATAATAAGTAGGAGAAATAATATCGATATTGCAGTAGGATTTCAAGTTTGAAATTTTCACATGGTGTCAGAGCAAGGTTGGACAAGAAAGTAGGAGGGTCTACGCTAAAGGAAACTTAGTTGTGCTGCTCCAACAACAAATCGTACTCCCGAGGGCTTACGCATTCCTTCTGTGGAAGTTGTCGGGAAACGGAAAAGCACGAAGAAGATGGAAGATCACATTATTTCAGAGTTGGCCTCAAGGATGGAAGGGAATGTGCGTGTTTATCTAGCTCTGCATCATTAAATAATTGGTATATTGATAGTGGGGCTTCAGCCCATATGATTGGAGTAATAGATCATTTCTCCAGCTATCAAGAAGAACGGATGGACTTTTAAATTACTATGGGAAACAAGACAAAGTGTACCCCTGTAGGAAAAGGGATCGTAGCATTTCAAACAGAGGTAGGAGGCAATCTCCGAGCCACAAATGTGTTGTATGTGCCTGGATCGGGAATGAACTTACTTTAAGTGTCTCCATTGTAGGACAAGGGATATGATGTATACTTCATTGGAAGGAAAGTGTACGCCAAGCATCCAAGCTGGAAGAAGAAGGCTTTGACTGGAACTCGAAGCAACAGACTATACATGTTGCAACTCGAGTTTCCAATGACACTGGTAGGCAACAGTCTAAGTTGCGAACATATTTGAATGAGCTATGGCAGAGACGAATGGGGCATCTACATCATGGAGCTCTGAGAATGCTTAGAGAAACTATTACGGGAGTTCCAGTCCTAAGCACCAAGCATGATGATGTGTGCAGAGGGTCCGTACTAGGGAAGTACGCTAAAGCAACATATTCTAGAAGCAACAATAGGGAAAAGAGTGTATTGATACTAATACATTCAGATATCTGCGGACCAATGTCCACTAGATCTCTTGGTGGTGGCGAATACTTTGGCACCTTCATTGATGATCATTCTAGGAAGACTTGGATTTACTTCTTAAAGACCAAGGATGAGGTATTTGATTGGTTCAGAGAATTAAAAGCTCTGGTAGAAAACCTAACCAGGAAGAAAATCAAAGTATTGCGTTCAGATAATGGTGGGGAATATATTGATAAGGAATTAAAAGATTTCTGCGCAAGGGAGTGCAACAAAAGAGAATGGATAATTTTTTATAATCCGGAGCCGATTGGAGTTGCAGAATGGAATAATAGGACTAGTGTTGGGGAAACTAAGGCAAAGCTGTATGACTAGGATCTGCCTATATTTCTGTGGGTAGAAGCATGCAACACAACTGTATATATCCAGAATAGGACCACTCACAGAGCATTAGGCAAGAAAACGCCCGAGAGTGTCTTCACAGGGATGAAGCCGGAGGTAAGTCGCTTCGGGATTTTTGGGAGTGTCGCATATTGTCACGTTCTAGATGAGAAACAAAGCAAATTAGATCAAACTATTGAGAAAGAGTATCTCGTAGGATATAGCGAGACATCAAAGGCATACAAAATCTACATTCCGAGTAATAGGAAAATTGTAGTAAGGAGGGATGTGAAATTCATGGAGGACCGAGCCTTCAGAAAATCCTAAAAAATGCATACCGAAGAGCAATCTGAGGATGTACCTCTTGTCCAGCGGCAGCAGGGAGAAGATCCAGTAGATGGACAACCATAAGGGTCAAGCACTGTGACCAATACTTGTATTTCTTCAGGAGAAGAAAATCCAGGTAGCTCGCAACAGATGGGACAACAGGAAGAAAAATTGATTGAGCCACCCACCACTAGTGGAAAAATTAACAGAGAAGTACAACAGAGGCTTGGGGACGCAAAGAAGCATGTTAGGGCTCCTAGAACCGGGAAAAGGCAGCGTAGAGTCGTAGACAACCTGGCAGATACCAAGCATTGGTAGCACAGGTTGAAGAACTCTCTAGCTTTCAGGAGGCTGTACAACATCAAATTTGGGTGGATGCTGTGGTAGAGGATTATATCTCTATCATGACTAATGATGTTTGGGAAGTCGTACCTAGACCACAGGACAGATCAGTTGTAGGTTCTAGGTGGATCTACAAGATCAAATATGTTGCAGATGGCAGTGTAGAGAATTGCAAGGCTAGGTTCATGGCTAAGGGATATGCTTAGAAGGAAAGGATAGACTACGAAGAAACTTTCGCCCTTGTAGCCAGATATACCTCTATCATATCCATTATATCCCTTGCAACGCAGATGGGATGGGAGATTCACCAGATGGACATCAAGACTGCATTCTTGAACGGGGTGATAGAAGAAGAGGTTTACATTGAACAACTAGAAGGCTTCGAAACACATGAGAAGAAAATTCATGTATGTAGGTTGAGGAAAAGCCTTGTATGGACTTAAATAGGGACCTAGAGCATGGTATGGTCGAATTGATGGTTACTTGCAGCAGATTGGATTTGTCAAGAGTGACACTGATCTGAATCTCTACTATCTCACAGTAGAGAATGAGCCTTTAATTTTGGTTTTTTATGTAGATTTGTTTTTGACAGGATCATCTAGGCTCATCAAGGACTACAAGAAGAATATGGCAGAAGAATTCAACATGAAAGATTTGGGGTTGATGCACTATTTTTTAGGATTGGAAGTTTGGCAGTAGAAGGGAGAAATCTTCCTTGGGCAAGGGAGATATGCTACAAAAATTCTAAAGAGATTCAGAATGCAGGACTGTAGACCCATGGCTACTCCAATGATTATCAATTAGAAGAAAATTGATGTATCTGAAGATAAAGAAGTGGACCCCACCTTGTACAGGCAGCTCATAGGGTCTCTTATGTATCTAGTCAACGCCAGACCAAACATTTGCTATGCTGTTAATTCCCTCAGTCAGTGCATGGTAGAACCAAAGAGGGCGCATTGGGTCGCTACTAAGCACATCCTCTGATATGTGCGAGGAACATTTGGATATGGAGTAAAACCCACCCAAGGCGATGATATCAGATTGAGTGGATTCACAGATGCAGATTGGGCAGGAAGTTCAGTAGATCGGAAAAGTACCACAGGGTACTGTTTCAATATTGGATTAGGAATGATCCCTTGGTGCAGTAAGAAGCAGAAGTCCGTAGCACTGAGCTCAGCTAAAGCAGAATATATGGCATCTAGCACAACTTCGTGTGAGGTGATATGGCTTAGGAAACTGCTCGCGAATTTATTTAGAAGGAAGATGGAGGCGACCAACATTCTATGTGATAATCATAGTTGCATTAAGCTCTTTTAGAATCCTATTTTTCATGATCGGTCGAAGCACATCGACATTAGGTGTCATTTTATCAAAGATTGTGTTCAGTGTGAAAATTCCTGAAACTACTTAACATAAATTTCGATTGCAGAAATTTGGTTTACTTCTCCTACTTGTGTTTTTACATTTACAAGTTATTTTTAGAAATATTCAGAAAACATCGAAGTAAACACACTACAGATCTACACATACATACATATTAGGTACTAAAGAAATAAGCACACATGACAAAGGACACACAAGATTTTTCGGACAAATATCTCCGGAAAAACCCAATGCGGGAAAATCGGTGCAACAACTCTTAGAGGGTTTTATTATTATGCAGAATTCTGAATACATTCAAGGGCACTAGACATGGTTTGCCCAAACAGAGAAAATCTCGGTAGATGTACCTCTATCTCTCAGAGACAAAAAATATCGCTGATTCAGTTGAGGATGAAGAACCCCACAAGTGCCTACGCAGTCACTCCGTCACCCTTTAGTGTGGCTGCTTCACATCTTCTGGATCTGCTGAAAACGAGCCCTTTCTCGTCCATTGGAACCTCAACGTTGCCTTTCCTAGTGCTGCGTCAACTCTCTAGCCTTGCGTGAGCCTTTATACAGCTCTAGCTGGGCCTGCGTCACCCCTGCTGGGTCTCTGCGTTGCTCTGGTACGGATCTGCCTCTCTGCCAATGTATTCTCGTTCTCGGATCTGAAATCCCTATGCCGATCCGTCCCTCATTGCACTGTGAGCTCACTCGAAAATTCTTAGCAAACCGCGCCCCGAAATTTCGACTTAGCTCAAGTGCTGCCACTCTGTTTGTCTTCTCCAACTGACCCCAAGCCTTCCTTTAATACTTTTCTCGTTGAATAATCAATGACCGTGATCTAATGTCTAATCGACGACTAAGATTAGAAAAAACTTGATCCTCGTCACTTAGAACATTCTCACTCACATGTTTAAATGAATTCTCTTTAATTATTTAATTTCCCTAAGTTGGACTTAGGGTCTCCATTAAAATAATTAAATTTTGGAATAACTTAAGTTCCGACTGGAATTTCTCCAAACAATTTCTGGGTCTTGGAGATTTCACGTGTCCTAGCCCCTCCACAAAGTTTTGGCGCTAGAGCACATCTGATGCTACCAAAAATCTCAACATTCAGTGGGGGGTAGTACAATTACAGTACGTTCCCACAGAAGATCAGGTAGCAGAGAATTTCACCAAGGTCCTAGGGAGAACAAAGTTTGTTCACTTTAGGAAAAAGATGGGGATGGCTGAAAATCCGTTTCAATAGCAGAAATAGATGATGCAGTAATTGAGAAGGAGTTGTAGTTCGGATGCAGCAGTGGCAGTGGTAGTGTCATGGGCAACAATACAGCTACATCAACAACAAAGTGGTTGGTGGACAACTTGTCAGACATCAACAACACAAAGGATGCTTAAGATTCAGAACAATATGCAACAAACATGTTGTTAGAGCACTTTCTTCGCTAAAAGGGAGTGTTGATTTTTGGTAGCATCGAAAGTGCTCTAAGCTTCAAAATTTGTGGAGAGACTTATGCACATGTATTCCAAAGAACCCAGAAATTGTTTCTGAAAATTCCACTCGGAATGTGTTTTATTAAAATAATTAATTATTTTAATGAGACCCTAAGTCTAAACTTAGGAAAATTAAATAATTAAAGGGTATTAATAAAACAAAATATGAATCTTCTAGAGAACATGGGTCAAGTTAAGTTATAATCTTAGTCGTTGATTAGATATCTAATCTTGGCTGTTGATGTCTCAACGAGAAGACTATAAAGGAAGGCTCGAGGGTCATTTGGAAAGTACACAAGTACAAATACTCAGTTGCCCAAGTAAATCTATTTTCTTAGTGGTTGAAGTTCGGAAAGAGAAAATCAATCCAGAGGGAGAGTTACAAGTGGAGGAGAAACAAATAGGGTTCAACATCAATCCAGGGTGTAGGAGCAGGTGACGCAGTGAAAGGAAGAGACAATGCAGAGGCAGGAAGGGAACAACGCAAAGGAGTGACGTAGTCCTGCACAGTACCCACGCACAACCAGCGGAGTGGTGATGCAGGTGGCCCAGGAGGGTCCCTCTGGGGTCGTTTTTCATTGGGAAATTTTGTGAGGAATTTCTCCAGTGTTATCATAGAGAATTCTTTTCATTACTGCGGATTGTAAATTGTACATGAAGATTTTTTTTCTGAAGAATAACAGAAACTCTCACCTATTGCGCCAGTTTTCCCACATTAGGTTTTTCTGGGGACAATTGTCCAAAAACCACTGTCATTCTTGTGCTAGTATTTCCTTATAATTTTGCTCAGTAATTGTATCGTGAAGATTGCAGTTGAATTTATTTCAATATCTACTTAAGAGATTTCTGTAAATAACTTATTTTTGAATAATAAGTAGGAGAAATAATATCAGATATCGTTGTAGGATTTCAAGTTTGAAATTTTCACACCCCAAAATCTTTTATTATAGCATGAAAGAAGTGAATACAAATTGCAGCAGAGTCTCCCCAAACACAATAGCTCGTTTCAAGATGATACAATGAGAGCCCAAGGCTCAATATAAGAGAATGGGAGCAAATTCCAATGAAGAACCAAATGCCAAGTGGTGAGAGAGAGGAGATCACAAGGAAAATTTAAATTTGTTGAATGGTGCTCCAAATGCCAAGTGTAGAAGCCAAATTTCCTCATGCACATGTGCAAAAATCATTTTCCTTGCTGTAGATGCCAAATGGTACGTGAAATGGTCAACAAACACCATGAAATTCTCAACAAGAAGATGCCAAATACCTGTGGTGTGGAAAACATTGCAAATAAAACCCTAATCTGCTGTGATAAATCCTTCATCAAATGACAACTGTGTATTATCTCTTGCTAGCTTGCGTTGATTGCTAAATTGGAGTGCGTTAAGGTTGCCTTTAAGCTGTGCATATCTCTGATTGTATGGCTGAACTGACTAATGCGCATGAACTGCCTGAGGTGTTGCGTACATGTGTAAATATTTGCTGGGGTAAGTGGAGCCATGATTTTCTCAAATAAATCTTCAATCAAATATGTTGATCCCTTTTTGATGTTGCATTGAAACTGGGACAACGTGTACACCTTTTATGGCATGTGCTTATTTTCCTTCGTGCTATGCTTTGAGATAATGTGGAGAGTGAGGTGGGGTCTACACCCCACTCAAATCTTTTTTTAAAGCTTTAGACTTTATAATATTTGATTAAAAATGAACCAAAGTTTGAACCTTTATGTCTCATGCAACCAACGTTGGTCCCTTTTTGACTCCCTTGACTTGCATTTGGAACTTTGACTTGAGTTGTGGCTTTCTTGGTGGGCCCCACATGATTGCCACATCATCTTTGACCTTCCCTTGAATTTCCATGTCACTTGTTTGACTTTCTTTGACTTTGAATTTTTTATAAATTCTTCAAATTATTAAATTTTTTGAATTTTTTCCTCATTTTTTTCCAGTGACATTAGAAAAATTTGCTTTTGAGGAACTATTAGTCATTTTTTGACCCTCAAAGTGGGTTCTAGGATAATGTTTGGCCTTTGAGGATGAATTTTGAGTAGTCACACACCCCAGACATTTCTCAAGACCACTTATTTATATCATTACATAGAAAATAATTAAAAAATCCTGTTTTGCGGGAAATTTTTAATTATTAAAAATCATACTTAGACTTAGTCAAATTTTGCGAAATTTCATAGATGACCTAGCATGGTAATATACATTGACTATAGACAGTAATATGCATTAGGGGTTCAACCTTCGATCTGTCACCCTGAGTTTGGGGTAATGCAATGAGTGAAAAAACCTAGAAAATTATTCGCCGCTAAAAAGCAGGAAAATTAACCAAGTAAAACAAACACTCCAAGGTGTACTTGCGTGCTGATAGAGTCCCAACACCCTAGGTCTGTTACATGGCTTTATTCATCATGCTAGTGACATTTATACAATATCCCTGTAGGGGCGCGAAATCTGAGGACTGAAGAAGAAAATGATAAGAAGAAGAAGTAGAGTTTAAAAACTCTGGTAATCTGATGATATTTGATGGCACAAGTATCCTTTGGTACATCCTTGGGCATGGAGTCTTCATGTAATCATCAAGTGCCACTCCAGTGGTCAACATCGCCTACACCTACCTACAAGTCAGTAATAAAAACCTTTAACCCCACAAGGTGTGGTTGGTGGCAATGAACTTAGAGAAGGGGTTGTCACACTAATCCTGACTCACTCCATTTAAGTCATCTCTTAGGTTAGCTATGGGAGGTGGTCCCTAAAGAAAAAATAAGTTAAAGATGTGAGGTTCTAGGAGAGTGTTATAGTGAAAATGGATTACTTTTAAGGATTTATAAGCAAATATGATGTGAACAACTTGAAATAACAATGACAATCGTTAACATGAGAAAACCATAAAACCAGTGCCTTATAAAGAATTTTCTCAACAATTGAAAGATATATTTGCTCAAAGTAAAATGCAATGCTCCCAAAGAGAAAGCAAAGTAACCCTGAAATGTAAACAAAATATTGTTAGCACAAAATATTTCAAGATAGTAAGATACAAAAGATGCTTTTGAGATAATCAAATTATGAATCAAAACATGTGAAACATATCTTGCCAAAACTCAACAATTAGTAATTAACTTGGAAAATGTGAAAAGGAAAATGCTAAATGCTAAACCGAGATGTCAATATGGAATTAGATTTGTAGCATGAAATGAAAACACTTATTGAAGAATCACAATACTTGCTTTTGAAATGTTTCTTGAAAATAAACTTTGCATATGAAAACTCAAACCCTCGTGAGACAAGTAAATGTGATGGAATAGTGCTCTTGGTTAATTTTATTAGTTACCTCTACAATAATATTGCAATTGAACTCTTCAATCCTCAGATCTCACCCTCGCCTAAAGATATGGATCTCACAGTGAGGAGTCAATAGAGGAGTAGAGGGTCCCTAAAATGTCTATTCAACCAACTTGTGTTGGATGTAAACTTTAAGTGAGGCTTGGGGCGTTTCTATGCTAATATGCCTAAGTGGGATGCAAGTTGTGTTAATTTCCCAATTAAATACTACATGCAATGCTTCAAAAGAAAGTGAAATGAGATAGTTCTCATTGCAATAACGGATTAAACTTGAGAAACTAAAGTGGAAATAAGCTCATATGTGTTGCACCAATATAATGAAAGTAGGAAAGTTAAATGGAATAGATTTGCTTTAAGATACAATTGTTTGAAAGTGAGAGATAACGCTCCAATAGTTACCAAATCATGTAGCATAAATTGACCAAGTAGTGAAACATGTGTCTAAATAACCATGAAACAATTAAAACCTGCTAACAAGATAAAGCGTTCACACATAAAAGAGATTTGCTCAAGTTTGTAAATTTTGAAACTTATGCATGTTAGATTATTTTTAGACGCAAAATTTAGTAAAATGGAATGTGGAGTGAATGTCTGTTAATTTTAAGCATGCATGAGATGGAAATAAACATGAAAATCTAGAAAAATTAGAAACAAAGTCAATCCATTCACAAAGGTTCTTCCTCTTAAATGAGGAAGCGGGATGCCATGGGAAAAAATCCCAAACTCCCTCAAGCAAAAAAACATATTTTATTAATGGTTACAATGAGTAGAAAAGCCTCTAAGAAGGCTGCCCAAGAGATGAAGGAGAAACTTTACAAAGTGAAAGCTTAGCAAAGCTAGAGTCTCCTTCTAAATTATGGCAACAAAATGGTAAATGGAAAACTCTCCAAATCTGAAAATGCAAACCTCAAAAGTCCCACGGCCTAGCTAGTTTGCAGCTGTCCCTTAATGCTTACGACATCTTTGAAAAAATCAGTCTTCACATGTGTGGAAGGTCCTGCATGCAAAATAGTTAATTGTTTTCCAATACTTCTCTCAAGACTCACATTGTCCAGTGCTCAAATCTATGGGCTGCAAAACAAAACAAAGTATTGGTGTAAAAATAGAGCAAAAACAACAAAACTAAATTACAAGTTAATATACAAAGCGCTAACTCAAGAAATGGGAGTGAACCCCCATATTTGTTTAGCTTAGGAAATTGCTCTTGAATAACTTATATAACTTTGAAAGCTCTAAGATCAAAGAAGTACTTAAATTTGAATGAATAGTGTTGATTTTTGTAGCATCGGATGTGCTCTAGCCTCAAGATTTTGCAGAGAGGCTAAAACACATGCATTCTACAATACCCAGAAATTGTTTTGGGAAATACCACCCGGAGAGGATTTAATTAAAATAATTAATTATTTTTAATGAATTCCTAAGTCTAAACTTAGGAAAATGAAATAATTAAAAGGTATTAATTAGATCAGGTGTGAATCTTCTAGATGAAGACGAGGATCGAGTCCAAGTTAATCTTAGCCTTTGATTATGTTTTAATCTTGGCCGTTGATATGTCGACGAGAGATTATAAGAAGGAGCTCGATGGGCATTTGTAAAAAATATTGGATCTAGAAATCGAATTCTCAAGAAAGCAGCGCAAGAGTTGCCAGAGAGAGATCGAGGAGATTTTTTGCAGTGAGAGGCAGGGATAGTTTTTCGGATGAAGTTTTCCTGATCTGGTGAATACATTGCAAAGGAGGCATCGAGAGGTTCAAAGAGGCTGCACAATGCCACACTGGGCAGCGCAAAGCTACGTTGAGGAAGCGTAGAGCCTCTAAGGAGATTCACAATTTTGCTGAGGAGTAGACTAGATTAAGAGCCGAGAGCTGGGGTGTGAGACTGGAGGGCCAGAGATCTGAGTTTCCAGTTGGCCGATCGATCAGCTAGAGCGGTGACGCATTCCCTAGAGGCTGTGACGTAGAGACAATGCAGTGACTGCGCAAAGATAGCGTGGGGCTAGCCATTCAGAGGTTGTATTAGTGTCGGATCACCAGTGACAGTGTGAGATAATTTATCACTATCTCTTTGCCAGTTTATTCTCTGTATCAGATTTCCAGTTTGGGCATCCAAAGATTTGTATTCAGAAACTATTGCATAATAATTAAAACCCTCAGCTGCTGCACCTGTTTTCCCACATTGGGTTTTTTCAGGGACATTGTTCAAAAACAACGATGTTCATTGTGTGTGTTTATTTCTTTCCTGTTCAGTGTTTTGTTTCCACAATAATTTTTATGTTGTGAAGGTTTGTAGTATCCCCAACGGGAAATAAACAGTAATACACAGCAAAACAACAAGCAGCTATATAGAACAAAATGCCGGAACTAAAATATGGAACCAATACACATAAAATACCAGAACGCTAAGCCATTTTATTAATCTGAGAATACATATATATGGGTACAAGAGATAATCAGAATGAGTGCACCTATCCTTGCTCTAGGCAAGTGAAGACCCTCTCAGAATAAGAAATGGCTACAACAGAGACTGCGTCCTAGCTGCTGGAGAAAACTGCCGTAAAACGCTGCTGCTGCAATGTACTGGAACTAGGGGCTGATCCCCTCACCGGAATGAGCTGAAAATCGGAAGGCTATCTGTACTCAATCCTCCGGACAAACCCAGAAACCGTGAAGCAAGTGCTCCACCTCCGAAAATCCACCAAATAAACCCTCCTCAATAAAAACGCTGTCTCTCCCAGGAACAACGCAGAAGCTCAAGGAATACGCTGGAGAAGGGGCCTAAATCCTCTCTGCAAAATCTCCGGCTGAAACAACAATCTCCCAAGGCTGAGAAACGCTGAAACCACCACCAAATCTCCTCACAACAGCGCTGCCCAACACTGACTGCGTCCCCCCCAGCTGAAACTGCGTCCTCTCTCCTGGACTGCGCAGTCACTCAAGGGGCTAGCTCCTCTGCCAACGTCCACCCAAAATCCACTGCAAATCACCTATAGAAACTGAAGCAAATACCTTGCCCGAGCAGGCACTCGTAGTCCCCCGGGGCCAAGGGCGAGATCTCCGACCGGAGACACTCAGTTCGCACTAAACAGTGCTGCAGACCGACTAAACAACCGGCGTGCTGAAGTAGACAGAAGTCTAGCTCTCAATATCATCAACATATCAATAATCCCCCAAATGAGATAGCTCTCCCTCCTTTTATAACGCTGGCCCTCCTCAAAACCCTACGTGGTCCCTCTCTCTCCGACGTGCTCCTCATGGGCCTGCGCAGAAGCTTCTAGTGGTGTTGAGGAGGTAAATCCCCTCTGCGGATAGAGGCGATCCCTACTAGCCCAGCAGGGGTCTAGCAACAATCAAACAATGCTATGACGCAAGCTCCTAGTTACGAATGAAAAGACTAGGGATAGAAGCCTACCTGGATTCCAACGCTATGATCTGAAGAATAAGCGTCCCCGTTCCTCAGCCTCGGCAGATCACAATCCCTCCACTATCTCCGCGGATGAACACCTGCACATGGAAGAAACGAACAGATACAAGCATAAAATCCGGCATACGTAACTAAACATCAGTCAGAAAGGATGTTACTCGCATTAACATGATGGAAAACAGAGTGGAACCATAATCATAATCATCTATTAAATAATAAACGAAGAGAGATTACAACCAAGTTCTAACGTCGCGGTCTCCATAATCATCCCCGGCAAAATGTTGCTTGTCCTCAAGCAACTAAGGTGATGGATGCTGCAAAATCTCCTCGCTCTCCCAAGTGGCATCCTCATCCGGCAAAAACTGCTTGTCCTCCAACAATGCCTGAACAAGCCTCCTCTCTAGCCGATGCTCCCCACTAACACTGCAAAATGTGCCTGGGTCCCAGATGTGCCACTGAACTCTCTCTGGCCTCTGCATCACCCTGACATGAAGGGTCCTTTCAATGCCAGGATCCCAAACTGATCTCTCACTGACCAACAGTTCTCTCAGCTCACAATGCCACCAGGGCCAATCATTGCCCAAGTCCCACGGCTCAGGCTGCGCACTATCTCTAGCTATAACTGATGCTCTCAGGGGTGAAGACCACCAACTGGCATCAATGCTCCCAGGCTCATGCTGTACTACACCTGTAACTGCATAAACTGCCCCACCAACTGCATACAAACTCCTCACCTCTCTCCAGTCCAAGTCCTGACTCAATCCCATGTTGATCCTACTCCCCTGAAATCGGGATGGGGTGCTGAAGAAATGATGACCCGTGTCCCCCTGCCAGCGGGAATCTATAACATGTGCTATGTCCATGGGCTCCTGCTCCACTGTGCTCCCTCCGAAGAATACCATAACATCAAGAGGGTACCAACTCATGATCTCCCGCCAGTCCATCATGGAAGAAGAATCTAATGTAGCGATAACAACTGCATATGGAACATGCCGGGAGTGCTGTCGCCAACTCGTAATCAACTCCCACTGCTCTGCCCTGTCTGCCAGTGAAAGCTGCCTGTAGAAGGAAGCCCCTCTCTCTATAATGGGCCAAAGTGGGCAAGATATGCTGCAAGCTCCATCGATGTACTCCTGGGGAGTGCTACACACTAAAAATACTGCAGCTCTGCTGGCTGTGTGTGCACCTATCTGCGTCTCATCCCTGTGTTGACCCACAGATGGATGCTCCACCATATCCAACAACTCCTCCCACTCCTGATCAGGAATGTCATGCTCCCGCTGTCTACTGGTCCCCTGCAGAACAATCCCATCGACCTCCAAAACCTCTAGAGAATACGGACCTGCAGCTGTTGTCACCGTACTCGATGTCAGTGCATATGACTGTCCCACCTCGATGTCTGACCCCAATGTTAGCCGCATATCCCTCATCGACTCAATGTGGGCACCCATCCTCTCGATAAAGTGTCGATACAGTGTCTGGAGCCCAAACACATATTGGGATGCTACCTCTGCTGTACCCAGTATCCTCTGCCCATGCATGTTCTCGACATGCCGTGAGGGAAAAGTGATGCATGTCTCCCTCATGACCTGCTCCCCAAGCGTAGGCTCAGTGATGACTGATGCACCACCTCTGCAAAGGATCATCTTGTCCCCCAACCTGTGGCTGTCAACTAGCACACCAACCCAGTGCCACTGCTGAGAAGTCTCTCGCCTAGTGTACTGAGTGTCATCCAAATATCTAAGATGAACCCCGCGTACCCTGCTGCTCACGCCCAAGGTGCCAAAGGTCAAAAACATAATCAGCTGTACCTATGAGTGATGTCGAAGCGAGACAGGTGTGTGAGTCCCCACAGATACTGCCAAGTATCGCTCCTCTGTCTCTCCATCGATCCTGGGTGAACTACTACCAAAGGTAAGCCCGATGTCCCTGTCCATGAGTCTCTCTGGAAGCAATGCTCTAAGACCCTGCTGTGCAGCACCGTATGCCCTCGCATACCACTGATCATCCATATACTCCTCAACATGCCACTGCACACTGAGGCATACCTCGGTATGCTGCTGGATACCATGTGCTACTGCTGTAGCACCCTGTACCGTCTCGTGCCCTGACTGTGTCCAGGCATCGGTCCCTCTCCGCATGCTCTCAATGTGATGTAGGATACTCCTACTCCACAATGCAGTCCCACACACTATGGTACACCACCATGCTACTCCATGTCCACCGACAATCCACCGCTCAATGCTAGAGGCTCCCACACATCCCTGGATGTGATGACCTAGAGTTGTGCCCCTACATGTCGGACTACCACCAATCGGTAACATCGTCTCCACCGTCGTATCACTATACCTGCCGACGAAAGGATCATCACTCCAAATCCTCCTCAAGGGGTCCGAGAAGTGAATCTCCCTGTGTCAGTAGTGTTACCACCACTGCTCGGCTCCGCTGCGTCCTCTATGCCCCACACAAAGGTGAAGAATCCTTGGCCCCATACAAAGTGCCATCTGGTGGCCTGCCAATGCCACCTCCTCCGGCAAGCTCCTGCCAAGGTGTGCTGACCACCCCGTGATCCCGTGTATGAATGTCATGCCAAGACAACCTAGGGAGTCTGCCCATAAACTGGTTGGCCACTGGAGCTGACCGAAACTGCACATGCTCTACTACTAGGCCAATTGTACTCTCCAAGACATAGTCAGCCGACCTGCCTGGGAAACGATAGGTGATCCCACCTGGATCCCAATGCCAATCTGGGGTTCCTGTATTCCCCATGCATAGAAAATCCTGCTGAGCTACACTCGGATCCATCACTATCTCCATAGCCCGCTCCATCGAGTACCAACTCAAAATCTCTCGCCATCCAACCTCAACATGTGGATGCTGTACCCTGTGCAACTCTGATCGTCTCATACCGCTATCCAATTCAACATATGAGATCTGACTAGGTGGCTCTGCCTCTCTCTCTCCAACGGGAAGAGATGACCCAACAACACTGCTAGTCCCATCCATGCATGCCTGAAGGGGAATGATCTGACGCTCCAATGTGCCCTCTGATTGTACCATCAGGGAATCCAGTCGTTCCCCAATGCGGACCAACTTGGCCGCCGACTTGGCACAAGTCACTCTCATACCCTCCAGCTCCTGGTCCTACAACAAAATGGCCTCCCGTACTGACGTGGCCTTCCCTCTCAAAACTCGAAGGTCCGTCCGAAGCCGATGATACCGCTGTATGCGACCATCATCCAATACCTCTGTACCTGCTAGTGCCTCATCGAAGGTGGATATATCTCCTAATGCCTCACCCATATGTCGTGTGCTGCTACCACCTGAAGACTCGGACACGACTCCGGTCATCACCTCAATGGATGGCTCTACTGAGGTAGGCTCTACCTTCTCCACTACCACATCAACCGACATGGCCAAGGAGGTCTCCAATGAGGGTGAATCATGTGTCACACTAGGTGTAACCTCAGACTCCCTGCAATCCTGTGTGCCCTCATCCTCCAAGTGCAATGTACAATCCAACAATGGCTCATGAGAATGATGGTTCGATTCCTCCTTGAGTGTTTCCATGTTGCACAGCGCAGTGCAACCAGGCTGCTCTATAGTAGCAATGAGATTTGACCCTTGATCTACAAGAGTCCCATCCTCAAAAGTGTTGGCTGCCCCAACTGTCGATGCATGTGGCTGCTCATCCATGAGTGGGACAGCGTTTTCACAAGCCTCCTCAAGAGGTGATGTGATCTCTTCTTCTCGATTAGAATTGGAAGTGCATGGTACTTCCTCTTCTTTTTCTTCAACCTTCTTGACCTTCTCAACAGTAGATGCATCTTTTCTGGATCTGAAAAAGAATAAACTATCCTTTTTCACCGTTCCGGTCCTCTTGGGCTTAGACTCACAGGGACTAGTGGATCCCTCATGCATGGGAAGAGGTGATCTCCCAGTAGTACGCTGCAAATCTGAACTCTGTATGCTAGAAACTACATCCTCTCTAAGCCGACAATAATCTTTGAAGGGCAAAATTGCTTTTAAGTCTTCCCCCATGGACTTCCATTCTCTGAAATAATCTTCAAGAGGTATACGACCATGTTGCCTCGGTACTTCAGGCAAGAATGTAGGCATTGTGATCCTCATATTTTCCATAGATAGCCAGCTCCACAGGCTGAGCCAGAACTATGCTCTGATACCACTGTAATATCCCCAACGGGAAATAGACAGTAATACACAGAAATACAAACATGCAACTATATAGGAAAAATGCCGGAACTAGAATATGGAGCAAGTACACATAAAATACCAGAACGCTAAGCCATTTTATTAATCTAAGAATACATATATGGGTACAAGAGATAATCAGAATAAGTGCACCTATCCTTGCACAAGGCAAGTGAAGAACCCTCTCAGAATAGGAAATGGCTACAATAGAGACTGCGTCCTAGCTGCTGGAGAAATCTGCCGTAGAAAGCTGCTGCTGCAATGTACTGGAACTAGGGGCTGATCCCCTCACCGGAATGAGCTGAAAATCGGAAGGCTATCTGTACTCAACCCTCCGGACAAAACCCAGAAACCGTGAAGCAAGTGCTCCACCTCCGAAAATCCACCAATAAAGCCCTCCTCAATGAAAACGCTGTCTCTCCCAGGAACAGCGCAGAAGCTCAAGAAATACGCTGAAAAGGGGCCTGAATCCTCCTGCAAAACCTCCGGCTGAAATAACAATCTCCCCACTACTGAAATACGCTGAAACCACCACCAAATCTCCTCACAACAGCGCTGCACAACACTGACTGCGTCCTCCCTGCTGAAACTGCGTCCTCTCTCCTGGACTGCGCAGTCACTCCAAGGGGCCAGCTCCTCTGCAAACGTCCACCCAAAATCCACTGCAAATCACCTACAGAAACTGAAGGAAATACCTTGCTCGAGCAGGCACTCGAAGTCCCCCGGGGCCAAGGGCGAGATCTCTGACCGGAGACACTCAGTTCGCACTAAACAGTGCTGCAGACCGACTAAACAACCGGCGTGCTGAAGTAGACAGAAGTCTAGCTCTCAATATCATCAACATATCAATAATCCCCCAAATGAGATAGCTCTCCCTCCTTTTATAACGCTGGCCCTCCTCAAAACCCTACGTGGTCCCTCTCTCTCCCACGTGCTCCTCATGGGCCTGCGCAGAAGCTTCTAGTGGTTACGTGAGCCTCCTCTCATACGCGGTGTGGACCCCCAAGGCTCCCCTTTAAGTTATAACGTTGCTCCTACTAGGGAAGCACTTTATTTTATTTAAGTGAGTTGACCCCTCTTTTCTCACTTTTATTTATTAGTTAACCATAGTCGGCAAACTATACAAAAATCAAATATTCCAATTAGCTGTTGCTAATTAGGAATATTACAAGGTTGCAGTAGAATTTATTTCGATGTTTACTTTGTAACACCGTAAATAACTTGATTCAGAATTAACAAGTAGAAGAAACAATATCAGATTGTTGCAGTAGGGATTCCGATTGAGGAATTTTCACAAATAGATGATCAAGTGGCTAATGAATAAGAAAGCTTCCTTCTTGCTCTTCTTTGGATGAAATATTTCGGGCGAAAATCGATGAGCCTTGAATCACTTTGAATCCAAGAGTGAGTTGATCTATGTGAGACTTTTCCCATGCCTAGATGGAATCTTGCACCTAAATTCAAATAGATTTTCCCTACACACTTGAAAAAGTAATAGTTTGCAAAAATACTAGAACAACATAATGAATAAGATAAACCAAACATTCCTCCAAAAATGAATTGGCAATCTCATTCCTAGAATACTACTCTAAATCAAGGATATGTGCAAGATAGCTTGCACATATCAATCCAAAATAGATGACAAATATAAACTAATATCAATCAAATATGCAAAATAAGTTAAACATAATAAAAATATCATGGAAGGACATCACCTCAAAACGCCAAGAGAACACCACCAAAATAGCCCAAAATTCTTTGATTATATTAGCAAGTTGCAAGTACAAAATGACAAAGTTTCCTCAAGCCCAATAGCTCATAACGTGATACAATAGTGAGAGCCCATGGCTCTATTATATAGAGAGTTGAGAGCAAATCCTAAGGAAGAATACATGTGAGAACTGAACTTGGAGAAAATCCCAAGGAAAGGTAAGTCAAGTTCGATGTGGAGAAGATAGAGACACCAAAACAAAATTGAATTCCATATGTGCACCTCAAGGGAAATCGAATTACATACATGGCATAGTACACCCATCCATGAGTGAATCAAAGCACCATGATAACTCCAGTCAACCAATGCAAACTCAAACTAAGTGATGCCACATCTGTAGATGATCCCAAGGTATCTCTACGTAGGTCCACATGAACTGCGTGATTCCTCCAAGTGAAACTCGTAATTTGCCCAAGGGAAACTCGTAATCCTCCAGAGTGAAGTGCTACGTGTTCAAGCACTCGAGGTAATTGTGAGAAGAGGCCCAACATAATCTTCAGTCCAAATATTCAATAGAATATTCCTTCAGTGCATGAGCTCCTCTAATTAATTCGATTTTTCCACATGTGCAACTATTGCTTTATCTTTGGGAAATTCGATTTTATGAAATAATGGTGTATTTATGATGCAGTGTGCTCAGTCATCCTCCACATGTATGTTGACTCAACTCTTTGACTTAGGATAATTTCCAAGTCATTTCCACGTCATTCTGTCACATGAAATAATTTACTTCTCTCTATTTTATTTAATTCTAACCTAATTAATTGCCACAATTTCCACTAAACTTAGGAAATGTGGGTTTTGAGAGTCTAGAACACATTATTAACCCCTCAAAGTGTGTCATAGTAGAAAGTTAAGGGTGAGAGGTGTAATTTTTATTACTCATACCCCATACAGCTTCTCTAGACAACACTTATTACAATTCAATTACAATTTTTATTGCAATTTTTGATCTGCGGGAAATAAAAAAATTTAAAAAATGACTACCTAAACCTTACCAAATTCCACTATTTTTTTTTGTGTAATCTAATATGGTAATATACATCGACTCTAGACACTAGGATTCACCCAAGGCCTCACCATCAATCCGTACTTCAGATTTGGGGTAAATTTGGAGGAAAAAACTCAATTAATTATTAAGTCCTGGTAAGGAGATGATAATTAACTGAGTGAAAAAAACCTTCCAGAGTAATACTCACTTGTTGGCAAGGTCCCAAGCTACTTAGGCCTGTTACGCACTCAATACTGACTCAAAACTCATCATTACTAGCATCACTTATTACAATTCCCCGTAGGGTGTGGAATCTGGGTACAAGAGAAAATGATGAGAAGTAGAAGTAGAGTTTAAAAACTCCGTTGATCTGATGATATATGATGGTACAAGTGTCCTTTGGTTCATCCTTGGGCATGGAGTTGTCATATAATCATCAGGTGCCACTCCTGTGGTTAACAGGTTCTAAGCCTACAAAGCATATTTTTGGTGCTCCTTCCTCCAAACCCTGAACCCTATGGCTTGGAGTACCTCCCAAGCTACCAAGTCAAATCAACAAACAAAACCAACCCTTAGTGAAACAAAGGGGGGTGATTCCTTAAATAAGAGACAAAGATATCAACCCATTAGGTGTTGGGGTTGTAAAGGAGAGTACATGTATATGGACTGCCCTCACAGAGAAGGAAAGATGAGGATTGTGCACTGTTGTCACCCGGATTGTACAGGCACCACGACAATGCTCAGGATGAGGGTTGTCACTCTGATCCTCGCCACTTTGTTCTAGCTGTCTCCCAACAGTGTTAATTTTAGATTGTTCTATGTTGCATCAATTACTTTAGCCCAATTCTAAATTCCACTTAGCAATATTTCCAATTACAATTAGTCTTTCCATTCATCAACAATAATTGAAGATAGAACAATAAAAATAACGACAAAGGAGACAATCAACACATCAACAAGAGACACCAGATTTGGTCAAAAGACCAGGGAAAAACCCACTACGGGGAAAACCCTTTGAAAATCTTCTTCTATTATATTGTCATAAAATGTTCAACAAAGAGTACAATGAGTCCAATACAGTATGTACAATAATATAACCCAACAACTTCATGAACCTGTGCACAAAGGTCAAATATATCAAAGACAACTTGATTAAGCTCTTAGGCAACTTCAGGAACCCTCAGATGATAGTCAACAACAATCAAACCTAGAGCCGCTACCATAAGACTGCATGCTTGCGGCTTTAGGATCTAAGCCGCTACCTTGTCTATAGCTAGCCCAGATCCGCCAGTGTTAAGCTCGCGACTCACCCAGAAACCCTAATTTCAGAGTGACCTTCGGACTTGTGATTTCAGACCTCTGTACGATCTCTTTCTTCGTCGTTGTATCGAACCCAATCAGATAGAAGAGAAGAAGATGCTTGATGTTGTGATGTCCAAATGAGCTTCTAGGTCAGTTGTATTTATATGCTTCAAAGGGGTGCCAATGATGTTGAGGCCGAGCTGTCCATATGAGTGAAGCCGACCTAATCCAATATCCATGAGTGGGTGCAAAATAAAAAATCAACTTCTGCTTATTCGAATGAGGTGATCTTTAGGTCGATTTTGGTTCTCTCGGAAAGAGGAACTCAATGCCATCATCATCTCCATCAAGTGAGTAGTCCAAAGTGGAATTTTACCACAGTTGCATAATTTTAATGCTCTCTCTCAACTAGGGAGAATTCCACCTGTAAAACATATCCATTGATCAATGTGTCATCCCATCATCATGTGTACCAATATGCTTAACTCTATCTGCTGAAACATTCTCGAATATAAAGAAGAAGAATCATGGGGAGAAAAAGCTACAACCCTCCAACCAACGGGCTACAACCTGGAACATATGTCAGCGGGATCCTACTTGGAAATATCATTAGGCTATTGCCTGGAAATGTCATCGGGTAACTACTCGGAAATGTCATTAGGCTTCTACCTGGAAATGTCACATGGGGGACTTACAACTCAACCCATATCGGGCAATAGGTGTTGTAGGGGAGCTACTACTCAACCCATCCTATCGCCCGCTGATCTTTCCAACAATAAACCCATAAGAGTCATGTGGTAGAACACCTGCATCATAATCTAGCTTAGACAAGATACCCGACTTACCAAGAGGTAAGAATCACACGCCTCCAAGCCTCCTCAACTGTTGGCTAAACGGAGAGGGATAATCCCAGCAAGCCCAATCTTGTGGGTATGATGCCAACTTGGGTATACTCTTCAAAGACCATGATAGGGGGAGTTACTACTCTATTCCAACCCCAGGAGCCCTCTATCTCAATTCCGCACCCTGGGTGCTTAAACAGGGGGGAAGAGTATGGCTCAGTGTTCTCGATCAGTGGTGCCCCTTATCAGGAGGGGTCACATCCATCAATCTAAGCTGCTCTCTGAAGACCAAGAACTTCCCTTTCTGCAAAGCCTTGGTGAGAATATTTGTAATCTGCTCATCCGTTGATATGTGATGTGTTGAGTTTTTTTGAGTGTTGGGGTAGCATCGGATGTGCTCTAGCTCCCAAAATTTGTGGAGGGACTAGAGTACATGAGATCTCCAAGATCCAGAAAGGGATTTGGGAAATTCCATCTAGTTTGAGAGATAATTAATTAATTAATAATTTTAATTAAAGACACTAAGTCTAACTTAGGAAAATTAAATTATTAAAGGTAATTAATTAAAACATGTGATGGAATTGTCTTAAGTCACATGGATCAAGCTTTCTTTTAATCCGAGCCATCGATTCAAGATCTGATCATGGCCGTTGGTTTCCCAACGAGAAAGAATAAAGGAAAGGCTTGGGGTCATTTGGAGAACACACACATGGAGGCAGAGCACTGAGACTAAGCTGGAATTCTAGGGCGTGGTTTGCTAAGAATTTCCAGAAGTGTTTCAGCTGCATAGAGGGGTAGTTTTGGCAAAGGGGATGGTTTGATCCCAGTGCCAAGAATCAGCAAGAGGCAGAGAGCAGCATCCAGAGGCAACGCAGACAAGCAAAGGCAGTAGCAACAGTTATGCAGCAGCTGCGCAGCGCAGAGGCCAGTTTCAGCTACGCAGGTGTTACGCAATCCCTTCTGGGGCAGTGCTGGGCAACAGGGGACCCTCCAGGGTTACACAGAGACCCTTATAGGGCAACGTAGGGTCTGCATCACCCATTCTGGGGTTACGCAACCCTCTCCAGGCCAGCGTAGAGGCTGACTAGGCTGACGCAGGGGCTTCAGGGGCAGCGCTGGGGTTTCGCGGGCCAGAATTTGGCTGAGTCTTGTAAATCCCGTTCGAGGGTGTGGATCAGTCAGGGTTTTGGCTTCAGAACAACAGGTTAGCTACAGATCTATCTTTTTCTCTGTCGGGTTAACCAGTGTGGTGCCCAGATTTGCTGTATTTAGAAAACTGCTTAATAATATAAACCCTCCAGTAGCTAGAAGACCGGTTTTCCCGCATTGGGCTTTTCTGGGGACAGTTGTCTAGAAAATCTTGTGTGTCACTTTGTCTATTGTGCATGTACTTCTCTGTTTTAGATCTGAATTGGTGAAAGTCTGTTATGTGTTTACTTCGATGTTAATCTGAAGATTTCAGCATTAATAACTTGATTAAGTAGGAGAAGTATAACCAGATCTAATGGTAGATTTCTGGATAAAGTAACTTTCAAAAATTTTCACATGGTATTGGAGCGATTGCAGATCTAGCAGGGTCACCAGCAGAAGACTGAAGAATCTTGCTGCAGAAAGCAGCTGAGAGAGCAGCAGCAGCAGTAGAAAGTCAGATCTGAAGGGACAAGGTAGTTTCGGAGGGAGCAGAGCCACGCAGAGGTCAGGGTGACGCAGTCCTACGCCGTCTCCACGCAGGCCCACGTATTTACTGTGCAGAGGCAGTGCTGGGATTGTCTGCTCACGCAAAGGCTAGCTAGGGTGACGCAGATCTGAAGCTCTCTAATTCAGAAGTGCCTTCCCCATTGGATTATAACATTTTTTTGGGTCGTAGTTACACTTATGCCATATCAGTTGTAGTATTTGCAGTTTTCTGTAAGATGTGCTTTCCCCATAATGGAAATATTGTCACCATCAATGAATTGACATACTATGATCCTAAGGAAAAAACTTCACCCCAGTCCAATATCTCATCGATGACTGGAAATACGACTGTCTCGTCCCTCACCAATGTCTCGCCTAGAGTCTACAAATATGTCACTTTTCTTGGTGCCTACTATGGTCCACCATCTACGGCTTTTGAGCCTAGCTCGTGTAGTGTTTGCATGCTGCAAGCGTCACTGGATTCTCATAAGAGGTTTGATACGCCCATCCAACAGTCAACACCTTCGCAACCTGCTCTTCCCAACTCAACCCAGCATACAGGTATAATTCCTCAAGGATCACTTCCTTATTCTAGTGTATCTCCTAGTCCATTCCAACCAGGAACTGTTCCTCCATGCGTTAACCATCCAGGATCAGTTCCTCCAAGCCATTATCCTTCGGGTCAGATACCTTTCTTATTCCCCCCACCTGGAATTTTTTTTTTCCCTGTCATGGCTACGTTGAGTTTACCCAACATTACCTTGGGGATCTCAGTCTTGTACATTGATCCCCCCGCAAGCACTCCCCATGAAAAACTTAAACCTTACATATATTTGACCCCGCTATAACCTCTTCTTCCTTCCCCTTCCTTTGCTTCAGTTTCACAGAAACCTCAGTGGGAATCTACACTTGTTGTGAAAGCATCTGTTGAGGGGGGAAAAGACCAGAAAAAGGGAACCAAATATAAGGCACCCCAAACAACTCCAGTTCATCCTAAGCCTCCAAAGCCGACACTTCCATGCGCTTTGTCTGATGTTGTTGGGCATGCCACCAATAATTGTCTTGAACTCCCTCATCTCAAAGATGTGGTCGCTGATACCTTTCTTGAGTCTAACATACCAAAGGTCCATGTCACCTTACTTGAGTCAGCGAAGAAAAAAAAATCATTACACACGAATATCCCTTGTGCTTTGTGTGATAATTTTGGCCACTATTCTCACCACTATCCTCGTCTTGAAGATTTTTCGTGATACCTGTCAAGATCTTTGTGAAATATAGGTTTCTTTGTGAAATATAGGTTGCTTGTAGTGAATCCACCTCTTCTCTACTTGCGAATTTTGGTCCTATCATTGTGCTAGAAGAGAAGGTCGCTCAACCACCATTGTGATACCTCCTCCCGATCTTGAGATGACGAATATCATAGCTAATATTCTCTTCCTATTGTCATCCATGGGATCGTTGTATGGGGACTTTCTTGGAGTTCCATATTTTGATTTGGTCGAACCTTTTTCGTCGGATACCCCGGTCTCAACATCGGTAGATATTCTATCTACTAGTCATTCGTCCCTTCCTGTTGTCGATGTGCATGTGAAACTTGTCTCTCATGATGACACTTCAGGTATTTCCTCCACATCATGTGGGCCCTCCTCCTCTTGGCTGCCCATCTTTCATTTAGATGAAGACATCATGGAAGCCATGACCACCTCTGATTATTCTTGGGACAATATGCACCATCGTGCGTATTTCCTTCCGCAGTAAACCCATGATCAATATGTTGTGGAATCCAAAGACTTCATCAATGTTTAAGTTGATTGGTTTAATAACCCCTTACTTCAAAGCCATGAATTCGAACCACATACACCTTTGGCCATTACATTGACACTCAATGTTTGGGTAAGCGGGAATCCATATTTGAGAGTCCAGGAGAAGCAATTCCCCCCAACTCTCTTAGTGCATATGGTAGTGTAGAATATAGTACCATTATTCTTCCCCATTTAGAAGAATCTATAGAGTATCACATCACTTCAGATAACCATTGGGATGATCCACTTAATTCAATAACCCAATCCCTTAGACATTCTTGTTGGTCAACCACAGTGTTTTCTAGGTGAGCACCAGTTCATTATATCCAAAGCCACTCTTTGGCATAGTGACACCATGTATGTGAACCCAAAAATTCAGTCCATTTGATTCATTTATGCAGTACCAAATGAGATTGATAATCCACCATTTCCTTTCTCTAATTGTATCTATTTTCTCTTCCCACAAGAAGACAACCATAACATAAAAAAGTCCACTATTCTAAATACATTTGGCATTTCCATAGCATGCTGGGGGGCACCTATGCCCCAATACATACTCATCATCCTTTTGAGGATTTAGTACCTGTGAGACCGCATTCTTTAATCACTTATTCAAGCATTTCTAACACAATGGCATTCCATAAAATCCTCTATATACGGACATCATTCCAACCTTTGGAATACTTGATAAGTTCCCATCCACCGCATATAATGGGGAGCACTATCTCTTGCTTGGGGGCATGATGGAAACGATGGACACCTTCTCACTTCATTTACCCAAGTCTCGTCCTAGACCCCAACGATCTAGGTATGGTCGATTATTCTTTCATTTCTCAGATATTTTGTCCTATTGGTCTCTCAGGTGAGCCATATACCCATCACTTATTATAGATGATTGATACCATACATTCAAACATTATACTCTATTTGATGTCCCAATTACAACCCGGTCCCCATGTTTGACCCGATGGGCGGGGATGATTCTAGACCCCCTCTAGTAGTTCATTCATGTATTCATTTCTTTCCTTAATTCTTCACCGGGAACCATCCCTAAAAGAAGCATTAAGGCCATTTTTAGATAAGTAAGGCCACCTACCTGAAAGTTACAAATGCATATTATGACGTTCAGTTTGTCCACTACGATATCCACAATATTTAGGGCCTTCTCCTCCTCTCCAAATTCCCCAACAACTCACTATGCAATTTAATTGGATTTGGGGGCAAGAAGCCCTTTTATAGGAAAAACCCTAGTTTTTTTCGTTGCCCATTGCAACAAAACTGTATCTCGGTTTGATGAACCGTCAACACCATTGGAAATCTCTCATCGAGTTTTATAACGAGTCTTCCTTTATTTTTGGTAATTTGACACTTCACCTGGAAGCCATTTTTTCCACGAAGTTTTACTTCGTCGCCGACTCAAACCAAATTTATTCATGTGAGCCGCATGTACTTTGGTACCACTTTTCCTTGTAACTTTTCAACTCGTGTCGATTTTTGTCATGAGTAACCCTTATTTACACAAGTTTTTTCTGGTCCCCTTGGGCCTATCCCATGTGGCAGCATCATCGAGTCACCCTTGTTTAGAGCATTCGAGATGAGTCACCCTTGCATTCATGGAGTTTGTTCTGAGTCCCATTGTGTCTTGTTACATTATTCCATCCATTTTTGTGTCGCATTCATCCTTATTTCTCATTTTGGCCTCCAACTATACTGTTCCGTCTCTTCAAATCCTTTGTCTAAGTAATTGACCATCCCCTCTGGAATCAAGTCAGTTGCTGCCAGGTCAACCATGCATATTATGTTCTAACAAGGGAATTCGTCATTTTGCCTTCCTCTTATATCCTTCCATCATCATCCTTGGTGTCAGTCCATCAGTCACTCTACTATGATCCCTCATGTCTTGGTTGAGGATTTATCATTGCCTCAACTTTGGTGGGCCCACTTATGTCGACTTCAGAACATTTATTCCAGGAGTGTGGTCTATAGGGTAGTGTACCTTGGTTCCATCTTTCATCATTATTCGACCCCTTAGATCAGCAAAGGGAATCATAATTTCCATTTGACGTGTTTGTTTCTCACATGATCGACTATAGCTCATTATCACACGATTGAGAATTGTACACTTGATGGTCTGGTGATCCAACAGATCGTACCAGTGATTCTCGGGTGTGTGTGAGATGTTCCAAAACTCATGAGGGGATGTCCCTCCAGGTATCTCCTCACATGCCCAAATGTCTTCAGATTATGATTCAGCCTTAGATGCAGCTCCGAAAATTTTATGGGTTCAGTTTTAGCCACTTGTAGTGCCACACATCATGCATGTTTCCTTCAAATTGATCCATTCAGATATTTAGAGCCCTTTCTTGTTCTGGAGGGATTCTTCGGTTGCGATTTCCGCTCCCTATGTAAATTCGGGGGGAATTATGTCTCATGTACTCAGATGTTGTTGTATTCAATCCTTGCCTATGTTTCCCAGGTGCATTATGTATATGGGATTCATTGTATTATGTCCAAGCCCATTGATGGAAGCGTATCACGTATCATGTATCAGGTACTTTGTAGCTCAGTCTCACATTGTTGGGCTCACCATTATTATTTGTACTCAGTTATCTCGGCGGGTATGGGTATTCCTCCCCCATCTCATTTGAGATCATGTACTCCAAAATAAGAGGAGACTTATATAACTTTAGTAGGTCTCTCCCCCTCCATTTTTGTCCTTTGTTGCATTGCTTCAGTGATCTCTCTCTCTCTCTCTCTCTGACTCCGCTTTGGTGTCTCGTGGAAATGTAACCTACAATGTATTTTGGTCATATGATTTTCTCCTAACACTCATATGTTGGGGGGAAATCTATTATCACCAAAAAATGATCACCTAGCCATTTCTAACTAGGTGGATCGAAATACGCCATGTAAGTTTAATTTTACCATAGTAAAATCACTTTCATTATAGAAAATAATTTAGTAAACCATTTTTTATTAAATTATTTCTAATTAAAATTAAAAAACCCAATGAGAATAATTAAATAAATCATTATTTATTTAGTTTTTTCTAGGAATAATTATTAAATCATTGTTTGATAATTATTCCTTGTCACATTTGACTAAAATCACCTAGGAATAATTAAATAAATCACTATTTATTTATTTTTCCTTAACTCGATTCTTTGAATAATTGTTAAATCACTATTTAATAATTATTTCATTTTCCCACCTTTCTTAATATCCAGGAAATAATTAATGAATCATTTTAATTGTTAATTATTTCTAAATAAAAACATTTGACCATTTTGAATATCTTTTCCCTCTCCAAAAATATAATAAAGTATTTCTAATGGTTAGATCTAGATTTTGGTCAATAATATTTTATTATTCTGCATTTTTGAGATCAACCCAATACTTTGTTATAAATAAGAGGGGTTTTCATCTATTTTTGACCATGATGATTATCATTGTCACCATTATCATCTCCATACTTTTGAGCTCCCACTAGAGTTCTACACATTGTTTGGATTTTTACATATTGAGAGAGGAAGTTCTAATACCAAAGCGTCAATAATATGACCCTTTTTGTAAATCTCCTTCACTAGATGCTATTAATAAAAGATTCATTTTTTCAAATTATTTTCCATAATTGGGTTATTACATTGGATCTATTTTTTTTATTATTATTTTAGATCGTATACATCTACTTTTCTACAAGTTTTTTCTCACATTTTTATTGCATATCTGAAGTATAGGCAACCAAAATTGTTGTTAGAGTCACTAGTCACCTGTGACTTAAGTGAGATCTTTTTGGTACACCTTTTAAGAAATTTCATAGTAACACCATAACTGAATGAAAATTTCCAGAGTGATAAATAACATCAGGAAAAAACTATTCATGCTAAAGTTGTTCAAGGACTTGACCTAACCAGGTCTAACCATGATAGTCATTTCGTCAAACATATTGAGAATGTTAGGTCCCTATAATACTAGTGTATCCCCTTATTGTTATTGTTAGTGTAGCCCGATTATTTTTATTGTTGTACACATGTAGTCCTCATATTATTATTATTGTGCCCAATAGAAGCCCACTATTGTTATTGTTGTGCCCTTACATTATTATTGTTATGTCAGTTCTGATTATATTGTGACCCCTTAGACTCCTATATATAGAAATGAGGTTTTTGCATTTGAATAATCCAAGAATTGTTCATTTATGTAATGTAAAGGAGGTTTCCCCATCAAAGAGGATAATTTTTAAGTCCTTGATCTATATTTTTCTTCTATTTTGTGAGATGGTTGCATAAAATTTGGTATCAGAGCTTTCGATTGTAGGGATTTTCTTCTTCAAATGGGCCATCTTAGAATTTTCGTTGTAACTTTTTTTATACGAGGCTTCAGAAGCAGAAATTGTTACCACATGGAGTTGAAGTCGTGGTGAACTTCTGATAAAAAATTCAAATCTTGGTTCACTATATTTTCGGAGATATGATTTGAGGAAGTTAGGGTTTTGCAGGCTCCAGAATTTTGTCTCAAACAAGTGACTTAGGGAAAATCGTGATAACACTCGTTTCAGGCATTAGATTTGAATTTTGTAAAAAGTTAATGGAAGAGCACGGACTTTAGTTTTCCTTATAGCAAATTCAGGGCCAAAGTTTGAAACAGGGACACGTGGAACTCCGTACAAGTTCTCTCTACTGAACTAGTCTATAATATGATCATCGTGGGAGATCGGACATAACTCTTTCTTGAAGACTCCAATCTCGGTCTGAATTATGGGGTTGGAAAGAAGACTGAGAGGGCTACAATAAGATGAAATTTTAGACCTTGGAGATACGAAATCACAGAGATACAACAAATTCAATATCGATCTCCTAGAAAGGAAGAAAAATGTGTGTATTTAAAAAAAAATTTGCATAAGTTTTGTTTGAAAAGTAGTTTGAAGTGATTCAAGGGATATGGTGAAGAATAAATATCATTGTTTAATTCCAAAATACCTTGAAGAAAGAAAATGTAAACACCTAGTAAGAAACCATAAATCTCTACTATGACACATGAAGAAGAGGAAGAAATGCAACATGATATATCAAAATTACGAGACCAAGTGCAACAAATTTCACTCTCACAAAGAGTAATAAAAAATTAAATGGAAGCTAAGATAGATGGTTTGAAGAATGGTTTAAAATCATATATGGAAGGCAGGGAAATTTTTAAAGCTGAGAATTTATTTTAAAGTTTAGAAACCTTGGCGAATCTCACTAGTACATAATATGCAATTTGTAAAATGTTTGGAAATGTTTTTATAAAAGTATTCAAATTCATAATAATTTTATAGTCTCTATATAAAATTGTGACGAATTTTTAAGGTAAAACAATTGCATACTATAAAATTTGGGCAAAACATTTTTAGAAAAAAATGGAAATTAAAGAATATGTTTTTTGGGAAAAGCATGGAAAATTAGCCCACTTGCGAATATTAGCCCCTAAATTTTTCCCTGATGGAATGTTTGGATGCTAATATGTATGGCATGAGATCTAATATGGATGGTATAGAATAAAAAAAGAAAGACAACATGAAATATTTAAAGAATGGTTTAAAAGAAGACATGGAAGGGTTGAAGGAAGGTTTGACATAGTGCTACAAGAAATGCTTCCAAATGGCGAAAATGTATTAGATGAAACTCATGATGAGAAAGAAAGAAATGTTAATCATGATTTCATAGACTTAACATTGGATTGAAGACCCGCCATATTCCAATGATCGATATGAGGAAGTTTGATGGCAAGGATCTGGTAACATGGATACTACAAATGGAGCAATGTTTTGATCTTCATAATGTGTAAAACACACAAAAGGTACACATTGCAACTTTATATTTAGAGCCCAATCAGTTTGTATGGTATCTATGGCTTTGTTCTCGTAAATGAATTTTCTCTTGGTCAATTTTTATGCAGGAAATGATAAACACATTATGAGGATACAAAGAGCAACACCTTATTTATCCAATTGATAAATCTCAAACGAAAGGGTTCAATGGTGGAGCACATTGAGGACTTCCAAAAATTGAATATAAGGGTAAATTATATTCCAAAGGAGCATATGATTGATTTCTTCATAGGGACTTTAAATGATAACATCCAACATGAGGTTCGCCTTTGGGAACTTGATTCATTAGAGAAGGCATTCAGGTTGGCAACAAAAATTGAAAGCAAAATTATGGCAACAAGGAATCCTACCACTCGCAAATATAAAGATGGAAGTGTTGTTTTTCTGAGCCTTCCACAACCTACAATGTTGACACCACACAAATTTGAAGAAAAAAGAGCAAAAGGGCTTTGTTACAGTTGTGATAGCAAATAAACTAAAGGTCATAATTGTGTTGAGAAGAAATTATTTTACATATATTGTGAAGAGGAGGAAGAAAAGGAATAAGAAACTTCAAAAGAAGAGGATATACACCAGGTAGCAACCCCAGAGATGGAAGTAATGAATTCGACCATATCTTGTAATGCATTGGCACGAATTACCACTCCTCAAACTCTCAAGATAGAAGGATATATCAAGAAAAAAAAGGTGTACTAGTGTTTATTGATTTAGGTAGTACCCATAATTTTGTTCTTTGTAAGATAACAAAGGAATTGAATTGCTTCCCATATCCAGCACCAGAGTGTCAAGTGATGGTTTTAAATGGAGGAACTATTCATTCCTCTGTTTAGTGCCATAATATCAAGCTAACCATGGGGTAATATGTATTAAATAGTTCAATGCCTTCTATTCCAATAGGTGGTGTTGATGTTGTACTAAGAGTCCAATGGTTACAATCTTTGGGGACTATAGCTTTTAATTTTCAAGAACTTTTCTTCAATTTTTTTTGGGAAGGAAAGGAAGTTGAATTATGGGTATCGCAGGGAAACCATGAAATATAATTAGCTCTAATGTCATGACAAAGCTTTTGAAGAAAGAACGACGAGGCGTAATTGCGCAATTTTGCTCACTAGGGGTTCAAACATTGCAATCATCTATTTCTCCAGATCTCCAAAAATTCTTGGACATTCATTCCAAGGTGTTTGAGACTCCCAAAGGCCTCCCACCTATTCGTGATCATGATCATGCTATTCATTTGATTCCAGGAAGTGTTCCTCCAAACATCAGGTCTTATAGATATCCTTATGCCCAAAAAATTGAGATTGAACGTGTGGTTGCAGAAATGCTAGAGGTCGATATAATTCACCATAGTCAAAGTTCTTTCTATGCTTCAGTATTATTGGTGCACAAGAAGGATGGATCATGGCGCATGTGTCCAGATTATATGGAGCTCAATAATCTCACTATTAAAGATAAATTTCCCATTCCTATCATTGATGAATTATTGGATGAATTACATCGAGTAATTTACTTCACCAAGTTGGATCTTCATTCAGGATATCATCAAATAAGAATGAAGAATGAAGAATTTTCGAAAACAACGTTTAGAACTCACGAGGGTCATTATGAATTTTTGGTCATGCCTTTTGGCCTTACCAATGCACCTTCTACATTTCAAGGTTTGATGAATTCAATTTTCAAACCCTTCCTCGGTAAAATTGTGTTATTATTTTTTGATGATATACAAATCTACAACAATTCTTGGAAGGATCATGTTCAACATGTTGACAGGGTGCTCAAACTATTGGAGGAGAAACAATTATATGAAAAAACCTCCAAATATTTCTTTGGATTACAGGAGGTGTAATATCTGGGTCATATTGCATCTCATGAGGGTGTGAAGGTAGACCTTAACAAAATTAAAGCCATTACGGAATGGAAAATCTCCACAACCATAAAACATCTATGAGGATTTCTTGGGTTGACAGGGTATTATTGCAAGCTTTTTTTAAGAATTATGGGAGAATAGTAGCACCTCTAACAACATTACTGAAGAAAGATGCACTTTCTTGGACTCGAGAAGCAACTAAGGCTTTTGAACATCTTAAAGAGGCAATGTGCCAAGCACTGGTCTTAGCTACATCAAACTTCACAAAAACCTTTATTGTGGAATGTGATGCCTCGGGAAATGGAATTGGTGTTTTTTTAATGCAAGAAGGAAGACCCATTTCTTTTGAAAGTTGTCCAATCAAAGGAAAGTACTTACAAAAACCTATTTATGAGAAGGAAATGTTGGCAATACTACATGCACTTAAGAAATGGCGACCTTACCTAAAGGGAAGACACTTCGAGGTAAAAATGGATCATGATATTCTTAAACACTTTTTAGAACAAAGATTATCTTCAGAAGAGCAACAAAAATGGGTCACAAAGATGTTGGGTTATGACTTTGAAATCATGTACAAAAAAGGGAAGCAAAATGTTGTTGCGGATGCACTCTGAAGAAAGGATGAAGATGTGGAAGCATTTCTTTGTGACATTTCTATTATTCAATCAAATTGGATAACTGAAGCAAGGGATAAATGGAAGAAAGACGAAGAAGTATGGACCCTCATACAAAAGTTGTAGCAAAATTCCAGTACATATGATACATTTAGCTGGAAAAATGATTTATTACGGTACAAATATTGCTTATATATTTGTAAGAATTCCCAACTCAAACAAAATATTATTTTGGAATTGCACACCTCTCCCTTAGGAGGGCACTCGAGATTTTTAAAAACATACCATAGGGTTAAGAAGGATTTTTTTTTGGGATGACCTTAAATCCGATATTCAAAAGTTTGTGGTGGAATTTTGGGTTTGCCAATAAAATAAAGTTGAGACAATTAAGACCCCCGGTCTGTTACAACCTTTATCCATTCCAAGTCAACATTGGGAGGAAGTTTCAATGGATTTTATCATAGGTTTACCCAAGTCCGAAGGAAAGGGTGTCATCATGGTGGTATTTGATAGAATTACCAAGAATGCACACTTTTGTGCATTATCGTATCCATTTAAATCAAGTACAGTTGCTACTTCATTTATGGAAACAATTCAAAAGCTTCATGGAAACCCAAATATTATTGTCAGCGACAAAGATCCCATTTTCACGGGATTTTTTTGGATGAAGCTATTTTCTTGTTTGGGTACTCAATTAGCTCATAGCTCATATTATCATCCTCAGTTTGATGATCAAAATGAATTAGTGAACAAATGTTTGGAATGATATCTTCGTTTATTTCTATTTGATAAACAGAGACAATGGATCAAGTGGTTACCTTTGGCTGAATGGTGGTATAACACTTCCTTCCATAATGCAGCAAGAATGACCCCATTTATGGCACTTTATGGGTATCATCCACCGTCCATCACGTCATATTTAAGATAAAATTGTAAGGTTCAAGCAGCGGAATATCAAATCGAACATAAACAACAAGTTCTCAACCTCTTAAAGGATAACCTCACTTTGGCATAGAATCGAATGAATCAAACAGACAGATAAACATCGCAGCGAAAGAAGTTTTGATGTAGGTGACTGGGTATTTTTACGACTACAACCATACAAACAAATGTCCCTCAAGAAAGATAAGAAGGATAATAAATTATCACCAAAGTATTATTGTCCTTACAAGGTGTTGCAAAAGATCGATACTATGGCATACAAATTTGAGCTTCCTGCATCTTCCCGAGTGCACCTAGTTTTCCATGTTTCATGCTTAAACAAGGTTATAGGTGATAAGCTTCCAGTTCAAATAATATTGCCATAACTAGACGAGGAAGGAAAAAAAATATTGGAACCAGTCTCAGTCATGGAAACAAGAACTGGACAACTACGAAATCGATCAATTTCAAAGTATCTCACAAAGTGGAAGAACTTACCCGCTGAATATTCCACATGGGAGGATAAGAATTTTCTACAAAAGCATCCAGAACTACTCACAACCCTTTTTTGAAGGAGATGGGCATGTTAGGTCCCTATAATACTAGTGTGTCTCCTTATTTTTATTTTTAGTTTATCCCCCTTATTGTTTTTGTTGTACCCATGTAGTCCCCATATTACTATTAGTGTGCTCCATAGTATCTCACTATTGTTATTGTTGTGCCTTTACATTATTATTGTTATGTTGGCTTTGATTATATTGTGACCCCTTAGACTCCTATATATAGAAAGGAGGTTTTGTCATTTGAATTATACAAGAATTGTTCATTGATGTAATGTAAAATTTTTAAGTCGTTGATATATTGTTTTATTCTATTTTGTGAGCTGGTTGCATAACATAGAACATGTAATCTACAGGTCATGAATGATTATCTAATCATAGGGGTTTGATACTTATTTGAGAATAATCAAGAGGGTCTAATTCCCTCTCATAATAACTACAATAACATTTGTTAGCTCATCTATTAATTAACCATTCATCAACCAATCAAAACATGTCAAGAGTCATAGTTAGAACTTGATATGGAACCATACTTATAACCAACATTTAACCAAAATAATAACTATGATAGAACAATCATCAAAGCCACATAATAACAAGCATAATTATTCATAAAATACAATAGGAAAAGAGCTCTTATGAACATATGCCAAATCCAACCAAGTCGAGGACTTCCATGTACCACTCAACCATAGATTAGACTGAACCAAATATCTCTTGCATCCAATCACCCCCACACCATATTCCAAAGGTGAATGTGGGATCTCATGCAATAAACCAAAAAAATCGATCTAGGGCTTCCAAAGGCCAAACCACCTGAAACCTCAACTAGTGATTCCATCTCACAGTCGAACATCCCTAACACCAACCGGATTGGTCTCTACCCAGATGTCAAGGGCCACAGGAACTAGTAACTCAACCCACATTCTTCCAAGGCTACAGAGAATTTGTCCAACTTAACTTCAATGCTAGTAACTCAACCCACCAAGGGTGAGGGAAAATTTTAGGGGTTAATATTCGCAGGTGTGCTAATTTCCCATGTTTTTCCAAAAAAAATATTCGCCAATTTCCATTTTTTTCTAAATGATTCGCCCAAATTTTATTATACACCATTATTTTAACTTAAAAATCACCAAAATATTATATCAACTAATATAAATCATTGGATATCTAAATATTTCTACAAAAATATCATCAAAACTTTTACAATTTGCATATTAGGGACTAGTAAGATTCGCCAAGGCTTTTAAACTTTAAGATAAACTTTCATCCATAAAAATTTCCCTGCTAAGGGCTCCAGAGCATTTTTCCAACCTAGCCTCCAAGACTAGTAACTCAACCCAAGTTATTCCAGGGCTTCTAGAGTGTTTGTTCCAACCCACAACCATAAGGAATTATGAGCACCAACCATAAAACAATCAAATGGAAAAACCCACTCATATCTAGGAAATGGAAAGGCAAGGCTAAAACCGTTCATCAATTCAAGAAATTCTCCATGCCAATGATAGAACATAACCAGAAAACCACATGCATCTACCATGCATCAAGGAAATCATGCATGCAACCTGTTACCTGCAAAGCAATTTGGCTTTATTTGTTGATCCAGATGTTTCCTTTGCTTTTTCCTATTTTCCTTTTCCTTCTTTCTCCAAACCCAAAGTATGCCAAAATCCTCCAAGAGTGCTACAAGAAGACTATAAGTGTGCAAGAGTATGGGAGAATGAGAGAATTGAGAGAGAGCTCCAAAAATGAACTGAAAAAATAAATGTGAACTGATCTCCAAAATATTTTTTATCATTGAGGTCTCTATTTTCTTCATTTTCCTCACATGCAAATTTGTGACCTTTCAACCCCCTTTTATCCTATTTTCCATTGTTTCATAATTAAAATACCAATTAATTCCTCTTTTCCTTCGCCAATGCCTTTTCCAATTTCCATAGGCATTAATTAATCACAAGTGATTGCCATCAGTAGGATTTTCTCAACATTCAACTTGGAATACATGTCCCATCAACTTGGTTATTTTTATTATTATTATTATTTTTTTACATAGGAAATCAACCAGGGGTTGTGACATATTAACTATTTCTCACATCCTGAAATTAGTTGGCCCATTAAGGACTTTATAGTCAACACATATGCTTGTAAGGAAGGTTTGGGGGGGTTGTTCTAATGCAAGAAGGCCATGTAATTATCTATTTATATAGGAAACTAAAACAACATGAGAAGAACTATGCCACACATGACCTAGAAATAACAGTTATCTTTCATGCTCTAAAAACATACAAAAAATTTCAGCTAAAATTTGATAATGTCAGTCTCAAATACTTATTTGACCATCCAAATATGAATGCTAGGAAAACAATATGGCTGAAACCCCTTAGTGAATATGAATTTGAAATCATAAGCATTAAGGGAAAGGAAAAAGAGATTGTTGATGCTTTGAGTAGAAAATTAAATTAGGTTTGTGTCATTTCTACAACCATTTGGAAAACAAAAATGACATAAAATATCAAATTGTTTGCAGTTTTAGATCAAGATTACATGGAAATTAATTTTTCCTAGAAGAAATTTCATATTGAAGTGCGCTGTGCTAGTGTTCTGAAGAAATATAAGGTTTCCAGTCGCTGAATCCTTCGTAGACATCCTATCCTCATGATCTTGTCTCCGTTGACGTGCTGTAACGCAACCTCTAGGCTGAGTGGGCTCATGATGGTGCCTCCCTGAGGAGGGGGATCTGCCCTGTCCTTCAAATTTGTCCTCACTAGTGCACACTGTCTGCCTATCGATCCTTCGTCTAGCTCCAACCATCACCAAGGTAAAAAATCTTAATCGCTAGCCCTGGGTGCTCAATGGAATTCATGCATGAGAGGTCACTTCCTTCCAAAAGCAACCAAGAATCCCAGAGTGGTGATTCCCAATAACCTCCTAGAGAAATCTCGCCAGTTTATGCAGGATCATGCAATAATCTATAAATTCATGGGTATCTAGCCTAGAGAAACATATATCTTGTGATGGATCCTGATCAAATGGAAACCGACAACCCCTTTGATCTTCTCCTCTGGGCCAAGGGTTTTTTCATGGTAATCTTTGAAGATCTGGATGATCGCAAGTGAATCTTGGATAATGGCCCTTATTTCTTGAATAGTGTTGGTCTATTCACGAGGCCTAAGCACTGAGAGACAAAGAGCGGGAGGAGATCAACTTCTCAGAGGGTTTCCAGCCAAAGAAGTCTACAGATTGATCAGTGGATCGAAGATAACTGTTTTGTTGTTGATTTGGCGGATTTCCAAGAGAGGAAATCAGTTGTTAGAGGGAGTAGAGGGTGCATTTTCGCCAAGGACCCTAGATCCGAGCTTCAGTAGAGAAGCAGGGAGAGGAAGATCTGTTCCAACAGAGTAGATCTAAGTAGATGGCACCTCACGGACTACGAGATCACGATAAGTTGGAAGGCCTATCCAATTTTGCAGTCTGGAAGGCCAAAACCCTGGTAGCCATGGAGGCATACGGTCTAAGGGACCATGCAGAGAAGGTCCTAGACATGCCGACTGATGCAGATCTCCTGAAGAAGCATGAGGAAGTTGCGGCACATGCCAAACGTTTCATAATGGATGGGGTTAAGAACCATATAGTTTCACATATAGTTGAGAAGAAAACAACTAATGAGATGTGGAAAGCCTTAACAACCCTATATGAGGGGAAGTTCGTCTAGAGGAAAATGCTTCTAGAGAATCAATTGCGGTCATTCATGATGACCAAGGGAGAAGAAATAGAGCCCTTCCTCTTCAGATTATAGATGATCAGAGATCAGTTGTAAGCCATAGGAGCAAAGGTGGAGGATGATGTGATGGTAAGGACTGCACTCAATGCGGTCACAGAAGAGTGGGAAACCTTTGTCCAAAGTGTCTTTGGAAGAGCGGACCTTCCTGAATGGGGCAATATGTGGGCAATCATTCGTCAAGAAGAACTCTGCAGATTCACCAAGAAGCAGTACAACACGGGGTAAAGCAAGGTGAAGAAGGAAGAGGGAGACGATGCAGCCTTGGCATCAAAGAGGCAGCAAGGGAAGAAGAAGCATGATCTATCCAAGATCAAGTGTTTCCAATGCGGCGAACTAGGACATTTTGCCAGCAATTGTCCTCAGAAGAAGAAGGACAAGGAAGCTTCTACTTCCAAGGCTGTTATGGCAGACGATGGTTTAGAAGATGACGTAGCCATGAGCGCTTATGAACCACGAAAGTGGTGTGGCATGGACCTGTAGAGAAGTTACAGAGTGAGGGCGAGATCCTTGCGCAACTCATCTCTTGGATCACATCCGAGCTATGGGAGCCTTAAGACAGTAGCGGGACAAGTGGAGTAGTTGGTGCAGAGAATCATGGATGAAGCAGAGGCGGATCTAAAGGCTGAAGGGAGCAATGTAGTGCAAATGCAGTAGCAACGTAGGGGCTGGTGTGACTTCAGCAGCGCAGAGCAGAGGTGCTTATGTAGAGTAGAGCTGCAACAGCGTGGAGGCTTCAGGAGGACAGTGCAGCGCAGCAGCAGTGGGAGATATTTCAGCACAAGGGGATGGGGTGACTTCAACAGTGCAGAAGGAGTCTACTTATGCAGTGCAGAGCTGTAGCTGTGCATCATCCTCCAGATAACAGCACAGATCAGAACCGATGGAGCTTCAGTGATGAGGATGCAGCCCAACTGACTTGTCTATCAAAGATTGGGCAGGAGTTTCAGTTGCTTCTCTCAACAATTGAAGATGCAGTGCAGCAGTTGGCAGCACGATGCAACAAATTGAGAGGGAGCTGCAGTACAGATGTAGTAGTGGCAGTGGCAGCAACAACACAGTGATGAAGGGCAGCGGGTCCAACATTAGTGCAGAGACCCACACCAGAGATCAGTGTAGAGTTTCAGGGTGAAGCAGAGTTGTACTAGAGCACATTCTTCGCTAAGAGGGAGTGTTGAGTTTTCTTGAGTGTTGGGGTGGCATCAGATGTGCTCTAGCTCCCAAAATTTGTGGAGGGACTAGAGTACATAAGATCTCCAAGACCCAGAAAACGATTTGAGAAATTCCATCCAGTTTGGGAGATAATTAATTAGTTAATAATTTTAATGAAAGACCCAAAGTCTAACTTAAGAAAATTAAATTATTAAAGGTAATTAATTAAAACATGTGATGGAATTGTCTTAGGTCACACGAATCAAGCTTTCTTTTAATTTGAGCCATCGATTCAAGATCTAATCATGGCCGTTGGTTTCCCAACGAGAAAGTATAAAGGAAAGGCTTGGGGTCATTTGGAGAACACACACATAGAGGTAGAGCACTGAGACTAAGCTGGAATTTTAAGGCGTGGTTTGCTAAGAATTTCCAGAAGTGTTTTAGCTGCAGAGAGGGGTAGTTTTGGCAAAGGAGATGGTCTGATCCCAGTGCCAAGAATCAGCAAGAGGCAGAGAGCAACATCCAGAGGCAGCGCAAAGAAGCAGAGGCAGTAGCTGCGCAACGCAGAGGCCAGCTTCAGCTACGCAGGTGCTATGCAGTCCCTTCTGGGGCAACACTGGGCAATAGGGGACCCTCCAGGGTTACGCAAAGACCCTTCTAAGGCAGCGTAGGGTTTGTGTCACCCATTTTGGGGTTACGCAACCCTCTCCAAGCCAACGCAGAGGCACACAGAGGCTGACTAGGCACGTAGGGGCTTCAGGGGCAGCACTGGGGTTTCTAGGGCCAAAATTTGGCTGAGTCTTGTAAATCCCGTTTGAGGGTGTGGATTAGTCAAGGTTTTGGCTTCATAACAACAGGTTAGGTGTAGATCTATCTTTTTCTCTCTCGAGTTAACTAGTGTGGTGCCCAGATTTGCTTTATTCAGAAAACTACTTAATAATATAAACCCTCGAGTAGCGAGAAGACCGGTTTTCCCGCATTGGGTTTTTCCAGGGATAGTTGTCCAAAAAATCTTGTGTGTCACTTTGTCTATTGTGCATGTACTTTTCTGTTTTAGATCTGAATCGGTGAAATCTATTATGTGTTTACTTCGATGTTAATCTGAAGATTTCAGCATTAATAACTTGATTAAGTAGGAGAATTATAATAAAATCTAACAGTAGATTTCTGCATAAAGTAACTTTCAGATATTTTCACATGATGGAGACAAACGACTCCTCTCTGTACCATATTACGAATGAAGTGAGATTTTCTGCCAGACGAATTCCACTCTTGTTGTTGCAATATATCACTGTAGTGTCTAGAACCTGCTCAAATAGCTCTCCAAAGAGCTTCCTCAACCAAACTGCTTCGCAGCTAGCTATGCTAGCGGCAATATAATCTGCCTCAACGGTACTTAATGCTACGGACTTCTGCTTTTGGCTCATCCAAGATATCATGGCAGAACTTACTAAAACAACATTTAGAGGTACTCTTCTTGTCGATAACATTTCCTACCCAGTCAGCGTCAGTGTATCCATGAAGTCGGACATCTCCGACAGAGTATCTTAGACCAAGTGTAATCGTCCCCTGCAAATATCTCAGTATGTGTTTGGCAGCTATCCAATGTTCATTGAGAGGCTCGGTCATGAATTGACTCAACGTGTTCACTGCGTAGCATATGTCCGGACGGGTGCTCAGAAGGAACATCAAATCCCCAATTAACTGTTTATACTCGGATGGATTTGCCAAATCAGGTTCTACAACTTCTCCACATAATTTCTTAAAGTTTATTTCCATCAGTGTGGGTAGAGACTTGCATTCAGTCATCCCAAATCTTTCCAGCAGCTTCACAACATATTTTCCTTGTGAAAGGAAAATCTCATCGAGCCTTTGCCATACCTCAAGGCCTAGAAAGTAGTGCATGAGTCCAAGGTCTTTCATTTTGAATTTAGAAGCTAGCTCCCTCTTACATTCCATGATCAAAGGCTTACTACCTGTCAGGAATAGATCGTCAACATATAAAACCAATATCAGCGGCATGCCTTGAACTATCTTGATGTAGAGGTTGGGATCGACATTGCTTCTCGTGAATCCCAACTTCACCAATTAATTGTCTATGTAGGTGTACCATGCTCTTGGGTCTTGCTTCAAGCCATACAATGCCTTCTTCAATCTACAAACATGTGTCCTGCGATACTCTACTTCAAATCCCTGTGGTTGTTCAGCATATACTTCTTCTTGTAGCATGCCATGGAGAAATGCAGTCTTTACATCCATCTGATGAAGGGTCCATCCTTGACTTGCGGCAAGGGCAACTATTGAGTAAATGGTTGTATATCGAGCCATAGGTGCAAATATATCATCATAATCCTCTCCCTCTTTCTTCGAGAATCCTCGAGCCACGAACCCAGCCTTGTATTTTTCAATACTTCCATCAATTCCATGCTTAATTTTGTATATCCACTTCGAAGTTACCACGGATTTCCCCTTTGGTCTCGACACAACATCCCATACATCATTCTTCATAATAGATTCATATTCTTCAGCGATAGCATCTTTCCATACTTGTTCTTTTATAGATTCTTCGAATGTGGAAGGTTTGGCTTGAATCATGGTGCTCATGGCTGTAAGATATCCCTGGTACCTGCATGGCTTCTTCCTTTCTCTAAACGATCTTCGAGCGGTCACATGTCTATCAACATCGTGAAGCATGTCTCGAAGCCAAAGTGGTCTCTTCCTAGTAGGAGGATTACTAGGAGGAGAATCTAAGGGATCCATGGGATTCATGGGATCATCAACAATATCGGTCTCAGATTCGGGCACGGATGGGCCATCCAAGATATCCATTTCATCATTCTTCTTGGGAGGAGGAAGCGAAGGAAGGTCTCGGGCTTTTCCAAGTCTGACATCTTCATCGAATGCAACATCCCTGCGAATTTCAACCTTCCTTTGACCATGAATAATATTCTAAATGCTTTAGAATTTTCACAGTACCCAACAAACATACCTTTTCTTCCAGTAGCTTCTAGCTTGTTCCTCTTCTCTTATGGCACATGAAAGTATACGGGGCAGCCAAAGATACGGAGATGACTGACATCGGGCTTGACACTTGTGAATGCTTCTTCGGGTGTTTTGTTGTCTAATGCTTGATGAGGCACTTGAACATATACGACAGCTTTTGTTGCTTCTTTCAAAGAAACTTTGGTACCTTTTGATCATGGAGCATGGCATAGGCGGCTTCTACAATGGACCTGTTCTTCCTTTCAGCTACTCCATTTTGTTCAGGAGTATAAGGTGTAGTTGTTTCTTTCTTGGTGCCTTCCTTCTTGCAAAAATCAATTAATTCATTTAAAGTGTATTCTCCACCATTGTCGGATCTGAATATTTTAATTTTCTTCCCTGTTTGATTTTCGATCAAGGCTTTGAATTCCTTGAACTTTTCAAATGCTTCATCCTTATGCTTCAGATAGTATATCCATGTCTTTCTAGAAAAGTCATCAATGAAGGTGATATAATAGAGATGGTTACCAAGAGAGTGTACGGGAATCAGACCACTCAAGTCAGAGTGAATGAGATGGAGGATGTTTTTTGTCTTGCTTTCATTAGAGGAGAATGGTCCCCTTGTCATCTTTCTGCTGGCACATCCTGGACATACTCCATCATGTTGAGCTTGGACCTTTGGAATCCCGGAGACCAAGTTCTCCAATTTCGGAAGCGCATCATAATGAAGATGAGCTAACCTTCGGTGCCATAATTCACTTAGATTATTTGTATTATGAACCAATGCCAATAGTGGCCTTCCAGTGACCTTGTAGAGTCCTTCATATCTTGTTCCCAAAGTGAATGCATTTTTCATATATGATCCAATGGGCCAAGTAAGAACTTTTCCCTTGATCAACAGAAATTGATACCAAATATTTCTTCAACCGAGGCACATACATTACATCATGCAATATAATAGATTCCCCAGAATTCAAATGAAATTTGACGGATCCAAAGCCTTTGACGGGATGAGTGGAGTTGTCTCCAAGAATAATTTTCAAATTTGAATCCCTCTCTACAAAGTTAGAGAGAACTTCCTTGTAACCAGAGAAGTGATGAGTGGCCCCACTATCATCCAAACAACTATCTCAGGAATCCAAAGGAGATGAACTAGTAAGAGAGGAAATAAGGATATATTCAGATTGATTTGCAACATTACTTTCATACCTGGAGAATTTTGACTTCTTATGTGGACAACGATCTTTTTCATGATCACTTCGATCATCTCTTCTTCTTCTATCATTTCTTCCATCATGGTCATTCCTTCGATCATCTCTCCTCCTTTGATCATTGAATCTGTTGTTGTTGCTTCTAGTATTATAACGCGGTCCATTATTCTTCTTGGGGAAATCTCGAGCATAATGACCCTTCTCGTGACAATTGTAGCATTCAATATGCGAGTATTCTTTCCTTTTATTTTGATTTCGAGGAGGCTTTCTTGAAATTGATGGACCTCCTTTCTCTTTCTTCTTTTTCTTGTCATGAACAATGAATTCAGCGGGTTCTCCTTCTTCATGCTTTTGAATCCTTCCTCTTCCTATCATCCTGGACTCTTCTTGAGTGAGATTTCCAACAATCTCATCAAATGAAGGAAGGACATTTGTGTTGCTAATAGTAGTGATGAATGTTTCCCAAATAGGAGGGTAACTTCTTAAAGTCACGACCACCAGTTCCCTGTCAGGTACAATTTCTCCAACTCTTATCAATTGATCTCTAACACGAGATATCCTCATTATGTAAGATTGTATGGACTCTCCTTTATTCATCTTGGTGTCTTTGAGTTGATCTTTCAAAGTGATGATTTCATTCAATTGTTGACCTCATACATACCTGCTATCTTATCATACATGTCCTTGGACATTTTTAAGTTTCCAACATATGCAAGCAAGTTGTCTTGTAAACCATCAACGATAATTTGCTTTGCTTTATTCTCGCCTTTCTTATGCTTACTTTTGATGGTAGCGGACGCATTTTCAGGAGGCTCAGGTACCTTTCCTTGAATGAAGTCCAAAACATCATTGTTGTTAGCTATATGATTTCCAACCTAGTTTTCCATGCAACAAAATTGGACGAATCACCCAATTTCTCATTCTCATTGAAGGTGGTCATTGCCATCTTGATTTGACTAGATTGGCTCTTTCAACCTTTCCAAAGATGATTGCTTCAATCCTTGTCTCCTCTTGGGCTTGTCCTTCACCTTAGCTCTGAAACCATGTTAATTTTAGATTGTTCTATGCTGCATCAATTACTTTAGCCCAATTCCAAACTTCACTTAGCAATATTTCCAATTACAATTAATCTTTCCATTCATCAACAGTAATTGAAGATAGAACAATAAAAATAATGACAAAGGAGACAATCAACACATCAACAAGAGACACTAGATTTGGTCAAAGACTAGGGAAAAGCCCACTATAGGGAAAACCCTTTGAAAATCTTCTTCTATTATATTGTCATAAAATGTTCAGCAGAGAGTACAATGAGCCCAATACAATATGTAATAATATAACCTGACAACTTCATGAACCTGTGCACAAAGGTCAAATATATCAAAGACAACTTGATTCAGCTTTCAGGTAACTTCAGGAACCTTCAGATGTCAGTCAACAACAATCAAACCTAGAGCCGGTACCATAAGAGTGCATGCCTGTGACTTTAGGATCTGAGCCACTACCTTGTCTATCGCTAGCCCGCGGTGCAACCAAAAACCCTAATTTCAGAGCAACCTTTGGATCTGTGATTTCAAACCTCCTACGATCTCTTTCTTCGTCGATGTATCGAACCCAATCAGATAGAAGAGAAGAAGATGTTTGATGTTGTGATGTTTGAATAGGCTTCTAGGTCAGTTGTATTTATATGCTTCAAAGGGGTGCCAATGATGTCCATTTGATGTTGAGGCTGACCTGTCCATATGAGTGAAGCCAACCTGATCCAATATCCATGAGTGGGTGCAAAATCAAAAATCAACTTCTGCTTATCTAGATGAGGCGACCTTCAAGTCGATTTTAGTCCTCTTGGAAAGATGAACTCAATGCCATCACATCTCCATTAAGTGAGTAGTCCAAAGTGGAATTTGACCGCAGTTGCATAATTTTAACAAACAACAGGCTATGGGGGGTAGTCCCTATGAAATGAGATGCAAGGAAACAAGTTGGAAACCAACTTGCTCGGGAGACACGGATGAGTGGTCTAGCCACTTGGTTGAATTTAAGCAGGACTATTGATTAAATTATATTTTCTTGTTATGAGACCAGTGCCTTAATGGAGTCATAGATTCTTGCTTATGGTAAATTAAGACCAAATGACTGGATGGATACCCGTTGCTTGAGATGATTGACTAACCTATATGAGATGCAAACTTAAGACCTAGGTGTAGTGCAGTGATCTTAGTAAATTTTAATTAAATGCCTAGTCTAAATGTAACATTTCCTAAAATGTTTTGAGAAACAATCCTCAAAGTAAGTTGTGCAATGGAAGCCAACAGGAAGCAACCAATGGCCTGATTAACGATACCTCCCCCTGTGTTCCACCCACCTAGTGCCTCTGGTGCTGTAGAGACTGTGGCTCTGACGACTGCAAGGTCACTGTGTTAACCACTAGGAGAAGTTGAATCCCTCAAACTAGATCAGAAAAGGGTTTCCCTTTTATTTCTATCAACCTAGCTTATGCTAGGAGGTAAGTTATCAGAGCAATCTAGATCTAACATGCAAATGCACGAGATTATGAGTGATTATTATCTAGAATTAAGATTGGTTAGATTGCTTAAGTACTTATGTGAGATTTATCTTAAGAGTACTTAACAATGTTATGATGCAATTTTAAACAAGATAAGTGCCAAGAAATACACATGTAAACTTCAACAATATTGTACAAGATACCAAGTAAACAATGAATCCGAGATGCCAAATTCTTAAGATAAACAATCAAGATGATGATCACAGATTTATGACAGTTTATACCAGCACTACAAAAAATTCAGATCTTATCAGTGTTATAACAACGGTAGGAAAGTGTTAAATCAACAATGTTTATGTTTGCCCAAGATCCCAAAAATATGCCAATTGCCAAAACAACTTGATTTACTTTGAAAACATATATGTTAGCCTTCTCAAGATGTATCTTTCAACAAAATTTCAGATGTGAAATATTAATTGCAGTAGTAAGTTAACCCATAGATCAACAAACAAATGATATTGGCATCAATGCCCAAAAATATCTAAAAATAGTAAAAATCACAAAACTTGAGAAAAATCATTTTTTTAGGGTTTTTAAAGGCTTGAATAAGAAAATTTCAGATCTGATATATTTATTTCAGCAGTGAAACAATGATAGATCAACAAAATAAAATTTCCAGAAATAGATGACCAATATTTCCAAAAATGGCAAAAATACACTAAACCTTGAAAATTTCAATTTTAGGGCTTTAGGAGAGTTTGATTCAGCAAATTTCAGAATTGATAAGTTTATGACAACAATAAATTAATGACAGATCAACAAACCAAAAACATTGAAGATGATCCCAACAATGTCTAAAAATAGTAAGTTTTGCCAAAAAACTGAAAATTCAGGTTTTTTGGACCTTATTTAGGATGTGCTTCAGAAATTTTCAGATCTGATTTTTTACAGTTATGTAAAAATTTCCAGCAAGCTAAAATGTCAGATATAGGTCAATTTAGAGATGCCCAAGTGGCCAAAAATCGTGAAAACGAAGATTTTGCAATTCTAAACAATTTTGACCATTTAGATTTGATTTTAGGGCCTAATTATTTGTGTTTTGCTTGCTGTAATAAAATTGAAGAAAATGAGGGTTTAGAAATCAAACCCTAGGCCCAAGGCCTTGAAGATCCTATTGTTGAAAATTTTGGATAATGTTGCTGCTTGAAAAATATGAATTTAGAGACCTTAACCCAGTAAAACCACCATGTATTTAGCCTTAAAACTTCAGATTAGGGTTTCAGGGCAATTTTGGGGCAAAAGAAGCCAAGAAATGGAGATCAAGGTCATGGGAGCGGAATTTGTGGGGATAAAAGGGTCAAGATGATAGATCGGGCCACAAGGAGGAAGAATATGGCCTCAAAATGCCAATGCTTTGCCCAATGAGGCTAGCATAGGGGAAAATAAGGGTTTAGAGGCCTAGGTCTAGGCCTAAGGCCTAAAGGCCAAGGAAGGGGAGACACAAGCCCTTAGAGGGCTGCGACTAGGGAGAAAGGAGGAAGAAGGGAGGAGGAAGGAAGAAAAGGAGGGTTGAGAGGAGAAGGGAGGCCAAGGAGAGGGAGGGAGGCCGAGAGGACGAGAGGGTGACAACAAGCCAAGGAGGGTCGAGAAGGAGAGAAGGAAGGAGAGAAGGAAGGAGGCTGAAACCTCAAAACCCCAAGGGAAGGCCAAAAAATGGCCCTAGAGCAAGACGTTGAAGCCTGAAGGGAGAAAGGTTGATGTTGAGGGCTAGGAGGCCAAATCCAAGGCTAGAAGCCGTAAAAGGTTCGAAACCCTTGCTCCAAAATTTTTTGTGCTTTAGCTCTTTGATTCTTTAAAAAATTTTTTCGTGGAAACTCTGCAAAAAATTCCAAGAGACTAGATCTTACCCTCAAGGGCCTAGATCTAGCTCTTCTTCCACTTGACTCCTTGATCTAACCTGCAAAAATAAAAATAGAAACACCCAAGCCCCAATATATACAAATTAAATCTAAAACCTCAACCCAAGTTAGAGAAAAAAATTACAAATTTATTTACAAAATATACATGGGTTTTTCGAATAGATTTTGAGAAATTAAATTTTATAACGTTTTTCCTTGAAAGAATGGCTAAAATATTTCAGAAAATATTTGCTTACTATAGCCCTATTGAAAATTCAATCCACCATATAAAAACTAGAGATCCAAGCAAAGTAATCCTTGCCCACAGTCTGTGAACTTGGAGACCAAGGATCAAGTCCCCACAAACACTATGTATTATCTCAAAATAATAATCATGAAGCACGACATAGGAAGCCTGTAGTCAATACATGATGATGATGATGATGATGGTTAATGTCCACTGAGACCAAACTTTGGTCTATCGGACCTATAATTTTCCTAGTTCTTAATTGTCTCGCTTCACGTCTTTCTTGGCGAGATTGGTGTTGTAGCTTTCTTTTTTTTTCTCTACGGTGTTCCAACTTCCTTTATCTTGCAACTCCTTCCTCTTCCAAATTCCTTTATCCACCATAGATCAACGAAACAAGAACACCTCAAATTGCACCCCAAAGTCTTTTATCATGGTAAAAAAATAGTTCCGAGTGGGACAATAGTTTACAAAATGCCTCAACAACAATTCTAGCCAGAGTTCAAGATTTTTCATATTTTTGATCGTTTTTAGAGACTCAGATGACTCTAATTCATAAATAAATCCTCCAAGTGGAAAAATAATGGCTAGTTTCTTTGATCCTTGTCAAAATAATCTTGGCCCTTGATTTTTTATTTTTGAGGAAATTTCGAAATTATCATTTAACCCCACATTAATTAGATAAAAATTAATTATTTTGAGCTAATTTTCTTAAAATTTTGACTTTGAATTAACCACCAAGGCCCAAGGGTACAATTTTTCTTGAAATATACAATATCCCTTGGTGGAGGACCTTTAAAAATTGATTCTTTTAGGACCCACGAATTTTTCCACTTGGAGAATTAATTTTCCTAAGACAAATTAACTTGACTCTAATTAATTAGTTTTCTGGCTTAGAATTTTATTTTATTTTGCTAGAAAAATTAATTAATTTACACGAGGGGATTTAATTATTTTTCCAACCCTCATTTACATAAGATTTTACATTTTTTGACTCAAAGAGGGAATACACATTAGATTTAGACCCTGAAGACACATAACTCATCTGTGACACATTATGATCTAATAGACCAAGTGATTTGTAATAAAATAATTAAGCCGACTAGCTTAAATTATTCCCAAACCACTTTTACATTAGACTCGGCTAAAACACTAGGACTTATCTGATATATTGGCAATAAATTTCACTCTAACTTTGAGGGTTTAAGCTGGAGGGGAAAAACTCCTTTGATTAACTATGTTTAGAAACACAGGTAATCAGCAAGGTTAAAAAACCTTCTAGGATGAATTTCGTCACCAAAATCATAGACTTACCTAGGTTGTTACGTAGACTCAAGGTCATACTAGAATCATTTACATAATATAACTTGCAGAATGGGTGACCATGACACATAGATTGCTGATATGTGATCCGATCTATTGAAAAAAGATTGGCACTTCCACTTCCTTGGAACTTTGAAAGTTTGAGTGCAACAATGCACAACATTCAAGAAGTTGATACAGTGGAGGATGTGGGTAGAAGCAACATCATCATACATCAAGAAAGTCAACCAAGAGGGCTTATGTTACCTCAAAAAGATGAAGTAGTCCAAACATATTGGTAGTAAGGAATCCAAGGAGGAACTTTAATTTGGAAAGTGTGCTAGGAGAACTCAAGAAAATTAAGCCTCCCACATTTAATGGGAAACATCAGAAAAGAGAGGAAGCTGAAGCATGACTATTAGAAATGAAAATGTACCTACAACTATATGATTACTCCACTAATTTGGACAAAGAATAATTTATGTCATGTATTATAGTCGCATTTGGACTCATTGCAACAAATAAAAATATTTATTTTTGTCAAAAAAAATCCATTTATTCCTTCAAGATCAAGTCGGGCCCAGTCAAGGAGAAGTCGGCCTAAAGGAGGGCTATTCGACTCCTCAAGAAGGCTATAAATAAGAGGGACTTTGACTCATTTGAAACACACTCTCAAGCAAGTTCGATATGCAATAGTGAAGAAGGAAAAAGAGTTGGAAGCACGAAGGAAGGAAGAAGAAATCAAAGTCTCTTGGGTTTATCTCTTTTTTTGTCCACATGTGTGAAGTTTATAGGGTTTCTGTGTAGTTGTCAGTTGTAGGGGGCTGAAATTGCAGGGCCAAAATTCTGAGGAGAAGTTGCAGGGCTGAAATCCTAGAGCGAAGCTGCAGAAGGTCGAAGTCTTGAAACTGCCTTGGAGAGATCTTGCTTGGGGTCTGACTTGGTGCTTGGGAGGATTCTGGGCTTTGGTATTTGGGTCGTTGAAGTCTCATTGTAAGAAGATTCTATAAGAAGAGAATCTTTCTTTTTGGGTTTTCCCCTTGAAGGGGTTTTTCCCTAGCTTGGAGCCTATATCTTGTGTACTTGTCTTTTTGTGATCTTATAGATGTGGGGTAATTTCTTGATGAAAAAGAATTAAAGTAATAAAATACCAACTAACATCATAAGTAATTATCAAGTTAAGGAAAATCATCTATAATCTACGAATCTCTTGATTTTCCAACATGGTATCAAAGCTAAGGTGCAAGAAGGAGACTGAAGATCACATCCTAGTTGGCACTATGGCAAGGATAATAAAGAAGGGTTTCAAGTTTGTTGGGAATCTCGTTACATCCATCAAATGTTTCATCATGAAGATCATTTCTGAGCTACAAGAAATGGAAGGAAGTTTATTTCCCGCTTTGTCTTGGAGTCTAAGACTTTCAAGGATGAGAATGTATGGGTTATTAACAGTGGTGCTTCCAGACATATGATGGGAGAATGCAACCAACTCTATACTTTGTCAAAAGGAGCCTCCTCTCATTCAATTGAACTTGGAGACAAGTTGATCTATCCAGTAGAAGGGATTGGATCTACTTTGTTGGAGCTCGAATTTGGAGGAAGTATTCACCTCAACAACATTCTATATGTTCCAGGTTTGAAGAAAAATTTACTTTCTATTTCTTGTCTAGAGGATAAGGGTGATAGAATTGCCTTTGTTGATGGAAATGTTTTGGTTCGGTGCAAGGACTCTAGTATTGATAATGCTAGGGTAATTGGGATTCACGAGGGACATTATATAGACTCTTTACACCTCTATCTCAAGCCCTAGTTCACTTATATGTGATCCCTTCCGAACTATGGCATAGAAGGTATGGACACCTTCATTATAATATTTTGCCATCTCTATATCAAATGGTCAATGGCATCCCTGAATTGAAGGAAGAACATCAAGGGACCTGTAAGGGTTGTGCTCCAGGCAAGATTGTGAAGAAGCCATTTGCAAGAAGTGATACTAGATCTAAGGAAGTTTTATACCTCATACGCTCTGATGTATGTGGTCCTATGGTAGTAAAATATCTTTGTGGAAATCAATATTATGTAACCCTCATTGATGATTTCTCAAGGAAAACTTGGTTATACCTCCTCAAGAAAAAAGATGACGTATTCGAGAAGTTTCAAGAATTCAAGAATGAAGTGGAGAATTTGATCAAAAGAAAGATCAAGACTTTGAGGTCCGACAAGACTAGTAGCGTTTTGCAAGGAAGTAGCGGTTAAGAGGGAGCTAATTGTTCCTTATAATCCTTAACAAAATGGCATGGATGAAAGGAAAAACATAACAATCGAAGAATGTGTCAGGGCCATGCTTCATGATCAAGATCTCCCTCAATTCCTATGGGGAGAAGCATGTGTTACAGTTGTTTACTTTTAGAACCGAAGTCCTCACAAGATTCTCAACAACATGAATCTGGAAGAAGCATTTACAGGAAAGAAGCTAAATGTGGATTATCTTCGAATATTTGGATGTCCTATTGATATTCATATACCAAAGCACAAAAGGAAGAAGTTGGATCCTACCAGTATGAAGGGCATCCTTGTTGAGTATAGTGCTTCACCAAAAGCTTACAGAATCTACAACAAGGAGGATTGTTGGATCAAAGTAAGCAGGGATGCCATCTTTGATGAAAGTATAGCTCATAAGAAATCAAAAGATGTTCCAATTGATTCTGATGAAGAAGAGATACCTATCTTCGAGGATATCTCGAGGGACAATAATGGTCAAGGTCTGACATCAACTCAAGAAGATGTTGAAGTTCCTAGTGAACATGTGCAACAAATAATTGTTCCAGAAAATCGAAAGACTTAGTTGAGAACTACTCTACAAGAAGTAGAAGGACACACAACAAAAGGGATCTTTAGAGAAAGTAAAAGACCGAAAAGGTATTCTGGATATACAACATGCATGATGAAGCTCATTGAAGCTGAATCGTCCTCCTATGAAGATGCAGCTAAACATGAAGAGTGGAGGAATGTGATGTAGGAAGAATACCAGTCAATTGTGAAGAATGATGTTTGGTAAATTGTTCCTAGGCCAAGTGACAAATCAATAGTCACTTCAAAATGGATATATAAGATAAAGCATGCTACGGATGGGAGCATTGATAAATACAAAAAAAGGTTTGTAGCAAGAGGTTTCTCACAAAAAGAAGGTATTGATTCCGAAGAAACCTTTGCTCATACAACTAGATATACAAAAATTAGATCACTTATTTCTTTGGCTGCTACTATGGGATGGAACATCCATCAAATGGATGTTTAGAAAACTTTTCTGAATGGGGCTATTGATGAAGAAGTTTACATTGAGTAGCCTTAAGGATTTGATATAAATCAGAGGGAGACTCATGTCTGCAGATTGAAGAAAACTCTAAATGGCTTGAAGCAAGTACTTAGAGCTTGGTACGCAAGAATGGATGCATACCTATTGAGATTTGGTTTTACCAAGAGTTCTGCGAATCTTAACCTATACATCAGGCTGGTCCAGTGTGAACCAGTCATCATACTATTGTATGTGGATGGTCTACTTGTTACAGGTGTAGAGTATCAAATTCAAGAATGCAAGAATCAGTTAGCAACCAAGTTTGATATGAAGGATATTGGGATTATGAATTATTACTTGGGACTAGAAGTTTGGTAGAAACCAGGTGAAATATATCAAGGGAAATATGTGATCAAGATTCTTCAAAAATTTGGCATGATGGATAGCAAACCTATGACAACTCCTATGATTACCAACCTAAAGAAGTTGAGGAGTTCAGATTCTAGTCCAGTGGATCCTACTTGCTACAGATAATTTATTGGGTCCATGATGTATTTGGTAAACACAAGACCGAACATTTGTTTTGCAGTAAATGTCCTCAGTCAATTTCAGATGGAGCCAAAGCTTGACCACTGGATAGTAGCCAAGCACATCCTTAGATACTTGGGTGGAACCATACATCATTGCCTTCGGTATAATAGTAATGAGATCTAGCTCATGGGATATGCTAATTCTGATTGGGGTGGCAGTGAGATAGTTGGGAGAAGCACAACAGGTGGATGCTTTAGCCTAAGATCTTTCATGGTCTCATGGATGAGCAGAAAGCATGATACAATTGCTTTAAGTAGTGTTGTTTGGCTCAGGAAGCCGTTATCATATTTATTTGAAGGACTGCTTAGCCCAACATGCATACATTGTGATAATGAAAGTTGCATAAGATTAACAGAGGACCCGATGTTTCATGCTAGGATGAAGCACATAAATAATAAGTACCATTACATCAGAACCCTGTTACGAGATGGGGCTGTGTAGCTGCATTATATACCTACAGATGAATAGGTAGCAGACATTCTGACTGAAGCATTACCAAACAAGAAGCTTGAGTACTTGAGAGGTAAGCTTGGCTTGGCGAACATCTCTTCATTCATTTCTCGTCCTGAAGATGGATCCCCGTTGGGATTCGAAACGTCGACCATTGTTTTATGATACTGTGGATAATCCGGATTCTACAATTAAATCTCTTCCCTAATTTAGGGGGAGTGATGTTGGATAGTTCTTTTCTTTATGTGTCATGCACTAGACCAGGACTAATAGCCATAAGTCTTAATGAAGGCCATAAGGAAATAATGGAGTTTGGAGGATTGGATAATCATCTAAGATTGAAACTTCTTATGGATTATAGAATCCAGGAAAGAAGTGGTAGACCAATACTCTTTGAGGATTAGGTAGGGCATCCAAAATAAGAGTAGTCAAAGATAACAAAAATTATTTGAGGATTCAGGATTGGAAATCCAATATAAGAATAGTCCTAAAAGGACATCTGGTGAAAATCCGGATGGGGTATGTGCCTTAAAGGTAGTGTGGCAACTCACGTAAAGCCTCCCAGGCTCCAACATAATGCTCTCAAATGAGGATGAGCTTGGGTAGTTAAGGCCTTCAATGACAATGTTGGTTATGATATAGATGCTTGACAGATGGCTTATCAATCAAACTCTTCTTATGAGAATGATTCAAGATTGAGATTCCTTGTACTCCATGATGGGATTATGAATACCTCCCTAGTTAAGAGGGAGTGTTGGAAATTGTAACTAGGTTCGGTTTTCATAACGACTTTTCGTAAAACATGACATTGTATATTTTGTATAAAGAAAGAAAAAGAAATAAAAACAATTTTATTTTATTCAAAGCATGGGTTTCATGCTCAAGTCTAGGTCAAAAGCATGTTCTTCATGCTTCTAGGTCTTTCTTGGACAAAGAAGAATTTATTTCATGTATTATAGTCCTAGTTGGACTCATTTTAGCAAAGAAAAATATTTATTTTTGTCAAAGAAAAAGTCATTTATTCCTCCAAGGCCAAGTCGGCCCCAACCAATGAGAAGTAAGCCTAAAGGAGGGCTATTTGTGTTGAAAGTGTAACTAGGATCGGTCTTCATATTGACTATGTAATTATGTATTTATGTAAAGAAGAAGATAAAGATAATAAAATATATTTTTGTTGTACTTGCTTCATGGGTTTCATGAGCAAGATTTTATTATAGATAGACTTCTTCTTGATGTCTACTAGGGTTGTCTTCTGGTAATAAACATAATCAAGTGTCATGTAGATGAATGCTCCAAGACCTTGCTATAAAACTATGGAAGAATGGCTTAAAGACAACCCACATTGAACAATGGAAGATAAGCTTAATGATGCTCAAACATACCTCCATCAATGCTGGAATTATTGCACATCAAGTCGGCCTAATATCATAAGAACAAGTCGGCTCATTTATAGACATGAACAACTAAATATACCCCAGTATACTGCGCAAAAAAACAATGTGACACAGATTTGATTGGTCTGAGTTTTTTGGACAGAGTTGCAGGATCTCAGGACAGGAAAAAAGTGCAGATTGCTTTGAAGAATACTGCAGATTTCAAAGAGGATTTAATGTGGGTTAAAGGACAGAAGATTATGTGATAAATTTTGGTATAAGTGTGGGCTGAAGGATAAAAAAAGGCGCAGACTTATCTGAAGGTTCTACAGTGGTTAAAATGCAAATATCTCTGAGATAAAGTGCAGAAAAATAACCAAATCTAGTGCGGACTTCAGGACAGAAGTCAGTATAGGTTTAAGGTCAAAAGAAGGTTCATATATCACAGCGTGTTATCACAGCAAGGAAGAGACTTTAGTTTGAGAAAGAAAGGAAGGTAAATCTGTGATTTACCTTCCTATTCTATAGTGCATAAAAGGAATTACTACTCCTCAATTGAAGAAGCTTCAATATCATCCAAAGTAAAAGGTTCCAAGTGATCTTGTCTAAGAGCTATCATAAAGAAGTCTTTGGAAAGAAGAATGCTATGCAAGGTACAAATACATCCTAGAAGATAGACCTAGAGACCAAGTTCTCTAGTATTGGTGCAACACAGTGTAGGTTGGTGCAGAAAAGAAGGGTCAGCATTAAAAGTCAACATAGAAGCAGTGGCAAGGTCTTGGATGCATTAATAGGTTAAAGGTCTGTGTCTTGGTCATGGTACTTGTCATTTGAAGATCTATAAGAAGAATTCCTTACGGGTTTTCCTCTCCAAGAGAGAGAGGTTTTGCCTTGGCTTGAGGAGCTTAAATTTGTGTCTTTTGTATTTTGGTAATTGACTTGATGAAAGAATAAATAAGCTAACGAACAGAAGACATAAGTAACTGAAGTAAGCACACAAGTAATTATCAAGAAGAGAATTTGAATTAATCACCAGCCCTCTAAATTCTCAACAATTTGACCCCTCATGAAGGCTATAAATAAGAGGGACTTCGATTCATTTGGAACACACTCTCAAGCAAGTTCGATTTGCAATGGCGAAGAAGGAAAAAGCACTGGAAAGATGACGGAAGGAAGAAGAAATGAAAGTCGAAGTCTCTTGGGTTTGTTTTTTTTCTGTCCACACGTGTGAAGCTGCTAGGGTTTTTGTGTAGCTCCCAGTTGCAGGGCCAAAATTCTAAGGAGAAGTTGCAGGGCCGAAATTCTAGAGTGAAGCTGCAGAAGGTCGAAGTCTTGATGCTGCCTTAGAGAGATCTTGCTAGGGGGTTGACTTGGTGCTTGGGATGATTCTGGGTTTTTTGGTCTTCGGGTCTTTGAAGTCTCATTGTAAGAAGGTTCTATAAGAAGAGAAGTTTTCTTTCTGGGTTTTCCCCTGGCTTGGAGTCTATATATCGTGTACTTTGTCTTTTTGTGATCTTCATTGTTTCGGTAATTGCTTGATGAACAAGAACTAAAGAAGTAATAAAAAACCAACTAACATCACAAGTAATTATCAAGTTAAGGAAAATCATCTATAACCTACAAGTCTCTTGATTTTCCAACACACACATGGGGGAAACAATTGAAGATCAACAACGAAGTCTTCAGGACCACCCAATACTTAAAGAATTTGAAGATGTGTTTGCCGAAATTCCAGGATTACCACCTAAAATGATAGACTTTTCTATAGACTTGATACCTGAAGCTTCCTCAGTATTCAAAACACCATACAGGATTAGCACACTAGAACTTAAAAAATTACAAATGCAGCTAGATGAACTCTTAAAGAAAGGGTATATATTCCCAAGTGTGTCGCCTTGGGGTTCTTCGGTTCTCTTTGTTAAAAAGAAGGATGGTGCACTAAGGCTATGTATTGATTTCAGACAGTTGAACAAAGCCATAGTAAAGAATAAATACCCCTTGTCAAGTACAGACGACTTGTTTTACAAGCTAGCTAAAGGGTTTTCCAAAATTGATTTGAGATCAGGGTATCATTAGTTAAGGATTAACGAAGAAGACATCAGTAAGATGACATTTCGAACTCGTTATGGCCACTATGAGTTTATAGTTGTACCTTTTTGGCTCTTTATTGCACTAGGTGGTTTCATGTGCCTCATGAATGGCATTTTCTGAAACTATCTGGAGAAGTTTATTATTGTATTTTTGGATGATATCCTAGTGTATTCTAAATCTATAGAAGAGCATTAACAACACTTGAGAATGGTTTTATAGGTACTCAGAGAACATCAGTTGTATGCGGAGTTGAGTAAGTGTTCATTTTATCAAAGGAAAATACATTATTTGGGTCACATTATTTCAAAAGAACGGATAGCAATAGACTCGGAAAAGATTAAATAAATCAGAGAGTGGCCAACAACTAAAACTGTGATGGAGGTGAGGCCTTTTATGGGTTTAGCAGGATTTTATATAAGATTCGTTGAGGGATTCTAAAAAATAACCCATCTTATTACTTCCTTACAAAAGAAGGGTATGAAATTTGAATGGTCCCATAAATGTGAAGAGGCCTCCAACATTTAAAGTCATTTTTAACAAGTGCACCTATATTAAGGATGTTCCGCACGGAGGTTTCTTTGTGTGCATAGATGCATGTAGAGAAAGACTTGGAGGATTTTTCATGTAAAATGGGCATGTAATAAGTTATGAATTTAAGAAATTAAAGGAGTATGAAAAGAACTATGCCACTCATGATTTGGAGTTAGCAATGATTGTACATGCCTTAAAAAAGTAGAGGCACTACCTCATGGGGAGGAGTTTCGAATTACACACTGATCACAATGGGTTGAAGAATTTGTTTGGACCGACAAATCTAAATGCCAGGAAAATTAGATAGCTGGAATCATTTGCTTAATACGAATTTGAAATTAAACACATAAAGGGAGGGAAAATAGAATAGCTGATGCACTTAGCAGAAGGGTGCATACCATGCATGTTCCAACCATAAGCATATGCAAATCTGATTTAAAAATCACAATTTTGGAGATTAGAAATTCATATCAGCAGTATATGGAAATAAAAAGCAACCTACAACAATTTAATTTGCAGCCAAAGTATAGGGATTATGACATTGAAAAATATGCAATTCTTTTGTACAACGGTAGGATTTATGCAACAAATTTACAGGGGTTGAAAAGTCTAATTTTAAATGAGATTTGTTAACACTTGCCGCCTGTCACGCGCACCTACCAGTTAGTGAGAAAAGCCTTTAACCCCACAATGTGTGGTTCGTGGCAAGAACTAAGAGATGGGGTTGTCACCTATTCCCAACTCTCTTCGTTTAAACTATCTCCTAGGTTAGCTAAGGGGGGTGATCCCTAATGAAAAGTTATATGATATGTAGAAATTATACAAACAATATGTATATCAATGGATTCAATCCGATCATGCAATCTACTAAAGCAAGATACTGAATCCTTCTACAAATCAATTGCAGAAAATAAACATGATCGCCAATCACAACAAGTAAAGAAAGAAGCAAATCAATCCACAACACAAATATTTTTCTTGGGGAAAGCAACCTGCTCAAAACCCCTCTATCTATATTGTATAATGAACCAAGGAATCATGAAACAATATAATGCACTCTTGTTCACAAGAATTTGCTGTACTCTCCTAACTATCTCACACTGATCCAGAGAAAATTGGGCCAACACTTAGCCAATTCTCAGTCTGTCTTCAGCTTGCCTTGCTCACACAATCCTTGTGGAATGCAATCCCTTTTCTTTAGGAATTTCAGCCTTCCTTGACTGCGTAAGTATCATGGGCAATCCTGTGGTGTTTTAACTGCATCTGGGCAGTTTGCTAAAAATACAACTGATAGTCAACTTCCCTTTAACCTCTGTTTCAACTGGGTCTTCATCAGAACTGACATGCATGCAACTATTAATAGTAAATCATCAGTCACTTGACAGATCACTGTATGTGAATTGAATCTAATTTAATTCACTTGATCTCTCACTAGTGCAACAATCAGTTACAACTAGTTAGACTGACTTTAACTCACTTAATTGAGTTAACTGATTTCTCATGCATTAAAATAATGCACTAACTAATAGAATCACTTTGCATGCCTCACCAACTACCCTCAACTCGAAATTCATGAGCTAACTGAGTCTATCACACTCAGTTAACTATTACAAATGTTTATGAGATAAGATTACAATTTATTGTCCAATTTAATTAAGAGAAAATTAAATTAGACACATTTCCAATTTATTAAATAAATTGGCTTGCACACTAATGTATCGCTAGTACCCATCACTACATGACCTGTGGTCCCACGCTAGTGTGTGTGTTGTCATGTTGTTTCTGGATGCCAATTTCACTATTTCTTGTTGCAAATTTCAACATGATACGAGTCTCTAGGAGAAATGTTAATTTGGATTACTTGTCAAAAAAGAACTTGTTTCCAAGAATTAAGTAAACATATGAATAAATGAGCAAATTTCAATGATATCTTCAAAGTATAGATTAGTGCCTTCAAGTAAATAACAATAGTTTGCTCAAAAAATGAAATCAAGATAGACAATCCTGCAAAATCAAATGTTAGACCAAGATAAGCATATAAACATCAATTGCAATTTGCAACTATAAAGGAGATAGTACTTGAAAGTAAATGCCCAAATGACAAGATAATGATATCAATTACTCACGAGCTTAAATGATCATCAAAGCAACAAATATATGAAATAATTTTGAAATAGAGTTGCACCAATGAAAGATATTTCGAGTACAAGAAAGCTAAATGTTTCAAAAGTAAAAGAATTCACAATACTTGCATCATAAATGTTTCTTGAAATAAAAATTGATATTTGCAAATGAAACTCAAAATACATCGAGATAGCAAAATGGGAAATTGCAAGTAAAGAAAAATGGTGATGTAAATGCGCTCTTGGTTTATTTTAAAAGTTTAAACTCAAAAAACAAAATTTTGATTAAACTCCCTCACCCGAAAATTCGGATCTCACGGTGAGGAGTCAATAGAGGTGGAAGGTCCCTAGATGTCTATACAACGTGTTGTGGTTCCCATGATTTGGAAGGTTTGGCAATACCAAATGATGAGACAACATCAAACCACTTTGGGACCGCAAGATCTAGCCCTCCTGGGTCCAGAGAGGGATCTCTCTGCAAAGGCAAAGAATAATATATCTTTGAAGTTCAATTTTAGGTATTAGGCTAGTTGTAGGGCACAAGGGTTGTTGTTTTGTTTGTTTTGTTGTTTGGTTGGGAAACATGAAAGAAGGGTTCAATGTAAGACAAAGGAATGAGAAAAGAAGGATTTTTTAGGCAATGGGAAGATAATTCAAAGAAAACACAAGTCCACTGGGCAATGGGGTCATAAAAGGGTTTACTCGCAATTCAATATCCAAGGCTTTCAAATGGGCTAGTTATCTAAAATAGAGGATCTCTAAAGATGATAGTATGGGATGAAATGATAGGAAATGAAGGTGAATGACAAGGAAACCCTCCAAGGTGACCACTTAGAAGCAAATCGAGGGACAGGGCATGCCTTAACCGTCTATGATCAAACTCCCAATGAGGCTAACTCTTCAGACTATAAAGAACATTTAAGATTTGACACAAAGTGAAGCCTAAGATTAGAGAAAGACTTTTAACTTTCAATGCTTTTGACATTCAACTTAAGGGATCTTAGAAAGGCTAACTGTTGGAAAAAGACCCTAGTGAGACAGAACTAACTCTGAACCTCCCAATATCCCAATTCTTTCAGCTAAAACCAACAAGAACATCTAAAAACAAACTCTAAATTCATACATCAGCAAGCATGGATCAAACCAACTACTATACAGGTTAAATTATCTTGAATTTGTTCTTACATTACACAATTAGCAGAAAACATCAAAGATAAGAAGAGCAGGAAGCATTAGGGTACTTTACAGTAGTATATCCTAAGCTCGATTACTGATTCTTATAAGAGAAATGCAATATGATGAATAACAGAGGGAAAACATTGACAAAGGTAGAACACATCACCGCTGATTTAGATCAGGATCCAATGAACATGCTTGTCATATTAAAGAGCAACACCAGTCACATACATCATTGTCCAGCAGCTTGATATCAACTAGAAATCATCTCCTAGCCTATTTTACAACTAATACACACAGAACTCTATCTCAAAGAAACAGCTTACATTCCACGGTTAACCAACATTTACAATGTATTTCTGAGGAGTTCTTATAGCTGAAAGAGTGGCTGTAGAGGTAGATAGAACTTTAAATGAATCATTAAAACAGAGGAAGAAGAGTGTTTGAGGCCCATTCTGTTTTAATATCCCGTATTGACTTTCAATACTCTTTGGGTGAATGAGTGGTCTTCGACAGGCAGAAAAGAACCTCAGAGGTATGTTTTTAAAGTACTCTTTGGCAGTTGGTATTCTGTTTGTACACTAGGACAAGTAAGGCAGATAAATGAATTTCAGGGCTTCCATGCTATGTAACTAATGCTTTGGCAATCTTAGGACTTCTGTCAGGGTGGTGATCTTCTCAGGAACTCAATGTAGAATAAAAAATACTATAGGAACTTGTCCTTTCTTGGGAAAGAACATTCTGCTGATGTGAAACACTGATATGGCTTGTTTCATGTGTTTTAGGCCTTATTAGGCCTCTGGATCATCTATAAAGTCTTCAAGCTGTATCTTCGCCCTTAGAACATTGGATTAAAGCATTTAATCTTTAATAGTAGGCTCTAATCCCTTTAAACTGTCACTGATACTCTTTGTCGCTTCACTTCTGTCTTGTCTGTGAATATTGTAGGTTTTCATGGCGCTGGAGGCTCATGAAAAGGTTTCACATTGGTCCTTTAATGAAATACTTCGTTTAAAACCTTCCCAGGTGTTTTCCCTGCAATCTTCGGTTCTGAAAAACTGGCATTCTGTGCCCTGTATTACCCTGTCTGTGAGGGTGAGACAGAGTGAATTTTACCATCTGTAACCCTGCAAAAAGACGATAAACATGTTAAGAAATCAATGGGGGTGGAGGAGGATTGCTAAGGAGGGCCAAGGAAACGGTGTCGCAGCAATGGAGATAGTGGAAGCAGTGGAAAAATGGCTGAAAATCGCTGCGGAATGGAGGAAAACTGGCCTGGTGAAAGCCTAGTGTGAGGATGGTTCTAGACCGTTGGATTAGGTTAGACGGTGGCGATCGGCGGTCGAGATTTACCGGTGCAGGAGGTTAGACTGAATTAGACGAACACAAATAAATTTTAGTGTTAAACACAAAAGTCTAATTTTTTGGCGAATACAACGGAGGAAGGGTAAAATAAATGAAATCGGAGGCCTTTGGTGGTGGGACTGGAAGGGCGGAGAGCGATTGAATGTGGACCATTGGATCACAGGAGGAGATCAACGATGGAGATCTTCCGATGAAATCATTTGGAAGCTCCGATGAAAGAAATATGGATAGGGACGCGATGCAATGTGAGCCGTCGATCTAGAACAAATGAACGGTCGAGATCTTCGGATGGAGCCTTCGGGAGCAAAGGGGAAGAGGGGAATGAACGGTGATCGCGTTAAGTCAGAGCCGTCCATTTAAAACAATCGACGGTCGGGATTAAATGAAGGATCATAGCGGGGAGGAGTGGTTTTTAGAGGAAAACCACTGGGTTCGCGAAGCTCCAAAGTGGTTTTGAAATTTTGCCCAAAAAACGTGATATGCCTCGCTGCCTGACACATGTTCCCCCCAAAACCGCTTTCATCGCGTAATTTTGAAACTTTAACTGTCGGACACTAAAATCACGCGATATGCACCTCAGCCGTTGGATGTAGGACGGGGAGATCTGACGGTGTAGGATAGCGCGCGATATGGACAGATGCACGGGCGGTAAGGTGGGGACGAGTCAGCGGTGGTTTTAATGCGGACCGTCGGATCTGTAGAATGGACGGTCAGGATCAAAATAGGAGCGCCAGTGTAACAAAGGCAGTGGACTATTATATGGATGCGGAAACGATCTTGACCGTCGGATCTGAATGGGTGAACGGTTAAGATCTAATCAGGGCTCGCAAATCGGTGGAGGCCAAAGGCATGGGATTGGGCTTTTGTGATTGTGCGATTACACGAGGGCCGTCAGATCGAAGGGAAGATCAACAGTCAAGATTTGACCAGAGGGGAAATGGCGGTGGGCAAATGAGCGGAGCGCAATTAAATCTGGGCCATTGTTTCTTGTGGATTCAACGGTCTAGATTAAACCGACGGAGCGACGATGTTGGGCTGTCGGGTTCGTCTCCAACCGTCGGATCTACACCAACGAACGGTTGAGATTCAATCGGAGATCGCCAATCGGAGGGAACACGGTGGTGCTTAAGACTTCTTGCGATTGACGGTTATGTGAGTTAGCGCAGGCCGTCGGATCATTAAAGAGATCAACGGTCAATATTCAAGCGGAGGGGTAATGAAAAGAGACTGATGGGGCGCGATGCGATTAGTGCTGACCGTTGGATCTCTAAAGAGATCAACGGTGGAGATTGCAGCGGGGGTCGAGCAGAGGAGGACCAATCGCATCGGAGATTTTTTTAAAAAACAAAGGAAAGGCACTCACGGAAAACTCCGATTGCGATTAGCGCCCGGGGCTTTAGCGCCTGGTCTTGGGCGCGGGTCATATGTGGAGAAGGGGCTAAGGGCTTAGCTGAAGGGGGCTTAAGGCCTCAAATGAAAAAATGGGTTTTTAAGCCAAAATCAGTGTTTTTCAAGGAATTTCTTGGCTTTCGGTAAAGGGGAAAAGGGTGTTCTAAAATTGTAAAAGGGATTTTTAGTGGCTTAAAAGGATTTTGGAGGCTTTTTAGAGGGGAAAAAGGGAGTTTAAAAGATGAAAGAAGGCTTAATGAAAATGAAGGTAAATGAGTGAAAATGGCCAATTACAGGGCCTTTTGTAGCATTCTTTTTCACAAAACAGCAGGGCTTTTTTCAGTGGAAACAGCAGTGAAGATCTCTTCACAGGCAAAAGACACATAGAGGCTTCAAGAATGAAAGATTTTCAAGGGAAATGTTTCTCTTGAAGGCTCAGAAACATTTTAGCCATCTGTTTGCTATGTCAAAAATTTATAGGTGGCTAACAGTGGCTCCACACGGGGATGGCATCTTCTTGAAGGTGTCAAGAATCTCAGAAAATAATTTTTGGAAGTAGGCCAGATGCCTGGTACTTGACACATTTCTTCTTTCTTTAATCAGCGGCCACAACTCATGAAAACATCATATCAGTAGTAATATTCTCCCAGACAATCTACCTACCCATCCTACAGTCCTAACATTTTTCTTTGAGGTGCATTTAGACTTGCAGACCTTATTCATCATTTTTTTATTGAAAGCAGAAAAATCTAATCTAATTCTACCCTTATCCCTCCATGAGACTAGATTAGACAGTTGGCCTCATAGCTTCTCTACCTACACTAATATCTGCTAGGATTAAATTGTCTAGCGGATTTCTTCCTCTACATTCTAAGACAGAAATTTAAAAACAGTCAAACCAGGATTAGACTATTTGGTTTGTTGTGGGTCCATGGCATAAAGACAACTGCACATGAACTAAACTTTGCAGGAAATTGAACCAAAATGTTGAAGGCTTGAAATTGTGAAGTTTTAAAGCATCCTTCTTTCTTTTGTGACTCAGATTTTGAGCTTGTTAGAGTCACTTTTCTTCTTCACTTCAGCTTTGGTTTTGGGCTTGTTAGAGCTGATTCCTCTTCTTTCTTTGCTGGTTCAGGTTTTGAGCATATTGGAACCAACTTTCCTTTTCTTTGGCTCAGGTTTTGAGCTGATTTGAGCCACTCTTTAGAAATTCACAGGTTCAAGTTTTGAGCTTGTCTGAACCTTTTTTTTTTTAAATCTTTCTTTCTTTTGTTGTATTTTTCCTTTTTCTTTGAAACTGAACAAAGCAATGGTATTTACAATGGAAGTGGAAACTTTAAACTCTGGACTTCAATAGTAGTAATGTTTGAGCATCCTGCCATTGACAGGACCCCCAAACAGATCTGTACCATCTAACTCTTGTAGAAAGAATGCATTTGGACCAATGGTGGACTGAATAACATAAGGGCCTTGCCACAAACTGTCAAATTTGCCATGCTTACCCTTGTCCTCTCTTCTAGAATCCCACTTAAGCACCTTGTCTCCAATCTTGAAGTCACAAGCTTTTGTTCTCTTATCAAACAACTTTTTGATGCTTTCTTGCACCTTTTGAGCTCTGTTGTGGACTTCTTTTCTTGTTTGCTGGAGATGGATTAGTGTGATTGATCCTTCTTACCATGCTGTCCTCTTTTGACTTTATTTCTTGGACTAATTTTATCACTGGTACTCCTAGGCTGGTAGGGAACACTGCATCTGCTCCATAGACTAACTGATATGGGGACATTCCAATGGATTTCTTTGTAGTCAATTTGTCTGCCCACAGAGCATGCACCAACTTGTTATGCCATGATTTTTTGTTCTCTTCGAGCAACTTCTTGATGATGGTCACCAAACTCTTATTTGATGATTCTGCTAGCCCATTACCCTGAGGATAATAAGCAGTAGAATGACCAAGTGCAATCTGATACTTGTGACAAAAATCAATCATCTTTTTGGAACCAAAAGCAACAACATTATCAGTGATAATCTTCTTAGGGCAGCCAAATCTAGATAGGATGTGGTCTTCCAGGAATTTTATAATAACAAAATCTGTGGCATTCCTAGTAGGGATGGCCTCTATCCATTTTGTGAAATAGTTTGTGGCTGTGAGAATCCATTTGTGTTGGGAAGATGAAGCAGGATGGATTTCTCCTATGAAATCTAGGCCCCACTGTTGAAAGGGAGCTCCCTTTCAACAGTGATGGGTTGTAATGGTAAAGGAAGGAGTTTTCTTTTGTCCTCAAGGATCTAGCACTTGTGGCAGGCAACTATCATTTTATGTACATCTTGGAAAAGGGTGGGCCAGTAAAAGCCAACTCTAAGGATTTTGTTGGCTGTGGTTTTCCAGTATAAATGGCCTCCACACTCTCCCTCGTGGAACTCATGTTTGACCCTCTCTGCATCGACTTCAAGCAAACATTTAAGCAACAAACCATTTGTATTTTTCCAGTACAAACATTCATTTAAAATGCAATAATTTCTAGCTTTTAAGTTTAGGAACCTTGCCTTTGTCTTTGATAAATCAGGAGCGGCATTGAGATTTGTAAGCACATACAAGATGTCAGCATACCAAGGTAAGTTTTGGAATTGTTCTTCAACACTAGGAGCCGGTAATCCTTCATGTTCATCCAAAACATCTACCATGTTTATGTCAAGGGCTTGTAAGTTGGATTCAGCCATTAATTGAGCTAAGCCTTGACCTTTGATAAGTTTTGTGGGTTTGATCTCTAAATCGTACTCTAGTATCAGTGCTATCCATTTACCTCTTTTTCCATCTGGGTCTTGTGACAGGATATCTTTTACCACTATGTTAGGCACATAGGCAATGGTGTGAGAATGCAAAATATACACCCTGAAGTCTTTTAAGGTTTTTACCAAAGCATAACCCTGTTTTTCCATTATGTTATATTTCAAGGGTGCGTCTCTCAATTTTTTGCTAAAGAAAGCGATTGGCTGTTCCTGTCCCTCTGGGTTTTTCTGCAACAAGACAGCCGCCACGGTATGCTCTGATGGAAAGGAAAAAATTAGGAAATCTTTTGTGAAATCTGGGCTGATCAAAACTGGCGCTCGGGTGAGTGCGTGTTTAACTAATTCAAAATATTTTTTGGCTTCTACAGTCCACTTAACTCCCACTCCTTTCTTAAGCATGTTAGTCATATTTCTTAGGAGTTCCGCTAAGTTGGGAATAAACCTCCTTAAGAAGTTAATTTTCGCAATAAAGGACTGCAGTTCTTTTATGTTCCTTGGGTGACTAATCTGCAGTATTCCCTCAACTCTTTTCGGGTCTATTTTAATTCCCTTTTCTGATATAATATGGCCAAGAAGTTTACCTTCTTGGAGCCTGAATACTGTCTTCTTGGGATTTAAAGATAGACCGAACCTTCTACATTTCTCAAATACTTTTCTCAGATGTTTAAGGTGCTCTTCATCAGTTTTGGAATAGACTGTTATGTCATCAAGGTAGATTACGATGAAGTGACCTATTTCCTTTGAAAATGCTATGTCCAGAGCTCTTTGGAAGGTTGCACCAGCATTTATTAGTCCAAAAGGCATTTTCACGTACATGAACATGCCCCATGGAGTGGTGAAAGCTGTTTTTAGTTGATTTTCTGGGAGTACTAAGCCCTGGTTATACCCTGAAAAGCCATCTAACAGAGATATCCTCTTCGAGCCAACTACCCTTTGTAGAATGTGTTCCATTTTGGGTAAGGGGTAATTGTCCTTTAAGGAGGCTCTGTTAAGGTTTCTAAAATCAATGCACAGTCTGATTTCGCCTGTCTTTTTTCTTACAGCTACAAGATTGGACACCCAATCAGAAAACCTCACAGGCACTATGATTCTTGCCTCATACATTTTCTTGATTTCCTTTTCTACAAGGGGCAGTTGTACTAGGTTAATTCTGCGCAGTTTTTGCCTAAAGGGTTTTAGGTTTTCTTTCAATGGGATCTTGTGCTGGATGATTTATGTGTCATAGGCTTTTAAGTCCTCATAGCTCCAAGCAAACACATCAACAACTCTTTAAATAAATAAATGTATTTCTTCTTGATGTGCACTGGCAAGGACTTAGCTAATTTAATCATTTTAGGCTTATCTTCGTTGCCTATATTGCATTCTTCAACATCAGATTCAACGTGTTCTATAGTGGGCTTCTTTGCCACATCATTAAAATAAAAAAGGTCCTCAAGGGGCGCTAGTCCTCTAGGTATGTTTTTATCTTTGGACTGCAACACCTCTATTTCTTCTTTTTCCGCGTTTATGTATTCTTTTGTTTGCGATCCAAGTTCTTTGGTTAACATGTTTATTTCTACAGAACAAGATGGTTTTTCTTCATCAGGGGGTTCCTTATCCGAACTACTTTCATCAGACTTGAAGCCTGACTCTGGGAATTCGAACTCATTCCTGCAAAGCAAGAAATCCTCTATCTGTTTGTCCCCCTCAAAGACCTGCCAATGTTTCTCATTATCTGGCACCGCTGGTCTATATTTTGTTTGAATAATGATCCGTTTATCACTAGGTATTCTCTGATATGAACTAGCAGTGCAGGCCAATCCATTTGCGATAATGTTCTGGTCCCTAGGGATAAACACAAGCTCATATTCTACGAAGGTTTTCAGCGGATCCATGGCATCATTTCTGTATGCCCGCGATCTAGGATGTTTCGCAGTGTACTCTCCATTTACTTGTTTGATGACTAACTCAGAGTCTCCATGTACAACTATCCTTTGGGCTCCTAGTTTTTTCAATAGATTCAATCCTAGGATGAGAGTCTCATACTCTGCGATGTTGTTTGTACATTTAAAGTCTAGTTTGAAGGCATGACTCTTAGCATAATTGCTTTCGGTATTGAGCAACCATACTCCAGCCCCTGCATTCTTTCTAGTGCATGACCCGTCAAAGTTCATTCTCCATAAGGGATTGTTTGCAGACTTGTTATCATTTTCACCCCTAAAGCTGTATTCACCCTTATGTAATATTCTGAGGTCTGCACTATGCTGTGTAATGTTTTGTTCTTCAGGATTTGCATGGAGTTCAGAGTGATGAGTAATCTGCTGTTTGTAGTCTTGGTTTTGTTCACTCTGGTTTTTTGATTCGGTACACTGTTCAAAGGTTTCTTCCTTGTTTTCCTCAACATCTAGAGTTGCCATTATGTTAAGATCTGTGAGCTCTACTCTGTTGTTTGGATTTCTGTCTTCTAGCTCTGGCTCATCTGTGCATTCATCATTGTAAAGGATAAAAGAGTCTAGATCTGTATGGACAGAGTAGAGAGGGGAATTTTCAGGTTTCTCAGGGCTGCTAACCATAAACTTCATGTGTGCCTCTCTATATAGTCTTCTAAGCTAGCTAAAGACAGAGATTGTGGCATATGTCATGTCCATCTGCATTGTACCTTGCAGCTTGGTACCCCATGACCTTGACAACAACATGCCATACTTAGGAGGCACCTCTGCCACTACAATGTCCATTACCATGCACTTGGCTGGGATTTGGGTCAAATTCACACAAAGATCTTTGATTAGGCCAAGGCACTTCACTCTGCTAGATTCAAATGAATATAAATCCTTATAAGGTCTGGTTATCTCTAGGCTTAGCTTTTCCATTATCACTTTTGGCATAAGGTTGTGTGAAACCCCGGAATCATGCATGGCATTATGCAGGGTTTTGTCATGGATATTGAGGCTGACATAAGAAGGAGGTACTACTCCTTCCTGAAATTTTCCTTCAATTTTTGGGCCAAACAAAAGAGTTGGTTGATCATCATTTAGATTGACAGTATCATTGTTTTCTCCTAAGTTTAAAGCTTTCAGAATTTGACCTTTATATACATCTGGAGTGGCCAACTCAGTGAGAGGAACTGAAATTTTGATTTTGGCTATCTCACTTTCCAAATTGAAAGGAGATTGACTCTTTGAAAGGTTCAATTCTGTTTTGTTGGTCACCATTTTATTGGCAGAATCAGCTTGCTGATTCTCACTATGTACAATGTTTGAAGCTGTTTTATCAGGAGCATTAGCTGCAGTGCTAGTGCTGCTAGTTTCTTGACTTGGTTTGTCAGTAGTTTGGATGTCTTTTTCTTTGTTTTTGCCAGAACTCTCAGCTGCCGATTTGTTACTTTCAGCAGTCACTTTGGGAGTCTTTTCAGGTCTCTTTTTAATGGTGATTTCAGAGGATTTTGTTTTGGGAGTGTCTATGTTCTTCTTTCTTCTGAGATCATATTGTTCTCGGACCTGCATGATGGCATTTTTGAATCCCAACCTATAATCTTCAGATTCTAACCCTTCCTCCTCCCAATGTGAGTATGAGGTTTGATTATCCTTTGTAGGAAAGGTGTGATCTTGATTATCCACCTCCACCATATTTATGGTAGTTCCCTCTGATTCTTCTATTATTCCCTTATCCTCATCAAGGAAATTCTCTTGGAATGGAGGTATGACTTGTTGATCAGAGTCTCTTTGTCTATTTGGGGGATTGTTTCTCCTAAAGTTTTGGTTCTGGTTTTGATTTTGGTTTCTGCTATGATTGTTGACTTGGATCACCATTTTCTCCATCATTCTTTCCATCCTTTCCATGTTTTTGGCTAGGCTATCATATTTGGAATCAGATGAAGAAGCTGCAGTGTCATCCCTATAGGTTACCTTCTTTTCAGCGCTCATTCTAGCTCTTTTTTTGATCAGGTTTGCTTCTACATTCACTGCTCCTTTCTGCATGTCTTCTAATGTGTCATAATCTCTCTCCCTACGCTGGTAGGCCATATCAGCATCAAATCTTCCAGGGTATTTCACTAGGGCCATTCCTTGGGGAGGTTTCATGTGAGGTGGAAGAGCATTGTAGACACTATTAAATCTAGTAGAGTAGTCATGGATACTCTCTCCCTGATTTCTTTTAAGGTTCTTATATTCGGCTAATATTTGGAGAGGGTTGCTTTTGACTTTCCATTTTTTTATGAAGATTTGATGTAAAGAGGGAAGATCATGGATACTATTGGGAGGTAGGCCTTTAAACCACTTCTTCACATCTCCTCCTAAACTCTGGGCAAAGATTCTCATTTTGACTATCTCATCATCTATCTCCATATAGTCAAAGGTATCTTCCATCCTATCTACATGGTGTTGAGCTGTGGTAGACTCTTTTCCAGTGAAATGTGGGATTTTAGACTGATAATCATTGGGTAAAGGCACTAGAGGCTGTGGTAACACCAAGGGGGCATACCATGCTGACATGATAGTGTTTTGTGGAGGTAAAGCTTGGTCTTGAGCAACAGGTATATGAAAGACAGAAATGCTAGGACTAGCAGCAAACTGTTGAGCAGATCTAGGGTAAGAGAGGCCCAAGTTATGGATGAAATGAATATCAGGAGGTGTTGATGGAGGAGTTTCTCTATCACCAATTTGTTGACCACTATGCTGTGGTGAACTTGGAGGCTCAAAGTCTGCCTGTTCTATAGTACTGAGTGACTGAGTTCTTGGTAGGTTACTTGGTAAACCTAAGTCAATCTGAGTGTTTGATAGAGCCGCAAAGTTTTCAGGTGTCGAATTAGCTCTATTAATGTGTTTGATAATAGTTGGATCCCTATATGTATAAGGCTTCCTAAGAATACTCTCAGGGTTGTCAACTACCTCAGGTGGGTTTGGATTAGGATAAGCCGTGGTATGGATTGTTCTTGAAGCCAGTATGTTAGGTCTCAACGAAGAAAGCTAGCCAGGTATGACAATATTTAAGAGGCAAACTATCTTCAGACCACAAAGCTCAATCCTATGTGTTTCTTTTAATATGGATGATGTTGTAATGCAACTGGTCTCCCAGTGGAGTCTTGTGAAAACAAAGATAATCAACAGGTCTACTGATCACCAGTGGAGTCTTTTGGTCATTTAGGAACTGTGGAGTCGCCAGGTGGAATGGTTTAGAATGTTTTAAGGAGATTTACTGTCCACCACAGTGTTTAACTACCAAACTAACCAGATATTTTGGATTTTCTGAGGTCCTAAGGATGTATAAGATGGAAAACACTCAGAAAATCCCCAGTGGAGTCGCCATTATGTTGTGGTTCCCATGATGTGGCAGGTTTGGCAATACCAAATGATGAGACAACATCAAACCACTTTGGGACAGCAGGATCTAGCTCTCCTGGGTCCAGAGAGGGATCTCTCTGCAAAGGCAAAGAATAAAATATCTTTGAAGTTCAATTTAAGGTATTAGGCTAGTTGTAGGGCACAAGGGTTGTTGTTTTGTTTGTTTTGTTGTTTGGTTGGGAAACATGAAAGAAGGGTTCAATGTAAGACAAAGGAATGAGCAAAGAAGGATTTTTTAGGCAATGGGAAGATAATTCAAAGAAAACACAAGTCCATTGGGCAATGGGGTCATAAAAGAGTTTACTTGCAATTCAATATCCAAGGCTTTCAAATGGGCTAGTTATCTAAAACAGAGGATCTCTAAAGATGATAGTATGGGATGAAATGATAGGAAATGAAGGTGAATGACAAGGAAACCTTCCAAGGTGACCACTTAGAAGCAAATCTAGGGACAGGGCATGCCTTAACCGTCTATGATCAAACTCCCAATGAGGCTAACTCTTCAGACTATAGAGAACATTTAAGATTTGGCACAAAGTGAAGCCTAAGATCAGAGAAAGACTTTTAACTTTCAATGCTTTTGACATTCAACTTAAGGGATGTTAGAAAGGCTAACTGTTGGAAAAAGACGCTAGTGAGAGAGAACTAACTCTGAACCTCCCAGTATCCCAATTCTTTCAGCTAAAACCAACAAGAATATCTAAAAACAAACTCTAAATTCATACATCAGCAAGCATGGATCAAACCAACTACTATACTGGTTAAATTATCTTGAATTTGTTCTTAGATTACACAATTAGTAGAAAACATCAAAGATAAGAAGAGCAGGAAGCATTAAGGTACTTTACAACAGTATATCCTAAGCTCGATTACTGATTCTTATCAGAGAAATGAAATATGATGAATAACAGAGGGAAAACATTGACAAAGGTAGAACACATCACCGCTGATTTAGATCAAGATCCAATGAACATGCTTGTCATATTAAAGAGCAACACCAGTCACATACATTATTGTCCAGCAGCTTGATATCAATTAGAGATCATCTCCTAGCCTATTTTACAACTAATACACACAGAACTCTATCTCAAAGAAACAACTTACATTCCACGGTTAACCAACATTTACAATGTATTTCTGAGGAGTTCTTATAGCTGAAAGAGTGGCTGTAGAGGTAGATAGAACTTTAAATGAATCATTAAAACAGAGGAAGAAGAGTGTTTGAGGCCCATTCTGTTTTAATATCCCGTATTGACTTTCAATACTCTTTGGGTGAATGAGTGGTCTTCGACAGGCAGAAAATAACCTCAGAGGTATGTTCTTAAAGTACTCTCTGGCAGTTGGTACTCTGTTTGTACACTAGGACAAGTAAGGCAGATAAATGACTTTCAGGCCTTCCATGCTGTGTAACTAATGCTCTGGCAATCTTAGGAATTCTGTCAGGGTGGTGATCTTCTCAGGAACTCGATGTAGAATAAAAAATACTATGGGAACTTGTCTTTTCTTGGGAAAGAACATTCTGCTGATGTGAAACACTGATATGGCTTGTTTCATGTGTTTTAGGCCTTATTAGGCCTCTGGATCATCTATAAGGTCCTCAATCTGTATCTTCGCCCTTAGAACATTGGATTAAAGCGTTTAATCTTCAATAGTAGGCTCTAATCCCTTTAAACTGTCACTGATACTCTTTGCCGCTTCACTTCTGTCTTGTCTGTGAATATTGCAGGTTTTCATGGCGCTGGAGGCTCATGAGAAGGTTTCACATTGGTCCTTTAATGAAATACTTCGTTTAAAACCTTCCCAGGTGTTTTCCCTGCAATCTTCGGTTCTGAAAAACTGGCATTCTGCGCCCTGTATTACCCTGTCTGTGAGGGTGAGACAGAGTGAATTTTACCATCTGTAACCCTGCAAAAAGACGATAAACATGTTAAGAAATCAATGGGGGTGGAGGAGGATTGCTCTGGATGGCCGAGGAAACGGTGTCGCAGAAATGGAGATAGTGGTAGCAGTGGAAAAACGGCTGAAAATCGCTACGGAATGGAGGAAAACTGGCCTGGTGAAAGCCTGGTGTGAGGATGGTTCTAGACCGTTGGATTACGTTAGACGGTGGCGATCGGCGGTCGAGATTCACTGGTGCAGGAGGTTAGACTGAATTAGACAAACACAAATAACTTTTAGTGTTAAACACAAAAGTTTAATTTTCTGGCGAATAAAACGGAGGAAGGGTAAAATGAATGAAATTAGAGGCCTTTGGTGGTGGGACCGGAAGGGCGGAGGGCGATTGAATGTGGACCGTTGGATCACAGGAGGAGATCAACGGTGGAGATCTTCTGATGAAATCATTTGGAAGCTCCGATGAAAGAAATATGGATGGGGACGCGATGCAATGTGAGCCGTCGATCTAGAACAAATGAACGGTCGAGATCTTCGGATGGAGCCTTCGGGAGCAAAGGGGAAGAGGGGAATGAACGGTGATCGCGTTAAGTCAGAGCCGTTCGGTTAAAACAATCGACGGTCGGGATTAAATGAAGGATCATAGCGGGGAGGAGTGGTTTTTAGAGGAAAACTGCTGGTTTCGCGAAGCTCCAAAGTGGTTTTGAAATTTTGCCCAAAAAACGCGATATGCCTCGCCCCCTGACACGTGTCCCCCCCAAAACCGCTTTCATCGTGTAATTTTGAAACTTTCACTGTCGGACACTAAAATCATGCGATATGCACCTCAGCCGTTGGATGTAGGACGGGGAGATCTAACGGTGATGGATAGCACGCGATATGGACAGATGCACGGGCGATAAGGTGGGGACGAGTTAGCGGTGGTTTTAATGCGGACCGTCGGATCTGTAGAATGGACGGTCAGGATGAAAATAGGAGCGACAGTGTAACAAAGGCAGTGGAATATTATATGGATGCGGAAACGATCTTGACTGTCGGATCTGAATGGGTGAACGGTTAAGATCTAATCGGGGCTCGGAAATCAGCGGAGGCCAAAGGCATGGGATTGGGCTTTTGCGATTGTGTGATTACACGAGGGCCGTCAGATTGGAGGGAAGATCAACGGTCAAGATTTGACCAGAGGGGAAATGGCGGGGGGCAAATGAGCGGAGCGCGATTAAATCTGGGCCGTTGGTTCTTGTGGATTCAACGGTCCAGATTAAACCGACGGAGCGATGATGTTGCGCTGTCGGGTTTGTTTCCAACCGTCGGATCTACACCAACGGACGGTTGAGATTCAGTCGGAGATTGCCAATCGGAGGGAACACGGTGGCGCTTAAGACTTCTTGCGATTGGCGGTTATGTGAGTTAGCGCAGGCCATCGGATCATGAAAGAGATCAACGGTCAATACTCAAGCGGAGGGGTAATGAAAAGAGGCTGATGGGGTGCGATGCGATTAGCGTTGATCATTGGATCTCTAAAGAGATCAACGGTGGAGATTGCAACGGGGGTCGAGCAGAGGAGGACCAATCGCATCGGAGATTTTTTGAAAAAACAAAGGAAAGGCGCTCACGGAAAACTCTGATTGCGATTAGCGCCTGGGGCTTTAGCCCCTGATCTTGGGCGCGGGTCATATGCGGAGAAGGGGCTAAGGGCTTAGCTGAAGGGGGCTTAAGGCCTCAAATGAAAAAAGGGGTTTTTAAGCCAAGGAATTTCTTGGCTTTCGGTAAAGGGGAAAAGGGTGTTCTAAAACTGTAAAAGGGATTTTTAGTGGCTTAAAAGGATTTTGGAGGCTTTTTAGAGGGGAAAAAGGGAGTTTAAAAGATGAAAGGAGGCTTAATGAAAATGAAGGTAAATGAGTGAAAATGGGCAATTACAGGGCCTTTTGTAGCATTCTTTTTCACAAAACAGCAGGGCTTTTTTTAGTGGAAACAACAGTGAAGATCTCTTCAAAGGCAAAAGACACATAGAGACTTCAAAAATGAAAGATTGTCAAGGGAAATGTTTCTCTTGAAAGCTTAAAAACATTTCAGCCACTTGTTTGCTATGTCAAAAATTTATAGGTGGTTAACACAACCAACTTAAGTTGGAGGTTAATTTTAGTAATACGTGTAAGATTTCCCAAAGTAGCTTGCAAATGCTTGAATAGTGAGGTGAAATGAAATTTGATGTCCACAATAGCTTTGCAAAAGAAACTCTTAATTTGAGAAAATGAAAGACAACTTGCTTGACATGAAAGTAAATGATTTCCTTGAAAGATAAATTTTCCCAATACAAAATGTTCCAAATATACTCAAAATGGAAATGTGGCACAACCATAAAGCATGAATAATTTAAACAATAGGCAAGCCAAGTATGTCAAAGTTTGCTAAAACAAAATAATGAAGATGCTTGCACAAAGTGAGAGTAAATTGCTTTGCAAAGGAAAATGTAAATTTGAGTCTTGTAGCTACAATTGTAAATGGTGCAAGTTTAAAGAACATTAGGAAACTGGAAAAAAGTATATGAGATGTGTGGCTATGTTAATTGCCAATTTAAAGCATGGATGTGATGTGATGTAAAAAAATAAAAATGGAAATGTTAGAGCCAAGAAGTCAATCCAACCACAAGTTCTCTCCCAAAGTGGAGAGATAGGGATGCCAATGGGTAAAACCCATGCTCCCACAAAAAGATAAATTTTACTATTATGGTTTACAATGATGGTTAGGGCATCTTAAAGGGCTTCCCAAAAAGTTGATGAGAACAATACAATAATAGCTCTTTGAATAACAACAAATTCCCCACAAGAATGAGAGCCTCAAGAGAGAAGAAAAGGCATTACAATTACAAATTAGAAGCTCCAAAGTGATGCACAACCTAGCTTCTTCCACAAGCACTCCTTATGCCCACAACCTCCTTGGAAATGAATCTTTGGAGCTTGAGAGAACCTACAAGGAATAATGTTAGAGCTGCAAAACTAAAACCAAAGTTAGTGTGAAAAGAGAGCATGTAAAGGAGTGATAATGCTACAAAATGATATACAAAAACTAAATCAAGTGATGGAAAAAGAACCCATCACTTGTCTAGCTTATGAAAATCTCTTGGCTAGCTAGATAATAAATTAAAATTTAAAACACAAGAGTAAAATATGAAGATTTGCTTGAAATAATTGACTTAAGCACAAACTATGTCAAAAGGATCCTTGGAAAACTAATGCTTTCGAAAGATAAGTTTATAAGATTCAAATAACGATAGGAGCTCCTTGAAGGCAATGCCAAGAGTGGGTTGGTCTCTTGAAGATTTCCCCTTACACTTGCTACTCAATCCAAAACGTCCTTTACAAAACTTCAAAGTACATTAGCTCATATGGATTAAATCAATAGACAATGGCAAAAAAACTCTAGAATTTGTATGAAAATAGATAGAGTTGTCTAGCTTAGAGCATATCAATAAACCAATTGTAAACATAAGATAGTTGTATATTCACAACCCTATAAAAGCATATGAGAAAATACAAGAAAAAACATAAGTAGAGAATTATACCATCATTGAATCAAGTACATGCTCCAAGAGTGAAACACCCATGAATGAACCCCAAAGACTTTTTTATTCATATGAAACACAAGTGTACATAAGAGCAGAGTCTCCCCAAGCACAATAACTAGTACAAAAGATACATAATAAGAGTCATAGGCTCATATATATAGGAAAATGGGAGCAAATCCCAATGACCAATCCATCAAACAAGTGGCACATAATTGTCAATCCCAATGTGAAGTCAAGCTACATGTGGTGAGAGCCCAGCCAAGTGTGAGAACCAAGCAGCGGAAAACTGCCATGCATACTACCTCAAGAGAAAACGTATCACAGTGTCAAGGAGTATGAGTTGTTTGAGCTGCCATGTGTGCACATTGAGTAGGTATTAAGGGAGACAAACTCCCAACGAATCCTCACCCATCAAACAAAGGAGTGATTCCTCTGAAAAAGAGCCAACAATATGCCAGCAAAATTCCTCGTAAGAGTATTGTGAGGAACTGCATACAAGCTGCTAACAGGGCTGTAGCAATTTTCTGCGTACCAAGTGTGAAGCATTGGTGGAGGAGTGGAGACAAGACCCCCCAATTTTCTCAAGAAAACCTCATCAAATTTATGTGATGCATTGATATTCTTTGCTGCTACGTGGAATCCTTGTTGGCTGTGTTGACCATTCATTAAGCATTTGCATATTTATCCTTTGCTTGGCTGATTTATGCTTAGACGATAGTGACGTGGGGTCCTCACTTTATTTAAGGCTTAACTTGATATGCCTTGCACTTTTAATTCCATAACATATGATTTAGTATTAAATCAAAAGTTGAGCTTTAGCTATACTTAATATTTCAACTTTGCCTCTTTAACTTAACGTGGAACTTTTTGACTCCTTTTGACTTGGCTCTTGGCATATTTGACTTTGACTTGTACCTTATGTGGTGGGCCCCACATCGCTGCCACATCACCTTTGACTTCCCCTCAATTTTCCTTGTCACTTGTTTGACTTATTTTGACCTTGGAAAATTTTATGAATCTTTTCAATCATTGACTTTTTTTGAATTTTTTCCTAATTTTTGTCACTGACATTAGAAAAATTGCCTTTTGAGGGACTATAAGTCAATTTTTTACTTTCAAAATGGGTCATAGGATAATGTTGGGCCTCTGAGGATTAATTTCGACTCTCAACCAGTCACACGCCTTAGACATTTCCTAAAGCCATTTATTTACATCATTACATAGAAATTAATTAAAAAATCTCATTTTGTGGGAAATTTTTAATTATTAAAAAATGCAACTTAGATCTAGTCAAATTCCGCGAAATTTCAGAGATGACCTAGCATGGTAATATACATTGACTCTAGACACTAAGATGCATTAGGGGCTCAACCTTCAAGACGTCACCCCGACTTGGGTGTAATGCAGTGAGTGAAAAAACCTAGAAAATTATTCGTCGTTAAAAAGTAGGAATAATTAACCAAGTAAAAAAAACAATCCAAGGTGTACTCGCTTGTTGATGGAGTCCCAACACCCTAGGCCTGTTACATGGATTTATTCATCATGCTAGTCACATTTATACAATATCCTCGTAGGGCTGCAAAATCTGAGGACTGAAGAAGAAAATGAGAAGAAAAAGCTAGAGTTTAAAAAATCTGGTGATATGATGATTTCTGTTGGTACAAGCGACCTTTGGTACATCCTCGGGCATGGAGTCTTCAAAATATTCAAGTGCCACTCTAGTGGTCAGCAAGATACATAGAGTGCCTTATGCTGGGCACCCAGGGTATCAGAGGAAAATCTCAACAATCAAGAAACAATACTTTTGGCTTTATATGAAGGTGGCTAATTATATAGCTAGGTTCTTGGAATGTCAAAAAGTTAAAAATGAACATAGGCACCTAGTTGGATTGCTATAACCAATACCGATTCTTGAGTGGACATGGGAGATTGTTTCTATTGATTTTATTACAAATTTTCCCAAAACTACAAAGCAACATGATTCCATAATGGTTGTGGTGGATAAACTCATCAAGGCTTCCCACTTTATCCTGATGAAGTCAACGCACAAAGAAACCAATGTTGCTGAGATTATATGAGGGCAATTGCCAAGCTACATGGTGTGCCTAAAGAAATTATTTTAGACATGGATCCTAAATTTACATCTAACTTCTGGACAGGTTTATTTAAAGGATTCAAAGCTAATTTAAATTTCAGCACAACATACTATCTGGAGTCAGATGGACAAACATAAAGAGTCAATCAGGTGATTGAGGATATGTTGAGGATGTATGTGATGGACAAACCATCAAAATGGGAAGACTACCTGCACTTAGTGGAGTTCGCTTACAATAAAAGGTACCAAGCATCCTTGAAGGTGAGCTTGTTTGAAGCCTTGTATGGCAGAAAATGTAATACCCCCGTGAGTTGGGATAATCTAGTGGTCAGGGCTATTGTTGGTCCAGACTTGCTCAGGGATATGGAATAGCAAATGATAAAAATTAAATAGAATTTGAAGGCTTCCCAAGATAGACAGAAAAGCTACGCTGATAAGAACATGATAAACAAGGAATTTAAATCGATGATCATGTCTTCTTGAAAGTGAAGGAAAAGAAAAAATCATTAAAATTGGGTAGTTGTGCCAAGTTGGCAGCTAGATATTGTGGACCATTTGAGATCCTAGAGAGGATTGGTCTAATCGCATATAGGATTTCATTTCCAACATCCACGCATATTCATAATGTGTTTCATATTTCATTACCTAAAAATTATGTTCTTGATACTAATCATGTGATTGATTGGATATGATCCAGGTGGAGCTTGAGGGGTACTTTTGGGTCCAACCAGTATGAGTTTTGGATAAGAAGGTCAATGTGCTTCGAAATCGAGCCATTGCCTTAATAAAGGTGTAGTGGACCCTTTTTAGTCTTGAGGATGCTATATGGGGAGCATGAAGATGTAATGAGGGAAAAGTACCCTCATCTTTTTGTTTAATCATATTGTATATATGTGTACATATAATGCATTGAGGATAGCGCATAAATAAGGGGAGAAGGAATGTAAGACCCCTACTTGACCCTTGTGTTGTAAACACCATGTACATGCGAAATTAAGGTTGGTGAGTCGAAACATATTAATTAGGCTGGTGAGGCGAGGCTTGCTTTTGGGGCAATGTGCCTGTGTGTATGTGTATATATGTTTTGGGGCCAGTGTGCCTGTACGTATATGCTTTTATATGTATGAGACTAGAAATCCTGTTATTGTAAAAATGTTTAATTTATACATATTAATAAACACATAATGACTGTAGATCAGATCTGACGAAAAGTATGGGAGGCCAAGACTCCATGGGAATATAAAGGGAGCTGATATGATTTATTAATGATGGTAACAAAGCACATGAGGGTAACCAAAAAGTCCATAAGTGAATTTAGAGGGTGCTATTGTCGCACATAATGTCTAGGCACCGCGGCAACGGCTCAGATCGGGGGCTGTCACCCTGATTCCCAATCTCTCTATCTAAGCTGTCTCCTTGCAAGCTAAGGGAGGTAGACCCTAATGAAAATGAAGAAGGAGAACTGGTTCGAGACCAACCAATTCAGGAGACACAACTAGATAACCAAATACTTGTTAAGATCCACAAGATTTTACAGATCCAATTAGATTCAAAACTTTAAAACCAGTGCCTTATGGAGTCAAAATATCCCGTTATAAATTTAAGATCAAGTAATTGATATGTAACTGCTGCTATGAAAAATCAATCCACCACAATATATTCAATTTCTCAATTAATCAAACTAGAAGATAGGTTCTTTTCGATTCAACATTCGATAAACACCTTCATAATTATGCATTAGTAAAGTTCGATAAAAACATGTAATTTATCATCACTTGAAATATTCTCAAAGTTAACTTAAACAATTAATTACCAATTTCAAGTAATTTAAAACCACAATTAAAACTCATTAGACAATCATCAACCAACGCTAAGCATAAAATACTTCGAACCAACAATTTAAATTCGAAACAAAATATTATCACGAGGATACCATCAAATTTAAATGCCAGATATTTCCCGAATTTATGATATTCCAAATAATTCCAATTCAGAAACCTAGAGTCAAACTTTAGATAGAAAATTAAAGCTTACCTTGACTATGTAAAATTTTTAAATTTTTTGAGAATTTTCTAAATTTTTTATATTTTTATATTTTATTTAAATCTAAAGTTAATAAAACTAAAACCAAAGAAATGTATATACAACTAAAGCTAAAGTCTAAAAATAAAAAAAAATTAAGAATTTTGGAATTTTTTATTTTATAATTTTATTTTTAATTTCAAAATATCTAAAAATGAAACAAAAAAAAATCAAACTAATTAAAATCTAAACTAACTAATCAAAATTGAAAAGTCTAAAGCTAAAAAAATGAAATATATAAATCCAAAATCAAAATTAAAACATTAACTCAGCAAAATCGAATTTTAAAACTAAGACTAAAGTTAAATTAAATAAAATCTAAAATCTAAAGTCTAATATTTAAAAATTGAAAATCTGGAATCAGATTGAATCTGCTGTACAAATTTTTTTTGTGTGTTTGTTTCTTGCGTTAATGTTTTGCAGGTTGAGGAGGCTGGACATGAGGAAAACGTACGGACGGCAGTGTTGAGGGATCAACGTGAAGAAGGCTGGATGGTGTACAGACAGGGTACGACGGAAATTGCAGAGATGACAGCGAAGGGAGATGAGGGCTGACGGCAGCAATGAAGGACGGATAGCGTGGAGGGCAGCAGTGGAAATTGCAAGGAGGAACCCCGTACGGCCAGCGTACGGATGGGCAGAGAGAAGGAGAAGCTGAAGGGCAGATGAACGCAAAGAATGGAGACTACGTTGAGAACAAGTATTGTACGGACGACAGCGTTGGGCAGCAAAGGACAGAAAAATAAATGGCAGTGTTTATGCAGGCAGGAAAACACCGGTATAGAAAACATGCAGTGAATATTCCAAATTTATCTTTCTGTCCAGCAGTAAAACTTACACAGAAACCCAACTTTAGAATTTGACTCGAATATTTCTACAAAATCCTGATCTTGAGGCACAATGCTGCCCAGATCTACAACCAAACTGATTTTGAGACCAGATCTGCAACCAGATTTGATCTGAGTCCAGATCTTACCCTCCAGGGCCTAGATCTGGCTCAAATCTAAAAATTTTCTCAGAATCTCCTTGTAAATCCTGCACAAAACCAGAAACCAGAAAACCTAGAAAAACCTAGAAATATGCACAGGAAACCCCAAAACCCTAGTGAGTTAAAAATAACGATATTTACAAATCTACACTGCTATTTTACAAATCAAAGCCCTGATGGTCAGATTTAAATTATTTAGCACAGTTCAGAAAATAAACTTTTAAAAGAGAGGCACAAGCCCAATAAAGATTCCAGCAAAAAATGGAATTTAAGATAAGCCCGAGGAATTAGATCCGAAGGGCTCTTCCGATCTTATCTCCTGGGAGTCAGCGGGTCCAAACTAGGACTTCCCCAAACGCCCAGTTCTAAATCCGGAAGATTTCTGCAAACTTAAAGTCAAACTGTCAAATTAATAGAGAAATAGTGATAAAACATAAAATTTTCATGAGCTAGAGATAACTGTTAACTCGATCCAATTAATATTTTTACCTTAGATCCAATAACCTAAGTAAGATACCTATATGTAGATTACTCTACAAGAGCCATTAATCAACAATCCATTAAAATAATCACCAGCAGAATTTTAAGAACAAGTTTACCATAAAATGCTGAAGAGGAACACCACCATCAGAATAAAACCCCAAAGTCTTCGTTTGTATTATTCCAGAAAATATTACAGGAGAGCTTCAAGAGCGAGTGCACGATCCAGAGATCAGATGGTTGAAAGACTGACAAAGACCTCTAATTTATAAGATAAAATCTCCAACGGCTAGTTCGATTGATCCATTTCAAAGTAATCTCGACTGTCGAAAAGATTTGATCATCTTTTAATCTGGACCGTTGAAATTATAATTTTGAGGAAATTCGAATTTATCATTTAATTCCATTTTAAGTAACTCAAAAATAATATTTTTGAGTTAATTACCTCAAAATTTTGACTTTGACTTAACCACCAAGGCCCAAGGGTCCAAAATTTCTTGAAATTCTCAATATTCCCTTGGACCTTTAAAAATTTATTTTTTAAGGACCCACGAATTTTGCCTTTGAAGAATTTTAACTCACCTAGGACTTAAAATTAATTAAATTTATGGCTTAGAATTTTTAATTAATTTGGCCAGAAAATTTAATTAATTGACTAAGAGGAAATTTAATTATTTTTCCAACCCTCTTTACATAAGATAAATACATTTAGACACATAAAGGGGGAATACCCATTCGTATAGACCCTAAAAAAGCTACCCAATTTTGCGACTCAAAACATGATCTAGTAGACCAAGCAGCTTGTAATAAAATAATCTAACCAATTGGCTAGGATTATTCCCAAACTACTTTTACAAAGACTCGATAGAAAACACTAGGACTCACTTAGCATCTTGATGACAAAATCCATCCTAGCTTTGGGGTGAGGCTTAAGGGGAAAACTCTGTCAATCACTTGTGTCGAGAAACACAAATGAATCAGTGAAACAAAAAACCTCCTAGCATAGAAATCATCACCAAAATACTAGGCTTACCTAGATTGTTACATACATGGTGGTCTTACTTAAATCATTTACATCATAAACATTCAGAATGGGTTTACATTGTTTATAACACTGTTGACTGATGATGGAATCTGAATGGTGCGAACACGTCGAACATGATGAATCCCATTTTAAAAAAATGGGGGTGTACTGCTATGGGGTCGTTGACAAAGTGTGGTCAACATCTGGCTCTACTTGGAGTCACGTTGCTTCATTGAAAAAATGTGAGAATCCAGAATCTGCATCCAAGCAACACACAAACTTACCTAAGTAGCGTCCATCCAAATATCATCATATAACATTAAGCACATGAAAAAATAGAAGCTCTTCTTTCATTTATTATTTTACTTAACATGAAAAGTAAATCTACTCTAACTACAAAAATGAAATGTTGAAATAACAAGGTGTAAGGTTAGAGATACAATACAAAGGATGTCCTGTGGCATTAGATGTGTTCAATATAGTGCATGCTAAGCATTTGCCTGCTTTTAGGCAAGTCTGTAGGTTGTTTCTTAGATGTGCCATGGCCGATCTTGCATATTGTAGGACTCTGTCTTATTCGAATGTCAAGCTGCTCTCGGCCATCAGACGAATCAAACCACTTACTTCTTCTTTTCTGCTTTTTTCTCTTCTTCTTAGTGGGTTGTGATATCAACAATGAGACCACTGTAGATTTCTTGTCCTTATCTTGAAGATGCTTGTACAGAACATCTAATAAACCTGGAGTGTGACCTATCTTATTCTGAATATATTCTGTCAATGGTGACACATAAGCTTGGTCTTTCTTAACGTCTTTTGTAACCATATTTAATTTTTCCTTAATGGGAAAAGTGACCTCCGTGTGATGAGATGGAAATTGCTTCAGCAAACTGGGAGGCCTATGATCTGTTGACAATTCTGACTTGGGTTGGAAATTCTGCATGTGTGATCTTTCCATTTTTTCCAACTTATTCTGAATAACAGTCATTTGATTAGAATGCTTAACATTTACAACACTAATTTCCTTCGCATGACTCTCTTCAATAGTGCACAATTTGTTTTGAAGAGACATCTGATTAGAATGATTAACTTCTATCATCTTTAACCTGTTTTCCATGACATTTATTCCCTGTGCATGACTCGCTTTAATGGCATTTATCCTATTTTGAAGATTGATCTGGTTAGCTTCCATGTTTTGAATCATTTTATCATTATCTGCTTTCATGGCCATGAAGAAATTTTGCATATAGTTCACATCCTTCTCATGATTTGCTTCATGATCGTCATTTCCTTGATATGTTTTTCTTCTAAGGCCAATAACCTACTTTGCATAGAACCAATTTCCCTGGCGTGATCTGCTATTATTTTTTCTTGATTAAGTTCCATATTCTTAATGATTTGAGCCTGGTTGGCCTCCATATTCTCGATTACCTAAGCTCGATTTATTTGTATACCCTTAACCATCTGAATCAATTCCTTGATAAAATCATTTTCAAGTCCTATAGTTTCATTTACTTCAACTTTTGCTTTTACCTTTTCTTTATCTCCATATTCATTTTCAAATGCCTCAATGAGTGATTGGAAAGAATCAAAAGTGTTTTTGGGGGAGTCAGCGAACCACTCCACAGCATCACTAGTTAAGGTGAGAACGAAAAGCCGCATCTTCACATCTTCATGATCAAAATATGGGCGACACTTGCTCATACATAGGTTGAAATTTTGAATGTGAGCCTTGGCAGAAAAAGCATTATTGTCACTAAAAGGTGGCATCTCATCGATAGTCAAACTAACCGAAATCGGGAAATTGTGTGGAGCACCCTAAAAGTTAGTAAAGTCAAGAGGATAAAAAAAATCATCCATGATGACTCGCTTGAATGGAACAATGAAATGGATGTTAGAGAAATAGATCCCTGTTCAAGAAAAGTCAAGAGGTCCTCAAGAAGCGAGCTTCTTAGTAGGGACTCTTGTAAGAAATGAAAGAATTGGAGTCACCACTTGAACATGAACCTAATTCTAAAACAGAAGAAATAATCGAGAGTAGTAGATGGATACCGGGGGGGATTCTTGTCTGTGAGTAAAATAGATGAATAGGTGGAGTCGCCATACAAACAAGAAGCCAACCGAAATGTCCAGGTGCTAAAAGTGTAAATGATGAAATGATGACGAAAGATACAATGATGAAAAGATGAAGGGATGAAATGACGCCAGAAAATGTTATGCCTTGTGACAGGCTAATGAATGGCAAAAAAAAGATAAGAAGATTATAAAATGTCATTAAGACCAAGGACAAAAAAACTCTATCCCTGGCAACGGCGTCAAAAAATGTTGTCGCACAGAATGTCTAGGCACCGTGACAACGACTCAGATCGAGGGCTGTCACCCTGATCTCCAATCTCTCTATCTAAGTTGTCTCCTTGCAAGCCAAGGGAGGTAGACCCTAATGAAAATGAAGAAGGAGAACTGGTTGGAGACCAACCAATTCAGGAGACACAACTAGATAACCAAATACTTGTTAAGATCCACGAGATTTTACAGATCCAATTAGATTCAAAACTTTAAAACCAGTGCGTTATGGAGTCAAAATATCCCATTATAAATTTAAGATCAAGTAATTGATATGTAACTGCTGCTATGAAAAATCAATCTACCACAATGATATTCAATTTCTCAATTAATCAAACTGGAAGATAGGTTCTTTTCGATTCAACATTCGATAAACACTTTTGTAATTATGCATTAGCAATGTTCGATAAAAACATGTAATTTATCATCACTTGAAATATTCCCAAAGTTAACTTAAACAATTAATTACCAATTTCAAGTAATTTAAAACCACAATTAAAACTCATTAGACGATCATCAACCAACGCTAAGCATAAAATATTTTGAACCAACAATTTAAATTCGAAACAAAATATTATCATGAGGATACCATCAAATTTAAATGCCAGATATTTCCCGAATTTATGATATTCCAAATAATTCCAATTCAGAAACCTATAGTCAAACTTTAGATAGAAAATTAAAGCTTACCTTGAATATGTAAAATTTTTTAAATTTTTTGAGAATTTTCTAAATTTTTTATATTTTTTTTTAAATATAAAGTTAATAAAACTAAAACCAAAGAAATGTATATACAACTAAAGCTAAAGTCTAAAAATGAAAAAAGTTAAGGATTTTGGAATTTTTTATTTTTATATTTTATTTTAAATTTCAAAATATCTAAAAATAAAACAAAAAAAAAATCAAACTAATTAAAATCTAAACTAACTAATCAAAATCGAAAAGTCTAAAGCTAAAAAAAATGAAATATATAAATCCAAAATCAAAATTAAAACATTAACTCAGCGAAATCGAATTTTAAAACTAAGACTAAAGTTAAATTAAATAAAATCTAAAATCTAAAGTCTAACATTTAAAAATCGAAAATCTGGAATCGGATTGAATCTGTCGTATGATTTTTTTTTGTGTGTTTGTTTCTTGTGTTAATGTTTTGCAGGTTGAGGAGGTTGGACATGAGGAAAACGTACGGACGACAGTGTTGACGGATCAGCGTGAAGAAGGCTGGACGGTGTATGGACAGGGTACGACAGAAATTGCAGAGATGATAGCGAAGGGAGATGAGGGCTGACGACATCAATGAAGGACAGATAGTGTGGAGGGCAGCAGTGGAAATTGCAAGGAGGAACCCTGTATGGCCAACGTACGGACAGGCAGAGAAAAGGAGAAGTTGAAGGGCAGATGAATGCAAAGAATGGAGACTGCGTTGAGAACAAGTGTTGTACAGATGGCAACGTTGGGCAGCAAAGGACAGAAAGCTCAGACAGAGAAATAAATGGCAGCGTTTATGCAGGCAGGAAAACACCAGTATAGAAAACAGGCAGTGAAGATTTCAAATTTCTCTTTCTGTCCAGCAGTAAAACTTACATAGAAACCCAGATTTAGAATTTGACTTGAATATTTCTGCAAAATCCTGATCTTGAGGCACAATGCTGCCCAGATCTGCAACCAAACTGATCTTGAGACCAGACTTGCAACCAGATTTGATCTGAGTCCAGATCTTACCCTCTAGGGCCTAGATCTGGCTCAGATCTAAATTTTTTCTGAGAATCTCCCTATAAATCTTGCACAAAACCATAAACCAGAAAACCTAGAAAAGGCCAGAAATATGCACAGGAAACCCCAAAACCCCAGTGAGTTAAAAATAACGATATTTACAAATCTACACTGCTATTTTACAGATCAAAGCCCTGATGGCCAGATTTAAATCATTCAGCACAGTTCAGAAAATAAGATTTTAAAAGAGAGGCACAAGCCCAATAAAGATCTCTGCAAAAAATGGAATTTAAGATAAGCTCAGGGAATTCGATTCGGAGGGCTCTTCAGATCTTATCTCCTGGGAGTCAGCTGGTCCAAACTAGGACTTCCCCAAACGCCTAGTTCTAAATCCGGAAGATTTATGCAAACTTAAAGTCAAACTGTCAAATTAATAGAGAAATAATCATAAAACATAAAATTTTCATGAGCTAGAGATAACTGTTAACTCGATCCAATTAATATTTTTACCCTAGATCCAGTAACCTAAGCAAGATATCTGTACGTAGATTACTCTACAAGAGCCATTAATCAACAATCCATTAAAATAATCACCAGCAGAATATTAAGAACAAATTTACCATAAAATGCTGAAGAGGAACACCACCATCAGAATAAAACCCCAAAGTCTTCGTTTGTATTATTCCAGAAAATATTACTAGAGAGCTTCAAGAGCGAGTGCATGATCCAGAGATCGGATGATTGAAAGACTGACAAAGACTTCTAATTTATAAGATAAAATCTCCAACGGCTAGTTCGGTTGATCCATGTCAAAGTAATCTTGACCGTCGAAAAGATTTGATCATCTTTTAATCTAGACCGTTGAAATTATAATTTTGAGGAAATTCGAATTTATCATTTAATTCCATTTTAATTAACTTAAAAATAATATTTTTGAGTTAATTACCTCAAAATTTTGACTTTGACTCAACCACCGAAGCCTAAAGGTCCAAAATTTCTTGAAATTCTCAATATTCCCTTGGCCTGGGACCTTTAAAAATTTATTTTTTAAGGATCCACGAATTTTGCCTTTGAAGAATTTTAACTCACCTAGGACTTAAAATTAATTAAATTTCTGGCCTAGGATTTTTAATTAATTTGGCCAGAAAATTTAATTAATTGACTAAGAGGGGATTTAATTATTTTTCCAACCCTCTTTACATAAGATAAATACATTTAGACACATAAAGGGGGAATACCCATTCGTATAGACCTTAAAAAAACTACCCAATTATGTGGCTCAAAACATGATCTAGTAAACCAAGCAGCTTGTAATAAAATAATCTAGCCAATTAGCTAGGATTATTCCCAAACTACTTTTACAAAGACTCGATAGAAAACACTAGGACTCACTTAGCATCTTGATGACAAAATCCACCCTAGCTTTGGGGTGAGGTTGGAGGGGAAAACTCTGCCAATCACTTGTGTCGAGAAACACAAATGAATCAGTGAGACAAAAAACCTCCTAAGATAGAAATCATCAAAATACTAGGCTTACCTAGGTTGTTACATACATGGTGGTCTGTCTTAGATCATTTACATCGTTTATAAAACTGTCGACTGATGATGAAATCTGAACGGTGCGAACACGTCGAACATGATGAATCCCATTTTAAAAAAATGGGGGTGTACTACTATGGGGTCGTTGACAAAGTGTGGTCAACAGGTGCCATGTGTCAAGGGGAGAAGTCATGCACATAAAAGAGGGATGTTTTACCTATGAGGGGTGTTAATGAGTTAGACAGTGAGACTGGTTACCCAGTGTGGTGGTAAGCCTTTAGGAGCCCTAGAGCTAAGATTGTTCCTGTCTAGAAGTAAGCCACCTTAGAGGTGGGGGCACAACTAGAGGGATTGCGGGTGTAACGAAGGAGTGCATCGCTTGGGGAGCAGAGTAATGGGGGATATGAGCCTAAAGGTTGGAGGTTGCCAAGGTATGATACAAGGGCCTAGAAGGGTACTTAGACACCTTGAAGGGCAATAGGAGCTCATGCAGCCACTGTGTTGAGACCATCCCTATTCGAAAGTAGGATGCCCTGGAGGTGGTGGTATAGCTCAAGGGATTGTGGTTGAAGAAAAGGGTGTGCATTGCTTGGGTGTAGGCTGATGGGGGGGCATGAGCCTATAGGGTGGAGACTACTAGGGTTTGGTCCTGGTCGTTTGATGTTATTAGACATGTACTTGGATTTGGGCGAGTTGTTACCCCATGGAGTCGAGGCCCCAACTCTGGGGTGACTCGCTATTGAAAGATAATGAATAATGGGGTCTATGGCTAGGAGGAACATCGAAGGTCTGCAACTAGTTGGCCATTTAATAGATAAGTGTTTCTGTAACATTTACTTAATTATGCAACAATTTCTTATGACCCCTTTTCTGTGTTATGTATCAATTTTAATTTGTTGCACGTGAATTATAGTTGTTATGTGAATAAGTAAATTGCTAGGCATTGCATGTAATTTCCATTTAGACGTGCATATCATCATGTTGGAATATAATTAGAGGGTTGATACCCACATGACGGGGTTCAATAGTATTTCCACGAAATTATGCATCAGTGGGTGGTTGGTGGCAATGCTAAATAAGTAAGAAAAAAGAAAAAATGAAAACCGTCCATACTAGTTTAGAAAGGGTTATTGGGCATGGTTACACCCAGCGGATGGCAGGAATGCCCGTAGTGGTGGGCAGGGAGTGTTACATGTAAAGCCAATAGTGGGCCATGTGAAAATTCCTGAAACTACTTAACAAAAATTTCTACTGGAGAAATTTGGTTTACTTCTCCTACTTGTGTTTTTACATTTACAAGTTATTTTCAGAAATATTCAGAAAACAACGAAGTAAACACACTGCAGATGTACACATACCTATAGATCAGGGACTGAAGAAATAAGCACACATGACAAAGGACACACAAGAATTTTCGGACAAATGTCCCCTAAAAAACCCAATGCGGGAAAACTAGTGCAACAACTCTTAGAGGGTTTTATTATTATGCAGAATTCTGAATACAATCAAGGACACCAGACATGGTTTTCCCAAGCAGAGAAAATCTCGGCAGAGGTGTCTCTATCTCTCGAAGACAAAAAAATATGGCTGATTCATCTTGAGGATGAAGAACCCCACAGGTGCCTACGCAGTCATTGCGGCACCCTTTAGTGAGGCCGCTTCACACCTTCTGGTTCTGCTGAAAATGAGCCCTTTCTGGACCACTGGAACACCAGCGCTACCTTTCCCAGCTCTGCGTGAGCCCTCCTGCCCTGCGTGAGCCTTTGCGCTGCTTATGCGCAACTCTGGCTGGCCCTGCGTCACCTTGGCTGAGCCTATGCTGCCTCTGCGCAACTCTGGCTGGGCCTGTGTCACCTTGGCTGAGCCTATGCTGCCTCTAGGCTGCTCTGGCTGGGCCTGCGTCACCCTTGCTAGGTCTCTGCGCTGCTCTGGTACGAATCTACCTCTCTGCCAATGTATTCTCGCCCTCAGATCTGAAATCCCACTGTGGATCTGCGCCTCACTGCACTGCAAGCTCACTTGAAAATTCTCAGCAAACCGCGCCCTAGAATTTCGACTTAGCTCAAGTGCTGCCACTTTGTGTGTGTTCTCCAACTGACCCCAAACTTCCTTTCATACTTTTCTAGTTGAATAATCAACGACCGTGATCTAATGTCTAATCAATGGCTATGATTAGAAAATACTTGGTCCTTGTCACTTAGAACATTCTCACCCACATGTTTAAATTAATTCCCTTTAATTATTTAATTTCCCTAAGTTAAACTTAGGGTGTCCATTAAAATAATTAATTATTGGAATAACTTAGGCTTCGGGTGGAATTTCTCCAAACGATTTCTGGGTCTTGGAGATCTCATGTGTTCTAGCTCCTCCACAAAGTTTCGGAGCTAGAGCACATCCGATGCTATCCAAAAAATCAACACTCCCTCTTAGTGAGGAATGTGCTCTAACAAGACTTCACTCTAGAAGCATTACTCTGATCCATGGCATCGGTCCCCTGCGTTGCTGATGCTTGGTCTGCTACCGTTCATCCACTTCGTCGCTGCCTTTTGTACTGCTGCCCATGACTCTGCCATAGTCACTGCCTCATCTGTACTACTGCTCCCTCTCAAATGCTGCATCATGCTGCCCATAGCACTGCCACTGATAATTGCTGCACTACAACTCAGTTGCTTGGAAGTAAGCAATTGAAGGACATCACCCAAAGTACTGAGAGACAAGTTAGTTTGGCTGCATCTCGATACTGAAGCACTCTCTGCTGTTGAACTGTGCTTACCCTTTGAAGCTCTACGCTGCTGCTGCTCTGCATCGCGTAAGCATTGCCCCTCTGCGCTGTTGAAGTCTCATCAACCTTTATGCTGCTCTAGTCTTCAACGTCCTCACTGCCACCGTCCCTCCATAATCCTCTGCACCAACTGACTCCAGTCATCCAGCCACTGTATTTAAGGGCTCCCGTAGCTTGTATGTGATCCAAGAGTTTGGGCACCTCAAGTATCCTGCCCTTCATCTGCAGTTCAAGAGAACTACAGGTCAATGTCGCCCCACCTCTTCTCTCGAGGAACATGAGCACTCATGGCCACATCATCACTGCCATCATCCCCTTTAGCTGTCGTAGCCTTGGAATCTGAATCTTCCTTTCCCTTCTTCTTTTGAGGACAATTATTGGCGAAGTGTCCCAATTTGCCACATCTAAAGCACTAGACCTTAGAGAGGTCCTTTTTCTTCTTCCCTTGTTGCTGCTGCTATCCCTTAGATGAGAGAGCCGCATCTTCCTCCTCCTCTTTCTTGATCTTGGCTGCTCTGCTGCTGCTGCCCAACTTAGACATTCTCTTGATCTCCTCTTGACAAAGAGTTGCCCACATGATCTCTCAATTTGGAAGTTGAGCTTTGCCCAAAATACTTTGGACAAAGGTCTCCCAATCATCGGTGACTGCATTTAGGGCAGTCCTCACCATGAGACCATCATCGGGCGTTGGCCCCATAGCAACCAACTGATCTTGAATTGCTTTCAATCAAATGAGGAAGGGATCGATTTCCTCTCCCTTGTGCATCTGAAATAGTCGCAGCTGATTCTCCAGAAGCATCTTCCTCTAGACAAAAGTACTTTGATACAATGTGGTCAAGGTCGTCCACATCTCATTTGCCATGTTCTTCTCGGCAATGTGTGGGACCACATTATCCTTTAACCTGTCCATTATCAAGCGCTTGGCCCTTGCTTGCGCTTTCTCATACTTCTTCAACGGATCAACGTCAATAGGAACAGCTACAACCTTCTCGGCATAATCTTTGATGCGATATTCGTCAAGGACTGACAGGATTATGGCCTTCCAGATGACGAAGTTAGATGCTCCATCTAACCTGTCTTGATCCCTCAATCCATGAGAGGCCATCTTTGCTCAACGATGTCGAAACGAATGCTCTTCTGCCTTCTTCTGCTGCTGCTCTCAGCAAGAGACCGGATCTGGGTTTCTTGGCGATAGAAACCCTCTAGAGAATATGCTCCCTTTGACCAGTGATTTCCTTCCTAGAAATCCTCCACCAATTCTGTCGAATCAACCCTCTCCAATCACTCCGCTGATCGGATCTCAGACTTCTTGGCTATAAAGTTTGTTGAGGAATTATTTCCCCTTACTTTGTTAACCCTGCAAGACATTGTTCTGCACCGGCAAATGCAATGCCCCACTAGCAACTTCTAAGATCAAAACTGAACCTCCATCCATGACAACTGGCACAATGTCACCCTCTTGGGCTTGCGTCAGCTCTGCGTGAGCTAGATAGGCTTTGCGTCACCCTTCTGGGCCTGCGTCAGCCCTGCGTGAGCTAGATAGGCTTTGCGTCACCCCTGCTGGGTCTGCGCTGTCCTTCAAGTGTTGCGCTGCCTCTTTCTGGATCTGTGTTGTTTCTGCTGCCTTCCTGCAGCAACAAACTTCGTCCCTTTGCTGATGGATTCAGCTCCCCCTGATCTGCAATATCTTTGATACCATGTGAAAATTCCTGAAACTACTTAACATAAATTTCTACTGCAGAAATCTGGTTTACTTCTTCTACTCGTGTGTTTACATTTACACGTTATTTTCATAAATATTCAGAAAACAACGAGGCAAACACACTACAGATCTACACATACATACATATCAGGTACTGAAGAAATAAGCACACATGACAAAGGACACAAGATTTTTCGGACAAATGTCCCCTGAAAAACCCAATGTGGGAAAATTGGTGCAACAACTCTTAGAGGGTTTTATTATTATACAGATTTTTGAATAAAATAAAGGGCACCAGACATGGTTTGCCCAAGCAGAGAAAATCTCAGCAGATGTACCACTATCTCTCAGAGACAAAAAATATCGCTGATTCAGTTGAGGATGAAGAACCCCATGGTGCCTACGCAGTCACTGCATCACCCTTTAGTGTGGCTGCTTCACACCTTTTGGATCTGCTGAAAACAAGCCCTTTCTGGCCCACTGGAACACCAACACTGCCTTTCCCAGCACCACGTCAGCCATCTTGCCTTGCGTGAGCCTCTGCGTTGCCTCTGTGTAGCTCTGGCTGGGCCTGCATCACCCTGGCTGAGCCTATGCTGCCTCTGCACAACTTTGGCTGGGCCTCCGTCACCCTGGCTAAGCTTACACTGCCTCTGCGCTGCTCTGGCTGGGCCTGCATCACCCCTGCTGGGTCTCTGCGCTGCTCTGGTACGGATCTGCCTCTCTGCCAATGTATTCTCGGCCTTAGATCTGAAATCCCACTACCAATCTACCCCTCACTGCACTGCAAGCTCACTCGAAAATTCTCAGCAAACCGCGCCCCAGAATTTCGACTTAGCTCAAGTGCTGCCACTCTGTGTGTGTTCTCCGACTGACCCCAAGCCTTCCTTTAATTCTTTTCTCGTTGAACAATCAATGACCGTGATCTAATCTCTAATCAACGGCTAAGATTATAAAAGACTTTGATCTTCGTCACTTAGAACATTCTCACCCACATGTTTAAACTAGTTCCCTTTAATTATTTAATTTCCCTAAGTTAGACTTAGGGTCTCCATTAAAATAATTAATTATTGGAATAACTTAGGCTTTGGGTGGAATTTTTCCAAACGATTTATGGGTCTTGGATATCTCATGTGTTAGAGCCCCTCCACAAAGTTTCAGAGCTAGAGCACATCTGATGCTACCCAAAAAATCAACAGGCCAGGCCCCGGGGACATTACGACATTGGAAAATAAATTCATGGCATAATATTTTGAAGTGAAATACCTAATATTGTAGTCAAATAATACTAAGGGATATTACATTGGAAGGGTGACATGGGCCTCCTTTTGACCAATGTCATGTTGGAGGAGTTGCCTTTTGAAGATGTACACATGCACTTTGAGGTTTTCTTGGAGTGAGGAGCACTTTTGGACCATCACCTGACTTGATACATTATTGACAAATTTGGAGGATGATATGATGGTGGAGATCTCTTTTTCCCTCATGTGTGGGTTATTATTGGCATATTATTATGTTTTAAAGCTATCTCAAGGTCGGCTTGTGACCTTTGACCTAGTTGAACACTCAAGTAAACCCATTTTAGGGATTTTTCTTGTAAAATTAGTGAAGTGAGACTTGGTTAACCTCATATAAATTGAGGAGAGTCTCACTCACTTATTCATCATCATCATTCATCACACTCTCTCTTTGGAAGTGTGCACTAGCTATTATTGTTTTTTCTACTTGGCCGTAGTGTAATTTTATGGAGCGAATTGCCTATTGAGGAGGAGTTTTGCATGAGGAGACTTCTTTAGGATTGATTGAAGAGATTCTTGTGGAATTTTGTAAGTTTATTGTTGATTTTCTTCCATTTTTTCATGCTATATTATGTGAATTAGGGTTTCTATGTGTGCCATGTTAAAATTGTAATGTTTTTTCTCGAAATCTTGATTCTTCATGGTATGTGGAATTGTTTTCCTTGAATCCTTCATGATAACTTTGATATATGCATCTCTTGAACTTAAAATCTATCATCTAAGGAAGTCACTAGGGTTTCTTAGTAGATAATTTTTTTCTCTCACCCCCTTCATCTACGTCGTCCTCATAGAATTTTCCCTAAAAGATTCCATTGCTCAATTAGATCAAGGCACTAGTCTAGTAGATGTTTTCTTTTTGTTTAAAGCTCGCCTCTTTATTACTGCAATATAGTGTTACATGAGATATTACGTTGTACTATTGGTCTGCCCACTGGGAAACCATACCAATAGTACGAATAAAGAATCTTAAGATTGCAAATGTCTCTTTTCAACAGTTTGGACGACAAAAAGAAGACAATATTTGAGTAGATACATAGACATGAGAGAAAAATTGTGGGAGCTCTGCTTGACAACGGAAGTGTGACTCATATGAGACAAAAATGAGGTACCCATGACAGCTAAGACAAAAAAAGAAGCTTTGCAAAGACCTGTAAGTGCTACACAGAGAGCCACAGTGTGAAAATTTCTGAATCTACAGCAGAAATCCTATTGCAGTTAATCTAATTTGCATTACCTACTTGCCTTATTTATATTACAAGTTATTTTTCTGAATATTCAGTAAAAGTACTAATGCAAACACATTGCAGCCTACACAATTATACAGATCAAGTACTGAAAAATAAGTAGAACAATCAAACTAAGGACACGTATTTTTTAGATAAATGTCCCTGGAAAAACCCAATGCAGGAAAACCGGTGCAACAGTTATGAGGGTTTATACTATTATGCAGATTTCTGAATACAAACTATGGTGCCAAATTCGGCTCCCCCAGCAGAGAAAATCCTCGGCAAAAGTACCTCTATCCGGAGACAGATGTTTTGGCAGATCCAGCGAAAGAATGGAGAACCCCCACAGGTGACTGCGCAGTCCCTAGTGCTGCGCAACAATGGCTACAGCTAGCTCTGCGCTGAGACTGCATCGCCTCTCCTAGTGGCTGCATCACCTTCCCGGCTCAGTAATCGATCTGCTGGATGGCTGCCTGATCTACCTCACAGACACCCCAGCACAGCTGCTCAAGTGACTGTGTCACCCTCTCTGGCTTTGCGTCACTCCTGCGTGAGCCCTGCTGGCTCTGCGTCACCCTCTCTGAGTTGCGCTGTCCCTCTTGGTGCTGATCTACCTCTCTCAATTGTATTCTCGGCCTTGGATGAAAACCCGATGCCGAATTTCCCCTCACTGTAGTGAATTACTCAGATTTGATCTTCGTCTGAGCACTGCTCCTTTAGAAGAATTCAATCTCTAAATTCAGTCTGTGTGTGTGTTCTCGAACTGACCCCAAGCCTTTCCTTTATACTTTTCCTACTGATGAATCAACGACCATGATCTAATCTCTAATCGATGGCTAAGATTAGAAAAGACTTGATCTTCGTCACTTAGAACATTCTCACCCACATGTTAGATTAATTCACTTTAATTATTTAATTTCCCTAAGTTTAGACTTAAGGTCCCCATTAAAATAATTAATTATTTGAATAACTTAAGCTTCGAGTGGAATTTATCCAAACGATTTTTGAGTCTTGGAGATCTCATGTGTTCTAGCCCTTCCACAAAGTTTCAGAGCTAGAGCACATCTGATGCTACCCCAAAAATCAACACTCCCTTTTAGCGAGGAATGTGCTCTAACAATACTTCAATACTAGAAGCATTACCTTGATCCACGACATCAGTCCTTTGTGCTGCTGATGCTTGGTTGCTGCCCCTCATCCACTGCGCTGTTGCCTTCTGTATTGCTGCCCATGACACTGCCACTTGTCCCTGCCTCATTTGTATTGTAGCTCCCTCTCAAATGTTGCATCATGCTGCCCATAGCATTGGCATTGCTAACTGTTGCATTGCAACTCAGTTGTTGAGAAGTAAGCAACTGAAAAATCTCCCAAAACTGTCATACTGGCTAGTCTGGATGCACCTCGATGCTGGAACTACCTCTGCTACTAATCTGTGTTGACCCTTTGATGCTACTATGCTGCTGTTGCTCTGCACTACGTTGTTGAAGTCCATCAACCACTGCGTTGCTGCTGCCTCTGCTCTGCACTTCTTCAGTCTTCAGCGTCCTAGCTCTGCTCTGCTCTGGTATTGTTGCTCCATCCTCCTCACACCAACTGACTCTAGTCATCCTGCTACTGTCATTAAGGGCTCCCATAGCCGTATGTGATCCAAGAGTTTGGGCACCTCAAGGATCCTGCTCATCACTGCAGTTCAAAGGAACTACATATCAATGTCTCGCCACCTCTTCTCTCAAGGCACATGAGCACTCATGGCAACATCATCATCATCCCCGTCATCAGCCTTTGTTGCAGCAGCCTTCAAATCAGATTCTTCTATGCCCTTCTTCTTTTGAGGGCATTGTGTGGCGAAATGTCCCAATTCTCCACACCTGAAGCATCTGACCTTCGAGAGGTCCTTCTTCTTCCTTCTTTGCTGCCCATACTGTCCCTTAGATGCGAGAGCCGCATCTTCCTCTTCCTCCTTCTTGATCTTGATCCCCGTACTGCTGCTTCACACCTTGGTCAACCTTCTGATCTCTTCTTGTCGAAGAACTGCCCACATCTCCTCCCAGTTTGGAAGAGTTTCTCTGCCCAAAAAACCTTGGACAAAGGTTTCCTATTTTTCTATGACTGCATTCAAGGCAGCCCTGACCATAAGTCCATCATCAGGTGTAGTCCCTACGAAAGTCGGCTGATCTCGGATTGCTCGTAATCTGATAAGGGGTCGATCTCCTCTCCTTTCTGCATCTGAAACACTTTGAGCTGATTCTCAAGCAACATCCTCTACTGAACAGAGGTTCCCTCGTACATAGTGGTCAAGGAAGTCCAAATTTCCTTTGTCGTGTTCTTCTCAGTAGTATGTGGGATCACATGATCCTTGACTCTGTCCATGATCAAGCGTTTTGCCTTCGCTTGAGCCTCTCCGTACTTCTTGAGAGGATCAACATCAACAGGAACAACAACTGCATGCAAGACATGATTCTTGATGCAATGTTCATCCAAAAATGACAGGATCCTGGCCTTCCAGATGAAAAAATTGGATGCTCCATCCAACCTGTCCTGATCCCTCAGTCCATGTGAAGCCATCTTTGCTAAAAAATGTCAAATTGGTTCTCTTCTCCCTCTTTTGTTGTTGCCCCAACAAAACTCGGATCTGGGTTTCTTTCGCGCTAGAAACCCTCTAAGGAACAAGCTCCCTCTGAAACTCGATTTCCTTCATGAAAATCCTTCTGCCAACTGATGTCGAATCAGTCCTCTCCAATCACTCTTTGTTGCCGATCAACACTGGATCTAGACTTCTTGGCAAGAAGTCTTTTGAGGAACTGCTTCCCTCTACTTTTCCATTGCCCCACTAGACATTGTTCTACGCCAATAGAAACAGTGCCCCACCAACAACTCCTGAAGAAAAATGAACTGCTCTTCCAACCACGACAATCGGAAAGAATGAGGCTTAAAAACTTTGCGTTGGCCTAGCAAACACTGCGTTTCTTCTGAGTAGCTACAACGTCACCCTAGTTGGCTGACGTAGGCTCTACCTGAGCCCCTCTGTTCACTGCGTCACCCTTCCTTGCCTCTTTCTGGATCTGTGCTGTGACTCAGGACAACTGCCTTCCTGCTGCAAATTTCCTTCATCTTCTACTGATGGCTTCAACTCTATTTGATTTGCAACACGCTCTGATACCATGTGAAAATTTCTGAATCTACACCAGAAATTCTACTGCAGTAAATCTAATTTGCATTACCTACTTGCCTTATTTAAATTACAAGTTATTTTTTCTGAATATTCAGTAAAAATACTAATGCAAACACACTGCAGCCTACACAATTATACAGATCAAGTATTGAAAAATAAGTAGAACAATCAGACAAAAGACACGTATTTTTCGGACAAATGTTCTTGGAAAAACCTAATGCGGGAAAACCGGTGCAACAGTTCTGAGGGTTTATATTATTATGCAGATTTCTGAATACAATCTAGGGTGCCAAATCCGACTCACTCAACAGAGAAAATCCTTGGTAGAAGTACCCCTATCCAGAGACAGATGTTTTGGCGGATCCAACGGCAGAATGAAGAAACCCCACAGGTGACTGTGCAGTGCCCAGTGCTGCATAGCAATGACTGCAGCTAGCTCTGCACTGACAACTGCGTCACCTCTCCTAGTGGCTGTGTCACCCTCTCCGTGAGCCTTTCTGGCTCAATAATCGATTTGCTGGATGGTTGCCCGATTTGCTGGATGGCTGCCTGATCTGCCTCATAGAAACCCTAGCGCATCTGCGCAAGTGACTGTGTCACTCTCTCTGGCTTTGCGTCACTCCTGCGTGAGCCCTGTTGGCTCTGCGTCACCCTCTTTGAGTTGCGCTGTCCCCACTGGCGCTGATCTGCCTCTCTACAATTGTATTCTCGGCCTTGGATGAAAATCCCACTGTCGAATTGCTCCTCTTTGCACTGAATTACTCAGATTTGATCTTTGTCCGAGCACTGCTCAATCAGAAGAATTCAATCTCTAAATTCAGTCTCTATGTGTGTTCTCTAATTGACCTCAAGCCTTTCCTTTATACTTTTCTTGTTGATGAATCAACGACCGTGATCTAATCTCTAATCGACGACTAAGGTTAGGAAAGACTTGATCTTCGTCACTTAGAACATTCTCACCCACATGTTAAATTAATTCACTTTAATTATTTAATTTCCCTAAGTTTAGACTTAGGATCCCCATTAAAATAATTAATTATTTGAATAACTTAAGCTCTGGGTGGAATTTCTGCAAACGATTTCTGGGTCTTGGAGATCTCATGTGTTTTAGCCCCTCCACAAAGTTTTGGAGCTAGAGCACATCCGATGCTACCCCAAAAATCAACACACGGGTGAGGAGAGCCACCACTGAACTGATTTGGTTGTTGTGCAAGCCAATGGAACAATGCCAACTTCAAATGGAACCGCACTTCCTCAATGCTATCATTTGACCAAGAGACATATCCATGAGAATAAGCAGTGACCAAACATGAAGGGCCGTAAGAAGAGCCTTCCATCCACTAAGCATGCTGAGAAAAGCCTATATAGAACCTTGCAGGGGCATATCTTTTGCCACAGAGCTAATGCAAAGCACTGTCAGCAATTGAAAGCCCCGACTAGTTCACCCCATCTACACCTCTCCCAAAGCAACGAAGCATGAGCCAGGCAAGTCATGTGTACAACAAGAAGAATTCCTGTTGGGAGCCATGAATTTCAAGAAACATCGAAAGGATGCTTGTAATGACCATAATCAACTAGGCTGAGTGCACCATTTTGAGATTCCAATTCTAGAAGTGACAAAGCCCCTATCGAGAACTGGAATTGTCAGTAGATATAGGGGGGAGACAGGTAATTATCTCCATATGTAGAGTCGAGCTTAGCATACAAAGAGTGATCATACCAGACCTACCCTGCAGGAGCCATTGGTAAACCATTCGAGAGTCGCCTGTGAGATAAAGGTCATTCAACGCCGTCTTCTTATCGAGAGGAAGCCAATCATCCTTTGTGAGAGGCGCACTATTACCATGCAACAGAGGCCAAGATAGTACCCATGAACTCCATACTCTCAGAGGAGGAGGAATGGTGCAGAGGACGACTGTAATGTTGCTACTCCATCGATGCGAGGACCAGTGTAGACCAACGAAATGACCAACCATCGAATGGAGAGAAATGAACAGGAATGCAGGCATGGTGGGAGGAAGACACAAAATTGCAGAGTGGAGAATTGAATCTACCTGATAACATTCCTAGCTTGTAAATAGAGCAAAACAAGTGGGCGGGTTGGTCATGAAGCTACCCATATGCCACCTCCTTGAATACCCATCCGAATAATAATGAACCACCATTATTACTCTGTAAGTTACGAGGGAGAGCTTGTACCAAGATTTGAGCACAGAGAGTAGGTCCATTGTTATGTATTGAAGCCATCTGTGCCAGTCGACTGTTGGATTCACGAGAGCCAGAGGGTTGTCAAATCCAATAGTGTTGCACATGATTAACCTAGGTGGCATGAATTATCACCCGTAGTGGGGGGTAATCTAGTAGATGTTGATCCACCTCTTCTCTATACATATTTTCTCTCTCTTCTAATTGTTAGGTATTTAGGGTTAGGGTTAGGGTTTTTCTTGAAATTGTGTTTAATTGCAATTTTATTTGATGTGTTATTTCCCTCTTAATAGGGATTGCATTTAATAACTTGAAAAATACAAAATATAGCATTAATTGTATGGTAAAACCCTATAATTAGGGTTGATGTCATCTTTCTTTTTGTTATTTTATGCATGTTTCAGCTATAAAAACTAACTTGCCTATCCTAAAACTTTTTTACCTAATCGATAGCCTCTTTATTGACTTGTACTTTAAGGCTATTTCTTCTAGTTTCCATATGACATTGTATGTCATATCATTAAATATCTTTCCAACCCTAACTTATAACAGTTCGCTAATCATCTAAGAGGTCTTCGGAAAGGATACTTGAACCCTGGCAAAGATTATCTAAGACTTCTAGGGTCTGCCAGTACCTTTTCCCCTATCATAAGACCTTGCATCACCTTAAAAACTTGTTGAATATCTTTAGGTGACCTTCCGGGAAGCCTTCCTTGTATGATTTATTTCAGCACTAAACCACTGGAGGAAGGTCATTGAAGTGACAGTGGTGGCTGATCTCTTGTTGCCATAAGGTCTAAATATGCCTAGTAAGGCTTTGCACTAGGTCTGCTATATTTTGCGTTAACAAGGCTTACACAATATAATTGTGTACCAAGAACGTTTGAAAATGTCTCTCTATAAGGTAGAAAATAAATTTTAAAATTAATGCAATTAAAATAAAAATGTTTTTTTTTTAATTATATCGCTTCATTGTGTCCTTGAGTGTAACAAACTCTATATATCTTCCCAATTCTGGGCGACCTCCTAGATGAATATTTAAAAATACGAATTGATCCATATATCTGACAGACTAAACACACTATGCAGTCCATACTGGGAAGATACAACTTATTTTCAGTACGTTTGATCAGTTTTGTAGAGTTCAATCGTAGAAAATCCTATATGCCAGAAAGCAAAACAAGGACTGGGTTTACTAGAAGCCAACCAGGGCTTGACCCTAATATCATGGGGTAGCTCTTACGGATCTTGTTCACATTTAGTGATTAACTTATTTGCTTTCTCGCCCATTCGGATACACCGAATGGTGGACATCTTGCAATGGAAAGCATTTGTTGACCAATATTGAGGCCCCATCCAAGTCCGAAACTCAGTTACCCTGCCTAGCATGGGTAGTGGGCAGTTGTGTTAGATTTAAGAGCATAGAGGCAGTCTCTCAACTCGACACCATGTTTCCTTGGTGACAGTTGACAGGTGTACTGATTCTCCTGATTTAAGAAAACACAAAACAATACAAAACAAAAACTTACTTTTTGCTTTATCTGACATAATTGCTCTACAAGATATGTGCCTCAATCAATAAAGAGAAGGAAGGGATCATAAAAATACAAACAAGAAAAAGTAGGTGATCTCTGGTACGTAAAAGCCATAATAAAGCAATATAATAAAGCCGATTGCTTGCTAACTACAAATCTTATCAGATAGAAATAACCGGTGGGCGTGGCTAATTTGTAGATGGCATATATAGACATTATTAAACTCCCCTATATATCACAGGATTGGATAACAATACAGTTGTGATGAATAATGTTGTGCAGACATGGATCATAGGCAAATGGGCAGGTTACAAAGAACAAATGTGGGCACCTTCAGGAACTCACTTCTACCAGTTTACTCTGCCAAAGATTATTGAATTCAGGAAAGATTGCAAGTATGGAGATTCATCGGCACTTAAATTACCAGACACTGCCAAAGGCGTGAATAGTTGTGAGGTATGAATATTTCTATTTTAGAATATTTGCTTTCAAAAGATTGTATCAGGGTTTATTACTGCATGCATTTTGCATCAGATGTAGGGTTCTGGTGCAAATCAGTTCTCTTCAAAATGCATTGGAGTTTTCTGACTGAAATTGCTTTGCATTTGAGTTTTTCGCAGTATACCATGCCAAGAAGAGTAGTACACGCATGCCATGCAGGAGGGGTGATACATGCCCTTGAAGGCTATGAGCATCATGAAGTTGGGGCAATCGATGTAGATCGTCTTGATACTGTATGGGACGCAGCAATGAAACATGGATTTAGACCTCCTTCACGGAGCAGCAAAATTCACTGATTGATTTTCTCGTTTCTATTTCTATGGATTAGAAGATTGGTTTATTAGTTTCAGACTTTCAGTACCTATTTCTGTGCCCACTTGCTGGTCAAGTCATTAATCCATTGAAGTTATCCAGACTTATCCAAGGCTGCTTATTTAGTACTACACTGGCCACCTATTCCAATGTATTACTCTCAATGATTCAGTTTGATTTTTAACATGCAACTAGCAATGAATGATGAGCCAGAGGAATTCTAATAAAAGTTAAAAAACTTGTTTCGTATTTTATTTATTTTAATAAAAATGATTGAGCTGAGAGACTCAGAGTCATTCTATAACCTAGTGTGAAGATGATTATAAGTATGTTTGTCCCTTTTAAAATAGCTAACAATTGCTTCAAAAAGGTGCAAAGAGAGGCTAATAGGATTTTTAAATTGAAAAAATTGTACTTCAATTTTCATAATGAAGCAAATAGCAATTGAGACATTAAATTTAAGTTTTTTTTTGTATTTTTTTCCTAAGTTATTAATATGTAAGTAAATCAAAGTTAATTAACAAAAGCATTTTCGAATGTCATTACAACAGCATGCTGGAACATTAGATATTGGACACACAAAATGCCAATGCCTTCTAAAAATCAACGAGAGTAAAATAATTATGTCATATTTTAAAGTGATCTAACTAATAGATAATATGATTTTTTTGGGCATTTTTTCTGGTTAATTTTGCTTAAAATTATGTATGGATTTTTAAAATTCCTAAGTGTAAGTTGTTTAATTTGCGAAAGTTAAATGTGTCAAGGATCCATTTATGCATGCAAAAGAATTTATAAAAAAAAGAAATTATAATGTGGTTAAAAATTGTATTGCTAGATTACAGCAAAAAACAACTATTTTATCTATTAGTTAGACTAAACCTATTTTAAATACAGATTGAGTGGTTCTAATAGTTAAGAACACATGCCTTCTTGTAAAAGGTTAAAAGTTCAAATTTAAAAGGGTAGAAAATATACATCTAGGAATCAAATCAAATCACTACGTAAAGCCATTGCATTCATATTTAAGTATAACTTCCTAAGAATTGAGATAGTCTAGTAAAATTCAATTAACCACGTGTATTTTTTCTATATTCAATTTTACTTAGTGTTTTTCCATTCAATTGTAAATGATGGAGAGTTCATTCATGTAATGGGAAGATTTGACATCTTTGTATATTCATTGAAGATTTGGAATCTTTGCATATTCATCTGAATTTTGACATCTTTGCATATTCATCCAAATTTTTATTTTCAACTTAAAGCAGTGATTGTCTCCACAATTTTTTATTTTCAACTTAAATCAATAATTGTCTCCACATTGGATTACAATTTTTTATTTTGATAAAAAATAATATATATATATATATATATATATATATATATATATATATATATAGATCAGATATAAAAGAAAATTCAAGCAGCCATCCTTGAGACAGTACTAGACAAACCCACAAGTATCTAGGAAATCATGCGGAAAAATTTACCCTATAAGATGATATTGCTAAGGAAGTGGATCCAAGAAATGAAATAATGGAGATTATCGACTCTGCGCCTTGCTAAGGAAGTGGACACAAATGAAATAATGAGTATGGCCCTACAATCCGTTCCACTCTTGAAATAAAAAAATGAAATTTTTAATGATTATATATATCATTAAAAATTTCATTTTTTTATATTTCAAGAGTGGAACGGATTGTAGGGTCAGGGCCAGGGCCATATTCATTATTTCATTTGTGTCCACTTCCTTAGCAAGGAGCAGAGTTGATAATCTCCATTATTTCATTTCTTGGATCCACTTCCTTAGCAATATCATCTTATAGGGTAAATTTTGCCGCATGATTTCTTAGATACTTGTGGGTTTGTCTAGCACTGTCTCAAGGATGGCTGCTTGAATTTTCTTTTATATCTGATTTATCTTTTATATATGGGTTTCCATTCCTTTTTTATTTTAGAAATATCAGGGTAAAATGCTTTTTGTGGGTTTTTTGTGGCATGTGGGCTCTGCATATCATATCAAATTAATGATACATTTGAGGTTTATGATAAATGTTTCGGATCTTTGAGATGTATAAAAATGAATTAACAAATATTTTTTTTGAACCAAGTGTTTACTATCTAAATATACTGGAATGCAATAGGAAACTATGATATTTATCCAATTTCTACTCAATTTTTTATTATTTGTTAACCCTTACTGTGGTCTACTTCCATTCCTATTGTACCTCATGAGTCATTATTATAATCTAAAACGTAGAATTGCTACACATAGAAACAAGTCTTTGGACATTATTCCCGTAAGCATTGAGCTTGGTAATTGGTATTTGTGATGAAAAAGTACTATTTTACTTATTGAATTGCCATAAATAGAAATAAGTCTTTGGACATTATTACCATAAGCATTGAACTGGGTAATTGATTTGTCATGGAAAATATTATTTTACAAAGCTTACAAAGCAAACACATTTGCAAATGGGTCTGCACATGTTGCGTTCATTTAAAATTTTGGGCATTTGGTGATGAGTTGACATAATGGGTCATAACGAATGCACAATTGTACATGCATGTTTAATTTTTGAATTGGAATTATGTCTACTACTTTTCGTAGGTCAGATATAACATTGGATCCGTCATACACTTCATTCCTTTAAGCCGCATTACATATCCACCGTAATCTGGGGCGTGAAGGTTGTCAATCAAATTTCTGCTTCTCTTTATCCAAATTATATGAGGTTGAATAATCTTTACGTAGATATTGCAGTGATGGAAGGATATTGCTGAGTCCAAACTTTCATCACCTTTTATTAAGGATCCATGCGATGTTTGATTACATTAAGCAAAGCTAATTGCACATCACATTTTCACCATGTAGAAGTGTGATGACAATCATTGGAGTTGTTGCCGTGTTTTAATATGGTGAATTGCATGATTTCACATTTTTGGGTTCATGAGATAAACCTTTATGCAATGCTTTTGATCACCATAAGACAACCTTGAATACCAAATTTCTAGGTATGAAAATTCTCATTACACCAAAATTCTAGATGTGCAAATTCTCATTACGAATATGTTCTAAACATCTACAATGGAAATCGTACAAAGTATTGTCCATACACATTTATAAATCCACTTGAGATCACATGGACGTAGTTCTAAACTGCAATTTCACCTCATTTCAAGATCACGTCTAAATTGTTGCTATCTCAAACTTTTATCACATTTTGTTTATCTTCCGTTATTATTAATTTTGATAATTGACCATTAAAGTCAAGGATGAAATGCTTGATGGTTCAATAAAGCTATATATATATATATATAACCATTGAAATAGCATTAAAGTCAAATAGAGAACGCTTAGTGGCTCCGTGAAGCTAAAAGGTATATACGTATATGTATAATCATTAAAGTCAAAGTTGGAACGCTCAATGGTTTGGTGAACAAAATCTAGAGTGAGAACTTTGCCACAAATGTAAATAATGATTATAGACGAAACAAAGAAAGAAGAATAAAGTTGATCTGAAATATTAAATACTATCAACGAATAAAGAATACAATATGTGGAATTACAATTAATACAACTACGGTAACATTGAAGGCTTGGAAATTTTATAAAAGAAATTTCAATTCCAGGCTCCATACTTGATATCAATTTTTTTCAAAAACCATCCTAAATATGAAAAATAAATTTCTGAAGGTTTAGTAACATTTCCTTCTATAAAATTAGAATTATTAGACAAGATTTTTCATAAATTCCCATAAGGTAGATCTAATAGTAATAATGTAGCAAAATTAATACGATACAACTTTCAACAATTGACATAATGACATGAACGATAAATTTAAACTTTCTCGTATTGGATGAATTTTGTATAATAATTTAATGCCTAAATACCCAAAGCATTTGAGAGTGTTGATGTAGGGACAAGCATGGGTGTAGATAAGGGGATGCCATTTTTAAAATCAAGGTGTGTGGGGGTTCAAGAAAGGGAGCATAAAACAGAGTGCACCAGTGGTGGAATGCACGAATAGTGGGCGTGAAATAACTTCCCAGTAGGTTTATTTTTCTCGATACCAAGCGTCCAAATTCCAATACAGTGGTAAACACTGCACAACAATATGGTCTCCTTGTTATCGACATTTCGAGCTTGGAAGGCCTTGACTATCTCCAAGTTGTCTCTGCCATTGGCCGCGCCTGCCAAGAAACCAATTTTCTTTCCAGGTATAGTTATTTTATTACTCGCATAGATCATTTGAAGCCTGGTAGAATGGACTTGTGATACGAATAAGCGAAGTGATGAGAGTGACCTATGAGTTCTTCGAGTTGCTCGTGGAAGAAAGGAACACATTTATTCCCGAAGACATGATGAAGGCAGCGAGATACGACACCAGTTTCAATCCTATGAAAGATGGCATGTTGGGCATAACGATCTCTCATATCCCAACTTTAAAGATCATCCAATCTCGTCAGATGAGGAGATACACAACTAGTATATTCCCGGAGATCCAAGAACGTTAACAGAGCAATTTGATGAATGAGCATGAGGTTGTTAACAACACGGGTCCCTTGGCATCACGTGTCAGGCTGTTTCACACAACTCATCAATCCCAAGCATCAAGGCTTAGAATCTTCATTGTATGCAACTTGGAAGATATATAATGAAATTAAGCTTGACCACATCAGAAACCCTGCCCGCCGTGTATTTGTCTCATCGCATCGCCACTAAGAAACATGTGTCAAATTACAGCGAAAATGTGAAAATGGTAAATGGAATTTGGAGGTTAACTGATTCAAAAAGAAGGTCAATATAAAATATTCTCTAAATAGAAAAACAATGTTAGGTATAATTAAAATAAAATAAAATGCTGTGCATATTTAATGAAGTGTTCATATGTTAGTACGTCATATCAACTTCATATATATCTATAACAAAAAGAGTACATTGGAACTAGAATTCCATGTAGGGAAAATGTTCTTATTTCTCAATTAAGAACCAACTCGCATCAACTCTGGTGTGGAGAAGGCCTAAAGAAGTTTGGGAAGAGCAGGGGTACATTTTGCATGTTTGGGGCAGTGTAATCAGAAAAACATTTCATTTTGGAATGTGATGTGTTCAAAGACACCAGAGAAAGTTATGGGAATATGTTAGCATCAGTTTATTGGCATTGTCTTTTCAGCGAGGAGATTGTTAGAAAGTTGGGCCAGCGCATCACCAATTTGAATAAAAAAAGGATTGAATTGCAAAAGGCAAAAAATAGGGAACTAATGGTCCCATGGACTATTTTTAGTCTCGTGGACGTTAAAATATCATTTCTTTTTCATTTCATATAGAAAAAATGTATATATATATATATATATAAAATATTTTAATTTTGTATAGAATAAAATATCCAATGCGAGTCATGAATAAAATATTTTAATATAAATTAATATTGACGTATGCATAAAAAAATATGTATGCTTAATGTGCACATGTTATGTAATACATATATATACAAAAAATATTTTAATGTTGTATAGAATATAATATCCAATGTGAGTCATGAATAAATTGTTTTAATATAAATTATTATTGACGTATGCTTAAAAATATGTATGCTTAATGTGTAGAGGTTATGTAATCTCTATAACATTAAAAAAATTAAACAATAAAAAATTAAGCATTGTTTTTTCACTCTAAAATAAGTTTGCACCTAAAGAAATTTGATCTCTCTTAACTCATGTTAGATCTATGATTAAAATGAATCTATGTTGGTAAAAATTGTTTCATACTTTTATTAAAGGTGTTCCACACTATATCCAGGTTACTCTGACCCTATATGCATGGTCCTAGTGATGGGTTCGTTATTGGGAGCATGTTCCAAATAATCCTCTTTAAAATCAGATAGGATCTCAACCTTTCATGACAAGAGTGCAGGGCTTATCCATGCTAGCTATGTTTTTAGAAATGCAAATACAAAACCATTTTAAGAAACATGAGAGGATGACAAATTTTGATTATAACTCATTCATATATATATACATATATTATTTGAAAATTATATATATATTATTTGAAACTTTTCTATTTGATTTTTATATAAAAAATAATTTTGAAATATTTTATATAAAATTAATATTGAAATTTTATTTATTTATTAAAATAAAATATATCCATTTGATATCAAACATTAATGGAATCACATATTGCTCTTTTATTGAATAAGGATTTTTAATGGAATCACATATTGCACTTTTAATATATATATATATATATATATATATATATATATATATATATTTTGTTAATTAATATTTTTTTAAATGTTGTGGGTAGTTTCAAAGACAGTTTAATTGGTGATCCAAGTAATGTGAAATATGTGAAAATTGAGAGATCCAAGACTCAAATACCCCCAGTTGTGACCTAGTTTACGGAGAAGAGGACATACCACCCCCAAAGATTTACTAGTAGTTAAGATGGGTTGTTGGGTTCCTCCAAGATACAAAAAAAAAAAAATGTTGTGCATCAACTCCATATTGAACACGAAGTAATTACAAATTTCCCTCTTATTGGATTGTAGAAGCACCTTTTTGTGTAATAAATAAATTTATTCAATTAATTTGATACTGTTTAATTAAAAAAAAATAAAAAATTGTAAATTTTATACATTCATAGAGGTTTACTAGTTCCTTCGAGATACACAAGAAATTGTTGTGTGTCAACTCCATATTGATTGTAGAAGCACCTTTTTGCATAATAAATAAACTTGTTCAATTAATTTGATACTATTTAATTAAAAAATAAAGAAAAGAGTTTATCTCAATGAAACCATAATGAATTTATTGGACCATGCAATCTAATGTTGTTTGTTAATTTTATACATTGTAGAAAGATTCATTAATATTAGGAACATTATTACGAAGACCAACTAACTTTCAATTATGGAAGTGTTAGTTTTTGTAGCATCGGATGTGTTCTAGCCACATAATTTTGTGGAGAGGCTAAAATATATGAGATACCTAGAACCCATAAATCGTTTAGGGAAATTCACGTAGAAGTGTCTCAATTAGATTATTAACTATTTTTTAAATATTTCCTAAATCTAAACTTAGGGAATATGGGTAATTAATCAATATTAATTGAGATAAGGCGAGAATCATCTAGAAACTCTACGGATCGATCCAGAATTGATCCTAGACATCAATTATGTTTTAATCTTATCTGTTGGTGCTCCAACAATGGATTATAAGAGGAGATCGATGCAGTGATGGAGAATACACCAGTGCAGATACTTAGATGCCTAAACAATTCATTTTCCTCAGCGAAAATGATTCAACAGAGAAGATATACTCAAAGGGTGAGTAGCAAATGGTAGAAGATGGTTGCATCATTTCTGGAGGAAGTTTTCCAAATCTAAGAAGAGGCAAAAGAAGGAAGGCGAAAATCCACACGGGGTATGCGTAAGCACTGCGTAGAGGGTGACGCAGGAGGCTCAACGCAGAGGCTAGGGAGGTAATTTCAAAGGTAGAAATTAGTTTTGGTGTGAGAGAAAATTCTCACAATAATTTTTCCAATATTTTCTTCCTATTAGATTTCCAATTGAACATCTAAATTATTATACTCAGATTTGCTACCGGAAAATAATAATAAAACTCTCATCTGCTGCACCGATTTTCCTGCATCGGGTTTTTCTGGGGACAATTGTCCAAAAATAACTGTGTCAAAATTCTTATGTGTGCTAGAATTTCTCAATTTTCAGTATTTTATTTTCCGCATTATTTTTATGGTGAAAATCATAGTTGTGATTTTATTCGATGTTTGTCGTAGAAAATAAACTGCATAATTAAATTTAAAGTTAGAAGAATAATTTCCAGTTGTTGCAATAGATATAATTTTCACATGGTATCAGAACTAGGTTGATCAACTAGAGAGCTCAGAAATGAAGGGAAGGAATTTCACTACTCAGCAATGGCAACAGGCCGAAATTCTTAAGGGAAACACAATCTTTTTTTCAGGAGGCTGAGTTGCTTGAGGATGTTTGATTTTTTTGAAAGGGACAGAAAAAGTCGATTCTTCCAAATCAAGTGATTAGCGAGGTAGAGGGAGAAACTCATATTTTTTCGTTGAGCAGATCTCTAGCTGGACGTAGAGGGCTTTGCAGTAGTTTGCTCGATCAGATTCAATGTCAAGTTGGAAAAGAGGAAAAACACGCTGTAAATTCTTCATCATAACCATGGACATAATTGACATTCAGGAAGCCTCAGATTTGTCTCCTAGGTTGGAGGACAAATTTTCTTGCTTGTCAGGATCAACTTCACAAGTTGTTTGGTATATAGACAATGGAGCATCAACTCATATGACAGGGGTTAGAGAATATTTCTCTAGCTATAAGGAGGAGAAAATGGACTTCCAAATTACTATGGGAAATAAAACGAATGTACTCTAGTAGGGAGAGGTACCATAGATTTTATGAGGGAATCGAGAGCAAGCACTACTGCTACAGATGTATTGCATGTGTCAGGATTAAGTATGAACCTAATTTCAATATCCCAGTTATAGGATAAGGGATATGATATTAACTTCGTAGGGAATAAAGTGTATGTCAAACACCCAAGTTGGAAGAAGGTAAGATAAATTGGTGTTCGAAGCAACAAATTGTATCGGTTGCAGTTGAACTCTCCAATGGCACTAATAGGAAGTGACAGTAGCGATGGGAAGGAGCTAAATGCTATATGGCATAGGAGAATGGGACATCTACACCATGAGGCACTCAAGATGCTCAAAGAAACAGTAATAGGGGTTCCATAACTTGGCATGGAACATAATGACGTGTGCAGGGGATGCGTACTTGGGAAGTATGCTAAGGAAACATTTCCAAGAAAAGACAACAGAGCAGATGGCATATTAGGACTTATACATTTAGATATTTGTGGCTCTATGTCCATTAGAGTTCTTAGTGGTGCCGAATACTTTGTCATATTTATTGATGACCATTCCAAGAAAACCTGGATCTACTTTTTGAAGACCAATGATGAGGTCTTCGATCATTTCAGAGAGTTTAAAGCTCTTGTGGAGAATGCGACAGGGAATAAGATCAAGGTGCTTTGCTCAGATAATGGTAGATAATATATTGATAAATACTTCATAGATTTTTGTGCGAAGGAAGGAATCAAACTAGAATGGACAACTCCATATAATCCACAATAGAATGGGATAGTAGAGCAGAAAAACATAAGCATAATTGGGTCTGCAAAAACTATGTTGTATGACTAAGATTTGCCCAAATTTTTATGGGCAGATGCATATAACACGACAGTATGTATGTCGAACATGATTCCTTATAGAGCATTGGGGAAAAAAACACCAGAAGGAGTCTTCACAGGGAAGAAAACAAAAGTTAGTCACTTTAGGATCTTTGGCAGCGTTTCTTATTGCCACGTGCCAGATGAAAAATGTACCAAGTTGGATCAGACTACAGAGAATGGGTTTCTCATTGGAATTAGGGGATTTTTGAGGTCTAAAGTGGGCCTCCTAAGGAAATTATAAAATAATAGCGGAAACAATAAAATAATATTAGATTACATCATCTAATTTTAGAGAGAAAAAAGTAAAAACTATTTTTTCAACTTATCTCCTTAAGGGTTTACTCAAATTTTAAGCAAAAACACTCATTGGATGCATAATTTGATTCCTAATCCAAGGAGTACCCATGTTTTATACTTTTGATGGACCTTGGTACACAAAAAAATGAGAAATACATGAAAAACGTGACTGCAATCACATTTTTTAATGTATTTCTCATTTTTCGTGTAGCAGGGTCCATCGAAAGTATGTAACATGGGTACTCCTTGGATGAGAAATTAATTTTTTCATCCAGTAAGTACTCCCACTCAAACTTTGAGTAAAATCTTAGGGAGATAAGTTGAAAATGTAGTTTTATTATTTTATTATTTTTTCATCTTTTTACTTTTTTACACAAAAAATGGTCAATCATCCCCCATGGTTGACATCGTCATCTTGAATCCTATTGGTTCTTATAAATTTTATTTTGGTTGTACATTTTTCTTAGGATGCCCATTTTAGACCTCAAAATTCCCCTAATGGGTATAGCGATACCTCAAAGGTATACAAGATCTACATTCCTAGCAGTAGGAAGATTGTAGTGAGACGAGACGTAAAGTTCAAGGAGGACCGAGCTTTCAGGAGAAATCGTGAGATGTTTGTAGGTGATTAGAATCAATCAGCAGAAGCTCCTTTCATCCAACAATAGGGGAAACCAATGGCATTGGCAGGAGGACAGTCATAGGGACTGATTATAGTGACTAGTACCAATATTTCCTCAGACGTAGGAGATCTGAGGAGTTCTTAGCAGACAAAGCAACAGGGGTAGGATGAGGAGGAGCCGGTTGAACCTCCCATCACTAATGGTCAATCCAACAAAGAAGTTCGTCATACATTGAGAGATGCAGATGATTTTATTGGAACTCCTAGGATGAGCAAGAGGAAACACGAAAGTCTGATAGGTAACAAGCATTGGTGGCTCAGGTTGTAGAACCTTCTAGTTTTCGGGAAGCCACACAACATCAGGTGTGGGTAGATTCCATGGTAGAAGAGTACAACTCTATCATGATGAATGAGTTTGGGAGGTGGTGCCAAGACTTGAAGACATGTCAATTGTAGGTTCTAGATGGATCTACAAGATCAAGTATGCTACAGATGGTAGTGTAGAGAAGTACAAGGCTAGGTTCGTGGTAAAGTGGTATGCATAGAAAGAAGATATATATTATGAAGATACATTCACTATAGTTTCCAGATACACCTCTATCTGGTCAGTTATATCCCTAGTACCTCAGATGGGATGGCAGATTCACTAGGTGGACATCAAGGCAACATTCTTGAATGAGGTGATAGAGGAAGAAATGTACATAGAACAACTAGAGGGCTTCGAGACTCATGAAAGATGCACTTATGTGTGGAGATTGAATAAAGATTTATACGGACTCAAGCAGACTCCCAAGTCATGGTACGGTCGAATTGACAACTGCTTACAACATATGGGATTCATCAAGAGTGACACAGATCCCAACCTTTACTATTTGATGGTAGAAGGTGAACCACTCATCCTAGTTTTGTATGTGGATGATCTTTTTTTGACAGGGTCATCAGGGCTCATAGAGGACTGCAAGAGGAACTTGGTAGCGGAATTTGACATGAGGGATTTGGGGTTGATGCACTAACAAAGTTACCGATCAAACGATAAATTACCGATTACCCTTTTTTTTAGGTAGCAAAAAAATCACCCGATTTTGAAAGTGGTGATGCAAAATCACCCTTTTTTTAGCATATTTTTGGCACTTTAAATTTTCATATGATTTTTTTTTTTTTTTCGTTGTCATGATTTTCATGCCGATTTTGAAAAGTGGCAATGTAGAATCACCTATCTTTTTTGGAACATATTTTTGGCACTTTAAGTTTTCTTTGATTTTTTTTTAATTTTTAAATGTCATTGATTTTCATGTTGATTTTGAAAAGTAGTGATGCAGAATCAACCAATTTTTTTAGATGGTTGATTTTTGACACTTTATTTTTTTATTTATTTATCAAGTATGAACATTTGTTTTAAAATGTTAGTGATTTTCATGCTAATTTTAAAAAGTGATGATGCAACATCAACCTATTTGTTTAGGGTGGTGATTTTCATGTTGGTAGTACAACATTTAAAAAAAAAAAAAAACATGACAAAAAATAATCAAATATAAAAAGTTTATTAAAAAAAAACCAAAAAACCAATAAAAATGTAAAAAAATAAATAAAATAAAACAAAAAAAAGAAAAAATTCAAAAAAAACATATAATTTAAAGAAAAAAATAAAAATTAACGAAAAAACAATTTTTTTTTTGAAGTTGAAAAAAAGTGCATAATTAAAGAAAAGAATAAAACAAAATAATTAAAATAAATTTTTTAAAAATAAATAATAATAATAATGATATACAAATATAAAATAATTAGAATTAAATAAAAATTAAATAAAAAAATAAGAATAAAAATAAATAAATTTGAAAAAATTTAAATTAAAAAAAAAAAGAAAAAAGAAAAAAAATTAAAATAAATTTTTTAAAATAATAAAATATAAATTAAAAAAATATATATATAAAAAATTTAAAAAAAAAAACATTCTTAAAATAAAAGTATCAAAATAAGTTTAAAAAAATGTGAAATAAAAATAAATAAAATAAAATTAAATAAAAATAAAATTAAAAAAATTCTCGCTTGGTGGCTATTGGGTAGGCGGAGTCTTGGTATCCCCGCCCGCTTAGTGGCCACTAGGCATTTAAAACAAAATAGTATATATATAATTTAAAAATTCTTATTTTAATTTTCTTAATTTTTTCTTTTAATTATTAATTATTATTATTATTATTATTATTTTTAATAAATTATGATTGTTATGTATTTTTTATTGTTTTTCAAATGATTTTTTTTTAATTGCTAATTTTACCCTTTTTAGGTTTTTTTTTTTTAATTAGTTTTAATAGATTTTAAGTTTTTTTAAATGTTTTTTTTTTTTTTTTTTTTTAATGTAAATTTTGGTTATTAAAAAAAAAAACTCTTTTAATGTTTTTCTTTTTTAATTTTCAATGTTTGTAATTATTAATTTTAATATTTTTATTTCTTTAAAATAATATTTACATAGTTTTTTTTTTTTAATTTCTTCTTTTTTATCGTTTTTTTAATTTTTTTTTTTTTTTAAGTATTTTTTTTTTAAATTATTTTTATTGTGTGTTTTTATGTTTTTTTTTAAATTTATCTCGTCAATATTTTTTTTGGTCAAAATTTTAAATTCTTTTCTTAAATAATGTTTTTTTTTTTGTAATTTTGATATTATATTAGTTTCTTTTGTTTAATTTTATTTTATTCTTGGTCTTTTTTATATTGTGTTTTTTTGGGTCGTGTTTTTTTATTTTTTTTATTGTTAAAATATATATTTTATTTACTTGTTATTATTATTTTTTTTGTGTTTTTTTATTTTATTTTATTTTTTTCAATGTTTTGACATCCTCAATATATTTGATTGGATATATATGTTAAAATAAAAAATAGGTACAAGTAACAAGTTTAGGAGAACAATTTTTTGTTGATGGTGTATTTCCTTAGCGGTTGATAGAAACGGCAATTTTTTTTGTAGAATCTTTAATATGTTTATTAGTTCTGATTTAGTAAATTCAAAAGAAATATAATTTTAATATTAAATTATTATTATTATTATTATTATTATATATGAAAGTAATATATATATATATATATATATATATTTCTCAATAATGAAATATAGTTTTAAAAAAAGCAATTTGCAAATTTCAAAATCTTAAAATTATTTAAAAATAAAATTTTGACACAAATTTCAAAAAAACAAATGTTTTAATGGAGAGTACCAAAAGCTCCAAAATCACATATAAATTTATTTGTTTTTAAATTTGTTTATTCATCATAACTGAAGTGTTTCCTATTGAGTGATTTTAATACATTATATGAAAAAAAAATTATATTTAATAAATTGTTATTAATATGATAAAATTCAAATAAAAATAAATTAATATAAATTAAATGGTAATAATTTTTTAAAATAATAATAACACCATGGCTGAAAATTGTTGGAATTTTAAGGATTTTTATAGAGGTGATATTCTATCTTTAGTGTCATCTTTGGAATTTTAAGGTTTTTCAGAGGCATGATATTTATCTTTAATACCATGCCTAAAAATTGTTGGAATTTTAAGACTTTTGATATTTTATCTTTAATGTCATGTTTATCGTTGAAATTTTAAGGTTTTTCAGAGTCATAATATTTTATCTTTAATGTCATTATTAAAAAATGTTGACAATTTACCTCGAAAAGAAAAAGATGTTTTTCCAACATCAACACTTTTTGTTTTTAGGGTGTTTTTTGCACACAAAAAATTGGCAACGTTACTACAACGTCAACACTTTTCGTTTTCAGGGTGTTTTTTGCACACACAAAAATGGCGATGTTATTCCAACATCAACACTTTTTGTTTTCAAAGATTTTTTTGCACAAAAAAAATTGCCTTTTACTTCCATTTTTAAAAAATGGTGAAAATTGACCCTGAAAAAAAAAAATTATTCCAGAAGAACACTTTTTGTTTTCCGACTATTTTTCATGGTTTTTGATGTTTTTTTGGTTAGAGTTCTCATTTTGAGGTAATAGTTCTCATTTGATCGGTAACTTTGTTCACTATTTCCTAGGATTGGAAGTGTGGCAGAAGGATGGGGAGATTTTCCTTAGACAAGGAAGATACACTACATATATTCTGAAGATGTTCAAAATGCATGATTGTAGACCCATGTCTACGCCCATGATCACCAACTAGAAGAAGATAGATGCATCATATGACAAGGATGTCGACCCCACCTTCTATAGACAACTTATTGGATCTCTCATGTATATGGTCAACACTAGGACATACATTTTCTTCACAGTCAATACTCTTAGTCAGTTCATGGTAGAGTTGAAGAGGGTACATTGGGCAGCAACAAGGCACATTCTAAGGTATGTGCATGACACAATCAAGTATGGGTTGAGATATAGCCGAGGAGATGATGTCATATTATGTGGGTTCACAGATGCAAATTGGGTAGGTAGTTCAGTGGATAGGAAAGATACCTTTGGGTACTGCTTCAGTGTTGGATCAAGGATGGTTTCTTAGTGTAGCAGGAAGCAGAAGTCAATAGCACTGAGCTCTGCAGAAGCATAATATATGGTAGCAAACATAACTACGTGCGAAGCTATATGGCTTTGGAAGCTACTTATGAGCTTGTTCAAACAGAGGGTAGAGGTGACCAATGTATACTGTGATAACCAGAGTTGCATAAAGCACTCTGAGAATCCAGTGTTTCATGACAATTCAAAACACATAGACATTTGATGTCATTTCATTAGAGATTATGTACAACGTGGAGCAGTCCAGCTACAATATGTTCCCATGGAAATGCAGGTTGCAGATATACTCACGAAACTCTAGGGAGAGCTAAGTTTGTCTATTTTAGAGAGCAAGTGGGTGTGGTGGAGAAGCCATTTCAGTAGCAGAGGCAGATTAACTTGGATGAGTCTCAGTTCCAACAACAACAGATAAGAGGGAGTTGCAGTGAAGATGCATTGTTGACAGTAGTACAACAGGGTCAACAACAACACAAATGCAACGTATATCAAAGTTACACAGTAGTTGGTGGACAACAGTAACTAGACATCAGCAGTGTGACAGGAGATGATGCAGAGACAGGGTGTTGTGGCAGGATGTGCAACACTAGAACAAATTCCTCATTAAGAGGGAGTGTTAGTTTTTGTAGCATCAGATGTGTTCTAGTCACAAAATTTTGTGGGGAGGCTAGAATACATGAGATCTCCAGAACCCAAAAATCGTTTCTGGAAATTCCGCCTAGAAGTGTCTTAATTATATTATTAATTGATTTTTAAATATTTCCAAACTCTAAACTTAGGGAATATGGTTAATTAATCATTATTAATTGAGATAAGGCAAGAACCATCTAGAAACTCCATGGATCAATCCAAAAATTATCCTAGCCATCGATTATGTATTAATATTGGTTGTTGGTGCTCCAACAATGGATTATAAGAGGACATCAATGTGGTGATGGAGAATACACCAATGCAGATACAGAGATGCCTAGGCAGTTCAATATTCTTAGTAGTAATGATTCAAAACAGAAGATAGAGCCACATGGTGAGTAACAGATGGGAGAGGAGGGTTGCAACATTTCTGGAGGAGGTTTTCCAACTCCGGGAAGAGGCAAAAGAAGGAAGACCGAAATCCCCACAGGGTCTATGTAAGCGATGCACAAAGGGTGACACAGGAGGCTCAGTGCAGAGGCTAGGGAGGTAATTTCAGAGGTAGAAATTAGCTGTGGTGTGAGAGAAAATTCTCACAATTTTTTTTTTTTTCAGTATTTTCCTCAGATTAGGTTTCCAGTTGAGCATCTAAATTATTGTACTCATATTTGCTGTCGAAGAATAATAATAAATCCCTCATCTGCTGTACCGATTTTCTCGAATTGGGTTTTTCTAGGGACAATTGTTCAAAAATAAGTGTGTTAAAATTCTTGTGCGTGTGCTAGAATTTATCAATTTTATTTTATTTTGTTTTCCACAATATTTTTATGGTGAACATTGCAGTTTTGATTTTATTTATTGTTTTCCCTAGCAAATAAACTGTATAATTAAATTTACAGTTAGAAGAATAATTTCCATTTGATGCAATATATATAATTTTCACAAGAAGTAGCTTAGACCATATAACTCTCAATGTAAATTAGGTCATTAATGATTGCATTTAAAAAACATGGTTATATAGAAGTAATCAATGGTATTGCATATGCGTGTTTACTAAGAAAATACATAGATGAAATGAATGCAATGGTAGGATGGAAACAGAGCTTAAAGAATATTACACTAAAGATCATGGAAATTTACAATTCTTTAATGCTTTATGTTAGAGGCAGTGGCGAAAGTAATACAAGGGTGAACTGGAGAGGTAGCCACAAGGTTCTTATATTTAGAGATCACAGAGATATGAACTACTTTATATTAGAGGTAGTCTTAGCTCCATTGTTTAAATTTAATATATACATAAACACATAAAACATATTGACTTTAGAGTAATAGGGTTCTAAACTTAAAATACTAACATATCTAGTATTTCAATGGAGGTTTGTATCATTCTTCTCTTAGTACTTAGTAAAGTAGTAGAGTGTTTTTAAGTTTTAAAATTATAGTATGTTTATATGTAACTAACATAGGGTTTTTTTATTGAAAGGGGTTGGATCCGTTTGTGAAAAGCTAGGGGTTTTTCATTAGTGGTAAAAGTTCAACTTTCAGAAAGACCTTTTTAAAGTCATGGCATCACCTTGAAGTGGTGGTCAAATGTGTGATTGCACCCTCAAAGATGATATTAAATTGCCTTATGACCTATGCACACAAACTCACCCTCGTGCCCTTCAAATTTGAAGCTTTGAGAGATTAGCTCAACTTCTTGTGACTAACATTGTTGGCCATTTAGTTAATTCAATGACAATTGGTCTATGGTTGAGGCACACTAGTGTATGTGGTTGATTTCACTATGGATGCCATTAGCCAATATGGAGAAGCATCTCTTGGGTTTTTGTGCATGATTTACCTTGGGAAAAAAGGTAGAACGATATTTTTTCTTTAGGTGTTGTAAGAATTATGAATGTTTTTATTTCTTGTGTTTTTTTCGTATATATAAAAAAAAAAAAAAAAAGAAAGAAAAAGAAAGAAAGAAGGAATAAAAATAAAAATCATCTTTATTGATTGCAGTACAAGAGGTAAGGTGCATTCTACAACTAGTATTGAAGATATTGTAATGTTCATATGATTTTCACATCTATCCCACCCATCCTTAACACAAATATTAAAATATTTTGTAATAAAGTAATAATAAATTTGATATCTACTAAATAAAAACATTCACAAATATTAACCCTAGGTAGGGTGCCTGTTTGAGACAACACCACAACCATTGACCCCTCCCCTCCCTGTCCACACACCCAATGTGTTATCACCACCCATCTCCATCATCAGTTGTTGTATGGGAGTTCACAATCGCCTTAATAATAGGGATGACATGAAAGACATTGATGCTCATCATCCCACACAAAGGAGGTATTTGGTACAACCTAGCTTAGGATCCTTTCTTTCTGATGATGGAGGAGGTCATGTTTCGTGGATGAGTTGGTGTACAAACTCAAGCTTGTTTTTCTTTGTTGGTATAATGCATAAGTTTCCTTTTCAACACTTAAGTATCTTTGTTTGCTCTGACAACTAGATATAATTCACTCCAGGTTAGAGCTTGTAGCCTCCCCACGTTTAGTCTTCATATCTCATATCTTTGCATTTTATTTTATTATGTTTCACTCTATAGATCACTAACCTCAAATGCAGGTTGGCAGCTCCAAGCCTCTCTATTCAATCTTTTGGGTTGGTGGAATCCATCTCGCTAGTCACTCTCATGTGATATCTTCTTTGTAGCTCTTGTGCCTCTCCCACCTTCATTTTTTTAATAGACATTGTGCCTCATCCTAGTTTTTCCTGTAGGCATCACAAAAGTTGATGTCGAGGAGTCTCCTCTCGCATGAGAGCACCAACATGCATAAAAGCCTCTACAACATGTTATAAGGAGCATACATCTAGGGAAGCTAAAGAGGAAATTGAAATGGTTGAAAATGAAGCAAGAGTAGAAACACGTTTTCTTTCAGATATAAAGGTTGAAAATAATATAGGGAAATGGATTCCATACGTGGGTAATATTCGATAAGGCCAACCCAATATATGTAAATAATAGATATCTATTGGAAAATTAGAAATATATGGGCAAAGTATTGGTTGAAAGAAGTGAATCCCATTAGGAATTTCTCCAATGTGTAGATGCTCTATAGCTATAGGTGAACAAGTTGGATCACAATGTGACTACTCTTGCCAAGAAAGTAGTAGACTTGTAATTCACACATAACAAGGAAGAAGAGGTTGGATCTTCATCCTAAAATGTAGATTGTCCCCTTGATGATGCTTAGAATTTTTATTATTGTTTTTACTTTTCAAAAAAAACTATATAACGTTCTCATTAGCTCCTATTTTAAGTCTTTCAAAGTTTTTTCTTATTGTCCCAAATTATATGACTTCTATATTTTTTTTTATTATAGTAAAATTAATCATTTTTCTAAAAAATTATATTTGTATTACTAGTCTGTTTTACTTAATAACAAATTAAATATAACACATGAATAATATTTTAATTAAATAATACAAAAATATAACTCACTAAAAAAATAAAAATATATAAATAAATCTTTTTATAAACCAATAAAAATATATGTAAATCAAATCATATCATTAAATTGCAAAAAGATATAAAGTCAAATCACTAAATAAATACACCGACTCACTTAAAAAATAAAAATAAATAAAAATATATTTTTATATAAATCAAATCATATCGATAAATTGCAAAAGATATAAAATCGTATCACTAAATAAATATACTAGTTGTTACACTGGTTGTTTGGCACATTTCCTTTCAGTATAAATATACACAAATTAAGCATAAAAAATTATATTTCAATTTTGTTAGGATTTAAGGTTAAAATAATTTTTATTAATATTTAAAAAATCACACTTAACTCTTTTATGTAAAAAGAATAAATTTAATTATATTTATATTAAAAAAATTAAAAAATAATAAAATAAAATAAATAATTAAAGCAAAACATCAAAGCAATTCAAACTATTGATCATAAAGTGGGAAGGAGGCTGGCCAGTGTAACCCAGATGTGTAGCGAAGCAAATTAACTAACTAATAAGATTCTGAAATAAATTATTTTATTAATTTTTAATTAAAAATTCTTGGTTTGGTTTTTAATAATTTATGTAAAAAAAAAACAATAAGTATTCTCTATGAAAAATGTTTTATATTAAAGATAAAGTAGTAAGGTAGGCTGGCCAATGTGGCAGTACCAAGACTTTAGATTTAAAGGAAATGATGGAACAAATTAAATAAACTATATAATTCTAAACTATGTTAGTTTATTATATCTATATAAGGATACTTTGGAAGATTGATAAATAAAGTGGTAAGGTAGACTTGCGAATAAAGAATTTAGATTAAAAAAAGAAAGAGAGTATATAATGAGATTTTAGATTATATTATGTTATTAATTTTTATTTTTATTTGTTTTTTTTTTGTTTTTGGGTAAAAATCACATTAAAATAAATTAAATCTATGTGTTTTTAACCAATTAGTATGATTCATCATAATTATTTTTAAATATTTTTAATTATTTTATTTGAGTTAAAATTTTGAATAAATATTGTTTTTATTAAAATCACAGTTTTCCATTATGCTTTAAATTATTTTATAAATTTGTTTTTAATTCCAATTTTTTTAAATTTATAATATAAAGATTTAAAACCTAAAAAAATAATAATTAATATTTTATTATATGTGTAAAGTAAACAAAATTGTTTTATTCAGTATTAATTGACTTATTATAGTAATAGATATGTAAACTCTTATTATATTACTTTACTATTATTAAATTATATTTAAAAAATATTTATTTTTTTATATTTTAAATAATATAAATAATATTTCTTTTTATTGTTAATTTTTTAAAAGAGATTATCCTATAAAAGTCCTATTGTATTACTTTACTATTATTAAATTGTATTAAAAAAAAATATTTTAATATATTTTTAAATAATATAATTTATATTTCTTTTTATTGTTAATTTTTTAAAATATATTATCCTATAAAAAAAATATTTTATTATATTTTTAAATAATATAATTATATTTCTTTTTGTTAATTTTTTAAAATATATTATCCTACAAAAGTGTCGATTGATTTATGTTTAATATTTTTCAAAATTTCAAAATAATTTTTTTAAAATGAATTTTGTGAAACTTTGAGGAGTATATATATTTTTATTATTTTTTATATTTTCTAGTGTAATTTGATATAATTATAGGTATAAAAATGAATTTTATGATATATATTTTTTTAATTTAAAAAATAAAGTTTTTTGATTTATATTAAAAGTTTAAATTATTTTATTAATTTTTTTAAGAAATGGATAGAGAGATTTATATCAATAAAAAAATATCGGCTTAAAGTTATTATAGTTTTTTTGAGAATTTTAAATGCCAAAAATATTTGACGGTTTGGATTGGAGCACGCAGGATCCACCCAAAATCTTGTTAGAGAATGCTTTGCAACAAAAAAACCAAATTCCATTCCACCTATAAACTTTCCAAAAAACCCCTATACTATAGATATATTTACAATACATTTCAACTTAATTTGTTGGCTTTGTGTGACTTCCCATTACCCTTGGAGAATTGCTTTTCTTCTTTTTTCCCACTTGGGTCCATCCTAAGCTTTCCGTGGAGTCTAGCCTGTAATCCTTCTTTGAACTTCTATTGGTTGTTTCTTTCTTTTAGCATAGAGAAGGAAAATATGCATCTGCCTATTCAACCTAGTAGGGCACCTTCTCGTTACTAGCTTCAGAAAAGGTGCTTATGGTTTATTCGTGGCTTGGAAATATGGCCTTTCCCTTCTCCAAGTTTTTTGATTCATTCCCAATATTCTTTTTTCCAAGAGATAACCTTGTTGAAGCATTTGTATTCACCGTGGAAGCGACAAATTCTCCATTGTTACAAATCATTTCTTGATTCATGGCTCCAAGATATTGCAAGGGGTCGCTCTTGAGCTCAGGGGGGTTTGCATCATTTTGCGAAGGAACCCCATTGACGTGAATTGGAGGGTCCACCTATGAGGTTGTGTAGTGATCTTGGTTAGCTCTCGCCCACCATCTCGACTTGTGGCTAGAGTTCTTAGGTTTGAACTTCCTAGAATTGCGACAATTTTTGAAGGAGTGCTTGGTCTCATAACAAGATCTGCATCGAAAAGAGATGTTTTCATAGTTTAGTTTTTGCATCCATGAATAATTCGGTTTGGTTAGCTTAATTTATGTCGTAAATCCCTTGCTAAAGTACATTTTCACACAAAATGCGAGCATATGTGGGCTTCAAATAAAATTTGTGTCTTCACTTCTACAATAGAATCTACCAAGGGAATTTCTAGTTGTAGTCAGAGTAGCTAAATTCCACATATGCAAAGGTAAATTGGGGAGTCTTACCCATACTGGAGTTGTTGAAATTGAAGTCGTCAAAGGATCGAAAGATGAGAACCAGGGTCGCAAAGAGAGCCTTGCACTACCCCAAAACCATGGTATAGAATCAACAATCCGCTCATGGTCAACAAATTTTTCAAATACAACAATAGAAAATCCTCTAGCTAGAGGGTATATGTCTGAATCATCTATGATTATTAGTGTCCAATGATTAGAGATCCAGGAGTGTTGGTCAATGAGCCTTGGACATGAGCCATTGAATCTGCAGATTAGACTAGCCTCTAAGAAAACATTTTCTTCACTAAGAGTGTCAGCCCCTAGTGGAACCTCAATGGAGGGGGCTTTGATGGTATAAATTCCTATAGGATAGGGGATGATAATAGGAGAAGATTTCACAACATCACAGAAGGATTGGGGGGTGGTGAATGTCGAGATACCACCACACATGTGGGAGGTGCGATGCATGAGCCATCAGATATTACAACAGATGTCAAAGGGGAATAGCTCGATAAATCAACTGAAGAATAAGACACACCCTTAGCAACGCTATCCACATGAATTGAGGGCACTGAGGAACCAATTGATGAGGAACCGACTGTAAGGGAGCATGGGATCCGACGCAGTCCCAAAAGAGCGGGAAAACAGTCGAACATCGAATGAGGCAAAGCAAAGTTGAAACCGAGAGAAAAAAGCGAGAAAGATGGGGAGCTCGAAAAGGTGAAACTTGGAAGGGCTAGAGACACCTTCATCTGCAAAGCGCTTGAGGAAGAAGGAAAAAGTGACCGACTAGGGCCAAACCGTAGCCACTGCACCAGAGAGTCGTAACACCATTTTTTACCCTAATTATTTTATTAATTTTTACATTTTTAAGTAACATGTATTTATTTTAAAATCTTTTATCATGAATGTGATTTAGAATGAGATGTAAGATAACAATAAGATGAGTGTCACATGGATTTGGATTTAAATTCATGATGTTGATTTTGATTTTTTATTAATTTGATTTTTTTTTCCCAAGAAAAATCGCAATTTTATTCATAATGAACAAAATTACATATTATAGATGTTAGAAAGTATATGTGTAAAACAATAGACCTTGGTATCCAAGATCAATAATAACTCGTGAGAGAGTTAACGCAAATATACTCTTTTCTACCATTTTTTTTCCCAAATTCTGCCAACCACTAGAGTTGGGAGTGGAAGATACAATAATCATTTAAGTCTCTTTTACATTTACATGGTTTTATTTATCATAATATGAACTTTCTGATGCATGAATTCATTTGGTATCAATGACTTCTTTTTTAGATGGTATTTTCTCAATTTGATGTTGCTAAATGGAAGGCATTGGAGCTATTGAATAATTTTGCTCGACATCACTCCTCTGCATGGATTCTTGGGATTTCTGGACATTATTGTTTGAGGTGTATTCTAGAAATTCTGCATCCTCTTCTTCGACTTCCTGGGATTCTGAAAAACTTCCAACCTTTTGGCTTTGGAGCTTGTTTCTTTTTCCTTTTAGGGTCTTTTTATGCTTAAGGACACAGATTTTGAAGATGGGAAATTTGTAGACATATATGACAACGAAAATTCATATTCTCATAATAAAGAGGCTGATACCACTGCATATTGTTGTGAATCAGCGTAATGCTATCAGGTAAACCTTTACTAAGGTATACCTCTAAAAAAATTATGGAAAAAGTGAAAATTTCCGTTGGGACTCAACTCTATCTACATCCACTTTTAAGAACTTCCCCAAAGAATTCCCAATTCCTTTTAATACTTTGGGTGTTGTGAAACCAGCTCCAAAAATAGAAGAAAAGAGATATCAACGCCTTAGAAATAAGCCACTTCGAGGGGGCAACCTCCAATACATTACATGAATGAACAATTCTTGGATGATACAATTTACAAAACCTCCTTTCTATATATAGGAGTCCATGGGGCCATAATGTAATCCTAGTGGGCCGCAATGTAATCCTAGCCGACCTAACAATAATAATTTAAGGGCACAATAATAACAAAATGGGGGTTACAAGGGTACAATAATAACAATAAGGGGGTTACACTAACAATAATAAGGGACTATACTAGTAATATAGGGACCTAACATTGGGATGCCAAATATGCACTTGTAGGTTATGTAATCTGGCCCACACTAATATTTTGGATACCACCATGGTATTTGCCTCAAATCCTGGAAACCAAGGTGTCATGAATATACTTGCATTGCCCCAAAATCATGGTCCCTCGTTTAATACATAGTCCAGATCTTTTTTTGTGTCAAAATTTACAATAAAAAAACCCTTAAAACATAGGTGAATATTATAATTTCTATCCAAGTAGAGAAAATTCATTGATGTAAATTCTTCGATTTGGGCCAGAATCCATTGAATCTACATATAACTTCTCTTGCATGGAAATCGGAGTAGATTTCATTTACCTTGGGCAAGTTGATTGTCAATGCCGACACCTAGTTCATATGCTCCACAATATAGGGACCAGGAAGATTGGGGGATTGTTATGCAATTTTTTGTGGATCTGTATTCCCTTTAACTACATCCTTGAAGGAAAATGGGCCTTTGGAACTAGATCCAGGACAACTTCCAAGAAGTCTCGTGTTCAGGATGATGGTTGAATAAGGTACAATGCCATAGTCCTGCAACATGTATTCCTCTTGCAATGATTTTCCCGCATAAATCAAGTTTTGGAGTATTGCTGGAATAGCCAACTATTCTTGAATATTTTTCTTAAGAGATTGTACCTAATATCATATCCATACCCTCATACACAATGATTTCCCTCTTAGCGTTTTAATAAAAATTTGGATCAGAACCCTTTCAAGTAGATCTGGAGATTGATATCCCTGATTCGTCCATTTATTGGTCACGGTTGATAGTTTTGATGGTAAATCGGGAGCCCAAAGGAGTTTTACCAAACACTAGTATAAGATGGAGTTGAGGGCCTCCCTGAGATCAAATGCTCCAAAAATCCAATCCATGAAATGCCCCAAATCCAATAGATCAGACCAATCTCCAAGAGCTATTGATTCTATGAGATCCATAGAATCTATGACTGGAAGATAGTTCGAGGCTTGTGACCATGATTTCACACCAAAAAATCTCTCCATTGTGATTTTTCTGCTACACGATAGTATGGATAAATCATTCATAACCACACATTTTATTTGTATATCTATCCAGAGATATATCGTCAGAGAATTATGCTTCTCTTCTATTCATAGACGACCTCGATCCACACCCCGATATGCTAATAGCGACATATCAAAATGCTGAACAAAACCCTCGTCCCTGAAAACCATGCGATCTTAACAATAGTCAAAGAAAAATGCCAGTTTTGAACGAAATCATGTAAGATTTGGCGCATAACATGTCTTTCCGGATTGAAAAAAATTGGTGATAAAAACCCCACAGGAAGCAAAGAGAATGCATCTTTGAAACTCCATCAAAGCAGCTCCCACATCTCGTTGGGATTCTCATTTAGTTGATGCCCAACGAAGTAAAAGAAACTAGTTACGCAACTCTCTAGAGAACAAAAATAAGCTTTGATGTGATTGATTTATCGTTGCAAAGCAAAACTTTCCCACCAACTATTTCTCAAAGTTATTGTTGCATTGTCGATATTTAAAAAAAATGAAATAAGAAGTTTTGTTATATTCTTCCTTTAATAATTTCGAAATTTATTATAGTGAAGATATAAATATTTCGCTCGTAAAGTATAATATTAATGTATGAGATCTTAAAATGTTTATGATTTTTTTTTTTTACCTTTTATAATGAATTTATTTATTGTATTAGTAATGTTAATTTTTGGCATTCATTTAGTAATAGTTTTTTTTTAAGAGAAAATTATCGTGTCTTTTTTACTGTTTTAATTAATTTTAATAATTTTTATGGTAATTTCATTTAGATAATTAATATCCACATGTCTTTTATAAACATTTTATGATCAACATACCATATTTTTTGTAAATCAAACTACCATATTCTTAGTAGGAATGAGAAAATGTTTTCCCCGTCTAATCTAATTATTCTATACACTTTTTAACTCTGATCTATTGTGGTCTCTTGGTTGTGACAAAAAGGAAGAAGAAAAGTTGATTTTCCATTTTATGTACTAATAAAGAGGGAAAATGAAAACATTTTCCTCATCTAATTATTGATACACACTTTTTTACTTTTCATCTATCGTAGTTTTATCGTCATGATATCGTCATGATAAAATAAAAATCAAAGTTGATTTTCCCTTTTATGTACTAATAAAGAGGGAAAATTCAAGTTAAATACAATGATTATGAACCATGTTATTACAAAATTTAGCACCTCAGTGCAAAACCTTGAAGCATTAGTGTAATAGGGAAGTGTTACCACTGTCACCTAGGTAAAAACTTCCTTTTTTAGTGATGGACATATCTTACACAAAGGTGTCTTATCTAGTTACGTTTAGGGTTCTTAGGTAGGAAGGAATCAAGTCTAAGGACACTTAACTACTCACAATACCACCAATAAGATATAATATTCAAGTCAAGGTTAAGGTGGTTAATCAATGCAATTTCAATATTTGAGTGAACGAGGATCTAAGTCAATTATAAAATATTAGAAAGTCAATTTTGTTAAAAAGAGGATCTCAAACAATGAAAAAGAAAAGAAAAAGTTGTAGTTGTTGCAAAACTTGTATGATCAAAGGTAAGTTGCAACAATAGGACAAGTTATAATAACATCAACGAAACAACCTTTGAACAAGTAATTATCAATGAAAACTAGCACTTAAGCAATGGATTAAACTAGGGTGTTATTAAACTAACCAAATTTGGAAATTGAGATGCATATAACAACCCTAAATAGCAATATGCCTAGCCCTATTATGGTTGTATATGAAATCAGGAAGAAAATATATAAACATAAAATTAATTTGAGGTCTTTAAGATGCACAAATACCCAAAACATCTAGGTTCTCTATGGTTGGAAATTTATGTAAGGTTGTTGGAAACTATAATATAACCATAAAACAATAAGGTACAATTTTGATTTTGTATTTTATGATTGACTACTGTGAGAATAAGGACTCCATTGGGAGAAAGTAAGTGAATATAGGGTGATATCTAAGGTTCTCCACTACAATCCATAGAATATCCACTTAATATTTTATAAATACAAGAAATTCAAGGGAATCCTTCTCGAATAGAAATATTCCTAGGGTTTTAAAGAAGTGTTTTATCCAATAGAAACAAAGAGAATGCATTTTCACAATAAATGTATAATTAAACTTAATAATCATCCATAAAAAAATCCAACAAGGTTTAGAGAGATCACTTACTCAATAAATCATTTGCATCCATAAACCCTAAATATGAAAATCCATGAAATTTACAAGATCATCCATAATACTATCTCCACAAGAAGTTGTTGTAGTCATCATTCCAAATACTTTTAGATACAATAGAAGAGAATTATACAAGTAGTGATATATCTCCACAAGTAGCAATGTTTTACAAGTGAGTGCTTCTCTTATTTATATATGAAAGGCCTAGAACCTCCTCTTCTACTAAAATCCTTAACAACATAAAATAATGCCTTTATATCTTACAAAACATAGAAATAAGGAAAAATAAAATAAAATATCCATGATATGAGAGTCAGGAGATCTAGAGACCCCGAAATATGCCTCATAAATGAAGAATATTGATAAAAATATCAAGTCATTCCTCATAAATATATGCTACAATGCTATTCAAAGTGGACACCTCACTCCAAGTAGTATGTAGTGGCTCCAAAAGGTGAAACATTTCTTCTAGCATTGAAACATTTCATCATCAAGAGTCATAACATGCCCCCAAAGGTATGACATCATCACCAAAGTGTGGAATCCATCATTAAGGTGAAATGCTTCCACCATAAGGTGTGATGTACCATCTTCAAGGTGCAACTTATCACATATGAGTAGCAGGACATTTCCATGAGAGTGTCAAGTCATTAAAAGCTCCAACTCTCTCTAAAGGAGATAGAACAACCTCACTAAAGTCTGGAAGAAGACATCATCAACACCCTCCAAAGGACCATGTTTATGCAAGCATCATCATTGAGGTATTCCAAGAAGAAAAATGTGGTAATTTGATGTATCCACATTGTTAATGAAACATAAAATTGAGTCATGCCCATGTAAAAAATGTTAGGTAGATCACATTAGGAATATTCTTCAAACTTCACACTAGCTTATGGATTCACGCAATTTTACAAATTTAGATATGGGAGGACCATCATAAAGCCCCATTAGGTGTGCCAGAACCCAAGAACACAAATATTTCCCAAGAAACCCATCAAAGAGTAAGTGTAAACGACAATGGTATAGTTTTGGGTTTACTTCATGTGAATATTTTCATTGACATGTAAGGTTACATAAGATATCCATCCTCATTAGTACCTTTTTAGAGGGAGCACTTATGCATTGAGTTACCCCTTCATCAAAAAACTATGTCTTATAGTCCCTTTTATCATTGTTTTCTTAACTTCTTTTATTTTTCTTTACAAGCCCCCATTTTGTATATGCATTTCATTGCATATGGCTTGGGGTAATTCAAATTAGTTTTCTTTAGTTATGTATTTCATTACGTAGGATTGGGCCAATGGCTTCATAGAAAGTGGATAGATCTCAAACTTTCTTTGGATTTTGATTTATCATCAATATCCCTTCATTTTTATTTTATATTTTTAAATTCGTATCATATTCTCTTTCTCTTTTTTCTATAAAATTGCTTCAACCTCAAGCATTCTCCCCCCTTATTCTCATTAGATTATGAAGCATAATTTATTTTTGGTACATGTAACAACCAACCCAAAAGAGAAGGGCACCAGAAAGGGAAATATATGAAGTATCTTAAGTGAAAAGACATGGGCACATTAGCCTTATCAAGGTCCCCAAATAATACCCCTTTCCCCAAGAGAGGCAACACCCTAACTAGGAAGTTGATGATGACCTCCAAAGTGAAACAAGGAAAAATGTATAACTCCCAAGGATCATGATTCATTATCTAATTCAACCCATGATACCTAGTTTCATGCCAAATAAATTGAATGCAAAGACTTAGTATGAAGCAATGGAAAAATGTACCTCATGTGTGTTGGGGTGCCATAGTCATTAATGAGTGAGATGAGCATGATATAAGAGGAATATGTGGGTTATTGTTTGTGGAGATTTTTGAATGTCATCATCGGGATCACTATCTATAAGGTGGACCATTGAAGAAAAATATCCTATAGTTTCCCCTAGATGTGACAGGGTAACAAACCCATCTTTTGTATTCAACCTCATGGTGACATATCTAATGTACCCATGTTTAGATTGTGGATTCTCATTTTTTCTTAGTTTCATATAGAAAAAAAACTATACAATAAGGTAATAATTGCATAAATATGCTTTGATTTTAGATCCATAATGTTAATATTGGTGCTTAATAATTTTGAGATTAATTATAGTGAGGATACAATCATAATAACCAGTATTGAGCACACACTTATACTGAGATGGGGGGCTGGGTTGGGTTGATTCTGTTGCACGGATGAATCCCTCTTGCAGACAAGAGCGATCTCCCTAGTATCCTAAGGATATCTAGAAAAAAACAGACAAATGTAGACCATTTTCTCTAAACTATTTTGCTCAACAATTTCTCATTAACTATGGAGAGATGCTCCTACTTGAAGTCCAATGCTTATTCGATCTTCAATCCAGTCGCTCCAGAAGATGTCAATCCAGCATGTAAGATCTGCAATCAAAGGCAAGCGAAAGGGATCAAAAGAATACGTGAGATATAATAATTCAAAAGCATAAATCTATCTTAGTGATCAAGGAATCCAAGAATTAAATTATCCAAATGGTACATGAACAACTTAATGAGAAAATAGAATCCATTTGTATTAACTTTGAATAAAAGAAGAAACCTTACAATCGTGACGCCTTGTTGTTCGTACCGGTTCTTCTGGGGTCCCGAACAACCATTTTCCTGAGTTTGACAAGACTCCGACTCTCTTTATCAGCATAAGGCTATGGCTATGAGTTTGTAATCTCTCTCATGCCAATGATGCAAAATATGGAGAGTATATTCAATCAGCAATTCCCCTCAAAACTATTGAGTTCTAAGTACTCTCTCCAAAGCAAGAAGTAAGCACTCTAAAATCTCTATATGCTAAGTACTAAGTACAATCTACCCTTGAGACTGAAGCTTGGCCTCAATTTATAGTAGAAGGGAGGTAGTTTCAGTTCTAAAAAGGAAGGGATAAAACCCTCTCATCATGGTATTTCAGCTCCAAAAACCAAGGGATTACTCCATTCATGAAGGGATAGTGGTTCATGAATGGAAGGGGCGAAGCTCGACCAGATAAAGCTTTTAGAAGGCCCCAGCTGGGAGAATATTCGACCAGCTGGGCTTCTAGATCTTACTTTTCTCTTTATTTTACCTTTTATGGGGGTTCGCAGTTTTAATGAGCTTTATGTGTGGGATGTACCGCAGTTTTTATAGCAATTAGCTACGTTACCACAGAGAATGACCACGAAAAGTGCGGGAGTAGGCTTTTTGGGATTTTTAAGAGCTTCTTCCAGTTCCAAAACTTGATTTGGGGAACTTTGTGTTTTTAGACTTCTAAGGAAGCAATAAATAGGTAATGATGAACCTATATAGACACTCAATGTCATGGTGAAAAATTTCAGTGTAACAGATTCGATATAAGACAATGTTTTCTTATTTAAACATCCACGAACCATAAAAAAATAATCACATATAATATATTTTATTTGGAAAGCATGGAACACATTATTTATGTGGAAACCATTTGAGAGATCTTCTTTTTACAACTCTTTGTAGGAACCAACCTACTAGAGACACAAATTTCCACTATTAAAAACCTCAGTAGGAAAAAAATAAATCCTCATTGTTGAAAATATTTGTAGACACCAACCTAGTGGAGACACTAATCCCCACTACTGAAAATATTTGTAGGCACCAACTTATTGGAGACATTAATCTCCATTGCTACAAATATTAATAGGTACCGACCTACTTGAGACACCAATCCCCACTACTGCAAATATTCATAGGCAACAACCTAGTGGAGACACCAATCCCCACTATTGAAAATATTCATAGTCACCAACCTACTAGAGAGACCAATATTCACCACTACAAATATTCATAGGTGCCAACCTATTGAAAACACTGAATCCTAATGCTAAGCACCAACTTAGAAAGTGACACCAATCCCTTTGTTTGAGAAACAACTCTTAATTTCAACTCTTCTTTAGTGCATATAAATTCTTCAAAATATGGTAAAATTCACATCACCTTCATAAATTTTGCTTTCTACTTCTACCTTAACCAAGTTTTCTTGCTATTTTTTCCTTCACTACGCCTAATCACTACAGGCTACCTTCACTAGGTATGACAAAATCCGAGTCGCCAAATGAAATTTATGGAAACTCTCCCTAAACATGTTTATTTTGGCCTTTTACCAAGAAAAACCTTGTATATAATGTCATGTATCCAATTTAATTCTAAAAATTTACCTCGAGATACCTCTATATGTCTTCCTCGGTATCTGAAAATTTCATATTGTTAAAAGTCATAGAAACAAGGTTATAATCAAAATTCCATGCTAACATGTTTGAAATAGATTTTAGGACCATTGAGAAACCATAACTTCCATAGAGCTTATCTCCAAAATAATAATGAAAGAATGTCTAAAATTTTGACTAAAGGCACCTAGAGATCTTGCCTCCATCTCCTTAAGATTTCATAGCTTGAAACATCCCAAAAGATAACTTATATCGGAAATGTAAAACAAACCTATTTGGAACTGATTTTAGGAGCACACATGAACCCTAAATTCCACATGGCATATCTTATAAAGTATTATGAAATAATATCTCAAATTTTGACCACATGTACCATGATATCTTTCCTCTATCTTCTCAAAATTTCGTGGTCTGAACATCCTAGAAATAGGTTATAGTGAAAATTCCAAACTGACATGTTCGGAATCGATTTCATGAGCATTCAAGAACCCTAACTTTGATAGGGAACATCTCATACATTATAGTGAACCAAGGCTTGAAATTTTTACCACATGTAGTCTTCTCAAAATTTGATGATCTAAAAAATCCTAAAACAAAAAATAAGTTACAAAGAAAATTTTGATATGACTTCGTTTGAAGCATATTTCAATACCAATAAAAAAATCTAATTCCATAGCATATACCTCCAAAAATATAGCAAAAAAATATTTAAAATTTTAACCCAATGTTCCCCTTGATCTATGCTAAAAAATTCACCATTTGAAATGGCTTAGAAAAAATTGATAGTGAAAATGGCAAGATGGCTTGTTCAGTCAACACATTAATTTTTTGCTCACACACACTTTCCTTCCAATTCTTTTCTCCTTTTATACATTATCATAAAATTTCATGAAAAGACTTGTTAATTTAAAAGGTTATGTCAATTAATTAATTAAATAATTAATTCCTCTTTTTATTTCACATTTTAGAATACCATGGTAAAATACTACAAACTTCATAAACCATGGGTTTTAAACCATCATTTCACTTTTTGACTTCTCCTTTTTCTCAAGAACCCTAGAGTCTAATATACTTTGATACGTATATATAATATCAATGATATAATCCCTTTAACATCATTGGAAAAAGGAAGCTCCCTTGAACTTGTGCTTCTCCTTAAACACTTAGTGATGAGATGCATATTTCTTCGAATTGTTGTCTAATATATTCAAATGTCTATTTGGGAAGAGGTTTTGTGAAAAATATCTAAATATAGTCTTTCGTGGAAATATATTACAACTTGAAATTTTGTTCTTCTACTATTTCTCTTCAGAAATGATACTTGATTGGAATATGCTTTGTTTTCAAGTGCATAGCAAGATTTTTTGAAATATGTGTTGCACCTGTGGTGTCACAAAGTATTGAAATTGGATGATCATATTCTACCATAATATCTCCCAAAGTATGTTTCATCCAAATTCCTTATGTGAAACATGATGCCATTGAGATATACTTTGCCTCTAATGTGGATGGAGAAATTGAAGACTATTTCTTGCTCAGCCAAGACACTAGATTGTTTCCCAAAAAGAATGCTCCACCGCTTGTAGTTTTCTTATCATCAACACTGCCTACCCAATTCACATCCATATATGTTGTTACAGTAAAATATCCACCTCTTGAGTACCATAAGCCAAAGTCCAAGGTACCCTTTAGATATGTGAATATTTGTTTCACTACTTACATTCGTTTTTTTCACGCAGTTTGAAACTATTCAATCAATCCTATTGCTTGCATAATGTATAACCTTGATGTTATCACATATAATAGGCTAGAAATCATTGACCTATACAATGTTTCATTTCTTGTGGAGATTCATGATCTTTACTCAATTTAAAACTTGTGACCATGGGTGTACTAAGCTATGCACAATATTCCATTCTAAATTTCTTCGCCATCTCTTTGATATAATTGGTTTGTGTAATGAATATGCCTTTGTTGGATTGAGAAATTTGTAAACCAAGGAAGAATAATAGTTCAACAAGCATAGACATCTGATATTCCTTTTGTGTTTCCATTGCATACTTGCTGCACATTTTTGTTCATATTGTCTTAAAAAATGATCTCATCTACATAAACCATGACACTCAATTGATTTTATATTTTTGTCTTGATGTAAAAATTATTGCCTACCATTCCCATTTTGAATCATTGTTGTTGTAAATATTTTTTAATTCTTGAATACCATGCTTTGGGAGCTTGATTTAGCCCATAAATTTGCACGCATGATCCTTATTTTTTTATAATAAGTACCCTTCTGGCTATTTAATGTATGCTTCTTCCTTTAGATTTCAATTGATAAATTTTGACTTGACATCCATTTGATAAAATTTGAAGTTCTTGAAACATACCAAAAACATTTTGATAAATTTTGTTCTTGCAACAAGCGCGAAGTTTTATTCAAAATTAATACCTTCAACCTGAGCATAGCCTTTGCAAAATAACCTTGTTCAATGTCTTTTTACTTAATCATATTCATTTAAAATGTTTCTACAAATGCACGTGGTGCTAATCACATTTTTATCCTCTGATCTTGGAGCAAGTTCCAATGTCTTATTCTTCTCGATATGATTTAGCTCTTCTTCAATAACATCAATCCAATGCTTGTATTCACTAGCTTATTTGAAGTTTTTAGGCTCAATTTTAGATACCTACGAGAATTGTGCATGTTCTGGTCCAATGGCTAATATTCGTCCAATCTACACTCCCATATCTTTGTCACCAATAATTATATTTTTTCTGAATGATTCTTCTGGATGAATTTAGATGGTGTCTTTATATCTTGAGGTCTTGTTTCTTCTTCTTCTTTTTCTTCCATAAAAATCATCTCTTATGGATTTTCATTTGTATGTAATGTCTCCTTTTAAGACCTTTCTTCATCCACTTTAACATTTATACTTTCTACGATTATGCACAATGTTTATTGTAACATCTATAAGCTTTTCTTCTTGATTAACAACCAAAAAATATACCTTCATCATCTTTGGAGTCAAATTTCCCAAATCCTTATCATATCTTTTTATGTATCACTTTCTCTTGAAAACTTTGAAGTATTTAAGTGTTGTTGGCATATCCTTCCATGGTTTATAAGGTGTTTTTTTGCCATTGATTCTGATTTTCCCTCTATTCAAAATGTAGACTATGGCGTTGAATTCTTCTATCCAAAACTTGTATTATAGCTTTTCTTCATTCAACATTGTTCTAGCCATATCTTGTATGGTTTGATTCTTCCTTTCTACCACTACATTCTACTATGAATTTCTTGCAACTAAAAAATATATCTTTATTCTATAAGACATAGAGTTCTTCAAATTCATTTGACATAAATTCACCTCCTCAATCTAATCTCGAGAACTTGATTTTTCAATTAGTTTCATTTTCAACCAAGGATTTGAAAGCTTTTAACTTCTCAAATGCTTCTAATTTTTCTTTGAGGAACACAATCCATGTTACTCTTGCATAATCATCAATGAGAAACAAGAAGTAATTTTCACCTTGTATACTTAATTTTCTTGTAGGTCCACAAAAATCTATATGAACAAGTTCAAATGGTTTCATTGTTGAGTACTCCTTTGTCTTGAATCATGTTCTGGTATGCTTCCCAAGCTGACATTGCTTACAAATAGTGTTTGAAGGTTTTGTGATCTTAGGCATATATCCCACTACTTCTTTGGTGTTGATTTTCACTAGATTATCAAAGTTCATATGGCCCATTCTTCTATGCCATAAACAAATTTCATCTATTTATCCCATGTAACAATTTTCACCCTTGATCTCATTCAGGGTACATGCATATTTGATAAACTTTTCCCCAATTGAGAAACTTGCTCTTGTCACTTGTCAAGTGTCTTGAGCATCAACTATCAATGTACCATTAGTTTTCTTTGTTTTTGGCATGAAGTGTCATTTGTACAAGCATATATTTCTCCTCCTCTAACTCTTTGTGCTCCTTCTTTTTCCTAGATTTTGTGGATTCTTTGGAAAGGGTATCTTCTTCCTTGTTTTGTCTAGGATATTATATAATACCACCTCTACAATTTTTTTTTATGTGCCCATAGCTGTTGCAATTATATCATACAACATTGCAATAAAAAAAGGGGGAAAATGAATTAAAATTTTCTATTTGAAAATCCATAATTACTTAGGTTTTGTTACCAAGTTGTGAGAGGCTACCTTGATGGAAAATAACTTTTGAATCCGTCCTTGTTGTCCATGTGAGGAAGGTCATGTCTTATAGGATTTCATTTTCTTTCTTCATGTTGCCTTGATTTTTTTCTCATTGAGAATTTTGAGGTAAAAAAGGGGCCTCAAAACAAAAAAAGTACTACCAACATGAAATTTTAAAGAACCAATATGATTCAAGATGATGATCTCATCCTTTGGAGAAAATATTTTTGGAGATAAAAGAAGAAAACTATTTTTTTAATTTTATTTTAAACTTATCTCCTTATATGTTTACTCAAATTTAAAGTGTCTACAAGTACCCACTATGGATATTTTTTAATTAAAAAACACCAAAAAAATTGAAAAATACATGAAAAAACTTGTTTCTTGAATGAAGCACATTTTTTCATATATTTTTAAAATTTTCAGTATGAACATACTCAAATGTATGTACAGTGGATACTTGCTGAATGTGAATTTAATTCCACATCCAATGTGTGTCTACACTTGAAAGTTGAGTAAACCTATAAGGAGATAAACCAAAAATACAATAAAAATAAAACAATTGTTTATTATTATTATTTTTATAACTCTTACTTTATTATTTCCCTTAGGATGCCTATTTTAGACCTTAAAACTCCCCTTATGAGATTTTGAGAACATTAGCATAGATTTTAAATTTTCTTTTATTTATTTTCTTTGGTGGATTTGCAGCCTAAGAATTTGAATTGTATTTAGGAGTCTTTTGATTCATATCATAGCCAAGACCAATCTTAATGAATTTTGACCTTTCACAACTAATGATATTAGCTAATATTTCAATTCCCTTTTCAAAATTCAAGTTTCTATCCAATTGAGAAATTTAATTCTCTAGTTTCTTTTTTAAGGAAACAATTTTAGTTTCCAACTTCTCAATTTTTTTTCTTTTTCAACTGGAAACGCACAACTTCCTCCATCCTTTTTGTCTCTTCTAGTTGAATATTTAGGCTAACAATAGTATTTTGTGTCTCTTCAAGGCTTTGTGACATATTTTCTTTTGAATTATGATCCTCTCCTTCATATTTTTGCAGTTTCTCCTTTTGTTTCAAATTATTTTTCTTAAACTTCTTTATTTCAGTTAAGGGACAAAAAATATTCTTCAAGATCCACCTCCCCATTTTTTCAACATTTTCCAAGACATCAATATTTATTTCGATTTCCATGGATTTTATTTCTATTGAAAAACCTTCTGAACTAACCATGTGTTCTTCTGACATCTACCTTCCAATGGTTAAATTGTTTATGAAGGAATTGAATTTAATATTGATTGTTGAGCACATATCAACTTCAAAACATGGAACACAATATTTATGTGGAAACCCTTTCAGGTGAAAACCACAAATTTTTGTATAGCTTCTTTTATAAATATGCTTACTACTTCTAACTTTACTAGGTCTTCTTACTAGTTTCACCTTCACTAGGTTTTCTCACTACTTCTACCTTCACCTCGTTTGATGAAAATTTGAGTCACCAAATTAAATTTGTGGTAACTCTCCAAAATCTTGTTGTTTTTTTGCCTCTTACCAAGAAAAAACTTGTACATCATGCCACATATCCAATTTTCCAAATTTTAATATGAAAATTTCACCCGAATTACTTCTATATGTCTCCTCAAATATCTGAAAATTCTAGTCGAAAAAGTCTCAAAAACAAAGTTATAGTTAGAATTCTATGCTAACCACTTTGAAATTAATTTCAGGACCATTCATAAACCCTAAATTCCACAAAGCATATCTATGAAAGTATAATGCAATAATGTATGAAATTTTGAACAAAAGTACCTAGATATCTCACCTCTATCTCATAAAAAATCCACAGTCTAAAACATCAAATAAAATAAATTATAGTAAAAATGAAAAAATAACTTGTTTGAAACAAATTTTAAGAGCATTCAAGGAGCCTTATTTCCACATTGCATATCTAAAAAAATATAATGAAAAAATATATGAAATGTTGACCACATGTACCATGAGATATCATTTTCATCGCTTCAAATTTCACAGTTTGAAACATCCCAAAAAATAAGTTACAATTGTTATAGGTCAATTTGGGCACCATTCCCAATAACCTGGTTAAACTGGAAATCATCCCCAAAACCAAAGAATAGGGTCTATCATCACCTATCATTTTAGTTGCTACATGCCCTAAGACAAAGAACAAGAACAAATCATCCATGACTTCCATTGCAAGGTTTCCAAGATTTGAAGTACATGTTATATCACCTATGAGCTCACCAACGCAGCCTCTCAAGGGGTTAACTGCTTTGCATATGAATTTACCTCCATTCAAGGGTGCTCTGCAAAGAAATTCCTGACATCCAAGAGTGCGTTGGTCAATTGGGAGCGAAATTCTCATTGTTCTGGAATCTCCACATGGCTAGTGCCTTCTAGAAGAGTCCATATGTGTCAAAATTCGAACCCATGTGTCCATTCAACACCTCTGAGCTTGGGAACATGTCTTGCCTATTATTAGAAATTCATTGATTGTGAAACTACCTTCAGCTGATCTATAATTTGAGCACAGATCCTAGTGCTTAAGAAGGAAGAAATTTGATAGAGAAATGTTGTTGGATTCTAAATTGAGTGTTTGATTTGAGTGATATGCTGCTGGAGAGATGTTCATTGTGATGAGGCTGGGATGATGTTGGAGTTGGTGACATAAAATCAATCGTTGGTTGTAACCTCCCCATTCTATCCATTAATAAATATTTCTGCTCATTTTCCCACATATGTATTTGTATAAGCTTCTATCTTTCATATTATGGATTCTTAGCTGATGTATATGTTTCATGTTTCATTGATTTAACTGATTAATATAAATAGCCATCTGTATATTGCAATCTCTTTGTTGTTTAGTGTTCACCCTTGCAGGAACTAGTCTAGTGATCAAATTTGGATTGGAAGCTACAACAAGAGCGACATAAGAAGAATAGGAAGCACTTGGATCAAAAGTAAGTTTCTTCATCTTTCTGTGTGTCTATTTACTCTTAGATAAAGTGTTTGCAAATTCTTTGATATGCTATTCTAAATGCATAGCACCACATTTAGGGAATGTGTTTAATCTGTAATCCATAATTTTGCATGAAAAATTGGTGACTCCGCTGGGGAGTTTACGTTCATCCTTGGTGTTTTTTCCTCTGCTTATCCACCCAGTAGCATATACTCTCAATTATTAGGCTTTTGAAATAAATAACTGCATTAAAAGTGTGTTTTAGTAACTTGAATTTTGTTCTCTGCTGCGCCCAACGCACTGTTGGTCAAGACACAGTGCTTTGCATAGCACTGTATCCCACTCAGGGGTGCTTTGCATTGCACTGTCTCCCCTTAGAGGCCGCGTTTCCCCCTAAGCCAACCAAATTCCCTTTGAATTTTTCATTTCCATCACTTTCAGCCTTTTGTTTGCTGTGTTTTCAACTGTTTGATGCCTCATAGAGACCAGTGAATTTACCTGAACCTTCCTCCTTTGAAAGGTAAGTTTGTTCAATGTCTCTTTAAGTGTTTTTATTTATCATTGACAAATCAAATTCAAAGTATTTTTATTTCTGCATTAGATCCATCTGTTTTCATAAAGGAAATTGTCATTAAATTCTTCATTTCCTGTAGGAAAAATTGTAGTTCCATTCTTCATTTTTCCTAAAAGAGAAATTTTTGTTAAATTCATCGTTTCTCAAAGAAGAAAGCATTTGTTTTTTGTTGATTTGATGCATATAGTTTCCCTTTTGCATTCACATTAAGGGGACTGAAAATAAAAACCTACATTTGCATGTAGTGAATTATGTGTTTTGCATAGGAACAAGTTAGGACAACCGCATATTAATTTGTCCTCTTTTTTGTTTGCTCTCAAAACTAATTTCTCTTTCCCTTTAGTAGCTAAGATTTTCATTGAAAAATCTAAATTAAAAAGTTTTCCTATCATTTTAGTTTGAATTTTAAGAATTTCCATCACATTATCATGATAAACCTTGAAAGGCATTGATAAACAAGATCAACTTAAAATTTACATCAATTTACCTAAAAAAGGATTGGAGCCATAACGATAACATTTAGAAGGTTTAGGCTAGAGACATGTTCCGGCGTCGTAAAACATAGCAGTTGTTGTTAATTGTCTACGATACATTCCGAGTGTGATACCTCACTCCCTGTATGTAAGTATATCGTAGCTCGTCCATGTACCTTCGGGTATATCGGGCGGTGTTATAGTACGAAAACTATAAAGGGGTGCTCTCACTGTGCAGTTTCGCATCAGACAACGCTAATACGGACTTGGGCTTCCATGTACCTTTGGGTATATCTGGGAGGAAAAATTTAGGTTGTTATCCATCCATAGTGAACCGAGTTAGCTACCTTGTAAATTGTGATACATTAAACACAACATTCAGGGAGATTGCTTGTCCATACTTCTTAGTTCGCCAGGAGGTATTCTGCAATTCACAGTTTCTTGGTAACCTTTTTCCTAGCATTACCCTTTTATTTTGTTTATTTTTTTGGTCATAAAATAAATCACTCATCTTGGAAGAATAAAATCCCTTTCCCTGTTGTTCGCGTAGACTTGCATTGAAACCACCTTTACCACCGAAAGTCACTTCTAGACAACGAAGGTGACATCACTTTACCGAAACCAGTACTATTGGTACCTCTGGTGAAGCATCATCTTCACATATACCAGATTCGACAAAATTTGCTCTACAAATCCTGGTTTGTATACTGTTGTCAAGACGGAGTCCTCACAGCTACCTGTGGTCACGATCCATCCAATCAGTAAGACCATACCTCCCAAACCCGACGTTGTTCAATTGGAAGTTGATCCAGATCCCATCGTGCTTTAGGGGGAAACTGTTATTGGTCAAATTGGACATCATCCCCAGGACCAATGAAATAGGGTCTATCATCCCCTTATATTTAAGTTGCTATATGCCCTAACTGAAGAAAATCTAGATCCTGAAGTCGAACAACCAGAAGTTGTTCCTGTATTGGTCACCCCACAGGAAATTACAAATATCACAAGACGAGATACCTTTAACTCCAACTCACTTTGGGGAGGAGCTTTACCTGTACGAGTCTTTTCTTCAATCACCTTCCTATGCTTTTTTTGATCCCGTTTTACTTCGAGTCCCCATAGATTATATAGGGTATACACTAGGCCATTTGACCATGGCTGAGATAACATCCCATATTGAACCATCTATTTCAGCTGCAACAACATCTACTGTTGCTTCATATTCGATGTTTTTTCCATGGACTTCACCCATGTCATCATCTGGAATCCTATCTGGTTCCTCCCTTATGAGTACTGAACAAATTGATCCTTTAATCCCATCTTCAATGCAATATCAAGCTGATTCCATCAGTTATTCTCCTTGGTGGCCGGTGATACCACATAAATTACCCTTGGAAATTCCAAAATTTAATGAAAACCCTGGAGAAGACCAATTAACGCATGTTATAACTTATCATTTGTGGTGCTCATCAAACTTCTTAAATGATGACTCCATTAGACTACGTCTTTTCCAACGCACACTCACTGGTCCGATTGCACGATGAGGATGGTTCTTTTACTGTGTCAACCTCGTTAAAAAATGAAATAGGCCATGAGGATAATTATTTTACTGTGTCAACCTCGTTAAAAAATGAAACAGGTCATGAGGATAGTTCTTTTACTGTGTCAACCTCGTTAAAAAATGAAAAACATCATCACCTATAATGAACCTTCATTCCATCTAGCTATTAGTAACCAGTAATCATCTTAGCTGAATGAAATGAAGCTTGGGGGGCACCTACTCTTGTAGGGGGAATTTGACATGTGATATTGTAGGGGCATTCAAAACATTCTTACCAATTGCACCCAATCAACAGCTAAAGTTCGGGGGAAAAAACAAGTTTAGAACTCCAAAATGAAAATGGTAACTTTAAAATGGTTAAAATGAATAGTAAAACTCTTTTAATTAGTCATTTGATTATTTTAAAAGGATATTTATTGTTGTGACTATGGTTTTATTCAATTTTTTATCATGAAACATGTATTTTTAATCCATTTGATGTTGTTCTGAACAGGCTTGCAACTGATGAGCATATTATTTGTGTAGATTTATTTTAGGAATGATTTGACCACAAAGCATACTTTTATCCTTATTTTTCGAGCTTTGTTAAAAATGAAAAAGGACTTGAAGCGCACTTTTATGTCTTTTTCGAGCTTCGATAACAATGAAAAAGGAACCCCTGGAGTCATCTTTTAGCTCTTTTCAGACTCCGATAATGTGAAAAGATTGCCGAGCACTTGTCTTTTCGAGCTCATAAAAGTAAATGAATTGATATCTACTTAGTATAATTTTAACCCTTTTTCGGACTGAGATAGATTATTTATGAAAAAGGAATGCCTTAGTCGAACATGGCTAGGAGGTTCTCTCAGATATTATTTTACACTTTTTCGGATCTGAGCGACAACTTTACGAAAAAATGCTTATGGAGTTTTAGTTCATCCTCTTTTTCAAAATCTCTAAAAATGAAAAAGGACCAGGCTGCCACTATCGTTAGGCTCGTTAAAACATAAAATAGCGACGGGCTTGTCGATCATGGCAAGAATCGAGTTTCATTCATTGCTAGACTTGTTAAATTATTAAATAGAGATACATTATTTGCCCGAAGGGTTTAATTATAGATCAAGCATATGTTATCCTCCTCAAGATTGTTAAAAAATAAAGAGGTACTGGTCGACAAATGACCGGGGAAAATTTGGAAAATTGAACAGAACTTTTTACGGTAGCAGGTCGCTCTTGAACATGACACTTCACTCCATCACTGTGATTGTTTGGGTTGGGTAGTCTTCTTGACGGTTCATTCATACCTAAGGTTCATCATACCTTCACTTCGGTTTTGGGTCAATGCTGCCAACTCATCTCAGTGTCGCCAATATGTTCAAGAGAAGTCATCCATTGAATACTCATCCTTCTGCAATAATCATAAAACTTCATTCTCATGACAGTCATCCCTGAACATTGCTATATCAAGTCATATTTTGTCTCCAAAATCAGTAACTCCTGTTTCAAAATAAAGTGACTTCCTATTGACAAAAAATCATTATCCAGGAAGTTTAATTAGAAACATCATCTTCCAGTACCATGAGGCTTGTTACAACATCGACAAGATCCTTGCTTCCAGACTTTTGACCTAAATATTTTGTTTGGCGTTCGACATCAAATCATCTATTCACGCCTTATGAAATGTACTACAGTACCTTGAGGGCCATTAACATTAATGGTGGTTCTCTCGCGTTTGTTAACAACTCTCATCATTGGTTGGTAATCAAACGATGTATTACCATGTTCGACTACAAATCATATATTCGCATGGCTAGACTTGCACCCGAACGATCGAGTGAATGAGATAAGAAGGCCCTGAATCTAGTTTCAGCCATCCGGGCTGCGATTTCAGGATTGTTGTATGCATCATCTATACGGTGACCTTACATACAGATCGTCATCTGAACATGGACCTATATCTGTAGGCATGTCTGTATTGGGCAACATTCCAATGTAGACAAATTTCTGCACTATGTACATGTTATTAGATAGTTTATGTGCTGAGCATGGGAATGCCTTCCCTCAGCAATTCGTGATCAAGATGATATATCATGATGTAATGTATTGTAAGATTGATGCAGGTCGCCACTCTGCTTCAGCTCCATCCCATCACAACGTAAAACATCTCATTCAAAAAATATTGTTATTATTATTTTGACTTCATGCTTTAGGGGGGCAATTGTTATAGGTCAATTTGGGCACCATTCCCAATGACCTGGTTAAATTGGACATCATCCCTAGAACCAATGAATAGGGTCTATCATCCCCTATCATTTTAGTTGCTACATGCCTTAAGAAAAAGAACAAGAACAAATCATCCATGGCTTCCATTGCAAGGTTTCCAAGATTTTAAGTACATGTTATATCACCTATGAGCTCACCAACATAGCCTCTCAAGGGACTAAATACTTTGCATATGAAATTACCTCCATTCAAGGGTGCTCTGCAATGCACTTCCCAACATTCAAGGGTGCATTGGTCAATTGGGAGCGAAATTCTCATTGTTCCAGAATCTCCACATGGCGAGTGCCTTCTAGAAGAGTCCATATGTGTCAAACTTCGAATCCATGTGTCCATTCAACACCTCTGAGCTTGGGAACATGTCTTGCCTATTATTAGAAAGTCATTGATTGTGAAACTACCTTCAACTGATCTATAAACTGAGCACAGATCCTAGTGCTTGAGAAGGAAGAAATTTGGTAGAGAAATGTTGTTGGATTCTTAATTGAGTGTTTGATTTCAGTGATATGCTGCTAGAGAGATGTTCATTGTGATGAGGCTAGGATGATTTTAGAGTTGGTGACATCAAATCAACCAACGACCTCCCCCTTCTATCCATTAATAAAGATTGATGCTCATTTTCCCACATATGCATCTGTATAAGCTTCTATCTTTCATATTATGGATTCTTAGCTGATGTATATGTTTCATGTTTCATTGATTTAACTGATTAAGATAAATAATCATCTGTATATTGCAATCGCTTTGCTGTTTAGTGTTCATACTTGCAAGAACTAGTCTAGCGATCAAAGTTGGATTGGAAGCTACAACAAGAGCGACAAAAGGAGAATAGGAAGCGCTTGGATCACAAGTAAGTTTCTCCATCTTTCTGTGTGTCTATTTACTCTTAGAGAAAGTGTATGCAAAGTCTTTGATCTGCTGTTCTAAATGCATAGCACCACATTTAGGGAATGTGTTTTATCCATAATCCATAATTCCACATAACAACAATGAAAATGTCAAGCTGAATTGTTTCACACTGATTTTAATAACATTCATGAACCCTAAATTAGACACGAAATATCTCAAATAGTATAATGAACCAATATCTAAAATTTTGACCATGTGTATTTAGAGATGATGCCTTTGTCTCCTCAAAATTTCATGGTCTAAAACATCCTAGAAAGTAAGTTAGCAAAAATTTTGATATGACTTGTTTGAAGCAGATTTCATAACCAATTAGAAACCCTAACTTCACCATCGTATATCTCAAAAAATATTGTGAACAAAGATTTGAAATTTTAACTAAATGTCCCCCTTGATCTCTCCTCAATATTTTGGAAATCATACCATTTGAAGTAGTCGAGAAAAAAAGTTATATAAAAATGCCAAGATGACTTATTCAGTCCAAAAATTATAGTTTTTTTCACACACACTTTCTTTCCAATGTTTTATCCATTTATATATTATCATAACCCTTCATGAAAAAACATGTTAATTCAAAAAATCACGTCAGTGCCTTAATTAAATAATCAATGCCCATTTTTATTTCACCTTTTCAAATATCATTAGTAAATACCATATAAAAATACCATGGGCTTCATAAACTATAAATTTGAAACCACTATTTCGCTTTTTACTCGTATTTTTTCATAAAAACTCTTTTATTAATATACTTACTTTTGATATTAATGAAAATAATTTATTTAATAACCATAAGCTTTTATGGTTTTTTTTTTTTTATAGTATGAAGAATGTGATGTTCAGACACTCATCTAATTCTAACAAATCACAATGTTGTTTTCAATTGTTTTAATTAATTTTATGATTTTCATGATAATTACATTTAACTAATTAATATTAAAACAAAATCCAATTATTAATATACATTTTATTTTTGCTTTTCAACAATCACATCTAGTAAAGATAACATTAATCACATTAATGAGGAATATTATTTTATGTACGCCCTTATGAAAATCATATTTTTTAATCAACTTCATAACAACGTATCTAATCTAATGCACACATTATGTATAAATCATGTTCAACCAACTATCCAAGTTTAACCATGATTCAATTGTGAAAACCCTTTTATTGTGTAAAAGCTTCTATTCAAGTAGAATCACTAGTCATCTTGCGAAAATTTGGTAGCTTGGATATAATCTCTTTGAGTTTATTTAATTTAACAACATTTAAATTATTGTTTTAAGCCTATTGAAAAGTACATCTCTTGTATCAAGATGAAGTACATACACTTGATAATATTTAATTCTACTTAAACATATACAACGATTTAGCTTCATATAAATTCATGACATATATTCATAAGAGATGATGATTTCCTAACTAATTCTAATCCTAAGGGCTTCTTTATTTCTTTTCCTTCCCCTTTTTTACGTATTTAAATTAAATAGTAAACTCTTTAACCAGATATACACACTTGTACACTTTGTGATGAACATAATATTGCCTTTATCCAGAAAGTGGAGTAATCATATCGTGTGGTTTCTATTAACATGGTTGATAAGATTCCATATAATCTTGTTGGTATATAAAGATCTCACAACCTTTTATAGGAACGCTAATACTTATTAATTTTCCATTTATGTTTATATGTAATCCTTTAATTGCTATTAAGATGGTTGATAAGATTCCATATAATTTTGTTGGTCATATTACGAAGATTGTACTAGGCATTGTTAATAATTATTAAATTTTTATTTATTTATTGGTAATTTTAACATTTTTAATCATTATTAAATTAAAGTTATTAATTTTTCATTTAAATAGATATTCTACTTTAATTGACACAAATGAGTGTAGCTATAAAATTAAAATTAGCGTAGTTATAAAATTAAATGATGGTAAATACTCATAAATATTAATAATAAGAATTAATACATTTCATATGGCCAAATTTTAAAAATCATAAAAATAAACTAAATTATAATTTTATTTAAATTATTATTATTATAATTAATTATAAAAAGAATTAGTATATGATTTAAACATATATACATTTAGAAAAATATATAACTAAGATTTTTAATTATGGAGATTTATCTCTACTTAGTTTTTGTTACAATATTATGGCTAATATCATTACTTATCAATCACATGTTAAAAAAAACTATAACTCATTTCATATGGTTTTTTTTTTTTAATTAATCAATTTAATTAAAAGATATAAAGGCATAATTATTTTTGGGATCCATCTTAATTTTTGATTTATAATTATTATTAAAAATATTTTAAAATATTTTGTGAAAATTAAATCCTTATCATTTACTTAATAATTATTGATAAGTAAATTAAAATTTTTAAAACTTCATTTTAAAATAAAGATATATAATTTTATATCGTATATTTTCAAAGTGAAAAAAAAAAAAATCTATGGTATCTAATTCATATGTTCCCCACACGGGCGACCATGCAAGGTGACATCAAGATCATTATGAAAACATTCACCCGAGTTTGTAATCCACATCAAATCACATAATTTAAAGGACATTGACATTACAACTCCAATGTGAGCAAGTATCAAAGCGATACATATTTCTTGTGCTATAGGATAATAAATACAATTGAGAAAGACAGTAATCTAATCGTGAACATATACCGACCAACCACATTTATTATTCTATACTATGGATGAATGAATTCATCATCATCTGTCAACAATCTCCTAATTTGAAAATGCCTTACCCTATAACTCAATCTCCTAATTTGGAAATGCCTTACCCTAGAGCTCAATTGGTCATTCTCTCAAGGAATTTGGAAATGCAGGAAGTAATTCACCATGCCAATCGTTATCATCTTTGGTGTTATCTTTGCTAGCAGGACCATCTCTCGGATTTCTCTGGTTATCGCATTCATGGAGAGTAGGGGAAGTTCTCAACCTCTCAGTGCACCCTCTCCAATTGAATGCTCGATTGTGGTTATTTTTGGAGGCATCCTCTATCCAATAACGCATATTTTGCAGCCAAGCTCACACCTTATCTGTCGATTACAATTTCTCTCGGCCACTGAAGAGGAATCTCTCGACAATATATCGAATTGGGGTCGTCTTTGGCAAAGATGCGATTCAATCAAATAATAATGAGTAAACAAGGAACTCTTTAATAAACTTAAAGAAGTGGACGATAGTTAGTAACCAACCATTATTAATGACATGTTTTAGTTACAGGATAGTTATTAAAACGTTTAAGTTTCTAAATAGTTTCTCAAAGAAGTGGACGATAGTTACTAACCAACAATTATTAATGACATGTTTCACTTATAAGATAGTTATTAAAATGTTTAAGTTTCTAAATAAATTTTATTGATATTTTAAATTTATTAAAGATTTGTTATTTATAATTATAAACTGTGAATTAAGTTATTATAAATCATGTGGAATTTATAGAATTGATTACATTAATAATATTGAAAAGGGAGGCAATGCACTATAAATATTGTTGAGAATATTCCTAAAGTAAAATTTTCTCAACACTTTTTAAAAAAATGTAACTCGATAATAAGTATAATTTTTATATTGAATATTGAATTAAAAATGAATTTGTTTAAAAAGTGTATTTTACTTTTTAAAATAACTATTATGGTATTTTTTTTAATATTTTACAATACGATTCTATAAATGTTATAATTTATTATATATAATTAATTACATATAGTTTTACAACAATTAGTATATAAAAGAAAATTAGTACTTTAAATGATAAATATTATAGGATCAACATTTAATGAGACTTGTTTCTTCTAATGGAAAAAGTATTTATATAATTGAAGCAATAAACATTATTCATTTAACATGACATTAACATTAATGAATATTGTTTGATTTAATGGGAGGAGGATCTAAATATTTTAAACAATACATATTATAGTTATTGAATATTTCTATAGTGAGACTTTTGAAATCTTAATTGCAAAGATGGAGGCATATCTCTGAGACAAGGATCCTTTGTTAATTATCATTAACTAAACGGGTCCTAAAATAAGTTTAGATGATTGTATTTAGTGAAAAGGTTAATTAATCATATCAATAATTGTTTACAATGTCAAAAATGTTGTATTTCATGAAAGTACATGAGTTCAAAATGGAATAAGAAGTATGTGAAGATACTAATAATATTTATGAAATAAACGTTATTGTGTGCATGAATTATTTGCATCATTAATATAATCATGCTAAACTGACACAAATAATTCCTTGCTTATTATATCACATGAATTTTTTTTAGAAGTAATCTTCATGACACATGAAAGAAAAAGCATATTCGTGCTCACTTAGATCATGATAAATTATAGTTCTAATTATATATAAAACATAGAGTTGAATATGTGGGTCCTAATATCTTGATAGCATCTATATTGATAATTTCACAACAATATTCATACAAGAGGAAATAAAATTTAGATGGACCAATTCCATATTCATAAAAACAATCTACTTTAAGTTGATAAGATTAATAAGAAATAAGGTATACCATATGTTTTAGAAGGAAACATCATGAAGATCAACTTTCCACATAAATATAAGTCAAAAACAAAAAGGAAGGATAAATCAAATGTGTTGGGTGATCATTTGTAGAATGGTGACCCATTAGTTGTTGCTTCAAGTTGTGCATTTATAGATGAGATCTAATATGATGTTGAGCAAAATTTGGTGAGTTATGTTTTCAGTTAGCATTGATTTGATTAGTATTTTTTACTTTGCATGGGTCAAATCAATGGGTTGTCATAGGAGTTAGCACTCCACCCTCAAATTGTGCACTAGCCAAAAGTACTTCCCTTACCATTTCTTGATATTTTCCATGTAGAAATGTGATATTGACATGTTTGAGGTCAATATTTCTAATTAAATGCATTAAATTTTTCTCAAAGCTACAACATCCAATAGAGATCTACCACATATGCATTACAATCATCCAAGACTCTAGGAGCTTTTGGAAATATATTATTGATTTTTCACCATTGCATCTCCACTTTATGTAATAATATCATATTCAAACTTAAGTTCTTATTGTTCATTAAAAATACAACCAGTAAAAGAGGATCAACCTCATGGAATATATAAATACCCCTTACACTTTCATAGAGTTGGTTCTCCTCTTTCTCACTCAGATAATGGATTTTTTTCATTCAAAGTAATAAATTTATCCATTAAGAACCTCAAAACTTGAGATTAAACTAATTATTAAGACCCTAAGAATAAATAAACTTCATATGTAGAAGGTTGGAGGTTGGGGGAAACATTAGAGAAAACTTGTATATAAGTTTCTCTAATATCCCCCCCCCCCCCCCAACCTCACCCTAATTTCGACTAGAAAAATATGGGATGATTCATCCATTCCATCATGACCATTCATTAAGATAAAGTGAATAAATAATTGAAGCAAGAACATAAGAAATAAAACAAGACAATAGCCCTTTGTAGTGAAATTCAAATGATTTAATGCAATTAATTTCATAGGAATTTATAGGAGACACATACTTTAGATATCATGCTTTGATAGAAATTAAAAATCACAAACGTTATGAGCTCCATAATATCTCTCCATGAAATCCTTTTAAAGAATAAAACAAATCAATTGTTCAAGATGAAATAAAATGTATGCGTAAGAATACTACATAATATATGTGATACTTAAATGATAAAATAAAAATGTGTTAATCATATTGGATTAGGATGGGCTTACCATGGATCATATATATGAGTAGAGGTGATCTAGAAGAGAAAATGAAACAATCAAGGATAATCCTTATAAGAAGAAATCTAACAACAAGGTTAGATGATCAAGAACTGAGAAGAAATGACACACAAAAATTTTCAAGTGAATTGTGATGGATGGATTCCTCTTATATCCATAAAATATAATGCTTGTTTAGTGGACCTTATGGGATTTTCTCTATTTAGCATATATCTACGCTCTCTAACAAACAAACCTTGAATATGGTAAAATTGAAATTGAGCGTTGTGTTTCCATAATATAGGGTACCAGAATTAAACTAGCTCTTCATAAATATTAACATTTCCCTTTGGGAATATACCTTCAAATGTATTAGAATATACTAGAGAAAATAATAGATATATATTCATGAGCAACCTCTTTGTTTTCATAAAATTAGAAATTTGATAATGGATTTAATTCAAGATTGTCTATGCTTGGTTGAAGATCACTTTCACTCAAAGAGAGAAATGAAATTCATATATAACATACGTGGATATGTATGGAGCTGAGTCTTGGCCAACCAAGCTTGGGAAAAGCTAAGTAAAACCGTGATAGGGTTTATATAACATGCATATATCAATTTGAGATATATTAGTTGGCATGATAGAGGGTGGAGAAAATAATTATTTTAATAGTTTACACCACTACCCTAAGAGTTAAGGAACGAGTCAGCCTTAACAAGTTTAAGGATTTTGTCCAAATTTGGTTGAAAATTGCAACATCTTTCTGAATATGCTTGGATTTAGAAGGAACAAAAACATTACTTTTACATTTACTTGAATTGCCTTGTATCTGGAACCAAATATACTTGCATACTAGGAAATAAAATCTCTGAAGTTGAATACTTTTGACATGAAACCAACCTTGACTATGTTGTTTTCATAAACTTTGTTAACAATTTTTTTCTCTAGTGAGAGATCCAAAGTACCACTTATAATATATAGAATATTAAGTATTTATTTTGGTGAGCTAAAGAATTAATGGTATCTACAAAAATTTTCTTTGTTTGTTTTGATCACCTTCCTCACTCTTAAGCAAAAATTGATATTTGTGTGTAGATTATTTGATATAAATCACGTCCCTTTTTTTCAATAGGTGTCTAGAATCATAAATAGTCCTTAATGACACAGGATTTTGGTGCATACACCTACTCCAAAATGCATGCAAACTATTAGTAATAATTGGAATTTGTGTGGAAATATTTATGGGAAAATGTAACATTTAAGCCTCATTTACATCAAGAAATTTTCCTTGCTTCATGGAATGTACCATCAATAATACACCATAAAACACTTGGAGAATAGAAACCATAAAGGTTTCATAGTGGAAGAATGATTCACTATGTGTGGGATGCAAAATGTACGAGCATGTAGAATGTGAGATGCAAAGGATATATATGCCATGGGTGTGGAGTCTATGGGGAGAAACCTCTATACGAGGAAAGGTAATGTAGAGAAAATGGTAACGTGGAATAAAATTAATGCAAATATGTTGCATGGAATGTAAATGGGAATGGTTAATAAACTAGGTGTACTAACGGCATGGGGTATTCTATGAAAAATTCAAACAATATTGTTCATACGACATGTGGAACACAAAGTCTATAATGGTTCTCCACATATTTCAAGGAAAGAGTCACAAAAAAAACTGAGTGTATGATTGTTGATAAATGATGCCAAAAGGTGTATGAAATGCATATGTAATGGTAAGGGTAGTAAGATGAGGAGAAAGGCATTATTCCTTCCACATTTGTATGTAATAAAGGACGAATAAAAAAGGCTCAACATGAAAAGGCATAAACAATGTAGAAATTACGATGTAGATTTGCAATTTCTCATGAAGTTTTAATCAAATTCACAAGACACAAACCTACTCTACTGATATGCGCAAATTAATTCACAATATATAACAAAAAATTCATACATGCAATAAAAAATAACACACACGCAAAAAGTGCTTTCCTTTTGGGAAATCAATATGCTAAAAACCCCAATGCTTGCTTGCATTAATAAAATGAATAGAGATGTATTAAAATTTATTTTCTCAACTAAGCACAACCGGAAAGTGCATAACCTATCGCTATGTTCACTAAAAGGCTCTGACCTATACTTTGTCAATTTATACCTATGCTTGAGCTCCTATTTCCTTGCATCGTTCCTTGACGAATTAGGCCCTTATTATTTAGGAAATTCCTCAAATTGATTGTGCAAGTCCTTTATGTTGATCATCTGACTGCATACAACACCTGTACACTCAAGACTAGTCTACTATAGATGTCACACTACCTTGGAATCTCCACCAAGCCTACGAAAATCAAACTATCTGCATGCAATAGTTATTTTTGGTTTATTGATAAGTTATCTAGATGATCACTGAGTTTGAATTAAGTTCCACTGCACAAATTGACCATCCAATAGTTCCTCCATTAGTTGGAATTAGTTTAAATGAAAAAAACCTTAGATAACTGACATTGATTACTACAAATTATCAATCACACATTCTTAACTGATAACTCTTCCAACTCGAATTTATTGAGTAAAATGAGTGACATAAGCCATGTCACACACGTTAACTGCATCCAAGTTGTATACTGATGTGGAAATTTGAATTTTCTCAATTTAATCAAGGAAAAATCAAATTGATAATTTCTTACTCCATTTTTCAACACTCCCTCTCATAAATAAAGGGATTATCAACCACCCCTATCCTTCACATGTGGAACTCTAACTTCCCTCTTGACAAGGCTTTTGTTAAAATTTCAACATCTTGTTCCTCTTTCAAAATGTACTGTAACAACATGATCCACCTTTGCACACAGATCCGAAAATGATGATACTAGATATCTATAAGATTGGATCGATCGTGAAACAATATATTCTCAGAGAGCTTGATGCAAATATGATTGTCACAGTAGTTCACAGTTGGATCTATCATCTGACTAAACAATCCAACAAGTATCTTTCTCATCCAGATCACCTCACATGCTGCTTTATTTTAAGCCATGTATTTTGCTTTTTCCGAGATGAGCGCCACAGATATTTTCATCCTGTTGTACCAAGAAACAACTGCAGAACCAACACTAAAAATTCCACCTAATGTACTCTTTCTGCCTAATGGAATCCTCTTCCAATCTGCATATGTGAAACCACATAACTTCACCCCCTATGTCCGTTTGTACCACATTACAAACAGGGTAGTGCCTTTGAGGTATCGTAAAACATGCTTAGTTTCCCTCCAAAATAATTTGGTTGGCCTAACCAAATCTTGGCTTTGCTTGTTGACTGCATAGCACATATCTAGTTATGTGTTCACAAGATACATCAGTGAACCCACTAAATGTGGGTAAATATTAGCATCCACTTCCTCACCTGAAGTGGCATCCTCCTTCCTCTAATTGGTTGCTAGAGGTGTCTCCATATGTTTGAAACTATCCATGCAGAATCTTGGTAGCATCTCATTTTCATACTTTCCTTGAGAGACAAACAGTTCCCCATCATATTTCCATACTTCCAATCCAAGGAAGTAGTGTATGAGAACCATGTCCTTCATTTAAAATTCTCTTGCAAGGCCCTCCTTGCAATATATGATCAACTGCTCATTACTAGTTAAAATCAAGTCATCGAAATATAAGACACTAATCAACAATTTACCTTCTACCAGAAAATGATAGAGGTTTTCATTCGCCTCAATTTTGGTGAAGCCCAAACCGGTGAGATAGCTATTGATCCTAGTGTATCAAGCACATGGTGCTAGCATGAGATCGTACAAGGCTTGCTTGAGTCTGCACACATGAGACTCTTGTTTAAAAGTATTAAAGCCTTCTGGTTGCTTGATGTACACATCCTCCTCAATAACTCCATTGAGGAATGTTTTTTTACGTTCATCTGGTGAATCTTCCACCTCATCTACATAGCCAGAGCAAGAATTGATCTAATGGATGAGTACCTTGCTACAGGAGAAAAGGTCTCCTCAGAGTAATTCCTTAAACTTGAGAGTAACCCTTGGCCATAAATGTGTCATCATACTTCTCTATGCTTCTGTTTTCTTCCTGCTTTACCTTAAAGATCCATCTTGAACCCACAATTTATTTATTTGCTAGTATTGGGACCACTTCCCCAACACTGTTCTTTACAATGGATTTGTATTCCTCCACCATTGCATCAAACCATACAGATTTTGTTACTACTTCCTCGAAAGAGGATGGCTCAGTCTCTACAAGCTCAATCATTAGATCCATGTAGCCAGTGTACCGATTTGGTGTTCATCTCTACCCACACACATTTGAAGGAGCACCCACATTCTCCCTCGCATCCTACACAAGTCTCTCCTCTTCCTTGGTCCTTTGTCTACCTTCTCTAGATGGTTCTACTTGAGTGGTTTTCTCCACTCTCCGCTCCACAATTTGTGGCTTCTCCAAAAATTCTTGAGGTTCCTCATTTGGAGCTAAAAGCTCCTCTTCTGATGGGATCTGAAGCTCCCTCTCAAGAGAGCACTGCATCACTTTCTCCTCATCATATTTTACATCCCTTCGCACAAATGTCATCCTGAGGGATGAAAAGTACACACGATACTTGTGGGGAGTTTTTGTGTAACCCACAAATATCCCCATTTCTGTTGTCGGCTCTATCTTCTTCCTTGATTTTTTGGAGACATGGCAGTAAAAAGAGGCTCCAAAATTACTGAACTGCCACACATCTGAATTTCTCTGCGAGAAAGCCTCCTCTGGTGTAATCATGCCCAAAATTCAATGAGTACTTTGATTATGAAAATAGACTGTTGTGCTGCATGTTTCAACCCATAAGTGTAGAGGTAGGCCTTGGTCATGCAACATTGCCCTTGCTTCTCCAACAATGCTATTTTTCTTTCTCTCAGCCACACCATTCTGCTGTGGGTTATGGGGTGTTGTAAACTCTCATCAAATGTATTCTTTTGCACATTTTTTTAAAAATTCATTCAACATGTACTCACCTTCATTATCCCTTCTAAGAGCCTTCACCTTCTTGCAGGTTTATTTCTCCACCAATGCCTTGAATTCTATGAAAATTGATAATTTCTCATCTTTCTTCCGCATGACGAAGATCCAACACTTCCGTGTAGAAATTAATGTGTATACTCTAAACTTCTCATGAAATTTACTCAATCACAAGACTATAAGTTACTCTATTGATCTGTAGAAGCCAATTCACGATCGAGAACTCATATCATTCACATGAAAAAGGAAACATCACACATGTAAAGAGATTTATCTAGAGGACAGAAATTGCTGAAAACCCCTTACTATCTGTATTGTATTAATCAAAGAATCATGATGAATACAATATGCTTGCTCAAGATTTAGTAGAACTTTCACCTATATTGTTTATCCTCTACTTGACTGAATGATCCTGACCAATACTTAGCCAAATTTTCAAGCCTCCAAGTTCCTATTTCCTTATGTTGTTCATTGAGGAATTAGCCCCTACTAAATAGGAAATTACCTCATCTATATTGTGAAATTCCTTTAGGTCTTTCCTCTGACTGCATGCACCATATGTACACATTGGAATATGCTACAACTGATATTGCAATGCCTTGTAATCTCCATCTCAACTAGGTAACTCAAATTATCTGCATGCATGAGCTAATTTAGGATGATGGATTAGTTAATTGGATGACCACTAAGTCAGATTGAAGTTACATTGCAAAAATTTGCCTTCCACTAGTTTCTCCAACAGTTGGAACTAATTTAACTGACCATAAATAAATTTAACTGAATCAAATTTCTACAACTGAAATTAACTCAACCTAGGCTCCTAAAATTTAGGAACCCACTGCAACAACTAAGCTTCATTCCCCTAACTTGAATTAACTGAGCTAGAATCCTATTTTTTAGGAATAAACTCAAGTAAACTCAACTTGAACTCACTAACTTGAATTAAATGTTCTTAACTGAGTGAAAATATCCATGTCACCTTAGTTAACTCCTCAAAGTTGTTTTCTCATGTGGAATTTCAAATTTCCTCGATTTGATTAAAAGGAAAAATCAAAATTGAGACTTTCTTGTTGCATTTTCAACACTCCCTCTCAACAAGAAAGGGATTATAAACCACCCCTATCCTGCACCTGTGGAATTTATTGCCTGCAACAAATCTCACTATCGTTTCTACTACTGCTACACTTTCAAATGAGAAGCATCCAAAAAAACCATTGAATCAACAGTGTCTGCAAGTTTCTATTGGGAAAATTTTGTTGTCGTTGACTCTGCTACTGAGCCTCCTGCTCTGTTGTTAACAATGCTCTATGCTCCTCCGTATTTGACTGACACTATTCCTCCTGCTACTGAATATTGTGGGCCACTGTAGAAAGGTAATGATCTATGAGGAGAACACTTTAATGGACCCTACCCAAATTTATGCAATTATGAGACTAGGGATCCACAATGCCCTACCTCACTCCTAAAGGTATGGTTGCATGCACGGAAAAATATTCTCTATTCATACTTCTACTACTGCTCTGTTGTTGCTTCCACATTGCTAATTCAAATAGTGCAATAATGAGTCTAAAATCCCTAGATCCTGAAATACTAGCTTCCATAGGGTTGCTCCCTCTGAAACTAGACTCCCTATGAGTCTCGATCTCCTTGTGGGAAATTTCTATGCACCTCAATATGCCAATATTAATGATCAGAACTCCTTTCTGTGTCACTAATCGTTGGCTCAATGACCTTCCCACTAGTAGCCTTCTTGCTCCATTAATACGTTTGCACATAGGGTCTTCTGGATATGCCCGGAAGTAGGGCTCCATAAACTCTGCCTCCTAACAACTCATTATTTAATCAATGATAATTATACATGAGGACTTCAATTACTGGTTCTAATGTGAATCCTTCTATGATATCACGTAAAAATTGATCTATAGATTCTAAACTTCTCATGAATTTACCAAATCACAAGACTAGAAGCTACTGTACTGATTTGCAGAAGCTAATTCACGATCGATAACTCATATCATTGACATTCAAAAGGAAACATCGCACATGCACACATATTTCTCTAGGGGAAAGTAACTGCTCAAAACCCCTTACAATCTGTATTACATTAATCAAATAATCAAGATGAATACAATATGCTTGCTCAAGCTTGAGCACAACCTACACCTATATATTCTATCCTCTGCCTGAATTATTGAACCTGACCAATACTTAGAAAAATTTTCAAGCCTCCAAGCTCCTATTTCCTTGTGTTGTTTATTGAGGAATTATCCCCTATTAAATAGGAAATTCCCTCATCTAGATTGCACAATTACTTTAGGTCCTTCCTATGACTGCATGCACCATCTGTACACATTGGACTATGCTACAACTGATAGTACACTGCCTTGGAATCTCCATCTCAACCGGGTAACTTGAATTCTATGCATGCATGAGCTAATTTAGGTTGATTGATTAGTTAAATGGATGAACACTGAGTGTGCTTGAAGTTACACTACACAACTTGACATTCCACTAGTTTCTCCAACAATTGGATCTAGTTTAACTCACCATAACTCAATTTAACTGAATTAAATTGCTACAACTGAAATTAACTCAACCTAGGCTCCTAAAATTTAGGAACCCACTACACAAAACTGAACTTCATGCCTCTAACTCAAATTAACTGAGTTAGACTCCTATTTTTTAGGAATCAACTCAAGTAAATTTAACTTCAACTCATTAACTCGATTTAAGTGTTCTTAACTGAGTGAAAAGAGCCATGTCACCTCAGTTAACTCCTCCAAGTTGTCTGCTGACGTGGAATGTCGAATTTACTCAATTTGGTTAAAAGGGAAAATCAAAATTGATATTTTATTACTGCATTTTCAACATTCCATGAGAAGTCATCAATAAAAATGAAAAAATATTTGTGTTAGGTAGTGGAGGCTGTCGAGAAATGTCTACAAACATCAGAGTAGATCCTTTCAAGGACTGCATGTGCTTTGCTTTCCTACTCATGGAAAGTGGATCTTGTGTACTTCCCCAAAGTAAATCCTTTGCATACATCCTACTGCTTAAGTGCTCTTTTGGGGTACCATGATTCAAATGGCCAAGTCTTCTATGCCAAATTTCACTGACATCACAACTCTATACCTTCTACACCTTAGTGCTTAATGAAACATAATACTCCACATCTAGCTTATATATATTCTTCACATGAACCCCGATCTGCTTCACCTATCATGTGGTTATGTGTCTCAAGGATTCATTTCCTTTGTTGAAGATCACATCATAACCATGATCTTCCAAAACTACAACAAAGATGATATTTTTATTTAGGCTCGGAACAAACATGACATCCTTGAGCCTGAGGGGGGAGCCTGAGTCCCCCTAAAAGGTAACTATACCAGCCCTGATATGTTTATACCTTCTGTCATCCCCCATCTCGATGTGCATCTGCAATTCATTATTCCTTTTCATGTGGAACGAGGCACCTAAGTACAAGTACCGCATGGTCCCCATCCCTATGGTGGCCATGCATGCAATGAGGGTAAATTCAAGCTCTAAATGTGAAACCAAAGCTTCACCTGCTGCTTCTCTTGAGGTATTCTTGCTTGCATTTTTGTGTGGACACTTCGTGGCATAATGCCCGAATTCATGAAAATGGAAGCATTTATTTTTTGAAAAATATTTCTTCTTGCCGCTTGACAGGATTCTGGTTTGGATTGAGATTTATTCCTTTTTCCCTTCTTTTCCTTTCCATCCAATGAAAATTTTTCTTCAATATCCTCACCCTTGGATGAAGTCCCATCTTTGGTATTTTTCCTTATTTCCTCTTGTACCAAATAAAACCATAAGAGATCCTAATTCGGTAGTTTCTCATTCCCATTCACCAAAGCTTGATAGCTATGCTAGCTCTTGGGAAGGCCCAGAAGCGCTAGGCTTACCAAGTCTTCTTCAGGGATAGTAACCTCAACCCCGCTAAGTTCATCATGGCACTATGTAAACTTTCGTAGATACTACAAAATAGTGTCATTCTTTTGAATCTGGATGCTTCCAATTTTATGCTTAAACGACAACTTCCTGTGGTCACTACTATTCTCGAAAAATTCTGTCAATGATTTCCACAGTGCAAACGGAATTTATTTTCCATGGATATTTGAGAAAATGTGATCTCGTACTCCCTCCAAGATTGTAACATCCTTGGTGAAAATTCCATGTAATAAAAGTAAAAATGATAACCATGTTTGATGGGACACATATTCCAAGCCGAATGGTGGGAAAAACATCCTAATGCATGTTCATTTCTGTTATTATGGCTAAAGGAAATTGGAAAAGGCAATGAAAAAGGATTTGTAAAGGAAAAATGGCAAATTTGGCACATTTATTTATGAAAATAATGGAAATTAGAAGAAAATGGAGATGAAAGGCCACATGCTTCATGTGAGGAGGAAAATGAAGGAAAACAATGGAAAATGAAGAAAAAAGAGGCCTCATTGATAAAAAGGATTATGAGGATCAATTGGCAAGGTTTTGCTGGTTAAGCTATTGCTCACATTTTTGGAGCTCTCTCATTATTATCTCACTCTCTCTCTCAATCTTGGACACTTAGAGTTTTCTTGGATCACTTTGGCATTGGACCAATAAAGGCAAGAAAGTATGAAAAATGAGGAAGCAAGAAAGGAGGAGCAATAATCAAGCCGCTACAACGAGATTCTTTGCAGGTATTGATTTGCATGTATGATTTCCTTGCTAGATTTTGCATGCATGGTATTGCATGTGGTTATTTTCTATATTGGCATGGGTTTTTCCAGGTGTGACAGTGTTTCCAGCCTAGCCTTGCCATTTCTAGATAGCCATGGTGTTGTGGAGTTCTCATATTTTGGTTTAGATGGATTAACAGATGGATTCGAAGATGAGTGAGGTGGATCTCTAAATTATTATAGAACCAGTTCATTTTTTTCCTCGATTTAGGGCCTAGTGACCCCTCATTCAGATTGTGTGTTGCGGTAAAGGCTGAGAGGTGGTGGTATTCTCTCCAGTTCAGGCCTAGGAATCTCGGGTTTGGGATTGTGGTAAAGCCTGAAGAGTATGTCTTGGTTTAGGGCCTAGTGACCTTTGATTCAAACTATGGGTTGTGGTAAATCCTGCGAGACTAGGAGACAGGAAAATTCCTCGCGATTTAGGTGGAGAGAATCCGATGATATCCATGCTTGTGTTACCCTAGCGATCAGGTGAAAATAATGGTAATGCTTGGCTTATGACTGATGAGGGTGAGTTGATTTAGCCTCATGATGGCCTGGTTGGTTCTTTGGGTTTGAGTCCCACATTCATGCTTGGAATATGGCACAGGGGTGATTGGCTGAAGAGATATTTGGCTCTGCCAATCTATGGTCGGGTGGAATGTGGAAGTCCCATATTTGGTTGGTTTTTACACTCGTTAATGAGCTCATACCTTTGGTATTTGGTATGAAAATGTATTGGTTATTATGTGGATTATATTTTTGTTGTATCCATGGTATTTTTATTGTTATAATGTTGGTTCTAAGCATGTATTTTATTAGTGATGATGTATGGATTTATCCATTTTTTTACTTGTAAATGAATGCACAATGTATCTATGGTCAAATAGATTCTATTGCAGCTAATGATGTAAGGGAGAAATGATTATTAGCGATTCTCAGATAAGTATGATACCCCTATGTTTAAATCTGTTGTTTACACTTGTAGACGGAATGTTTGTGACATGTTTAAAAAAATGCCTGTCATGGCTAGGAGGGTCTAGATGAGTTCCTAATGATATGATTTCTTTTGTACCTTTGTTTTAATGTTATTTAACCTCTCAAGTTTCATGAAGTTCTAGGCAGTGACCTGGGCTATGGGGCTAAAAATTTGGCACAAATCCCAGAGCCATAGGCACAAAACTGAATTTTTTGTGCCCTGGTTGTTACCTTGCCTTAGAATGCTCACATATATAGGTTGCTAGCCACTCCCTTGCCCTTACATGCCCACAAATAAGCCTTAAATTCATCAAAAATTAGTCCCCCTTCAGGGTTTAGGGGTATGGGAGGTTGGGTTACCTCTTGGATGTGTTGTTGATGCAGTGTAGGGTTTGTTTGTCAAGTTTTCGTTAGTTCCAATTCCTCAAGGTCACCTAGGATATTGAATCTCATATTAGTAGCCTTTTATCACATGTTTACACAGTTGGCCGATTACTTGGGTAGATATGGGAAGAGGGTGTTATAAAGTGGTATAAGAGCATGGTTCAACCCTTGGACTGGATGGGCAGTGTGTTGGTCATTTTTTTCTGTTGGTTTCATATGCGTTTCTCATACCTATGGTGTATTTTCTTGCTGCATCCGAGTTGTGTTGGCCATGGTGGCAGTGGTGTCACCATGGAAGTGATGATGGTGTTGTTGTCAACATGCTGTCATGAGTATATGAATGGTTATGTGTTGCTCATGCTTGTGTATTGTTCGTGCACGCATGCTTATATGTTACTACATGTTTTGTATGCATTTATTATTTATGATAAGTCACATATTGGTCATGCTTGCATGTTGTCTATGTAGGCTTGCTTATGTGATGCTATATGTGGGACATGCATTGGTCGTTTATGATTGGTTATACATGTAAAGTGGGTGCATGTGGTCAAGTTTGCATTGGTTTGAGTGAGGTTGTTTTGCATAAGGTCATTGTCTGCAATTAGGTCATCATGATAATATTGGCATGTTATGATGCTAGTGTGTTGGCTGAGATAGAGTAGGAGATGCAAACCATCAAAGTGAAGTTGCAACATTGGATCTCGAGGCAAGAGAATGTTTTCATACATGTTTGGACGTTTGGCATGCAGGTATGTGATTCATGGTTTTTGTAAGTGTTGTAGCTCCTAGAGACAGCCTAGAGTTGCAATAGACCAGTGCCTAGGACATCTTAGCATAGCAAGTAGCTTATAGTATAATGTGTGAAGTTGTCAGCTTCAGCTCACATGCTATCTCCTGTAAACAGGGAAATGAAATAGAATGGGACCAAAATCTTAGAAACTGACACAGGAAAAGTGATACTGCAGAGGCAAGATGCAGAACTCTAATACAAAAGCAACAGACAATTCAGAGACAGTTTACTGCAAAGCGAGCCGATTCAGAAATACTTCACAGTCATAAATTACCAGAAGGTGTATGTAGTGAAAGAAATATTGAGAAGATACTAGTTAACATTGAGCTGATACCCAGATATACAATACCACCATGCATGGGCTTACCAACCTAAGAATCCATACATGATAATAGAATTTTAAAAGCACCCTCCCAAAGCAACTAATATAGCAGAAGTATGGTTAGCTAAATAATGGAACAGAATATCATGCACGAGCCATATTTAAAGCGCTTGACTGATCCGAGCATGGGCATCAACTAGGATGAATCCATGCCAAAAATCAGTGAGCCACTCGCATTCAAAAACATGATACAAGAAGATGGATGAAATGAAATGTTCTACTAATATAACATAATAAAGAAGATTATAGACTGTGAAATACCAAAGACCAGAATCCTCTTTGGCAGATAGAACTCCTCCTCATTGAGACCCTATGGGCTTTGAGCCTTCATACAAGGATTTTACAAAATGTATGCAAAAAGCCTTTCACTGCATAATTTTCTGATAAAAATCTGGAACCCTTTACAATGCGTTTCTTCATGATTTTTATAGGAGAAACTGGAAATATAGTAAAAGAGGTAGGTGATGAACATTTAATTTGCATAATTAAATCAAAATGGTAGAAACATTTGCACCCATACTGCTGAATGACTGTGCTGTGCTGTTTTTACTCTGTGGCCTACTAACTGAAATAAATGCACTGGGAAGAAATCTCTCCCGGAACACGGTAAGGTAGTAAAATCACACAAATACCCGTCCTTGCCTGGGAAGAAAACTCCGTTGAAATAAAACCTTGAGGACGTTTTTTTCTGTGTATAAATCTTCCGAATAACATGCAGGATCTTCAGTTTGGTACTCTGCTTTGAAAAGGATAGGACAAGGCCCTCAAAGTCTTCAGCTACTTACCTTTAATTCTCTGCTGAACACTGATATTCTTCATCTGCCCCATTAATATCTCCATCTGTGAAATCGGCGCCTTGAATGTCCCTGCAGGGTTTGACAAATTTGAACCCTGCCTCTTAAATTAGAGTCTTGTCGATTTGGCTTCCGGGGAATTTTTCATAAATCTGCTCTGAACATGGTCCTTTGACGTGTGCTCGGCTCTTGTAATGGATGCGGCAATTCATGATAATTCTCCATCGCTGCGAACCTGCAAAACCCATGAATTTGTTAAAGGAAACCATGCACAGAAGGGTGAGCACAGTGAGGATCATGATGAGACAACGCGGCATGGTGGGTGGTCGAGAGATGCAGAACAATGGTGGGAAATACAGCGTTACGGAGGGAGGTGACGATAGAGAAGATTGGCGAAAGGCGACCACGATCGTGGAAATACATAAGAAATGAAGAAATGAACCAATATAGGTCTGGGTGGCAGAGAACACGTTGGGAAAGACTAAGGGATAGGTGGTACGACACCGAGACAGCGGGAACGAATGACGTGGAGGACTGACTTGGTCAACGACTGGTCATGCGAATGATCTGGGCCATATGATCTCGAAACGAGATCAAGGGTTAAGAATGCATCGGAGGGCAGTGGAATGGCGGGCCAGGGGCACTATTTCCCCATGCTAACTTGCGAGCAACTTGGATGAATGATCACCGTCGGATGGGATGCTGTAGATCGGACGGCTTGCGCGCATATCGCGCCACGTCCCCTGCCGAACTATAACGCGCGATGGGGTGGTGGTTTTGGAATAGTGACGGAGCCACGTGTCGTGCAACGTATGGCATCGATACGATTTGAGGAATACCGCCTACCCTGGATAAGCGATGCGATAAATACTACTGGTTTTATAAAGCGTTTTTGAGCGCGGGGACCACCGGGACAGATGGGCTGCAGACCGTCGATTTTATGATTTGATCTGATGGCTTGGAATACGCCCGATGCATTTTGATCAGCGCCTTTCATCCTAATGCATGGTTACGGCCTTTGGTCATGCGGAATAGAAAAACAGAGGGGCTAGGGCCAAAAGGGCTGAACCTTAGATAATTTTAAATGTGGGCTTTCAGACTTGAGCAACGTAAGTTGGAGGCAGAGAGAGGTCACGATAGGTAGAAAACGAATTCCTTAGGCCACGATAGGGGATTTGAGAGGTCTAAGCGGGTCTAATGGCCAAAAATTTTAATGGGGGGGGCTGATATGATCAACATTGGTTCCACATGGGGATGACACGTTCATCCCTGGACGTGTCAAGAACTCACAGACCTTCTGATCATCATGTATGCAGACTCTGCTCTTCAGCACCTTCATTTTTCACTTTATAATTCATCACAACACCCACTTTATTCAAACTAAAACAAAAAGGAAACTATCATACAATATAATACATCAAGCTTCCTGGCCTGAATCAGAACTGAAAGTAGGTGTTTGGTCTCATCTAGTCTCCTAAACTGAGCTCATTTAATTGTCAACCAGGATTTGTAAACTGCTGAAGTGAAATGTACCGTATGTACCTAGGTGCTTGTTTCCTAATGCGTTGTGTGTAGTGTTTTGTGATGTTTTTGGTCTTTTGGTGATTTTATGATGTTTTTGGTCTTTTGGTGATTTTATGTTCACAATGAAAATGCCTAGAAAACTAATGGAAAGGAGTTGGTGGTCAAAAACAGAGTTAAGCCTAATGGATGGAATGGCAAATGCAATTGGAAACACTGAAGCAGAATCTAAACTATGACTAAATAAAAGCAAAGCTTGATAATGACTTTCAGACAAATGATTCAAAACACAAACTAAACTTGAGAAATGATCACTAAATATGCAAATCCTCTAACTAAACAGTTAAACACTAATCTTACAATGATGCAACATTTTGTCCTTGGTTAAAGATTTGAAACAGACTTGGAGGAAAAACATTGATACCATCCTAAGATCTTCTATTCTATGACTAATTCCTAGTTCTATTCTGCAATTTAATTGAATGTCACAGAACCTTTACTCAAAGAGTTATTGGTTTCTTTTTCAAAGTAGTCCTTTTGAGGGAGAGCTCTGTTTATGAAATGATGAGGAAATTGCAGAGGTACTTCAGGCCTTAAAATGATGTTGTCTTCTGTTCTTATGGTTGTGGATCATTTGTAGATTTTAGAACAAGAAGATGTTTGTGAATAATGAAGGCTGTCTTGTTAATATTAACAACTGAAGTAATCTATTGTGCAGTGGATGACAACCTGAATGTGAAATGCAAGTGCAATGAGTTAATCTAAGAATGAACTTAAGATGCTACTAATCTAGGACAATGCTGAACTACAAGTCATCATCAAACTCAAAACAAAGTAACTGAACATGAGTTAAGTGCAATTAAACTCCGGAGTATCCTAACTATGCTATCATGCATTATTCTATGAAGTTACACAATCTGTTTGTCCATCATTAGTGATATTTTGGAAGAATTCCTTCTTTTGGAAGAGGTATTAGAACAATTCTGACTGTGTAATTGAATGCAAATGAAAGCAAAAAGGACTGAAAGCAATGAAAACTAAGATATCATATTCATATCCTACTCGTCATTATGATGTCTTGGGCAAGCGTTTAAGAGCAAGAACAGAGATGATACTTAGTGCAAACACACAACTAAATCATTCATTATCACGGTCATGTCTTGAACTTCTTAAGAGTTTCTTGGAAGAGTTTCTTCTTGTAGAAGAGTGATTAGAACAAGTGTAACTGTGATAGTGAACAACAAAAACTATAACTAAATCCTACAGTACCATGGCCATTCTTCATTCATCATTATAATCTTTTGGAAGAATTTCTTCTTGTGGAAGAATTAGAATGAATATAACTACAGTAGCTAATTAAAAACAACTATAAATTCAACTTCAAATCCTACAATACTATAGCTATTCCTCATTCATCATTATAGTCTTTTGGAAGGGTTTCTTCTTGTGGAAGAGTTAGAATGAGTACAACTACAGTAACTAATTAAAACAACTATTAATTCAAATTCAAAACGTAAAGGCAGCTAGAAGACTTATCTAATTTACGCAAAATAAATCCGTGCAAGAGGCAGGGGCCCTCTACTACCTGACGGAATTCAACTCCAAATTAAATCAACGCCTTCAAAATAACTTTGTCTGCTTCATTAAAGGTGAAAGAACTTGAACATAACACTCTGTGTCTTCAGAAATGTAGCACAAAGTCTAAACAAAATCTAGTATCAAATCTGACATAAAATCTAACATCAAATCTCGGTTTCCCAAGTGTTTATAAAGCAAATGCACATAACAAAACTTGCAATAATTCAGGAACACTGTCTTTCCTTATCGGAATCACGTTAGGACTCTTGAAGTGGCTGCGTGAAGAGGAAAAAGACATTTGGACTGAGACAGTCCTAATAGAAGTCTGCTTCCCTAAATATGTTCCCACGTTCAAAAACTGTACCCAGAATTTGTTTCTTCATCCATAATGAGCAACGAACCATGTAGGCATGACGTGGATTCTGCCCATATGCGGTTTTTCTCAAGAGGCCACCTGGAACATACTCAAACGTGAAGGCAGCTGCAGAATCGCCGGTTAGCTACGGAATGTCTGCCTTCTGCAGCTAGTTCCGGTCAAAATGCTTTACAATGGCAAAAATCACAAAATTTAGCAAGTCAGTCATGTAAATCATTCTAAAAGTAATTTTAACCATATTCATTGATCAATTGGGTCTAGGATAGCAATGGACAAGGGAAAATGAGGTAAAATGAGATGGAAGAAAGCACAATTTTGAGGCTCAACAGTAGGGCTTGAGAAATTGACCATTTACAGGGGCATCCAGCAAGTCACCCTGTAAATTCTCCAACCTGAAAGTATTATTGCCCCCCTGTTCCACAATTTTGAAAGGACCAAACCAGAGGGGGTCAAATTTTCCATGTTTACCTTTCTCAGCTCTTCGGATATCCCACCTGAGCACCAAATCACCAATCTGAAGCTTCATGTATTTTGCGTGCTGGTCAAATATGTGTTTCATTTTCTATTGATATTCTATTAACCTCTGATTCACTTGGCCCCAAGTTTCCTCTAATTCCACTAATTGATTGATTCTCCTGATCATATCATTAGTTTATTCTTGGTTTTCTTGCATGAAGCGGGCCACTGGTAAAGCTAACTGTACAGGAAAAACTACTGCTCGTCCATTTACCAATTCATAAGGGGATTTCCCAGTTTCTCTCTTGCTGGTGATTCTATTAGCCCATAAAGCAAATTTCAGTTGGGAATCCCAATTCTTCTGTTTTCATTGATAGTCTTCTTCAAGGCCCTCACCAGAGTTTTATTTGAAGACTCTGCTAATCCATTTCCCTGTGGATAGTAAGCTGTGGAGTGACTGAGTATGATATTATACTGCTGGCAGAAATTCATAAATTTTGCAAACTTGAAGGCCTGTGCATTATCAGTTACTATCCTAGTAGGACAGCCAAACCTGGATATGATGTTTTCCTCCATGAATTTTATGATCACAACATCTGTAGCATTCCTTGCAGGTATGGCTTCCACCCATTTAGTGAAATAATCTGTGGTTGTTAATATCCATTTATGTTGACCACTTGATGGGGGATGTATCTCACCTATAAAATCAATACCCCATTGTTTGAATGGTTCATCCACATGCAATGGAATCAGGGGAAATGGTGCAAATTTCTGTCTCTCAGCAAATTTCTGACATTTATCACATGCTCTCACCCTGGTAAAAACATCCGCAAAAATATTTGGCCAATAGAAGCCAACTTTCAGAATTTTATGAGCTGTGGCCCTCCAGCTGTAATGACCTCCACAGATCCCTTCATGAAATTCTGCTAGAATACTCTCTACTTCATTTTTTGTGAGGCACAGGAGTAAGATACCCGAGGGATCTCGCCAGTATAGCCGGCCATTGGTGACTATATATTTCTGTGATTTCAATTTCAGCGCTCTGTACTTATTTTTGTCACAACTTGAAGGGCAGCTAAGTGTGAGGAGATATTCTACTATCTCTTTGTACCACGGACTAGTGAGGTACTTTACATGTGTTTCTTGAGTAGCTACTCCAATTCCATGTATTTCTTCTTTCTCATCATATTCCTCACCTGCTATAATGGACAAATTTATGCCCAGGGCCTGATAGTTTGATTTGGATAACATTTTGGCGAGCCATTGTCCTTTGATTAGCTTAGTAGGGTGAACATCTAAATCATATTCATGTATTTTAGCAATCCACCTACCCCTTTTTCCTTCACTGTCTCCCTGAATAAGAATATCTTTTACAGCAGCTGCAAGCACAAATGTAGTGATGTGAGACTGTAAGATATATACACGGAATGCTTTGAGGGATTTCACTAGAGCGTATGCTTGCTTTTCCAATATGTTGTATTTTAATTCTGCATCACGGAGCACCTGACTGAAAAAGGAAATAGGTTGCTCATACCCCTTCTCATTCTTCTGCAATAAAACTCCTGCTATTGTATGAGGCGATGCAAAAGAGAAAATCATGAAAGGTTTATCATAATCTGGTCCAGCCAACACAGGGGCTTCTGCAAAAGCATTCTTTATCCTGGTAAATTCCTCCCGTGATTCTTGTGACCACTTTACCTCATTATCCTTCTTCAGCATATCTATTATATGCCTAACTATCTCAGCATAGTTAGGGATAAACCTTCTCAAGAAATTAATGCGCCCAAGGAATACTTGTACTTCTTTCTTATTTCTAGGAAAAGCAATATTGTTTATAACCTCTACCCTCTTAGGATCTATCTTCACCCCATCCATAGTCACGATATGGCCCAAAATATTTCCCTCTTCTAATGCAATTAAAGACTTTTGAGGATTCAGAGAGAGACCATACCTTCTGCATTTTTCAAAAGTTTTCCGCAGATGTTCAATGTGCTCAGCATCATTCTTAGAAAATACAGTGATATCATCGAGGTAGACCACCAAGAACTTATCTTTTTCTCCAACAAAAGCAATGTCCATTGCTCTCTGAAAAGTGGCCCCTGCATTAATCAATCCAAAAGGCATCATGGCATATATAAATGTACCCCACGATGTGGTGAAAGCAGTCTTTTTTTGGTCTTCCGGAAGTACAGCCACTTGATTATAACCAGAGAACCCGTCCATCATTGACATTCTGGAAGCTCCAACCACCTTCTGCAGAATGTGATCCATTTTGGGAAGTGGATAATTGTCCTTTAAGGATGCTCTGTTTAAATTTCTGAAATCCACACATAGCCTTATTTCTCCATTCTTCTTGCGTACAGGGACAAGGTTTTCCACCCATTTAGAGTATCTCAACGGTACAATTATTTTGGCCTTCAACAGCTTTTTAATTTTCTTCTCAATAGAAGGCAGCAGCAGGGGATTTATTTGTCTGAGTTTCTGCTTATGGGGCTTTGGATCTGCCTTCAATGGAATTTTGTGCTGCATAATACTGATATAAAAAATTTTCAAGTCCTGATAGGACCAAGAAAACACATCTTTGTAAGACTGAAATAATTTCTGATATAGCTTTTTATATTCTTCAGGGATTTTCTTGGACAATTTAATAATTTTGGGTTCAGCCTCAGTACCCAAATTCAGGTCTTCCACCTGATTCTCTTCTACCATTTTGCTTGGCTGCAGTGGGACATAATTCTTATCAAACAATCTTTCTAGAGGTACCAGCCCTCTAGGTATAATGTTTCCCTTTAACTGCAACATTTTATTACCTGCCATTTTCTCCTCCCAATTTCTTTTTGGAGTATCTTCAGACTCAGCCTCTTCTGCATCATCAATCTCCATATTGGAGAATTATCCCACTGTTTCTAGGAATCTCTTCATCTGTTCTTCATCCTCAAATACCTGCCAGTGCTTGATATTATCTGGGATTGAAGGCCGATAACGCACCTCTACTTCATATCTTAAAAGAGGGTTCTGAGGTGGTCGAAATGTGCTAACAGACACAGTAAGGGAATCAACCATCCTATTCTGTTCTCGGGGCATGAACTGGATATTGAATGCCAAGAAGAAATTTTCTACCATGTCCCAAACTTCATTCCTATAGGTCCTCAGCCTAGGATGTTTGGTCTGACTCTAATTCCTGATTTGTCTAACCACCAGTTCTGAATCTCCCAGAACTTTTAAACTTTGTATATTCATATTCCTGGCTGTCTGCAGTCCCAACAGAAGTGCTTCATATTCAGCCACATTATTGGTGGCTTCATATTCTAGTTTAAAAGATAGTGGAATCCATTTTCCTGCAGGAGAAATTAGTAGCACTCCAGCTCCATTTCCTTCCCTCGAATTTGCTCCATCAAAATGGAGTGTCCATATTCCTGCTTCCATATTTTCTGAGGGCCGCTTGGTCTTGATCTGACAGAAGGTTGGTTCATGAGCATAATCTTGATCTTCTTCTAGCATCAAGCATGAGAAATATCCTTCCTTACAGTAAACTGGTGAATTCACAGAATTGTCAGCCTTAGTCACCATCTTGACAAACCTAGTCTCCCTGTACAATCTCCTCTCTTGGCCACCAAACACTGGGATAGTGGCATATGTTAAGTCCATTTTAATTGATCCACCAATTTTTTTTCCCCAGGACCTTGACAGCAACATACCAAAACGAGATGGAATGTCAGCTACCACTATGTCCATCACCACACTTTTTGCTGGGATTTGGGCCAAATTGACCACCAAATCCTTGATCATCCCTAAGCATTTAACTCTTTTGGAGTCAAATGAGTAGAGGTCTTTATATGGACATGTGATTTGTAAACCCAGTTGTTCCATGACTGACAGAGGCATAAGATTTTGGGAAGCTCTAGAATCTAGCATACAGTTATGTAATAGCAAGTCATGGATCACTAGAGACACATAGAAGGGAGGAGTAGAAGGATCTAACTCCTCGACATGTGGGCCAAAAACTACCATGGGTCTTTCTTCTTGAAGGTTGAGACTATCTAGGATGATTGGTGCTTCTGGAGGGAGCATGAAATATGTGACTTGAGATTGATATGCTGGTTGTTTCAGCAGTTCAGTCAAGGGAACTGGGATTTTGACCTTTTCAAGTTCCTTTTGCAGACTGAAAGCAGGAGGGGTATTTTCTATCACAACCTCTTTTGACTCTTTATTTTCAGCTAAGGGTTGGGCTTCTTTTGACACAGATCCGGTATCAGGAGGAATAACTACCTTTGAAGAGGAAGGAATTTGATCTTCAGACTGCAAAGGTTTATTTAGATATTTCTTACCTCTGTCTATAGTTTTCTGCATCGCTGATTCCTCCTAAGTAGGTGCTTCCTTCTGGGGTAACTCTTCTTCTTGCTCTTCAGTACGAGTTCTCTTCCTAGAAGATCTGAGATCGTATCTTCTATTGAAATGTGCTTGCATGAAATCATCAAATTGTTTACAATAATGATCAAATGCTGCTTCTTCAGTGTCTCTGATCTTTTCTTCTTCCTGCAATGAACACCTAGCTTCATCATTTCCTTGCAAAGGGCCTTCTTCCCCATCACTATTTGAAAAGGTAATATTTGCATCTTCCAGTCTATAGGCAATGTCCTCAGTGGAGTCATCTACTGGACCTTCCAGGTACAATGGGTGTGGCACTTGATCCTGTTGCTCCTTTGCTTCTCTTGGCAATATTTGCAAGGGTGGTTTCCTATACTGAGGATTGTATCCTCTGTTTGGAGCATTCTGAAAATTTCTGAAGGCTGAATTCTTGGCTTCCAATTCCAACTTGACCATTTTCTTAATCAATTTGCTCATTTCTTCTATTTTTTCTGAGTCTCTGTCCTGACTAGAAGTAGACACCTCTTCTTTTCCCCTTCTTCTGCTATCTGGCTCAACTTTTCCTTTTAGTTTGCTAGTGGAAGCAAAGTTTGCTTCCAACTCTAGTGCATCTGCCTGAGCATCATCTAGAGTAGCAGGCTTTCTTTCTCTGAGAGAGAAACCAAATTCTGAATCAAATGCTTCTACAAAAACAACTTTAGTAGCAGTTTGATGGGGCTTCATATCAGCAGGGAGATTCAGGTACAATTTATTAAATCTCTTGATAAATTCTGACACTCCTTCGTTGTGTCTTTTCTTAAGTGTATTTAACTCAATGAGGCAATTTCCATGATCTTTCTTCTCTCCCCATTTCCTGAGAAAAGTGTCTTCCATGTTATCCCAAGTAGTAATAGAATGGCCAGCCAATGTTTTAAACCATTTTCGAGCTTCACCATCTAGAGATTGCACAAACAGTCTCAAGAACACATCCAAATGTTCAACATTAAAGTTCTCTGCAAAGGAGCAGAAAGTCTCAAGATGTTTTTGAGCATCAATCTCATTTTATCCATTGAATCTGGGCAGGATCTTCAGATAGTCTTGGGGCATATCATTTAACACTTGGGGTAAAGCCAAGGGAGCATATTTATTCATCAAGAAGGCTGGAACATTAGCCATTGGAGGAGGTGGAGGTAGTGCAATAGTTTGATGAGTATGAGGAGGAAGAGGAGGAAGTGAAGTATGGACAATAATAGGAATATATTCAACTGCAGCTTGAGGGGTTGAGGGGAACAAAGGTCTATTAACAGCAGATACTTCGATTACTTCCTTGACCTCTTCAACTTCAGGAGTAGGATGAAGACTGTTTTTATTTCTGATACCCTCTCGGGGTGGACTATCTGAGTAATAATAATCAGTATCTCCCACAGTGGAGTCGGGAATTTTCAATTGAGAATCTTGAGAAGGGGAGGAAGGGAAATCTTCTACAGACACTTCAGGAATTTGGGAACGGGCTGATTTCCTTTCCCTCCAGTTTCTTCTATGTATAATCTGTTCAGGGTCAGACACTGAAGATGTCTTTGGATTAGATGAATCTGACCTCAGGTATGGCTTACGAGGAGCTAGGACTGCAAATATATTTAACAAATAACAACTGTGGAGTCACCAAGGTGAGGGATATACAACTCTCAACTCTCTATGCTCACCTATTTAGAGAGTGTATATGATTTTTTCGAGGCCCAAGGATTCTGATTTTCTTAAATTCGTCCCCGGCAACGGCACCAAAAAGATGTTGTAGCTCCTAGAGATAGCCTAGAGTTGCGATAGACCAGTGCCTAGGACATCTTAGCATAGCAAGTAGCTTATAGTATAATGTGTGAAGTTGTCAGCTTCAGCTGACATGCTATCTCCTGTAAATAGGGAAATGAAATAGAATGGGACCAAACTCTCAGAAACTGACACAGGAAAAGTGATACTGCAGAGGCAAGATGCAGAACTCTAATACAAAAGCAACAAACAATTCAGAGACAGTTTACTGCAAAGCGGGCCGATTCAGAAATACTTCACAGTCATAAATTACCAGAAGGTGTATGTAGTGAAAGAAATATTGAAAAGATACTAGTTAACATTGAGCTGATACCCAGATATACAATACCACCATGCATGGGCTTACCAACCTAAGAATCCATACATGATAATAGCATTTTAAAAGCACCCTCCCAAAGCAACTAATATAGCAGAAGTATGGTTAGCTGAATAATGGAACAGAATATCATGCATGAGCCATATTTAAAGCGCTTGACTGATCTGAGCATGGGCATCAACTAGGATGAATCCATGCCAAAAATCAGTGAGCCACTCGCATTCCAAAACGTGATACAAGAAGATGGATGAAATGAAATGTTCTACTAATATAACATAATAAAGAAGATTACAGACTGTGAAATACCAAAGACCAGAATCCTCTTTGGCAGATAGAGCTCCTCCTCACTGAGACCGTACAGGCTCTGAGCCTTCATACAAGGATTTTACAAAATGTATGCAAAAAGCCTTTCACTGCATAATTTTCTGATAAAAATTTGGAACCCTTTACAATGCGTTTCTTCATGATTTTTATAGGAGAAACTGGAAATATAGTAAAAGAGTTAGGTGATGAACATTTAATTTGCATAATTAAATCAAAATGGTAGAAAAATTTGCGCCCATACTGCTGAATGACTGTGTTGTGCTGTTTGTACTCTGTGGCCTGCTAACTGAAATAAATGCACTGGGAAAAAATCTCTCCCAGGACACGGTAAGGTAGTAAAATCACACAAATACCCGTCCTTGCCTGGGAAGAAAACTCCGTTGAAATAAAACCTTGAGGACGTTGTTTTCTGTGTATAAATCCCTTGAATAATGTGCAGGATCTTCAATTTGGTACTCTGCTTCGAAAAGGATAGGACAAGGCCCTCAAATTCTTCAGCTACCTGCCTTTAATTCTCTGCTGAAGACTAATATTCTTCATTAGCCCCATTAATATCTCCATTTGTGAAATCGGCGCCTTGAATGTCCCTGCAGGGTTTGACAAATTTGAACCCTGCCTCTTAAATTGGAGTCTTGTCGATTTGGCTTCCGGGGAATTTTAAATAATTCTGCTCTGAACATGGTCCTTTGACATGTGCTCGGCTCTTGTAATGGATGCGGCAATTCATGATAATTCTCCATCGCTGCGAACCTGCAAAACCCACAAATTTGTTAAAGGAAACCATGCACAGAAGGGTGAACACAGTGAGGATCATGATGAGACAATGCGACATGGTGGGTGGTCGAGAGATGCAAAACAATGGTGGGAAATACAACATTACGGAGGGAGGTGACGATATAGAAGATTGGCGAAAGGCGACCACGATCGTGGAAATACATAAGAAATGAAGAAATGAACCAATATAGGTCTGGGTGGCGGAGAACACGTGGGGAAAGGCTGAGGGACAGGTGGTACGACACCGAGACAATGAGAATGGATGACGTGGAGGACTGACTTGGTCAACGACTGGTCATGCGAATGATCTGGGCCATACGATCTCGAAACGAGATCAACGGTTAAGAATGCGTAGGAGGGCGGTGGAATGGCGGGCCAGGGGCACTATTTCCCCATGCTAACTTGCGAGCAAATTGGATGAATGATCACTGTCGAATGGGATGATGTAGATCGAACAGCTTGCGCGTATATCACGCCACGTCCCCTGCCGAACTATAACGCGCGATGGGGTGGTGGTTTTGGAATAGTAACAGAGCCACATGTCGCGCAACGTATGGCATCGCTGCGATTTGAGGAATACCGCCTGCCCTGGATAAGCGGTGTGATAAATACTACCGGTTTTATAAAGCATTTTTGAGCGCGGGGACCACCGAGACAGATGGGCTGCGGACCATCGATTTTATGATTTGATCGGATGGCTTGGAATATGCCCGATGCATTTTGATCAGCGCCTTTCGTCCTAACGCATGGTTACGGCCTTTGGTCATGCGGAATATAAAAACAGAGGGGCTAGGGCCAAAAGGGCTGAACCTAGATAATTTTAAATGCAGGCTTTCAGACTTGAGCAACGTAAGTTGGAGGCAGAGAGAGGTCACGATAGGTAGAAAACGAATTCCTTAGGCCACGATAGGGGATTTGAGAGGTCCAAGAGGGTCTAATGGCCAAAAATTTTAATGGGGGGGGCTGATATGATCAACAGTAAGAATTAGGGTTACTTATATGTTCGTCATTCTATTATTGTGGTACATATGTGATAAATACTAGTTGATCAGTGTAGTTATATGCATTATGATTATGAGTATTCCTTTCATTATATTGATGTTATGGTTACATACATTATAGATGATAGTTGATTAGTGTGGTTATATGTACATGTGTCAGATAGTCATGAATGATAGCAACCTATGGTGGTATGCATTGCTATTGTTTTTTTATGTTAGATAACTTATATGTTGTTGATGAACTTGTTGTTGTATGATATTTAGCTTGATGATTAGGTTACATGTTGCTGATGAGCATGATATATAACTTGTTGTTGTTACATGCTAGTGACTTGATGGTTAGGGTTATGACATTCATGCATGAGTCGACCTAATTATGATAGTGTGTTGTATTAATCTAGAATAACTGTGTATATGTGTTTGTTATGCGTTAATGAAAATTGTTTATGATCTTATGAAGTGAACATGTTAGCTAGATACTATTATGGATATCATGATCTTGTTTATGTTTGAGTTGATATGTTGAGAAGTTATATTGTGCTAATCTAGATTGATTGTGCAGAAAATATAACCTCCCCTAAGGTACATTAAGGAATGAGTTTTCTTATGTCGTGTACTCGATGCTTGATTGTTTGATTATGTCATATATTTGGTGTTGATTGTTTTGTGTCTATTATATCATCTAGTTGATTTATCTAACATGGTATGCTTATAGTTTATTTGAATGTTTGAATAATCACATGATATGAGTTGTATCTATAAGATTTCATGAAGGAATGATTTTGTTTGAGATGGCTGCACTAACCAATATGTGTGGAGATAGCTGATGTGTGCTTAAGTATAAGTACGTGATAGTTGTAGCACTATGTATTATGACTGATGACTGTGAGTTGATTGATAACTCACAACTGGGTGATGTGATAGCACATAATAAGACTCAATTGCAACAAGGTAAAAGGTAGAAGAAAGGAATTGGGTAAGAATTCCTTTGGCTATATTTGGAAACCCTAATTCCAAACGAAAGAGTGCTTTGCATACATGAAGCCTTATTAACCCTAATCTTGTCTGGCATTATTTGGATATGTTCTATATTTATGAACATGTATTTGACGAGTATAATAGTTGATTTCTAGTTATGGATGGATTCATCAAGGAATTGGAGTTCCTTGATAGGTGTATGTGTTTAGTTACAAGGCAACATGTTGGCACAACAAGGTAATTTAATTTCCCTATTGTATATGTATTTATATGTTGACAATTATGTGTTTATGGTAGTGTTAGGTCCCTATATTACTAGTATAGTCCCTTATTGTTGTTAGTGTAACCCCCTTATTGTTATTATTGTACCCTTGTAACCCCCATATTGTTATTATTGTGCCCTTAAATTATTATTGTTAGGTCGGCTAGGATTACATTGTGGCCCCACTAGAATTACATTGTGGCCCCATGGACTCCTATATATAGAAAGGAGGTTTTGTAATTTGTATCATCCAAGAATTGTTCATTCATGTAATGTATTGGAGGTTGCCCCCTCAAAGTGGTTTATTTCTAAGGCATTTCTATCTCTTTTCTTCTATTTTTGGAGCTGGTTTCACAACATTTGGTATCAGAGCTTGGGATTCTAGGGTTTCGCTACTCCAAACAGGTCATCGTGGAATTTTCGCTATAAATTTTTTTCTACGAAGGTTCAGAAGCTGAAATTTTGAGAGTGCGAAGTTGAAATCATGAGGAACATCATCGAAAAATTTCAGATCTTAGTTTGCAATATTTCCAGAGATATGATATGTGGAAGTTAGGGCTTTTTGCAGGCTCTTGAATTTAACCTAAAGAAGTCATCACAGAATTTGCGCTATAAATTTTTTTCTACGAAGTTTCAGAAGATGAACATTCTAGAGAGCGAAGCTGAAATCCTGAGGAACATCGTCACAAAATTTCAGAGCATGGTTTGCAATATTTTCGGAGATATGATTTGTGGAAGTTAGGTCTTTTTCAGGCTCCCGAATTTCATCTCAAAGAGGTTATCGTGGGAAAACCTTCATAACTCTCTCTCTGAGCATCGGATTGGAATTCTGTAAAAAGCTCTTGCAAGTACACGGACTGTAGTTTCTTGTATATCAATTTCAGAGCCAAAGGAAGAAAAAATGACACGTGGCAAGTCATACAAGTTCGCCATACTGAACCAATCCATAATTAGGTCATTGTGGGAGATTGGACATAACTTGGCCTTGAAGAATCCAAATCAGGTCAGACCTATGGCATTTGAAAGAATTTTCAGAGGGCGACTTCAGGGCCAAATTTCCAATATTGAAGATCCAAAATCACAGAGATAATTTAATTTCAATATCAAGCTCCTCAAAATCAAGAAAAAGGTGTGTATTTTTATTCAAATTGCATAAGTCTTGTTTGAAAAATCAGTTCTAGTTGATTCCAAAGGCCTATTGAGCATAGCTATCAGTACTAGGTTTTAAAATTCCTCCTAAAAAGAATTCAACACCCATTAAGCCTTTAGAAGGCTCTACTATGACTCATGAAGACGAAGAAATGCAACATGAGATATCAAAAGTCCATGAGCAAGTGCACCAAATTTCGTGATGGCAAAGAGCAAAAAAAAATGAAATGGATGGTTTGAAGAAAGGCATGGAAGCTAAGATGAATGGTTTGAAGAAAGGCGTGGAAGCTAAGATGAATGGTTTGGAAGCTAAGATGGATGACATGGAAGCTAGGATCGATGAAAAAATGGAAAACATGAAGAATGATCTAAAAGCAAACATTGAAGGTTTGACAAAGTTGATACAACAAATGTTTCCTAATGGTGAAAATATAATAGAGGAAACTAATTATGAGAAAAAAATAAATGATAATCGTGATTTCATAAACTCTAATGTTGGCAGGAAGAACCACCATATTCCAAAGATGGATATGAGGAAGTTTGATAGCAAGGATCCCGTAACATGGATACTATAGATGGAGTAATATTTTGATCTCAATAATGTGCAAAACACATAAAAGGTATGCATTGCAACTTTACATCTAGAACAAAATACATTTGTATGGTATCGATGGCTTTTCTCCCGTAAAAAAATTGTCACTTGGGTAAATTTTTATGGAGGAAATGATAGCACATTATGAGGATACAAAGAGCAACACCTTCTTTAGCCAATTGATAAATCACAAACAAAAGGGTTTAGTGGGGGAGCACATTGAGGACTTAAAAAAATTGAATATAAGGGTAACTGATATTCCAAAGGAACACATGATTGATCTTTTCATAGGTACTTTAAAGGATAACATCCAACATGAAGTTTGCATTTTGGAACCTGATTCATTGGAGAAGGCATTCAGGTTGGCAAGAAAAATTGAATGTAAAATTATGGCGACAAGGAAGCTTACCACTCACTTCTATAAAGAGGGAAGTGTTGCTACTCCTAGATTTCCACAACCTACAAGGTTGACACCACAACAATTGGAAGAATAAAGAGCAAAAGGGCTTTGCTACAGTTGTGATAGAAAATACACTAAAGGTCATAAGTGTGCTGAGAAGAAATTATTTTACATAGATTGTGAAGAGGAAGAAGAAAATGAACAAGAAGAGGATATACACGAGGAACCAGCCCTAGAAGAGGAAGAAATGAATCCGACCATATCGTGTAATGCACTGGCAGGAATTACCACTCCTCAAACTCTCAAGATAGAAAGAAAAATCAAGAAGAAAAAGGTAATAGTGTTGATTGATTCAGGTAGCACCCATAATTTTATTCATTGTAAGGTAGCCAAGGAATTAAATTGTTTCCTATACCCGGCACCAGAATGTCAAGTGATGGTTGCAAATGGAGGAACTATAAATTGCTCTGGAAAATGCCATAATATCAAGCTAACCATGGGGGAATATGTATTGACTAGTCCAATGCTTTCCATTCCTATGGGAGGTGCTGATGTTGTACTAGGAGTACAATGGTTACAATCTTTGGGGACGGTAGCTTTTAATTTTTCAAGAACTTTTCTTGAAATTTTTTTTAGAAGGAAAGGAAGTCAAATTACGGGGTATTGAAGGGAAGCCGGGAAGGATAATAAGCTCTAATGTCATGACAAAGCTTATAAAGAAAGAACAACGAGGCGTAATTGCACAATTATGCTCACTAGAAGTTCCAACATCAAAATCATCTATTTCTGCAGATCTCCAACAAGTCTTGGACAATCATTCCAAGGTGTTTGAAACTCCCAAAGGACTCCCACCTATTCGTGATCATGATCATGCTATTCATTTGATTCCGAGAAGTGTTCGTCCAAACATCAGGCCTTATAGATATCCTTACTTCCAAAAGAGCGAAATTGAACGTATGATTGCAGAAATGTTAGAGGCGGGTATAATTCAACCTAGTCAAGGTTCTTTCTCTGCTCCTGTAGTATTGGTACACAAGAAGGATGGATCATGGCGAATGTGTCCGGATTATAGGGAGCTCAATAAGCTCACCATTAAAGACAAATTTCCCATTTCTGTGATTGATGAATTATTGGATGAATTACATGGAGAAATTTATTTTACCAAGTTGGATCTTCGTTCAGGATATCATCAAATTAGAATGAAGACTGAAGATATTACGAAAACAGCATTTCGAACTCATGAGGGTCATTATGAATTTTTGGTCATGCCTTTTGGCCTTGCCAATGCACCTTCTACATTTCAAGGGTTGATGAATTCCATTTTCAAACCCTTCCTTAGAAAATTTGTGCTAGTATTTTTTGATGATATACTAATCTACAGCAGGTCTTGGAAGGATCATGTTCAACATGTTGACAGGGTGCTCCAACTATTGCAGGAGAAACAATTATATGAAAAAACATCCAAATGTTTCTTTGGAGTACAAGAGGTGGAATATCTGGGTTATATTGTATCTCACGAGGGTGTTAAGTTAGACCCTAACAAAATTAAAGCCATTAAGGAATGCGAGGATTTCTCAGGTTAACAGGGTATTATCGCAGGTTTGTTAAGAATTATGGGAGAATAGCAGAACCTCTAACAACATTATTGAAGAAAGATGCATTTTCATGGACTCCTGAAGAAACTAAGGCCTTTGAACATCTTAAAGAGGCAATGTGCCTAGCACCAGTCTTAGCTACGCCAGACTTCACAAAAACCTTTATTGTGGAATGTGATGCCTCAGGAAATGGAATTGGTGTTGTTTTAATGCAAGAAGGAAGATCCATTACTTTTGAAAGTTGTCCAATCAAAGGAAAGTATTTACAGAAACCTATTTATGAGAAGGAAATGTTAGCAATATTGCATGCACTAAATAAATGGAGAACTTACCTAATGGGAAGACACTTCAAGGTAAAAACTGATCATGATAGTCTTAAACACTTTTTGGAACAAAGACTATCTTCAGAAGAGTAGCAAAAATGGGTCACAAAGATGTTGGGTTATGACTTTAAAATAATCTACAAAAAAGGAAAGCTTAATGTTGTTGCAGATGCACTCTCAAGAAAGAATGAAGAGGTGGAAGCATTGCTTTGTGCCATTTCTATTATCCAACCAGATTGGATAACTGAAGCAAGAGATGAATGGAAGAAGGACAAAGATGTATGGATACTCATTCAAAATTTGCGGCAAGATCCTAGTACATCTGATACATTTAGTTGGAAAAATGATTCCTTATGGTACAAAGATCGCTTATATCTTTGTAAGAATTCCCAACTAAAACAAAAGATTCTTTTGGAATTGCACACTTCTCCTTTAGGAGGACACTTAGGATTTTTAAAAACTTACCACAGGGTGAAGAAAGAATTTTTTTGAGATGGCCTTAAATATGATATTCAAAAGTTTGTGGTTGAATTTTTGGTTTTCCAACAGAATAAAGTTTAGAAAATTAAGACCCCGGGTCTTCTACAACCTTTATCCATTCCAAGTCAACATTGGGAGGAGATTTCAATGGATTTTATCACAGGTTTACCTAAGTCCGTAGGAAAGAGTGTCATCATGGTGGTAGTTGATAGACTTACCAAGTATGCACACTTTTGTGCATTATCTCATCCATTTAAAGCAAGTACAATTGCTACTACATTTATGGACACAATTCAAAAGCTACATGGAAACCCAAGGGTTATTGTGAGCGACGGAGATCCCATTTTTACTGGAAATTTTTGGACGAAGTTATTTTCTTGTTTGGGTACTCAATTAGCTCATAGCTCATCTTATCATCCTCAATCTGATGGTCAAACTGAGATAGTAAATAAATGTTTGGAAGGATATCTTCATTGTTTTGTATCTAATAAACAAATACAATGGGTCAAGTGGTTACGTCTCGCTGAATGGTGGTATAACACTTCCTTCCATACTGCAGCAAAAATGACCCCATTTATGGCACTTTATGGATATCATCCACCATGCATCACATCATTTTTATGAGAAAATTCGAAGGTTCAAGCAGTGGAAGATCATATCGAGCATCAACAAGAAGTTCTCCAACTCTTAAAGGACAACCTGAATTTGGCACAAAATCGAATGAAACAATAGGCAGATCAACATCGCAGTGAGAGAAGTTTTGATGCAGGAGACTGGGTATTTTTACGGCTACAACCATATAAACAAATGTCCCTCAAGAAAGCTAAGAAGGATAATAAATTATCGCCAAGTACTATGGTCCTTACAAGGTGTTGCAAAAGATTGGTACTATGGCATACAAATTGGAGCTTCCTGCTTCTTCACGAGTGCATCCAATTTTCCATGTTTCATGCTTAAAGAAGGTTATAGGTGAAAATCTTCCAGTTCAAACAATATTGCCAGAATTTGATGAGGAAGGAAAAATCATATTGGAACCGGAAGCGGTCACGGAAACAAGAACTCGACAACTACGGAATCGATCAATTTCAGAGTATCTCATCAAGTGGAAGAACTTACCCATTGAAGATTCTACATGGGAGGATGAGAATTTTATACAAAAGCACCCAGAGCTACTCAAGCCTTGAGGACAACACTTTTTTGAAGGAGAGGGGCATGTTAGGTCCCTATATTACTAGCATAGTCCCTTATTGTTGTTAGTGTAACCCCCTTATTGTTATTATTGTACCCTTGTAAACCCCATTTTGTTATTATTGTGCCCTTAAATTATTATTGTTAGGTCGGCTAGGATTACATTGTGGCCCTATGGACTCCTATATATAGAAAGGACGTTTTGTGATTTTTATCTTCCAAGAATTGTTCATTCATGTAATTTATTGGAGGTTGCCCCCTCGAAGTGGCTTATTTCTAAGGCATTGCTATCTCTTTTATTCTATTTTTGGAGCTGGTTTCACAACAGGTATTATGATGCAGGGAATTGCATGGAAAGATACCGCCATGAAATATTGGAGAAGGTTCAGGTTGAGTTTTCCTTCAGAAGCACTGGGGACCCATGGGTATTGATTCATAGTGTTTGTTTCCAGTATTATGCTTTTGGTATTTTGTGGTTTGTTGCGCTTGATTTGTGGCCTTTTTTATGTCTAGTGTATGGCCATAGCACTTTGTTGCAGTGTCATATTGCTTTATATTTTTCATGGTATCCTTCTTGATTTCTCTTGCTATTTCCTTTTATGTTTTGAGAGTACTGGAGATTGGTTTGGGAAAGAGGAAAGTTAATGGAGCTTAGTGCATGAGTAATCAAAATGGAAGGTAAGAATATGATAGCCGGTTGAACTAGTTGGGTCCATTGTGGTAAATGGACAGAGGAAGAGTAGTCACGAGTGTTATCACCCTAGTAATTCTCAGGTTTTGGGATGGGGATTTTTGTAGTTAAGAACACCAGGGGTAACCAAGAACCACTTTGGGAATTCAGGATCTAGCCTTCCTGAGCTCCGGAGAGGGATCTCTCCTAAAGATTGCTTTTTTGGTAAAGGGTTTTAGGCTAGCTATGAGTGAGAAATAGGACTGATTTTAGAATTGTGGTAGGAATAAAAAGTATTTCAAGGTAAACCAGAGGGATCTACCAGAACATTGGGCAATGGAGTCAACTCTCTAGGCAAGCAGGGCTAGGAAATAAGACTTAAAGATGCAAATGTACTAAGGGCAGGATAGGTGACCTTCTAAGGCTTTGAATAGGTTTTGAGGATGGAATGGGTGAAATCTGAACAAAAGGGCACTTAAGAATCCTTAAGTTACATACATGAATATTGAAGGAGGGAATCAAACTATGACCTAGATCAATTAAGAATTCTATGGTCCGGTTATCAAGCAGAAAACATAAAAAAGCCAACTAGTTTAAAACAGAGAGCTTATTATCACTAATTCTGTTTAATTTCTCCTTAGTTGATCATTACAGAATAGAAACACATCAAATGAATGTTTTTAAACTTAAAAGAATAACACTGAAAACAGGAAAAAATACGAGACTGATCTTGTCACCATGAGAATCCTTAGTTATGATGTCTCTAAACTTGTTTCCAGACTGTTGCTTCGCTAATTGACTCACACCAACTTCAATATGTCCAGCAAAATGACTATAATTGTCTTGAGAAATTTTATTCCACCCTGAATACTTCGAATTATGAAGTATTTATACACAAAAATTGTTTACAAAATATCTCAGAAATTGAGATAATGTTTTAAATAAAAATAGGAAAAAGAGCATAAGAAGTGGGACAGCAGCAAAACAGTTTGCAAGCTATCCTCTTTTACAAGGAAAAATAGAACTATTTTATCTTATCTAAACTGATTTTTGATGTGATGTGAGTATTTGCTGGCAATAGGTACATCTTTTCGTGGATGGTAGCTTGTGGAATACTCTTTCTTTTCATCTTCTGTTCTGATACTCTTTATCTCTGCTTTTTCACTGTTTCACTGTTGTAATTGAAAAATGACCAGCATTAGCAATTAGATTTTACTAATACACTTTGACCCTGATACACTTTGACATTGATTTTTTCACCATGAGGTAAAAGTAAAATATGAGTTTCCAAGTAATTTTCCTATCCTTAATCTGTCAAATTCATAGCAGATATGTGAATTCTAGCCATTGTTCAGCAGTGGGGATCTTCATATTCTTCAATTTCCTGTAACTTTCATCCACTTCTGTATATTTGGAAAAGTTAGGCTTTACATTGAATATATGCTTGATTTCATTTTCCAAAAAGAATATATTTTCAAAATATTGAAGAAGTACTTTGCCACTTGGTGATCCTTGTGGCAATGGTTGTTTAGCTTGCTCCTTAGCATGAGTTCTGATTTTATGATCATAATATTTCTGTGGCATCAATTTGTCATTTAAGGCATGAATGTCTGGCAAACCTGCTTCTGATAATACTTTGTATTTGACCCAAAATCTTGAGATGGCCAAGTTCATATCTTTACACCTGTCTTCCAAGTTATTCATCATGTTCCTCTTATTTAGTACTTTCTTAATTTGAAGGATGGCTTCTGTCCTGTCAACAATTTTCAACTCTTCTAATTCTTCCTTGTTCTTTCTGTTCAAAAATGCTATGAGTTGAACTGCTTGAGCTGGATTATTTTCAATCTCTCTCTTGGTTTTATCAATTTATGCATTTGCAGCCTATAGTAACTCTTTATGCTCATAAATTATTTGAATTGAAGGCCATTGAGAGTGAATGCCTTCAATGATTTTTGTCCATAAATGATTTTTTCTACATGCAACATGTTCTGTAAGATTCACCTGTGCTTGAAGAATTCTCACCTGTTCTTGCAATCTATTAGCCCTCTGCTCATGCCCTTTGAAAGTAATCAAGGCATCTCTTTTGGAAGTTTCTAGATTTTTAATAGTTCCTTTGAAACTAAGTATTTCTTTCTCTTTAATGGACATGTCCTCCATGGATTTCATCACAACATCTTTGTCTTGTATTGTGTTTACCTATGAAGTTGAGGAAGAAGAGGCAGATATTTCACGAGAAGTTATTGGCACTGCAGTTTCTAGTACTTCTTGTGGTGCCAAGTTTTCTGATAATGTGGATGGAACAACTGTGCTTACAGTTGGGATCACTGTAGGAATGACAACTTGTTGAACTTTCTTTAGTTTTCATTCTCTTGTATGAAAGCTTCTATTTGGATTTCCATTTCTTTTATCTGACATGTCATTTTAAGAACATTTTGTTTCAATTCATCATTCTCTGTTTTCTGCTGAAGAATTTCTTTTGCCTGATAATTTTCAGTTTGAGACAATTTTAGCTGTTTTCTGAGAGCAGTTGTATCTTAATTTTTCTGTTTAATTAAAGCCTTTGTAACTTCCATGTTAGCAGGATTAGCTCTTGTTTCAATCACTAAGTCTTCTAATGCTTTGATCTTCAAATTGTTGGCATATAGTGAGGCTTTATCCAATTTCATTTGAGTTTGAAGATTTATCAAAGTTTTCTCAAGCCTGATAGAATTCATATTCTTATTAACTATCTTAGAATATAACATCTCTGTGTTGCTTCTATGAAATTATATTTGGTCCAATTCGTGGACAACATCTGCATCAACTTCAAGATCTGTTTTTGAATAATCTACAATGGATTTTGGATCAGTCATTGTAGGCTTGAGAAATGACATCACCAATTTATTAGAAGAATAATCAAAAGCCGAAAGGAGCCTATATTCCCAGGCTTTTCTTTGAGGAACTTGGAATATGATTCATTTTTTATTTCTTCATTCTTTTATTTTATTTGCCTGAACCTAATTTGAATGTCTGACTCTGTATTGTCAGGTTCTTTAGAAGAAGATGGCTTATCAACTTTAGATTGCGTATCCACCATAACTGTATCTTTCTGTTGGGCTCCAATTTGAATATTTTGAAGCTCTTTGAGAGTTTTAGTTACTATCTTTATAGCTTCATCATCAGTTTCATGACCACTATTATCTTCAATATTGATGGCTTTTTCCCTTTCTTCAATGGTCAATTTTCTTTTCTTATTATAAGGAATTATGAATCTTTTGTCTTGAATAGTTTCAGAAGTGAAACTATCTTCCTTTCTGCTTCTCTTATGAAGAATGTTAGATTCTTTATTCATTGTTAATACCTATGTTTGATCAACTTGCTTACCTTTGCCACTGTTTCCCTGCATTTCCTGTGAATCATCATCAAATAGAGTGTTTGGCTCCCATTCAAGTTTGTTGGCATACTCTTCAATATGGGGCTTGGAATCATGCAAGAAGACAGGCAACTTGCATTTCACTCTCATTGTGTTTAAAATACCTTGTGGATCATAATTCCACATGAAACTATATGGGAATTTATACTCTTTCAACTTGACATTGATTTCATTGGTTGCTTCTCTGTTATTTACAATAAATGGCCCAATTTGATTTTTCAGCTTAAACTGAGTCTTTTTCCTGGAAGCTATGAAATTGATTTCATCTGCATTCAATAGCTGCCTTAAATATTCCAAAGAAAATATTCTTGTTGTAAAAAATCTTTGTAGCTTATATGGGGCCAGGAGTGCACCATATACTCTGATTTCTGTGTAACTTTTGTATAAATACCAGTCCCCTGTTTTACAGCTCTCAGATAGCTGTAGAATTCTCTTTGTCTCTTCATTGATTCTAGGGGTCTGCTCTTTTTTCAATAGATTCATGGCAGACACTAAAAATAAGTCATTGAAATCTGCAAAGCTATATTCCCTGTTCCATTTTCTCAGAATTGATGACCAAAACACAACTGAAAGAATGTTTCCTTCTGGATCCACTTTCTGAAATTCAATGGGAAACTTATCTGCTTGATAATACAAAAAGAGGTGAAGTAGATATTATGTGTGTCTGAAGAGTCATTCTTCTAACAATCTGGATAAATGATAATGCATGTTTTCTGCAATGAATTTTGCAAAATTGTACACAATGGATGGTGACTGGCCAGGACTTAGAGTTGACAAAAAACCTAAGATAGCCACATCAGTGAATTCATCACTGGTGTATCCTAGTATGAATGATAGCATTGAAACAATCTGTCTGGTTTCATCTGGAAAATCAAAGGTATCAAATGGAGGATTAAGCTTGGTGATATCAACTTGCTTGGGACAAAAAGTCTAGAAGACTTTGAATTTAGAAGTAAAATCAAGCTCTAGGTAATTTTAATTTAACTCCTCTATGGACAATGAAGCAGCATTGGGATCAAGGTTTAGTTGTAGCATAGAGTTTATAGATTCTTCATTGATGTAAAATAAAACCTCTCTGTCTTTATTCACAATGCATCTTTGGTCTGGAAGATAAAAGGACTGACACAATCTGACAAAATCAGGGGATGGTTGAGTTTGAGGAACAATATATTTTGGAAAACTGGAATCCCAGACTGGTATATCTTTGTCATCTTTCTCTACTGATTTACCAAAACACCAGTTATATACATCAAGCAAATTGAACTCTAATGAAGGGTCCATTATTCTATAGTCAAGGTCAACTAAAAGGCTATTTTCTTGTGAGATAACTGGAGGTTGAATAGGCTTAACAACTTCTATTGAATCAACAGTGAGTACAGGTGTAGGTTTATCAATTTTGGAGGATTTAGGTTGAGGAGTTTTAGCAGAGGGTTTCTTTCAAGGCTTTGGACCTCCTGCTTTATGGGTCAATTGTTTCTTTGTCATTTTTTAATTGAGCAGAGCAAGCTTAGACTGTTTGCTGAGCTCTTTTGTTGGAAACAAAGGCTTCTTGGAGAATTTCTCTGGTAAAATAGGGTTTTGAGCAGGGGTTTGGATTGAAAGAAGGTTTTATTGCTAAGAAAGTAGGTTACGATCAATTCCAGCAGTGGAAATGACTAGGGTATGGATAAAAGTTGCAAAAAAAAACAATTAGAGATTCTTGGGAAAATTTGACAGAGTTTCCCCTGTACTTATGGATGTTTTTTTCAATTTCTATGTAGGCAATTCAAGATATTTCCAGAGAATAGCAGAAGATTTGGTGTTTTTCCTTTAGAAATTGAAGTTCAGTGGTTAAGTTTTGACGAAAAATACCTTGAAACAGGTATAGTCGTGTTTGAAGACGTTTCACAGTCGCGTTTAGTCTTCAATTCTGCAAAGTTGGTCTTTCAGAGGGTAATGTGGCACTTTATGGTTAAATTTCAGGGCAACTGACTCGAAAAATGGCCCTGGTAGGTTTTAAAATGATGAAAAGGCTCTGCACAGGTTCTCAGGGTGTTATGGCGCACAAATGCTGATAATTCGATGAAAAATGGGCTTACTAGAAGGTTCATAGGTTCAAATTTTCCAAAAAGTGAAATGTTCAATGAAATCTATGATTTTAACGTATTAAACTATAGTCAAATCGATTGTAATTATAGGTTGGACGGGAGTGGTTTTGGAATACCACTGGGTGGTATTCGCGCGGCTCAAGTGCTGTAAGCGGTAAATAGCTTTTTGAACGCGATACAATAGGATTGTGACACGTCGACGCGAGGTGGTTTTGGAAAACCACCCATTTCGCGTGACTTCTCTAAAATATCCATCGATTACTTTATGAGCGCGAAAATGCATTAGCGCCGTCGGATCTGGATTTGGGAAGCAAACGATCAGGATTAAAAGGGAAGGTGCAGGGAATGATTAGTTATCGGGTTCACTTTGGGCCATAGATCTTTGGAAATAAAAGAAGATCTGACGGTTGTTATCAAGCGCAATGGGGAGGGATAAAAAATGTATTGAATTGGTGCGTAGATTTCCAACCGTTGGATCAAACAAGGTTTGGGGATCCGAGGGTCGAACATTAATCCGATGGGAAAAGGCTTTGGTTAAGTCATATATGCAAAATGACCCTTTTTAATGAAAAAACAAGTAATCGGGAGGGTTTTTCAGGGCTTTTAACCAAGGTAAGGGATTATTATAATGGAACATATATTGCGGGGAAGGGGTTAGGTTATAGATTTAACTTTAGGTTAGGGAGTCGGGCAAGGGAAATATACAAGGAAATGGGTTTATTTCTTTGAAGTTTGGTTTAAACTAAACTTCGATATTTTTGTTTAAAATATATATAAGACATGTTTTAAGATTTTTCTCAAATATTTTTATTATATGGTGAATTAAATCGGGTTGACTTAACTTATCATAGGGGGCGGGATATTTATATATAGATAAACTTAGCCAAAGGGGTTATAAGGGGGGTTTTTATTTAAACATGTGGGAATAAATAACATTGGCTTAAGTTAAAATAAGTGGGTTTTTGGGTTTATTATATAAAAAGGAGTTATATAATAGGAAAAGGTTATTCTATAGGGAGTTAATATATAAATTAGAGTTAATATGAAAATAGGAGATGGTATACTCAAAACACATAATCTCAACAAGTAAAGTGAATTTTACAAGGTAATTTGCAATTGCTCTTATCACTTAACTTATAATATAATGTTATTTTGAGGGTTTATTGTTTTCAAATGATGTAGAAAGTTAATAAAATGGGAATTATAATGTCTTTAAGTAAAAATGGTGTTTTACTTAGGATTATTCAAGGGGATGAATGCATGAATGGTAATGTAGTGATTTTAGGGATAAATATAGACATTCACACTTTCAACTAATTAGTCATAGAGCCTTGGGTCTGGTCCCAACAAAAGTCAAGGAAATGCCTTGAGCCTTTTTGACTGATAGTTTAGAGTGTTTCATGACTATGGGAAGGGGAAGTTAGTTATTTTGAAGCCCATAATGAATGATATTTACATTGGAATATTTCTCCTTCTTCTACGTACCCAGTTTACTACGTACCCAGTTTACCATGCTAACATTTTTTCTTCCTTTGTAGTAAGGTGCATTTAGGCTAGCAACCTTCACAACATTATTTTTTCTGAAAGCAAGTAAAACTATCTAATTCTACACTTATTTCATCCATGAATCCAGATTAAACTGTTGGATTCATTTATTTCTCTACCTAACTACATAATTGTCATGATTAAGCAGTATGACAATTCATTATTCTCTATCTACAACAAGTGAAATTGAAACAATGACAAGTTAAGATTAAACTGTTTAACTCATCATGGACTATGGCATTTATTGACACTCTGCCATAGTCAAAAAGTAAAAAGTAGTGGCATTTATGCTAGCTCACTTTCATGTTTTATTCATTTTTCTTTTGGGGTCTTTTATTTTTTCTAAGTCCTTTGATTATTCTTTTAGGACTTTTTACCCTCTTTTTGATTTTTCATTTTTTTTTATTTTTATTTTTTTTACAAAATATGTGAATACAACTTGCAGAAGGTGAAGTATGTATAGATTTACAAGATTATCAATAGTTCAGTCAAAATTATGACCCCTATATTATAGGTTTCTAACATCGGCTTCACTTGGGGATGGCTTTTCCTTGTAGAATGCCAAGAACTCCGAGATCAGTAGCCTTATCCATTGACCTTGGTGATCCTGTAAATGTCTTCTATTTTATGCAACAATCATATTTATGATATCTTATACTGCAAAGCTCAGGGCCTTCTCTTCGGGCTTCAACTTTGTAGATAATATATCCAATCCAATCTACACTCTGACTATGAATATTTACAATGATGAAGTAAATAAATCTAACTATTAAGTGACTTGTGAGGGATAGTAATGTTTCAACATCCTTCCATTTACTGGTCCTTCTTGAAGCTCCGTACCATCCAAATTCCTGATAAAAAAGGAATTGTTTCCTCTGTAACCATATATTATATAGGGTCTCTGCCACAGAAAGTCAAACTTCCCATGTTTACCTTTATCCTCTCTTCTTGCATCCCATCTTAAAACTTTATCTCCTATGAAAAAGTCATCTTCCTTAACTCTTTTATCAAAAATCTTTTTGATCTTGTCCTGCAAAACTTGTGACTTTTCATAAACTTCATCTATGGTTTGTTGAAGGTGTATGGTCTCATTGCTTCTTCTTTGAATGTCATTAGTTTCTACCTGTGATTCCTGGATGATCTTCATGACTGGGATACCCAAGGAAGAAGGAAAAACTGCATCTGTACCATAAACAATTTGATATGGTGAAGTTCCTATGGAATTTTTTGTAGTAAGCCTGTCATCCCAAAGGGCATAGATCAACTTCTTGTTCCATGTCTTTTTATTATCTTGGAGTAGTTTTTTTATGATGTTGACTAAACTTTTATTTGAGGATTCAGCCAGACCATTACCTTGGAGGTAGTATGTTGTGGAATGACCTAAGGTAATATGGTATTTATGGCAGAAAGCAATCATCTTTTTAAATTTGAAAGCAGCAGCATTGTCTGTGATAATTTTGTGTAGGCATCCAAATCTAGACAAAATATTACTTTCTATGAATGAGATAATAACTGAGTCTGTAGCTTGTCTAGTGGGAATTTCTTCAATCCACTTAGTAAAGTAATCAGTAGCAGTTAGAATCCATTTGTGTTGGCCTGAAGATGGAGGATGAATTTCACCTATGAAGTCTAACCCCCATAGTTGAAATGGTTTTTCAGTGGATATTGGTTTCAGAGGTAATGGTAATAGTTTCTTTTTACCTTCGAAGATTTGGCATTGATGGCAAGTGGTAACAAAATTTTTAACATCTGAAAATAAAGATGGCCAGTAAAAACCAGCTCTGAGTATTTTATCAGCTGTGCTTTTCCAGTATATATGGCCACCACAGTCACCTGCATGAAATTATTCAAGGATCTTGTTAGCCTCAGATTTCAATAAAAAATTAAGTAAAATTCTAGTACTTTCTTTCCAATACAGTGCATTATTTAAGATACAAAATCTCATTGCTTTTTGCTTGATAAATCTTGCCTTGGTTTTGGTCAGTCCAGGAGGAGCTTGTAATTTTGTAAGTACAAAGATTATATCAGACTACTAGGGTGAGTCTTGATAGGCTTCATTGATCGATGGAGTCACCATCTCCTCCTATTCATCTACTTGTGCAATGAAATTAATATCTAAGGCACTGCAATTAGATTCAACCATCAGCCTGGCTAAACCCTGTCCTTTAATGAGTTTAGTTGGTTTAATTTCCAGATCATATTCAAGGATTGTGGCTATCCACTTTCCTCTCTTGCTGTCTGGTCCATCTTGAGTCAAAATTTCTTTAACTACTGCATTAGGGACATATGCAATGATGTGTGAATGGAGTATATACACTCTGAAATCTTTTATTGCTTTAACCAGAGCTAAAGCCTGTTTTTCTATTATGTTGTATTTCAGTGGTGCATCTCTAAGAGCTTTACTAAAAAATGCAATGGGTTGTTCAAAGCCTTGATCGTTTTTCTGCAGAAGAACTGCAGCTATGGCGTGTTCGGATGCAAAGGAAAAGATTATAAAATATTTTGTGTAATCTGGACTGATAAGGACGGGTGCTTTAGTTAAGGCCTGTTTGATAGATTCAAAATATTGTTTGGCCTTTATTGTCCATTTAATTGAGGAGTCATTTTTAAGCATGTTATTAAGATCTTTTATAATTTCAGCCAGATTTGATATGAATCTTCTTAGAAAATTGATCTTTCCCAAGAATTCTTGGAGTTCTTTAATTTTCCTAGGTGGTTGAATGTTTAAGATTGCTTCGATTCTTGCAGGGTCTATTCTAATGCCTTCTTTTGAAATGATATGACCTAGCAATTTGCCTTCTTCTAGCCCAAAAATAGAATTTTTTGGATTAAGAGAAATACCATATTTTCTACATTTAATAAAAACATGTCTCAGATGATCCAAGTGATCATCATTTGTTTTAGAAAACACAGTAATATAATCCAAATAAATGACTAAGAACTCATGGATTTCCTTGGCAAAGGTAATATCCATGGCCCTTTGAAATGAAGCTCCTGCATTTTTTAATCCAAAAGGCATTTTCACATACATGAAAGTGCTCCATGGAGTAGTAAATGCAGTTTTGGTTTGGTCATCTTTGTGAACTAGAATCTGATTGTAACCAGAGAAACCATCTAATAAAGAGATTCTGGAAGAACCTGCTACCCTTTGTAAAATATGGTCCATTTTTGGCAAGGGGTAGTTATCCTTTAAGGATGCTTTATTAAGATTTCTAAAGTCTATGCATAATCTAATTTCTCCTGTCTTTTTTCTGGTTGACACTAAATTAGATACCCAGTCAGAAAATCTGACTGGTGCAATTATCTGTGCATCAAACATTCTTTTGACTTCTTTTTCGATTAGTGGTAACAAAACCGGATTAATCCTTCTGAGCTTCTGTTGATAAGGTTTTTTATTTTCTTTTAAAGGAATTTTATGTTGGATAATGTCTGTGTTATAAGTTTTTAAGTCTTCATGGCTCCATGCAAAGACATCTTGAAATTATTTTAAAAGTTCAATGTATTTATCCCTTTCATCTGATGATAAGGATTTGGATAGTTTGATTATTCTTGGTTTATCATATGTCCCTAAGTTATACTCTTCTATGTTAGATTTAACTGGCTTCATTTTTGGCCTTATGGGCACATCATTAGAGTCAAATAAATCTTCTAGAGGAGTTAAACCTCTGGGTATAATGTTATTCTTTAAATCAATCAAATCTATTTCATCTTCAATCAATTCCTTTATTTCTATTTTTTCCATTTCATCAATGTCACTTTGAGTAAAAATAGCAGGCTTTTCAAACTTATGTACATATAAATTATCTAAATCATCTATTTGACATAAATTTAAATCTATATCACAAGGTGGATCTATGTTACAGTCGTTATCGATTTGACAGTTTTGAAATTCATGTTCGTTATTCAAAAAGTGATAAATTTGCTGATCCTCTAAAAAAATTTGCCAATATTTCACATTATCAGGAACAATAGGCCTATATTTAATCTCAGTAGTGTATTTTTGCAATGGTGAAAAAGGAATTTTACAACTGCTGGAAAAAGTTGCTAAGAAATGGGCCTGTATGTTCTTATCTCGAGGGATGACAACAAAATTACCTTCTAACAATTCTTCAAGCAGTTCCAATACTGTTTCTTTGTATCTTGCAAGTCTGGGGTTGTGAACTGAATACTCTGTGTTGATTTGTTTTATAACTAGTTCAGAATCACCAAAAACCATTATTCTCTTTCCTCCCTTTTTTCTAATAATTTGCAGGCCTAATATTAAAGCTTCATATTCAGCCATGTTATTGGTGCATTTGAAGTTTAATCTAAAAGCATGCCCTTCATAATGACTTATTTCAATGTTTTTAATCCAAACACCAGCTCCAGCTCCAGATTTATTAACAGATCCATCAAAATATAGATGCCACAAAGCTTCATGACCAATATAATCATCCATGATTTTAAGTCTTTTATCAGTGAGTTCAGTTGGATTTTCATTTTGATCAGAGTTACTAAGAATAAAAGAATCAAGATCAGTGGGAGTAGCATAAATTGAATAATTTGTAGGTCTGTCTGCACTACTTATCATGTATTTCATCAAGGTTTCTCTATAAAGCTTCTTAGGCTGTCCAAATACAGAGATAGTAGCATAACTCATATCCATTTGTAGAGATCCCTGCAACTTTGCTCCCCATGAGTGAGAAAGAAGCATGCCATACTTTGGTGGGATGTCAGCTACTACAACGTCCATGATCATACTCTTACCAGGATACTGGACTAGCTTAACACACGGATCTTTAATCAAACCAATACATTGGACTTTGGATGAATCGAATGAGAATAGGTCCTTATAGGGTCTAGTTATGTCTAGATTAAGAGTTTAGCTTTAGGCATTAAATTGTGGGAAGCTCCAGTATCTAGCATAGTATTATGTAATATTTGGTCATGTACAGTAAGACTTAAATAAAATGGGGGTACTGACCCATATGAATGCTTTCCATCAACATTGGGACCAAAAATCAATTCAGGCCTATCTTCATTCATGTTAATTGTATCTTTATTCTCATTCACATTCAAGACATCAGAAATCATAGATCTATATAAATCATTTTTAGCTAGTTCTACTAAGGGAACAACTATTTTCAATTTGGATATTTCAGACCGCGTATTAAATGTTGGCTAAGATCTAATGATTTGAATCACTTCTTCTTTGGGAACTGTGGTTTGTGATGACTTTTCTTGATTTTCTACTATTTTTCCTTTGTTTTGAGCTTTTCTCTTGTCTTCTGTCTGAGTTTCTTGGTTTCTGTTATCCTTAACTATTTTTTCAGGTGTATTTTGGGGGTTAGAAGAAGTCTTATCAGTCTTATCAGGTTTAGGATCTGATATTTTAAATTCCATAGGATTTTTTCTTGGCTCAATGACTGTTGTTGAATTGGTGGCTTTGGGAGAATTAGTTTTTGGAACATCCTTAGAAGATTGTGCCACCTCGTTAGTAATATCTACAATTTTTGGGCCTTGCTGCTTTTTAGGACTGGTTGGATTTGAACTCTATTTGCTATCTCTAGGAAGAATTTGCAAGAATTTTGATTTAGAAGTATCAGTCTTCTTTTTATTTTGTTCTTGTTCGTTTGGAGCATTACTCTTTATAGCAGGATCATTGGTTTTCTTGCTCCTAAGGTTGTATTGACTGTGAATTTCATTTATTGCAAAATCATAACCTTGTTTATAATCATAGGATTCTCCAGATTCAACTTTGAGCTGTTGAAGTTCAAAGAGTTCCTGGTCCTCCTGGGTGAGGAAATAGTATTGTTTTCATCAAACCCTATAACAATGTTTATGTCTTCCTCCTCATCAACACTGTTTTGTGAACTTTCTGCAAAGTTTTCTTGAAATGGGGTTCTTATATTTTGATCAGGGGAAGGTTCCTTACCTTTCCCAGGATTGCTGTTTTTTCTGTAATTGGGATTCCGGATCTGGGATTGATTGTCCCATTGTTGTTTCTTTTCAATTTGATCCAGTCTATCAACTAATTTTTCTAGTGCTTTAGTAATGAAATCAAATTTACTATCCAAGTGAGATGCTTCTTCTTTAATAGTAACCCTTCTTTCATTTCTCATTCTGGCCTTCTTTGCAAGTATGTTGATTTCTACACCTACAGAGTTTTGTTGCATTTTCTCTAAAGTGTTTGCATCCCTTTCCCTAAGTTAGTAAGCCATGTCTACGTCAAAATAGTCAGGGAATTTCAGTAGCATGGAATATAGGGTAGGTTTAAGGTCTGTAGGAATGGCGTTATAAACACTGTTATATCTTGTGCAGAAGTCTTGGACAGTTTCATTTGGTGCTCTCTTGATAGCATCAAATTCAGATAGTATTTGCATAGGGTTCTTCTTTTTCTTCCATTTATTTAGAAAGGCTCTATGGAATGCAGCTAAGTCTACCATGCTACCAGCTCCTAAACCTTTAAACCAGGTTTTCACTTCTCCAATTAAGCTCTAAGAAAATAGTCTCATTTGGACATCAGAATCATCTATCTCATAGACTTCCCAGAAATCATTCATTCTAGTAATGTGTTGTTGTGCAGTAATTTGTGAAATATTATCAAACAATGGAATATCTTTTTGGTAGTTATGGGGCATGTCATGGAGATTCTGAGGTAAGACCAAGGGAACATATCGGGCTGCCATGGCTTGAATTTCAGCTGAACTGGGAGGTACAGTTGTAATGATAGGGATAGTGCTGGTTACTGCAATGGATGTACTTGAAGAGCTTGGTAATGGGGATGAAAAAGAAGTAGTATGGCTAATGATAGTTGTAATAGCTTGGGTAAATTATGGATATACTAATTTTGGCTACAAGGGCAGCTCAGGGATAAATGGATCGGTTGATGAACTAGCAGTGGATTGTGGATATGATGAGTATATGATTCTTTGGGGCAGAGGCAACTCAGGGCTTATGGGCTCTTGAGGTGAACTAACAGTAGAATCAGTAAATGATGTGGCAACATACAGAGTAGAATCTCATGCTGGAAAGACTATTGTATATAGTTCAGAGACTGGGGGTTTAAACTTAGACAAAAATTTAGCTAACTTAACAGCTTTTCAATGTCTTTGATTTTTGTGACACTTACCCTTTTAACTGGACTTTTACTTTCAGTTTGATCTGATTTAGTAGGAACATAAAAAATTTTATGTTTTTCACTCACATAAGAAGTGAAAACTGGATCTAAAACAATTTCTTTTAAATCCGATTCAGATTTTGTTCTAAATAAATATTTCTCAAACTTTAAGTCAAAATCAATGTCTGATAAGCTTACCAATTCTTTAAGTAAAGAATCAGCTCTTCTCAGAGGTATCTCAGTTTCAGAATTATCAATTGGTTTTTTCTTCTTTTTTCCTATCTGGTCCAGATTATCTACTATCTCTAGAGGATTAGGATCAGGGTTGGATCTAGTGTAGTAGACTTTCTTGGGAGCCAGAATTTTTATTGTGTAAAATACCCACAACCTTTAAACTCAATCTTAAAGTAGAAAAGATATAATTAAAGATCTTTCTTCAAGTTTAAACTTAAAACTGGAGAGTGGTTAGTTCCCCAGTATGGTCACCAGTATGTTATCACCCTAGTAATTCTCAGGTTGTGGGATGGGGATTTTTGTAGTTAAGAACACCAGGGGTAACCAAGAACCGCTTTGGGAATTCAGGATCTAACCTTCCTGAGCTCCGGAGAGGGAACTCTCCTAAAGATTTAGCTTTGTTTTGGTAAAGGGTTTTAGGCTAGCTATAAGTGAGCAATAAGATTGATTTTTGAAATGTGGTAGGAATAAAAAGTATTTCAAGGTAAACCAGAGGGATCTACCATAACATTGGGAAATGGAGTCAACTTTCTAGGCAAGCAGGGCTAGGAAATAAGACTTAAAGATGCAAATGTACTAAGGGCAGGATAGATGACCTTCTAAGGCTTTGAATAGGTTTTGAGGATGGAATGAGTGAAATCTGAACAAAAGGGCACTTAATAATCCTTAAGTTACAGATAAGAGGATTTGAAGGAGGGGATCAAACTGGGACCTAGAGCAATTAAGAATTCTATGGTCCGGTTATCAAGCAGAAAACATCAAAATGTCAACTAGTTTAAAACAAAGAGCTTATTATCACTAATTCTATTTAATTTCTCCTTAGTTGATCATTACAGAAAAGAAACACATCAAATGAATGTTTTTAAACTTAAAAGAATAACACTGAAAACATGAAAAATTAAGAGACTTATCTTGTCACCATGAGAATCCTTAGTTATGATGTCTCTAAACTTGTTTCCAGACTGTTGCTTCGCTAATTGACTCACACCAACTTCAATATGTCCAACAAAATGACTATAATTGTCTTGAGAAATTTTATTCCACCCTGAATACTTCGAATTATGAAGTATTTATACACAAATTTTTTTTACAAAATATCTCAGAAATTGAGATAACGTTTTAAAGAAAAATAGGAAAAAGAGCATAAGAAGAGGGACAGCAGCAAAACAGTTTGCAAGTTGTCCTCTTTTACAAGGAAAAATAGAATAGTTTTATCTTATCTAAACTGATTTTTTGATGTGCTGTGAGTATTTGCTGGCAATAAGTACATCTTTACATGGATGGTAGCTTGTGGAATACTCTTTCTTTTTTATTCTTCTGATCTGATACTCTTTTTCTCTTCTTTTGACTATTTCATTGCTGTAATAAAAAATGACTAGTAGTAACTATTTGATTTAACTGATACACTTTGACCCTGATACACTTTGACACTAATTTTTTAACCATAAGGTAAAAAGTAAAATATGTTTTTTCATTTGATTTTCCTGTTCTTTATCTGTCAAATTCACAGCAGATCTGTGAATTCTTGCCACTGTTTAGCAGTGGGGATCTTCATATTCTTCAATTTCCTGTAACTTTCATCAGCTTTTGTATATTTGGCAAAGTTAGGCTATACAGTGAACATATGCTTGATTTCATTTTCCAAAAAGAATAGATTTTAAAAATATTGAAGAAGTACTTTGCCACTTGGTGATCCTTGTGGCAGTGGTTGTTTGGCTTGCTCCTTAGCATGAGCTCTGATTTTTTGATCATAATCTTTCTGTGGCATCAATTTGTCATTTAATGCATGAATGTCTGGCAAACCTGCTTCTGATAATATTTTGTATGTGGTCCAAAATCTTGAGATGGCCAAGTTCATATCTTTACACCTATCTTCCAAGTTATTCATCATATTTCTTTTATTCAGAAATTTTTTAATTTGAAGAATGGCCTCTGTTCTATCAGCAATTTTCAATTCTTCTAACTCTTCCTTGTTTTTGCTGTTAGAAAATGCTATGAGTTGAACTGCTTGAGCTGGCTTATTTTCAATCTCTCTCTTGGTTTTATCAATTTCTGCATTTGCAGCCTGTAGTAACTCTTTCTGCTCATAAATTATTTGAATTGAAGGCTATTGAGAGTGAATGCCTTCAATGATTTTTGTCCATAAATGATTTTTTATATATGCAACATGTTCTGTAAGATTCACCCGTGCTTGAATAATTCTCACCTGTTCTTGAAATCTATCAGCCCTCTGCTCATGCCCTTTGGAAGTAATCAAGGCATCTCTTTTGGAAGTTTCTAGATTTTTAATAGTGCCTTTCAAACTAATTATTTCTTTCTCTTTAATGGACATGTCCTCCATGGCTCTGATCATGGCAGCTTTGTCTTGTATTGTGTTTACCTGTGAAGTTGAGGAAGAAGAGGCAGAGATTTCATGAGAATTTATTGGCACTACAGTTTCCAGTACTCCTTGTGGCACCAAGTGTTCTGCTAATGTGGATGGAACAACTGTGCTTACAGTTGGGATCACTGTAGGAATGACAACTTGTTGAGATTTCTTCAGTTTTTCATTCTCTTGTATGAAAGCTTCTGTTTGGCTTTCCATTTCTTTTATCTGACCTGTCATTTTAAGAACAATTTGTTTCAATTCATCATTCTCTGTTTTCTGCTGAAGAATTTCTTTTGCCTGATAATTTTCAGTTTGAGGCAATTTTAGCTATTTTCTTAGAGCAGCTATATCTTCATTTTTTTGTTTAATTAAAGCCTTTGCAACTTCCATGTCAGCAGGATCATCTCCTGCTTCAATCTCTAAGTCTTCTAATGATTTGATCTTCAAATTGTTGGCATATAGTGAGGCTTTATCCAATTTCATTTGAGTTTGAAGATTTATCAAAGTTTTCTCAAGCCTGATAGAATTCATAGTCTTATTAACTATCTTAGAATATAGCATCTCTGTGTTGCTTCTATGAAATTCTATTTGGTCCAATTCATGGACAACATCTGCATCAACTTCAAGATCTGTTTTTGAATAATCTGCAATGGATTTTTGATCAGTCACTATAGGCTTGAGAAATGACATCACCAATTTATTAGAAGAATAATCAAAAGCCGAAAGGAGCCTATCCTTATTCCCAGGCTTTTCTTTGAGGAACTTGGAATATGCTTCATTTTTTATTTCTTCATTATTTTCTTTTATTTTTCTGAACCTGATTTCAATGTCTGACTCTGTATGGTCAGGTTCTTTAGAAGAAGATGGTTTATCAACTTTAGATTGGGTATCCACCATAACTGTATCTTTCTTTTGGGCTCCAATTTGAACATTTTGAAGCTCTTTGAGAGTTTCAGTTACTATCCTTGTAGCTTCATCATCAGTTTCATGACCATTATTATCTTCAATATTGATGGCTTTGTCCCTTTCTTCAATGGTCAATTTTATTTTCTTATTATAAGGAATTCTGAATCTTTTGTATTGAATAGTTTTAGCAGTGAAACTATCTTCCTTTCTGCTTCTCTTATGGAGAATGTCAGATTCTTTATTCACTGTTAATACCTGTGTTTGATCAACTTGCTTACCTTTGCCATTGTTTCCCTGCATTTCCTGTGAATCTTCATCAAATAGAGTGTTTGGTTCCCATTCAAGTTTGTTGGCATACTCTTCAATATGGGGCTTGGAATCATGCAAGAAGAAAAACAACTTGCATTTCACTCTCATTGTGCTTAAAATACCTTGTGGATCATAATTCCACATGAAACTATATGGGAATTTATACTCTTTCAACTTGACATTGATTTCATTGGCTGCTTCTCTGTTATTTACAATAAATGGCCCAATTTGGATTTTTAGCTTAAACTGAGTCTTTTTCCTGGAAGCTATGAAATTGATTTCATCTGCATTCAATAGCTACCTTAAATATTCCAAAGCAAATATTCTTGTTGTAACAAATCTTGGTAGCTTATATGGGGCCATGAGTGCACCATATACTCTGATTTCTGTGTAACTTTTGTATAAATACCAGTCCCCTATTTTACAGCTCTCAGATAGCTGTAGAATTCTCTTTGTCTCTTCATTGATTCTAGGGGTCTGCTTTTTTCAATAGATTCATAGAAGCCACTAAAAATAATTCATTGAAATCTGTAAAGCTATATTCCCTATTCCATTTTCTCAGAAATGATGACCAAAACACAACTAAAAGAACATTTCCTTCTGGATCCACTTTCTGAAATTCAATGGGAAACTTATCTGCTTGATAATACAAAAAGAGGTGAAGTAGAGATGATGTGCATCTGAAGAGTCCTTCTTCTGACAATCTGGATAACTGATAATGCATTTTTTTTTCAATGAATTTTGCAAAATTGTACATAATGGATGGTGACTGGCCAGGACTTAGAGTTGACAAAAAACCTATAGCATTGAGACAATCTGTCTGGTTTCATCTGGAAAATCAAAGGTATCAAATGAAGGATTAAGCTTGGGGATATCAACTTGTTTGGGACAAAAAGTCTGGAAGACTTTGAATTTAGAAGTATAATCAAGCTCTAGGTAATTTTGAGTTAACTCCTCTATGGACAATGAAGCAGCATTGGGATCAAGGTGCAATTGTAGCAATAGAGTTTATAGAGTCTTCATTGATGTAAAATAAGACCTCTCTGTCTTTATTCACAATGCATCTTTGGTCTGGAAGATAAAAGGACTGACACAATCTGACAAAATCAGGGGATAGATGAGTTTGAGGAACAATATATTTCTGAAAATTAGAATCCAAGACTGGTATATATTTGTCATCTTTCTCTACTGATTTACCAAAACACTAGTTATATACATCAAGCAAATTGAACTCTAATGAAGGGTCCATTATTCTGTAGTCAAGGTCAACCAAAAGGCTATTTTCTTGTGAGATAAATGGAGGTTGAATAGGCCTAACAACTTCTGTTGAATTAGCAATGAGTACAGGGGTAGGTTTATCAATTTTGGAGGATTAAGGCCGAGGAGTTTTAGCAGAGGGTTTCTTTTGAGGCTTTGGACCTCCTGCTTTAGGGGTTACTTGTTTCTTTGTCATTTTTTAATTGAGGAGAGCAAGCTTAGACTATTTGCTGAGCTCTTTTGTTGGAAACAAGGGCTTCTTGGAGAATTTCTCTGGCAAAATAGAGTTCTGAGCAGGGTTTTGGATTGAAAGAAGGTTTTAATGCTCAGAAAGTAGGTTACGATCAATTCCAGCAGTGGAAATGACTAGTGTATGGATAAAAGTTGCAAAAAACAGCAATTAGAGATTCTTGGGAAAATTTGACAGAGTTTCCCCTGTACTTATGGATGTTTTTTGCAATTTCTATATAGGAAATTCAAGATATTTTCAGAGAATAACAGAAAATTTGGTGTTTTGCCTTTAGAAATTGAAGTTCAGTGGATAATATTTGACGAAAAATACCTTGAAACAGGTATAATCGTGTTTGAAGACGTTTTGCAGTCACGTTCAGTCTTCAATTCTGCAAAATTGGTCTTTCAGAGGGTAATGTGGCACTTCGTGGTTAAATTGCAGGGCAACTGGCTTGAAAAATGGCACTGGTAGGTTTTAAAATGATGAAAAGGCTCTGCACAGTTTCTCAGGGTGTTATGGCGCACAAATGATGATAATTCGATGAAAAATGGGCTTAGCAGAAGGTTCATAGGTTCAAAAACGCCAAAAAGTGAAATGTTCAATGAAATCTATGATTTTAACGTATTTAACTATAGTTAAACTATAGTCAAATCGATTGTAATCATAGGTTGGATGAGAGTGGTTTTGGAATACCACTAGGTGGTATTCGCACGGCTCAACTGTTGTAAGTGGTAAATAGCTTTTTGAATGCCATACAATAGGATTGTGACACGTCGACGCGGGGTGGTTTTGGAAAACCACCCATTTCGCGCGACTTTTCTAAAATATCCATCGATTACTTTATGAGCGCGAAAATGCATTAGCGTCGTCGGATCTGGCTTTGGGAAGCGAACGATCGGGATTAAAAGGGAATGTGCAGGGAATGATTAGTTATCGGGTTCACTTTGGGTCATAGATATTTGGAAATAAAAGAAGATCGGACGGTTGTTATCAAGCGCGATGGGGAGGGATAAAAAATGTATTGAACTGACACGTAGATTTCCAACCGCTGGATCAAACGGGGTTTGCGGATCGGAGGGTCGAACATTAATCTGATGGGAAAAGGCTTTGGTTAAGTCATATATGCAAAATGACACTTTTTAATGAAAAAACAAGTAATCAGGAGGGTTTTTCAGGGCTTTTAACCAAGGTAAGGGATTATTATAATGGAACATATATTGCGGGGAAGGGGTTAGGTTATAGATTTAACCTTAGGTTAGGGAGTTGGGCAAGGGAAATATACAAGGAAATGGGTTTATTTCTTTGAAGTTTGGTTTAAACTAAACTTCGATATTTTTGTTTAAAACATATATAAGACATGTTTTAAGATTTTTCTTAAATATTTTTATTATATGGTGAATTAAATTGGGTTGACTTAACTTACCATAGGGGGTGGGATATTTATATATAGATAAACTTAGCCAAAGGGGTTATAAGGGAGGTTTTTATTTAAACATGTGGGAATAAATAACATTGGCTTAAGTTAAAATAAGTGGGTTTTTGGGTTTGTTATATAAAAAGGAGTTATATAATAAGAAAAGGTTATTCTATAGGGAGTTAGTATATAAATTAGAGTTAATATGAAAATAGGAGATAGTATACTCAAAACACATAATCTCAACAAGTAAAGTGAATTTTACAAGGTAATTTGCAATTGATCTTATCACTTAACTTATAATATAATGTTATTTTGAGGGTTTATTGTTTTTCAAATGATGTAGGAAGTTAATAAAATGGGAATTATAATGCCTTTAAGTAAAAATGGTGTTTTACTTAGGATTATTCAAGGGGATGAATGCATGAATGGTAATGTAGTGATTTTAGGAATTAATATAGACATTCACACTTTCAACTAATCAGTCATAGAGCCTTGGGTCCGGTCCCAACAAAAGTCAAGGAAATGCCTTGAGCCTTTTTGATTGATAGTTTAGAATGTTTCATGACTATGGGAAATGGAAGTTAGTTACTTTGAAGCCCATGATGAATGATATTTACATTGATATTTTTCTCCTTCTTCTACCTACCCAGTTTACCATGCTAACATTTTTTCTTCCTTTGTAGTAAGGTGCATTTAGGCTAGCAACCTTCACAGCATTATTTTTTCTGAAAGCAAATAAAACTATCTAATTCTACACTTATTTCATCCATGAATCCGGATTAAACTGTTGGATTCATTTATTTCTCTACCTAACTACAAAATTGTCATAATTAAGTAGTATGACAATTCATTGTTCTCTATCTACAAGAAGTGAAATTGAAACAATGACAAGTTAAGATTAAATTTTTTAACTCATCATGGACTATGGCATTTATTGACACTCTGCCACAGTCAAAAAGTAAAAGGTAGTGGCATTTATGCTAGCTCACTTTCATGTTTTATTCATTTTTCTTTTGGGGTCTTTTATTTTTTCTAAGTCCTTTGATTATCTTTTTAGGACTTTTTACCCTCTTTTTGATTTTTTGATTTTTTTGATTTTTTTACAAAATATGTGAATACAACTTGCAGAAGGCAAAGTATGTACAGATTTACAAGATTATCAATATTCAAGTCAAAATTATGACCCCTATATTATAGGTTGCTAACAACGAGAAAGGTAACACGAAAGGTAAAGTGAATGGATATGAGGTGTTAGATTCCTTAGCTATGTTGGGAACTATTTTTCTCAACGTAGTACATATTATGCACGGATAACGGAAGTTATATTAACCTTGAACTTATGCTATCTTGTAATTATGATGTGATCATGATTATGCTGGTGTTTATATATGCACACATGTATGTATGTATGTATGTCATGTCTGACAGGGTCTTCATGAATCATGATTGTTTAATGTTAATGTTTATATGTATATATGTGTGTATGTATGTCATTGTATTACACGATGATGATTATTTTATGTTAATGATTATATATGTATGTATGTATGTATCAATTTCATTGTCTGACAGGGTTATCAGGGATCATTATTGTGGAGGAATGATTTCTTATGTAGGTAAATGGAATGAAGAGGTTCATGACTATGAGGAATCAAGTGGCAGAGTAACCCTGATATATCTGGTCAGTATCATGTGGACATGAATTGATATTATATGCTTGTACTATGCCTATGTTTATGTTATGGATAGGTAATGATAAGGGGTGAATTAGTGAAGTGAAAGTCGTGTGATCTACGACATGCTAGGATAAGCATGGATAGTGAAGAGATACTAGAAGTAAGGTTGATTTGTGGAGTTAGCATGTGGTCTATGTATGTGCAATGCTATTTTTGTATATATGTTGCACATTTTGTATATTAAGTGATTGTACCTATGGTGATGTGTACATGTAACATATGTAGTATTGTGTACATATGATTTTATATGTTTGTTGTATATATGGTGTTGAGTGTATATTGCATATGCAGTGTTGGGCATAAATGGTGATATGTACATGTTGGGTATGCGGTGCTATGTACTTATCGTACTGTGCGCATGTTGGATATGCAGTGTTGTGTACATATGGTGTTGTGTGCATGTTGGATATGAAATGTTGTGTATGTATGGTGCTATATACATGTATAGGTAGTGCTATGTACTTATGGTGTTGTGTGTGTGTTGTATATATGGTGCTATGTAAATATGGTGTTGTGTGCATGATTGTACATGTGGTGATGCGTGCATGTGGTGTTGTGTACATGTTGTACATATGGTGTTGTGTGCAGGTGGTGGCGTTTACATGCTGTGCATGTGGTGTTGTATACATGTGGTATTGTGTACATATTGTACAAGTGGTACGATGTACATTTGGCGTTGTGTACACGTTGTGCAAGTGGTGTCGTGTACATGTGAATTTTTGCACCCGTTGTGTAGGAAGGAAAATTTTAAGGATGGAAGTTTTTCTTAAAGTTTAGCAACCTTGGCAAATCTTACTAGTCCCTAATATCCAAATTTTAAAATTTTTGATGATAATTTTGTAAAAATGTTTATAATTATAATTATTTTATATTAAACAATATATAATATTGGTGATTTTAAAGGTGAAATAATTTTATACTATACAATTTGGGTGATTTCATTTTTAGAAAAAATGGAAATTGGCGAATATTTGTTTTTGGAAAAAGCATGGAATATTAGCCCACTTGCAAATATTAACCCCTAAATTTTTCCATGTGTGCAAGTAGTGTTGTGTATAGGTGGCACTATCTACATGTTGTGCTTATGGTACTGGTATGCATGTGGTATTGTGTGCATATCGTACATGTTGAGGGCATGCAGTACTATGTATGTGCATGGTGTAGTCATGGTATCATGGCATGTGTATTCGTTGTGTTGTACTATGTATATGTATATGTATTGTGTTGTATTGTACACCGAGTGTATGTGTATGTGTAGTATGCCGGTGTGGGTGCATGTACTGTATGGTTTTGTATGTCGTATGTGGATGTATGTGTTGTGATGCACACTGTGTGCATGTGTGTGTGATTCAATAAAATAAAAGGCATTGGGTGCTTTCCGGGTGTGGCAACCGATCCAGTGTATGTATAGAAAGAAAAAAGGAAGAAGTAAGGACTGATGAAGGATAAGTATCAATATTTTATTTTATTTATATTATGGATGTGATCTATGATTCTAATTTATGATGGTTACATGTGATTTATTATTATGGTTTATGATGATTCCATGTGATTCATGATTTTGACCTGTGATGGTTGTGTTTTGAGCTAACCATATATGATATGTTTATACATGATGATTTTATCAAACATCTATTTTGACTTGTTGTGACAGGAAGTAAACAGGATTGAAAGTGTACCTTATTTAAAAACTACCAATGAGATATTATTTGGAATTATTTCAATTTATTTTGAATCTAATGAAAATTATGTGCTTGGTATAGGAAAGAATACAATGCATAGTTGGGTGGTTGAAACCAACTGCAAGAACTAGCATTGTCAACAAAAGGAATTGGAACAAGTAACGGTGTGCTGGTAAAGCACTTCGGGAGCAGGGTCGTTGTGGGAAATTGGTACCCAATAATGTCCATTGATTTCCATGAGCATGCTATGACCGATGTGATGGTTTTACGTAGGGATATGCCTTGGTTTTGAGGCAATTATATGGCATGGATTTTGTATCTTTCGATGCGAGGAAGCCTTGCCAATGGATGGATCACCCGGGATATGGTATGTTGGGGAACTTGGAAGGTGAGTGACTGCATGGATGGGGATTAACGGATTTCCCGAGGGACTGTGTAGCAGAGAAGGGAAGGTTAGGGATGGATTTTTTTGGTCATTAGCATTTCCAAATGGAAGCATATGCACATTGGGAGTGTGCCCTGGAAAAATGAGTCGATAACTGATCACTGAGGGTATAGTGGTGCAGGATTGTAGCACTGGAAAATGGATGTAGCTTTGAATTTTGCAGTGGATTCTGAGCTTCCTGGGAAGGAGGGGAATCCGGGTACTACTTTGAGGGTGGAGGTGTGAGCCTCCAGATTCCCTTGTTGTTGATACGAGCATCATATCCTTTTATTTGTTGGTTGAGAAAATGTGTATATGTGTATACTATTGTAAATACCATAATGAGTTGTGTTCTAAAGCTCCAGTACACAGTATGATTGTCATGATTATTTTTTCTTTTGAGCAAGGTATTCATTGTAAATACTGCAATGAGTTGTGTTATAAACCTCCATGGGAAGTATGTTTGCTTTTCAATGGTTTTGTGGAGGTATATGTGTGGTTGAACATTGAGGATGGTGTCCCCCAAGGGAGAGGGTTCTATAATAGCTTGGTGAAAATTACATGTAATAAAAGTAAAATGATAACCACGGTTAATGGGACACATATTCCAAGTTTAATGGTTGGAAAAACATCCTAGCGGGTGTTCATTTTGGTTATTATGGCTAAAGGAAATTGGCAAAGGCAATGAAAAAGGATTTGTAAAGGAAAAATGTCATATTTGGCACATTTATTTATGAAAACAATGGAAATTAGGAGAAAAGGGAGATGAAAGGTCACAAGTTGCATGTGAGGAAGAAAATGAAGGAAAATAATGGAAAATGAAGAAAATATAGGACTCATTGATAAAAAAGGATTCTGAGGATCAGTTAGCAAGCTTTTTTTGGTTAATATTTTGCTCACATTTTTGGAGCTCTATCATTATCCTCTCTCTCTCTCTCTCACTCACTCTTGGACACTTAGAGTTTTATTGGAGCACTTTGGCATTAGACCAAGAAAGGAAAGAAAGCAGGACAAAGGAGGAAGCAAGCAAGGAGGAGCAAGAATAAAGAAATTACAACGGGATTCTCTAAAGTTATTGATTTGCATGGTATATTTTGCATGCATGGTATTGCATGTGGTTCTTTTCTATATTGGCATGGGTTTTTCTAGGTGTGACAGTGCTTTTAGCCTAGCCTTTCCATTTCTAGATAGCCATAATCTTGTGGATTTCTCATGTTTTGGTTTAGTTGGATTACCGGATGGATTCGAAGCTGAGTGAGGTGGATATTCAAATGGTAAAATAATTGGTTCATTTTTTTCCTCGTTTTAGGGCCAAGTGACCCCTGATTCGGATTGTGGGTTGCAGTAGAGGCTGAGGGGTGGTGGTTTGACCTCCATTTCAGGCCTAGGAATCCTGGGTTTGGGATTGCAGTAAAGCCTGAAGAGTATGTCTTGGTTTAGGGCCTAGTAACCCTTGATTTAGACTGTGGGTTGAGGAAAAGCCTGAGATACTAGGAGACAGGAAATTTCCTCATAGTTTAGGCGGAGAGAATCCAGTGATATACATGCTTGTGTTGGCCTAGTGATAAGGGGGAAATCACAGTAAAGCTTGGCTTATGATTAATGAGGGTGAGGTGGTTTAGCCTCGAGATTCCCTTGTTGGTTCTTTTGGTTTGAGTCCCACATTCATGCTTGGAATATGGCACAAGGGTGATCTGCTGAAGAGAGATTTAGATCAACCAATCTATGGTCGGGTGGAACGTGGAAGTCCCATCTTCAATTGGTTTTTACACATTAATGAGAAGATAATTCATTTTGTACTTGGTATGAAAATGTACTGGTTATTATGCGGATTATATTTTTGTTTTATCCATGGTATTTTTGTTGTTATTATGTTGGTTAAAAGCGTGTATTTTATCAGTGATGATGTATGGCTCTATCCATGCATCTATTTGTAAATGAATGCACAATGTATCTATGGTAAAATAGATTGTATTGCAGATAATGATGCAAGGGAGCAATTCTTCTTAGGGATTCTTAGATTAATATAAGACCCCTATGTTAAAATATGTTATTTATACCTGTAGATACAATGTTTGTGACATGTTTGACGAAATCCCTGTAATGGATAGGAGGGTAAAAATGAGTTCCTAATAATGTGATTGATTCCATACCTTTTTTTTAATGTTATTTAACCTCTCCTAATGTTTCATGAAGTTATGGGAAGTAACCTGGGCTCTAGGGCTAAAAAGGTGGCATGAATACCAAAGCTGCAAGCACATAAATGAATTTTTGGGGCCCTGGCCACGACCTTGCCTTGGCATGCCTGCAGATATAGGTTTCTAGCCACTCCCTTGACCTTACGTGCCCGTGGCTAAGGCTTAAATTGGTCAAAAATCAATCTGCCTTCAGGGTTAAGGGGTCTGGGAGGTTGGGTTACCTCCTGGAGGTGTTGTTGATGCAGTGTAGGGTCTATTTGTCAGGTTTCCATCAGTTCCACTTCCTCAAGGTCGCCTAGGAGTTTGAATCTCATATTATTAGCCTCTCGTCACATTTTTACCTCGGTTGGATGGTTAATTGGGTAGATATGGGAAGAGGGTGTTACAAAGATGATTCTCCTCACCTTGACTACATCTTTCTTCCATTGAGCAAGGTTTTAGGAATTAGATGCTTGTGGTTTTACAACATCTGATTTGATGTATTCTACAAATCCATTGTCATCCAATACCGCCTCCATGCGATCCTTCCATGCAATAAAATTAGAGGTTCCTTCCAAGGAATACTCTAGCCTTAGTCCATGGAAGGCCATTTTCCAAATTCTAAAGAAATCATGCTACACTGATCTCCAAATTCGAGCCTCCTAAGAAAAAAATTCGAAGTTCCCACTTTAATGTGAATCATGCTTTGATACCATGTAGAAATTACTATGTAGATTTGGAACTTAACATGGTGGTGAAAACAATAAGGTCAACTTATGAGTGGCATAAATTTCACATACATATTCTGATTGATGCACTTATTGCACCATTAGAAATATATCTTTGTGAAAAATATCATGAAAATGTACGATGCTAGAGAGGTAAAATTTTCCCCCAAAAAAACGTTGTTTGAAGCCTCAAAACACTCCCAGAAGGTTTGGCCTTGTTTTTCCAAACTTGGTCCCGCCGGTAAAAATGGTCTCGTGAGTTGATTCCTCCACTTTTTCCAATCTAAATGCATTGAGATGGATGAAAAACAATATAATGATCCAATATATATCATTGTTATTTATATTTATTGCATTCCTTTTACATCTAAGGCACAATATTTTCTTATGTGTGTGAATAATATTCATTAAATGTTAATTTGTTACAATTAAGTGCTAGATTTTGTAGCTTATCTTTGCTAACAAGATTCCAAAGTATTCTCAACACCAAATGAATGGCTAAATCAATGATTTTTTTTTCTTGTATATCACAAAGTATAGAATTATCCCACTCACTTTAATTCATTATTGTTTTCCGAATCACTTTGATTCACTAATTAATTTTACACTTGTCTATAATTGACACTTTTATTTTCACTAGTTTTCATGCACATATGCACATAAATGATAATCATCTTACCTCTTGATTCTCTTCACTGGTCACAAATTTCCAATCCACATTAAACATTTCCACATCCCCTTGCTATTGTTGTATTATTTTCTCTTATTTAACCTCTTCTAGTATAAGCCCAATAAACAATCTATCAATCAAAAACATTGTGGAATTGTTTCTTACAAGATCTATAACTAGGTTTAAGAGAGTAGTGCAATCAACTTGAAGCCTCTCTATTTGTTTATTTTGAATATGGAGGGTTTCCATTATGAATAGAGAATTTTTTAGGGGTGAAAGTTGACCAATTGACTATTTTTGGGACATTTTATGAACAAATATTCACCCATTTGGTTGAAAATTTGCCCTATTTTTTTACATAGATATCATTAAATTGATAATATTTGCCAAAAATTTACCAATTTAGTAGTAAATTACATTTTTTTATTTAATATTCACCTATATTTTATATGCATGCATTTTGAAACTAGAATAATGACCTAGAATACTATAAATAGTCAATATTTGAATCCTTAAAAGGTCACTGGTTACGAATGTAGCTTCAGAACCCCTAGCCTCTTCCTGGGAGTGCCTTCTACCAATTAATAAAAATATTGTGTTTATATTATCAGTAACATAGTCCTCCTATCTTCCTAAGTATATGTGAAAGTTAATTATTTCACATAGTGGGAATCACTTAGAATGCCCGTGATCCATTTTAGTTTCCCAAAAAAGAATTTGCTTGATCCATTATTCACCATTCATAAAACCTATAATAACAATCTTACTAGCATACTCACATTACCTCAAGAGAATATATGGAGGAAAAATGATGACCTTTAGCATGTTGGAATGTGTATTTTTGGAAGAAAATAATGTCTAGTGTTATGTTGGGAGAAACAATAATCTTATGTAAAATAGGTATATCCCACATTCATCATGGAATATAATACTCTTGTAATCACTTTTTCATATAAATGGTAAAATTACATTATTCCACATGTATTATTGGAATGTAATTCCTACATATCTCTTAGTATATAATAGAGGTTAGGGTATCCCATGAAGCACACAATGCACAATGATCGAAGTGTTATCTTTGTAAGGGTGAAGTATTTGTGGAGGTTCCCCATGTAATATTAGAGATTTCCAAATATAATAACAATGGTATTAACTCCCTGTGATGTTTCCACAATTCGGGTTTTACCACGTGAATGTGGTGTATTATTTCCTTTGTCTTTAGTCTCTTTTCTTATATTGATTAAGTCTTGTTATTGTATGAATATGAGTTAGATTAGTAAGGTTATGTGTTTGTTTTATATTGCTATATGTTTCCATATATTCTCAATATTTTAACATGGTATCAAAGTTGATTACTATTCTCTACCTCCTTGGGTAATTTTTACCTAACAATATTTTCTTCAAATTATTTTAGCACTTATTATTTTGTAGTTTTGTTATCAAATATAGTATCCATTAATACTTCTCTGTATATTTGGGAATTTTAGCTAAAATATTGTAAATTTTTTTAATTATGACTTCACCATTGGCTCCAAACAATAAAATCAGCTAAGGTTTTCTATTGTTTCATTATGTTGGAAAATGTAACTAGGTTTCATCATAATTTTCATTGCATATGTATCATTAAATATTTATTGTAAAATAAAAAGAAGAAAAATAACTATTATTTTTCAAGCATGGGTTTCATGCTCAAGTCAAATTGTTATTTAGGTCAAGCATGTTCTTCATGCTTCTCGGATTATTTGACTTAAAAGAATATTTTTTATAAGTCAAACTATTGTATTGGATTTAAGTCCAATTTGGAAATTTGAAAATAAGTGGAAAAATAATTTTATTTGAATAAAAAATGTCAATTTTGTCCCTCATTGGAAAATTCGACCCTGGAAGGGACCCATTCAACCTTTGGATGTATATAAATAGAAGATAGTTCGTCCTCATTTGGAGACAAGAAATCAAGTTTGATTTCTATGCAAAGAAGTGAGAGAAATCCAACGGAAGAGCCATAGTCAAAAGATAGGGAGTGAGGGTTAAAAGAGAGAGAATATGCCCTAGAATACAGCACACGTGTGAAAATCTCAGAAATTCCAGTGGCTGAAAATTGTATACCTAGTTGCAAGGGCTGAAAATCTGATGCTTCAACGAGTTTGGAGAGCTTTGACTATTTTTTACTTGAGTTGACTTTGACTTGTTAGAAGAGCTTTAAAGGAGGGCTAACTTGGTTCTTGTGGGAGGTCTTGGTCTTGGATTTATCACTTTGATTTGATTCTATAAGGATAGAAGATTTGAATGGGTTTTCCCCCTTATGGGGTTTTTCCTTGGAATGGAGCCTATATCTTGTGTTCATTTTATTTTTGTGATCTTCATGGTTTATGGTTTTGGTAATTTTTTGATGAAAATAACATAATAAAATTAATAAGAAGCCAACATAAATTCACAAGAAATTATAAAGTAAAGAGAAATCACTCTAGATACTGCCCTATTGATTTATTAACATGGTATCTACTATAGCTCCTAGAGACAACCCCTAAGTTGAAGAGAGACCAGTGCCTAGGATATCTTGATGATTTTTTTTAAGGTTAGCTAAGAATTCATAGCACACTCAGTAGTCAATAATTTTAGAATAAATTTGATTAAGAACCTTCCTTATGAGGGGAAATGCATGAATCCGACAAATAATTACTCATAGAAGCATCAATCCTAGGTCCGCAGCAGCCAACATCACTTACATCTGTAGCTTATCAGTCATTGTAGTATATTTGTGAAAAGATAAATGAGTAGGGGAGAAATTTGATACACTAGGCTGAATTTCTATGAATCTGATGCATAAAAATTGAAAATAAAAAGGAATAGACAAAGATATCGATGGGATGCAAAGATACATGGAGCACATTTAAGGATCCAGTTTTCATATCAATATAGACGTCCTTCATCAACACTTGATTTAAACGAATCAATAAACTCACGAAAACACGTCCAGCAGCTACTATTACATGCTATATGAGAATAATTATAGAACACATAGAAAATAATACATACTACAAACTTAAATGAGCCGGAATCACAATGACTTTGTATTAATATTCCATGGAGCAATACATTTATATATAATATGAAACACTTTTATTTTGGAAACAAAAAGACCCCAAAAAATTTGATCCATGGTTCAGTATAGTAAAATTTTTTATATAGGGCCTTAGAGGGAGATTCTGTTACAAAAATATTCCTTCTTGATTTCATTAAATTGAATAATCATGTCAAAACTTCAGCGTGCTCTGTGGCACAATTGTACTAACAGATTGACTAAAAACAAAATATTTACATAAAATATTGAAAATAAAGTGTCACAGTCGACATGATCAGAAATATATTCACTCATGATAGGCCGGTGGTGGAGGCTGCATTGAGGACTAAATGATTCATATTGTGGGCGAATTAATGAACTGCTCACATCTCTGCCACAATGATGAAGCTCATTGAGGGGCCTGGGAGAAAAGGTAATATGAAATCTTGAGGTTGGTCAGGCCCGAATAATCCAGTCTGGAATGAAACAAATTTTTCACCAACCCCGGTAGCTAGAAGTCCCTTTTCAGATAGTTCACCACTGGTTTTCACTTCAAAGTAGCAGTTTTTTCATGAGAGGAGTCCACTTTACTCTTGGCTTCTATTATTTTATGGTTGTATTGTTCCCACTGAATTATATCTCCCACAAATTCCAAATAGTTGGGAAATTCTACCCTGACAATAATTTCAAACTCAGGGTTGAAAGCCTCGACATTCTTTATAACTGCCTCCAGAAACTCCTCAGTCTTGAATCTAGCCTCCTCTTTCTAGAAAAACTTAGCAATATCCATGATAGCGCTGTCTCTATCTACCACATCTATAGGCCTCAAGTCAATGATTGGTATTTCATTAACAAAATTAATAAGCTTTTTGGAAATATGGGAGTTCTTCTCTCTATCCTATTTGGTTGACAAGAGGAAGAATTCATAATCCTTGATCACTGTATTTTTTTCATTCATCAAGTTTATGTGCTCCCAATGGTTTCTCATTTCATCAATAATCCCATCCCATACCAGTTTCTTGGCTTGCAGAAAATATTGTTCCCCTTCAGTTTCCCCTTCAGCTCAACGACCTTGTAATTTAATTCCTGCATATTCTTCCTGATAATTTTAGTATTTTCTCTAGTAGCCTCAAGCTAGTTTTCCTTTGAGCTATATTTTCTTGGGCAGCATGCACCTTCTTAAGCTCACCTTCGAAAAGTTTGATCTTATTAAGGGTCTTAGTGAGCTATTCATTGGGGTTCTGAGGGTCCTAGGATACAATCACTGCACATATATGTGAGTCTGTTTTCATTTTTATCTATTCTTCTTGCAGCTTGAGGGACACTATTTCACTATTCCTTTCAATAAACTCTTTGACTAGGATCTCCTTCTCTTCTTCAACTTTAGCAAGTTCTTGAAATTTTACATGCTCACTTCCTAGCATTTTTAGTTTATGACTTAGCTCCTAAATCTCCTTTTGGGATTTTTGAAGGAGGGCTTCAACAACCATTTTATCCTCTGGATTCACCACTAGTTTCATGATCGACATTTTGAAACTCTCATTCTGCATGTGGAGAGCCTTGGAGTTGGCTCTCTCTTACTTCGACATGGTTGCAAGCTTCTTTAGAAACTTCTCAGCCTTTGAGATAGTCATTTCATTCTTCTTGAGCTCACTATATAAAATTTCCCCAACCTGTTTGTGGAAATTTATCTTATCTAGTAGGCGAACAATTGCTAGATCCAAAGAGACATATAAATTTTTGAATTGGGAACTTGAAGTCAAAGGTTGTGCCAGTGGATGTTGTAGTGAAATTCATTTGATTTTTCTCTAAATCCATAGCAGATAGGAGTTTTGTATGATATGGTACTGAGTGGAATGTCATTTTCTTCTTCATCTCCTCTCTCACCTTCTTATTTCTTTCTTCAATGGTATTCCCAGTAGGCTAGCTTAGTTTAGTAGTAGTTTTTGTTACACAGTAATTTTTCACCATGCTAATTTTCCCGTCCTTGATCCTGAAATTCCCTGTGATAGATCCTGTGCAATTTTTCCACCATGAAGAAAAATGTTAAGACATCCCCTATAGATTCAAATAAAACTACCTTCGAAGATTACTAAAGAAACTTGGTCAAATTCCTAGTTTTTCGGGTCAGTGCTTTTCCTGGTGTCATGCTTGCGCTAATGTCATATTCACAGTTTTGGCTTAGCGTTGTCAGCACCCTTATTTCTTGGAAAACCACATTGATCCCCTTCTTTCAGTGTTTCCTAAAATGAAGGAGAAGCTTTGACCTCTAGAAGTTCTAGGGCGACGAGTTGGTTGTTAAACGATGGTGATAGAGTCGAGCTCTATCATTTTAGAGCTTTGATCTCATCCATGGGGGTTCATCCCTTAGAAAGTGGGCCTTCCTCCTCGTTTCATGGGCTCCCAACCTCTTCCCCCTTCCTATAAAATCATGCCCCTCCTTCCAATAAAGTTATTCTCGTTGGTCATTGTCGGACTAATCTGAACTTTTTTTCCCTTTTCAACCTCACATTGTGATAACGCCCAAGTGTTCAAGAGAAGGAATTCTTAAGAGCTTCGGTGAAGGACTCATATTTTCACCAAAGGAGGCCTCCAACATCAAGGCCTAGGCTGTAAGCTCTTCCTTTTATGTTTTTCAATAAAAAATCTAATGTTTTCTTTCTATATTTATCTAATTGTTTATACAAATATTCAGGTACTCCTTGATCTGCTAGATAACTAAAGTTTATGATTATTATGTATTGGATTACGTTTGATTTTTCCTCTTAAACATCCATAAGTATTCATGTGCCATCAGTAGCAAGGAGTGAGCCTAAAAGGATCGTGGATCAAGGTCATCATCAACAGATTTGAACGCAGCGTTGGGAAAAGGTACTTCTATCTCTTATCTTGTCACATTGTGAATGTTAGTTAAAAGAGCTTTGCATTAGAAAGTATCTCATGTTGCTAGACCCACTCTAGGGCTAGAGAGATCGCCTTTGTCCGTAGAAGGGATTTATGTTGACAATAGAATTGGTGACTCCACTAGGGAGCTTAACCTCTTAGCCTTCCTTCCCTGGGCTGATCTTGGATCAGTTTGAACGATTACTGAAATATAAGCTTGCTTAGGTCTATGTTAGTTTATGTAGGGTTTGATAGTCACTTCACTATGTTAGGTCTGGTGTTTGTGTGAAACTCTTTTTTTTTTTTCCTTGTTTTTAGCAACCAACATGCTTTTTGTTTGCACAATAGTGTTGCCACCGCTGTTCTATATAGTACAACTGCATTGATTTGTCTTTCAACACTCTCCTGCTTATTAAAGAAGCACTAATCTCAGACCTAGGAAAATTCAAGGTTTCCCCTTGATTTTCCAATGTGTCAAGGGCCCTAAAGGATGTCTGTAGAATCTCAGTGACCTCCTGTAGAATTTCTGTAGGATGTTTGGTTTTGTTATTTTCTCAGAGCGAGTATTTTCATCTCTTTGATTTGTTTGTAAGTCGGGAGATTTTTCACCATTTCAAATACCTTTTGTCGCATTGTTCCTGACTTGATTCGAATTGATTTGTCATATGCACTGGTCATCACTGAATCTCTGATCTTACCTTTGATTTAGTGTCAAACATAGGATCACAAATTGTTTGATTCACAATTCTAGAAGAGTGTGTCCTTTGTCCAAATTCAAAAGAAATTGAAATTGATTTTCATTTTTGTTTTGATTTGGCTTGTCTTCATCTTTTTGAAAAAGAGGAGTGAAAATCATTTCATTCATGTGTTTTTAAAGCGATTTTTATTTCTATTTGATTGCAAGAAAATTGAAAGGATTGTTATTAAATTTCTTCTTTCGTCCATTTATTTTACTTTTGATTGCATTTCAAAGTTTTTTTAAAAAAATGTGCATATTAGTGGAAAAGAAAAGTATTTTCAAATTTTCAATAAGTTGCATTTGTTTGGGAAAAAGTGAATTCGATTGAAAAAATAATTGCATTTCGTAGTTTTGAGTTAGTTTGGGGGGAATTATTGTTGTTGCATTGATTGCACTTTTTCTTGTATCTCTTCCCTAAATAGTTTAGGCTTCATCGAAAAGGAAAGTTTTTCTTTTTTCATTTAGTCTGCACCATAGAATTCATGTGACATTGATTTTGAGCCAAAAATGAAACTTAACTCAATATTAACATTAAAATTCACTCAATTTACCTTAAGGAGCATTTGAAACTAATGAGAACATTTAGTGGTATAGGTTAGAGACGTGTTCCTACATCGTAAAATGTAGGAGTTGTCATTAACAGTCTGCGTTACAACCCGGGGGTGTATCCTATCCCATGTATGGAAGTATATTGATGTATGGTAAGTATATTTGGGGCGCTCTCATTGAACGGCTACACATTAGACAACATTAATATGGATTGGATTCCCACGTACCGTTGCGTATATTTGGGGAGACACCATTAGGTTACAAGCCTACCATAGGTAATCGAGTCAGCCACATTTTAAACGTAGTATGTTAAGTCCTCGATCATTTTTTCTATCATTTATCACCAAGGTGTATATTACAGTTCACGAATACTTGGTAAACCTTTATGCCTAGCACACCCTTTTTTATTTATTTTTTGTTAATTCTAAAAGTAACTCCCCACAAAAAAATCTTACTCGTGAAGTTATCCAGCCTCATTATTGCCTGGTAAATTGCGAAATTTTTCACGTCTTCCTTCTATGATCTTTCGTTGAAAGGTCATCGTGGTTGAATCGTCGAATTCGCCTCCTCCCTCCTCTGACAGATCTCAAGAACCTCCTCCTAAGGTCCCTTAGTTTCCAGTTGGGCCCCTTAAAGTGCAAGGTGTTGAAATCGGGATTGTCATTAGTGTTCAACCCATTTCATCTTGACCAATGCCTAACGATTCTCATTGGACGACATTGGAAGACTCTGAGCCAGAAAGCCCCGAACTGTCTGCACACATTAGGGGAATTTTGAGGTCTAAAATAGGCCTCCTAAGAAAAATGTACAACCAAAATAAAATTTATAAGAACCAATAGGATTGAAGATGATGATGTCAACCATAGGGGATGATTCACCATTTTTTAAGTAAAAGGGTAAAAATATTAGAAAATAATAAAATAATAAAACTACTTTTTCAACTCGAATTTTCAACTTATCTCCCAAAGTTTTTACTCAAATTTTGAGTGGGAGTACTCGTTGGATTCAAAATTTAATTTCTCATCCAAGGAGTACCCATGTTGAATACTTTGTATGGACCTTGCTACACGAAAAATGAGAAATACATGAAAAACGTGATTGCAATCACGTTTTTCATGTATTTCTCATTTTTTGTGTAGCAGGGTCCATACAAAGTATGCAACATGGGTACTCCTTGGTTGAGAAATTAAATTTTGCATCCAACGAATACTCCCACTAAAAATTTGAGTAAAAACTTTGGGTGATAAGTTAAAAATACAAGTTGAAAAAGTAGTTTTTTTACTTTTTCCCTCTAAAATTTGATGATGTAATACAATCTTATTTTATTATTTCCACCATTATTTTATAATTTCCTTAGGAGGCCCATTTTAGAGCTCAAAATTCCCCTAATGGTTTAAGGTATTTCCTGAAAATCAGCTCTTTGATCCTATTGTGGTCTTGCCTAAATAGGCTTATAGCGCTTTTGAACAACCCATAATTCCCTTTTGTGCTTCTCTAGTAACATCTCACTCTACTGTCTGTAAGTTATTTCCTGACGAAATGGCATCTAATGGTGATGATGTTCCATTTATGAGTGCTCCTCAGGGCACTCTTCAAGAAACTACTGGCACCTACATCCTAGAAGCTGCTTCATTTGTGTTTCCCTCTGAAAGTGAGATGTTTGGTTCCACACCTCATGATTCAGGCAGTGGAACCGAAATACCTTCTAGTCAGGTTGAATCTACGTTTCCAAACGGTTATACCTCTTTGGGAAACCTTATTTCTGGAGCTTCTGGTGCTACACCTTTATTCCCGGATCCCATTTGGTCAAGGTGTATTCCTCCGTATTCTTGCCTATTCATTTCGAATGTGGTTGCCATGATTCAACCTGTTGTTTGACCTACAATTAGTATTGGTCAAATGACTGTTTTGATCGGATCCTCTACCCCCTGCTCGTCATCTACGATTACTGCATTTCCACCACTGAGTAGAAAATATACGGTTTCTCCCATGCTTTGGGGGCAGTCTAATCCTTTTTATGTACCTCCCATTTTGGGTGGGGGGAAGCCAAATTCTGGACCTATTCCTTGGGCAAGACAACCTCACATTCAGTATTCACAAGTTTAGCAACCCCTTCAACAACCGAACGTATCGTATTTGTATGTTGAGCAACTTAACATCCCTTATGTACAATAAACGAACATAAAATATCAATATGTTCCTCATCTGAATGCCTCTCAGCAGTATGTTTAGCAGCCCCAGATTTTCGCGAGTGTTGTTGTGACTAACCCTCAGTTTGGTTCTTACACCCAAGTTGGTCTAAATCTCCTTCTGGGTAAATCTGTGACTCTCCCCAATCATCCTGGTACTCAATACTAGCCATTTCCTCAAGGTTAGTACCAGAAACCCTAGTCTAGGCCTCAGCCTGATGCTAAATATTTTTAGATTCTTCAGTACCAGCAGGCCCAGTTAGAACCTTAGGTTGGACCCTACGTTCAGCAAGGACCACAGGCTAGACCCTATGTTTAGCAGGGACCATAGGCTGGACCCTACATTCAACAGGGACCACAGACTGGACCTCATGTTCAGTAAGGACCTCATCCTGGTCCCTACATCTAGCAAGGTCCGCAACCTCGAACCCCGCAGGGGTCTTATCAACAAACCCAACAAGGTCCACATGTTCAGAGATACTTGCAACAAGGTCCTTACTAGAAATGGGGGAAGTACACACATCCAAGATAGAATCCGACCTATTGGGGGTGGAATCCGTATCAACCAGGTTGGAACCCCGAACCATTTTTTCCTCATTATCTGTCCTTGCCATTCCTGGCTACGTTGGAATTTATAGATGTGTCAAAGCTTACAAATGATCCCATCCATCATCAGTTGCATTGGCCACCAATTCCAACTAAAATCCCAGGAGATTATCCAAAATTTGAAGGAAAGTCTGTGGAAGACCCCTAAACCCAAGTTATGACATATCACTTGTGGTTCTCTTCTAATTCTTGGGTCGGCGATTCTATTTGTCTTTGTCTTTTCCAGCGTACTCTAATTGGTACCCTAGCTAAGTGGTACATTTAACTCCCTATAGGAATTTTCTTCAACTTTAAATCCTTGGATATGGCTTTCCTTACTCACTTTCAGCTACCTGTCTGGTATGAAACCAACACCCACCTTCTCACCTCATTGAATCAGTCAGCTGCCATTCACATTTCAGATCACATTCACAAATGGCGACGTCGCTGTCACCTCATAAAATTCGAGATCCCAGATCAAATTTTGACTGAATGGTTTACGAAATCATTCGTTCCCATGATTGTTAAATATATTTCCATTGGTGGATGTGTCATGAAAGAGGAATTCATTTCCAGATCTCAATACCTTGATTTGGTTTATTCCCAATCTGGGACTCTATATGAGTTATTGTAGGAGGCACTGTGACCTTCAACTGATCCCTCATCATCTCAGTCTCCTGTTATGCCTTATGTGGGTGGTGTTATCGGGACAGTGGATCATACTGATAGTAGTGTGCCTAAAAATTCTTCAAAGTATAAATCCACTACTGTCGTTGCACCCCCCACTCCTTGCAGTAACCAGAAGAATCCTGGTAAAACCTCCGAGGTAAATGTTGTTCAATCTACTGCAGCAGATAAATCCTTGAAAGGAAAGAAAAAGGGCAAAGGAAATTCCAAATATGCTAACCCTAAACAGGATTTGAAGAAGTCATTTGTTGATGATTCTTCAACACGTAAGCCTTAATATCCTTGTTTGATATGTGATGATGATAATTACACCAATGGTTGTCCTTGGTGTGTTGAAGTTTCTCGTCTTCTGAAGGGTGCACTCATGAATCTGGCTGTTTTGAAATACCTTTCCCTTCTCAGAAAACGAAAATGGTAGATCAAGCTCAAGCATCTGGAAACTCTCAGGTTTTCATGGTTGGAACAGAACCTATCACCATTACTACGAGGTCGAAAGACTACCCCAATCCATCCAAAGCTCCTATGGAATCGGAAGTTACAGATCATCCTTCCTCTTCCATGCCCACTACCTCTGGTCCTCTCTAGATTGAGAGACCTAGTAGTGACTCCATCGTTCAACCACCCCCCAGAAGGTGTCCTTCAGAAATCGTCCTATAATCCGAATGCGAGAGTTGCACAGAACTACAATATTGTAGAATATGTAGCTCAGGTGCCTTCGGCGATGTCGGCTTTGGAGGTACTTCACTCGTGTCCATCACAATGGAAGGCACTACTCTCTACTATTGGAGGGATTGATCCCGTAGATTCTAATATTATTACTTTAGATCTTGAGAGTTTCATTCCTCGCCTCCCATCTCAGGTGGCTTTTTTGGTTCAAGTTATTATCAGTGGGAAATAATATTCATCAAATTGTCGTTTATGAAGGCGCTTCGACCTGCATCATGTCTGTCACATGCTAGAAAGCCATCAACTCTCCCCCATTGAGTCAGTCCCCAAATACCTTGGAATATTTCGACGAAAGAGGTTCTCGACCATATATTATTTTCAAAGTTTTTCCCATCCTATTGGAGGGAAAAATGGTAACCATGGAAGTTGAAGTGGTAGATGCAAAGCTGAACTATAATCTCATTCTTGGAAACAATTGTACGAATTTTGTGGTTTGTGTGGTCTCCTTTTTCATGTCGTACATTTCCCTCATCAGGGAAAGATCATGATTATCGATCAGTTGGATTTATTTTCCTCTGATTCCTCAACAGGAAACATTTTGTATGTTGGGAAGACCTTTACCCCCTATGAGAACATTGGGTCGGGTATATTCAAAGACTTGTCCCTTATGGGAATTTTTCCACTCCCACCCGCGAATTTCGCCTTCGTCAATATGATTTCATCTGGTCATGATCCATGGATTCTTTCCAATCCCAACCAGCTCGAGAGTTTTGGTGACGTTATGCCTCTAAGCTTGGCTGAGAAAATGTATCAAATTATTTTCACAGCTTCTAAGGCATCATATGGAACCAACGATAATTTGGTTTCCTCTATGGACACTTATGCACAGTCTCCCTGGTTTGGTTCTTGGGAATCTAATGATCCCTTGAATGAGACTTTCCTCACCGACGAAATTATCGTGGAGGTAATGTCTCTCGAAGAAACTCCGTGGGATATTGGAAATCATTATTCCTCATTTCTCCCAATCCCAAGTGACATATTTGCTTATCTGGAATCCCATGCTTCGTCTGTATCGACTGAATCATTTCAGAATCCCATCTTTATTCATGAAGTGTTTTCTGAAGGAAACATGGGAAATATTACTCCGACCATTCTGATCGTCATCTTTGTCAAACCAGGGATTGTCAAGAATGTTCATATCGGTGCATCTTGTTCTCTTGATGAGATTAAGATCTATCCTGATATTTTCCAGTAATTCCACGATGTCTTCGCATGGTCATACGAAGAGATACCTAGCATTGATTCGAGTATCGTTGTGCATGAAATTACTACCTATCCAGATTCAAAGCCTGTTCGTTAACGACTTCGTCCTGTGCACCCGAGAAAGGATGCTTCCATAAAGGGTGAAGTTAAAAATATTCTCAAAGCCAGTTTTATTTATCCTATACCATTGACATATTGGGTCTCGAATAATATTGTTCACGTTAAAAATAAACAAGGGACCATTCGAGTTTGCATGATTACCATGATACCAACCGAGCTTGTCCTAAGGAAAATTAACCCACTCCTTTTATCAACCAGATCATTAATGAATATGCCGGGAGTGAGATATTTTCCTTTATGGACGGTTTCTCTGGCTATCACTATATTAACATTTCTCCATCGGATCAGCACAAAATTGTGTTTATCTATCCATGGGGGACGTTTTCCTATAAAAATCTCCCTTTTGTCTTGAAGAATGTCGGGGCCACCTTCTAGCGAGCTATGTCGTATGATTTTCATGACATCGAGCACATATTTAAGCCATATCTTGATGATATTCCTGCTCATTCTGTGAAACCTTGAGATCACCCAGAACACCTTAGAGATATCTTCCTTCACTTTCAACGCTATAATATCAGGTTGAATCCTCATAAGTGTGTCTTCTAAGTTGAATTTGATCGTCTCCTGGGTTTCAAGGTGTCCAAAGAAGGACATTGATCCTCTAAAAGTAGAGGCAATCATCAATTTTCCTCCTCCCTCTTTTGTTCATTAATTGCAAAGTTTGCAGGGGAAAGCCAATTTCCTTTGTCGCTTCGTACTAAATTATGCTAAGCTTGCCAAAGTATTTTCTAGCTTATTGAAAAAGGGAATCCTGTTCTTATGGGATGAAATTTCCTAAAGCTCTTTAGATGTGTTGAAATGAGCCCTCATCAGTGCTCCGCTACTGCATCCTCCCAATTATCACCGCGATTACTACTTGTATTTGGTCGCCACCGACAACACTATTGGTATGGTGATGGTTCAAGACGATGAATATGGTCAAGAGAATGTAGTGTACTACTTGAGCCACACTCTCTTTGATACTAAGACCTGTTACAATCATGTAGAGAAACTCGCGATGGCTGTTGTCCATGCAGTTCAACGTTTTCGTCACTACATTATCCTGTGCAAAATTTGGTAATTTCTGATTGCAACCCCATGACTTACATTCTCACACGTAAGTTACTTGGGGGAAAGTAATCAAAATGGATTGTCATCCTTCAAGAGTTCGACTTATAATTCACTACTACTAAGTCTAAGAAATCCTTGGTATTTTCATAGTTAATTTATGATCTTCCTACTGCGGAAGATCCCACTCCTCTTGATGAGTCCATTCCTGATGAGACTCTCACTCTCATTAGTATTCTTGAACCATGGTCTAGAGACATCATTTTCCATCTCTAGACCCAAAATTTTCAGCCAGAGCTATCACACTCTGAGCGACGACAGATTCACTACCAATCCCAACCTTATTGTATCGTTGGAGATACCCTATATCACACTAGTATTAAATATGTCCTCGGTCGATGTTTGACTCTCGAGGAACCTGAGAAAGGTCTTAATGACTGCCAATCCAGGGCCTATTGTGGTCACATGTGTGGTTACGATACTGCCTAAAAGATCCTTGCACAGGGTATTTTTGGTCGTCTATTTTTAAAGACTGCATTGTTGCAATACGAAAATTCCATGATTGCCATATCTACTCGTATAAAGAGCGCACCCCACCTTCACGCTTGCACCCAGTTGTGACCATCAGACCTTTTGCAAAATGGGGCATAGATTTTATGACCTGTAACCCTCGCTTGACCCGGGGGTATGGTTATATCATTGTTTCCGTTGATTATTTCACTAAATGGGCCGAAGTGATGCCTACATACGATAATGAAGGTCTAACTACGACATAATTCTTGTTCAATCATGTCATAGATGGTTTCGGTGTCTCTAAATCAATTTTTACCAATCATGGCTCTCATTTTTGCAATCATATGATGAAAAAGCTCACTACTCAGTTGGGGTTATGTCACAATAGCTTCACCCCCTATTATCCACCAGCCAATGGCCAGGTTGAAGCAGTCAAAAAAGTCTTGGTGACTATGCTTTAGCACACCATTGGGAAGCACAAACGAGATTGGCATCTCATTATCTTCTCTGCTCTGTGGGCATATCGAACCCTTACTAAGACTACAACTAGATTCACAGCATTCCAATTGGTGTATGGTCTATAGGCCACACTCCCGATCGAGTGTGAGACTCCTTTTCTGAAGCTAGTTGTCGAACTACTCCTTGGTACTTCACTAGAAGAGGAACATTGGTTGTACCTCGAGCATCTCGATGAGACCCATAGGCTTGTTTCTTTAGTTATTTAAGCACAAAAAAGACGATTTAAATTTCAATATGAAAAATTCCTCAACCCTCGCGTTTTCTATGAAGGTGACTTGGTCCTGATTTATGACCAAGTCCATGATAAATTGGGAGTAGGAAAACTTGAGCTAATGTGGCATGGGACCTATATCATTCAACTAGTATTGGAACTAAAGGAGCCTATGAGCTAGAAGATTACGAAGAAAATCCATTGGCTGAGCCCAGAAATGGGATCTATCTGAAAAAATATTATGCTTAATCATGAGTGTGATACTTTTTACATTAGTGTTCTTTGATTGAATTTTTGGTGTGATTTTTTTCTTTGCATACATGTTTCCTCTGCTCACCTTGTGTTCCACTTGGTTTGCAGATGTATTTGAATCATTACGTCAATTTTTCTGATGGCACTTGTCGTAGCACACGAAACCTGTCTTCCGCAGCATGGGCACTCTTTGCCCCTGATGGAGAGTTGATTAATTTACAAGGTATTTGTTTGGGTTGAAAAAGTAACAATATTTCCGAATATAGTGCAGTAATTGAGCTATTATTGGATGCCATTGATCTTGCGATAAGAGATTTGGTTGTTAAGATAGACTCACAAATTGTTGTGTTACAATTAAATGACCATTATTCTATGCGAAATACTCAAAATTTGTGTATGTATTTGCATGTTCGATTATTGTAAAGGCATTTTGATTTTATCACATATCAAAATATTCCAAGACGTTAGCAAATAATGTATTAGATAGAAATATGCACAATATGTAAAAAAAAACATCATGATACACAAACAGTGATAGAAACATGCATATCTATATATATATATATATATATATATATATATATATCGAGTCTATCGAGTGTGTTACATCCAAAATCTCAAAAATATGTGTTCTGTTACAAAAATAGATCTCTGAGCCTACATTGGTACAAAAATGTAAAAACAGGCTGTTGTCCGCCCACATGGTGCTCATGATATCAGGTGACTACTCGAATCACTCGCTAGTGTAATCGACGTAGTCTGCCCGGAATCTCGACCGTATGCATATGGAGGCACAGTAGAATCTCATAAAAGGTATCATACTCTGGGATGCCTTTCGTCAGGCCAAACAAGTTCCGCTCTAACTCGGCTAGCGTATTTCCCTCCTCATAAGGAGCATCCTCTACTAGGCGGACTACCCTCCGTGCAATAGGTGACCTAACAGGCGGTCTCTAAGGACCCATATCTGTAAAAACATCATAAGTTTATGTTTCAGAATGTATAACAAAAACATTCAAAAAATAAAATGTTAAAAAACAATTTTTACTTGCATCAGTCCATTGTGTGCCTGGTGGAATAGGAAGATCTGGATCTCCTCTGAAGTCGATGCCAACATATGTGAAGTCCTCAACCAAGATAATTTGATGACGCATCCAACTGAAAAAGGTTGTCTAGAAATGCATCTATTGGCCCCCACCCCATCGGGGCATGATCTCTCACCATCTCATCAGCCTTGGGTCCCTTGGGGCTGGATCATGGATCTCCAACCGCTGGTACTGAAATAATGGGATTCTCTCTAAGAAGAAGGTCACCAATATGGACTTGTACCCAAATTTTTTCGGCCGCCCTGTCTTGCACTTGGTCAAATGGCCCTTTATATTGGCCAGTAACCCCTCGCACCAATTAAACATTTTTAAGGCCATAAATTCCACCGCATACTGGAATTGATATTTCGTTGCTCATGTAACGCTTGGGCTCCTACCACTCTAGTTATGTAATGGATAATTGTGTGCAAAGGAAGCACCCCAATAAATGAAATATCTATCTTCCCGCTCTCATTTTTTCGAGCCCTGACACAATGTCTTTGGATGACCATACTAGTACTCTCACCCTCTGCACGAGCTCCAGAGAGTTGGATTTTATCCCCTCTCCTGGAAAAATATGTGATGAAATAGATGTCCATCACATATAATTCTAATTCTTGGACCCTGATGGCAAATATTTCTTGGTCCACATCCAATAAACCAATCAAATATTGGGGAAACTCAAACTGAGCTCTCATCCCTGATGTTTGGAAGAATTTCAACACCCCACAATCGCGCAATGCATTTATGCAATTTTGGTCATGTAGGGCTTGGTGGTCTTCCACCTTATGGCCTCGTTCTTTCCATTCAATTGACATCTCTGAGGAAAAAACCTGCCAAACATGTTTAAATGGAATTTTAGGAGCTTTCACCGAAGTAATTTTGGAAATTATCCCTAGATATGGGTGGATTTATTGTTTCAGAATCTGCCCCGCGGCCAACGCGACTGTTTGAATTGATTCGGTGATGGTGGCACGCTGCCCTAATGGGCTAAACATGACTGGTGTGGGTTGGATAGCTCAAAATTGTGCTGGTTGTGAGCGATTTTTAGGTTTGAAATCCTCGCCCCCATCTCCCTAGTTCTAAAACTAAATTATAAATTAATGGAAATAAAATGAAGTGGAGGCTTAGAGCTCTTACCTGGCGCTGAAATATTGATGAGTAGTGTCCTGGATCGGCCGCGCCACTGATTTGAAGTTCATAGGGAAAATGGGTAAAATTCTCTTCTCAAAATAGAAAGGTGAAAATGAATTTACTTTTTGGTATATTTATATATTTTTGAAAAGTTTGTGCCATTATTTTATTATTTTTCCTAGATATCAGTGATGTTTGATGTTTTTGTGTAGTAACAGGACTTTCACACTGTTGATGATTATCTTTGATGTAAATGAGTTGTATTTTATCTCTTTTTCGGGCTCGGTAAACATTTACGAAAAAGGAACTCCCCTGGTGTCAACTTTCAGCTCTTTCCTGACTCTCGAAAAATGAAAATATTGCCGAGTAATTGTCATTTCAAACTCGTTAAAGTGAATGAATTGACGTGGTGTCAGTATACATTTACTCATTTTTCGAGTTGGAATTTACTATTTACGAAAAATGAGTACCTTGATTGAACACGGTCAAGAGGTTCTCTTGAATATTGTTTTCTACCTTTTCAGATTCAAGAGATGATTTACGAAAAGGGACATGATGGAGTTTTCTTTTCGTTTATTTTCAAACTCCTTAAAAATTAAAATTTATCGAGTTGCCCTTTCGTTGGACTTGTTAAATATTAAACGACGAAAGACTTGTCACCATGAAGAGACCGAGTTCCTCCTTCCTAGGGCTCGTTAAACTTACTAAGATGGATTAATTTAAAGAATGAAATTACACGCTCAGTATTTGATATCCTCTTCACGTTGGCTATAAAAAATAAAGAGGTACTCGTTAGCAATAGTAGGGGAAAATTGAAAGTGAACATCCTATGTGTATTTTAGGTAGCTTGTCACTCTTGAACATGACACTCATCTGCAGTTTGTGTCGGGTTGGGGACATCTTACATTCGTCACTTTGCCTCCATGGGTTTGGGAAATCTGCTTTCCTCTCATTTGATTACCAATTTTTTCAACATGACCTCTGATCTTATTTGTGTCAAATGCTGCCACACTCCGGAGTCGTGCCGCCAATATGTTCAAGAGAAGTCATTTTTGTTAAAGGTCCTTTGATTATCTGACCTCCTATGTTACAATCCTGAATTACTCCTATCATCTTAAGATATCTGTTATTTCGTGTTGATGATGTGGGAATCATCATGGCCCTCCTTTGACGAATCACTTCTTGTCGACTTTAGCTCATTATTCGGGAAGGTGATTTAGAAACTTCTTTTTAGTACCTTGGAGCTTGCATGCCTCAATGGAAAGTTCTTCGTGTTCGACAACATGTTCACATAATTTGCCTCAATCGAATTATTTTTCAAGTGTTTGAATTCAACACATTCATTCACACTTGTACATTGTGATGTTGTAACTTGAGGTCCATCATCATTATTGGTGGTCCCTCTTATGTCGGATAACATTTTTTATCATTAACCGGTAATCAGGTGGTTTATACCATGTTCGACATCAACACATTTATTCACATGGTTAAAATCATACATTGGGTTGATTGAGATCACGTTGAATACCCTGGGTCACATCTGATTTTTGATCCAGGCTGCGAGGAGTTATTAAGTATTCCTGATTGTATACATGATCCTATCTATACGGATGGTTGCGTCCATACCGCAGATCCATTTCTATGATCTCTTTAGACAGATGGCTGCAACCATGCCATGGGTTCATGTATTATTTGATGCCTAGTGTAGAGTTTTTTGGTTAGGAATATTCATACCAGATATGTCATATATTGTAATATGTTTGATTTGGTAGGTTTTCTGGAGGTGGTCTGCGTTATTTTCCTTGGTTAATAAAGCATTTCAGCCATCACTCCCCGTTCTGCCTTCATGCTATATGGGGCATATGTTACATAGTAATTTATCACCATGTTCATTTTCCTGTCCCTGACATTCAAATTCCCCGTGACAGATCCTATGCAATGTTTCCACCATGAAGAAATATGTTAAGACATCCCCTGAAGATTCAAAGAAAATTGCCTTGGAAGATTACTGAATAAACTTGGTCAAATTCATAATTTCCTGGGTAAACGCTTTTCCTAGTGTCATGCCCATGCTAATGCTATATTCAAATTTCTGGATTAGCGCTGCCATCACCCTTATTTCTTGTAAAACCGCGTTGATCCCTTTTTGGCAGTGTTTCTTCAAATGGAGGAGAATCTTAGACCTTTAGAAATTTCAGGGCAACGAGTTGGTTGTTAAATGGTCGTGATAGAGTCGAGCTTTTGATTTTAGAGATTTGATCTCATACATGGGGGTTTATCCCTTAGGAAGTGGGCCTTCCTCCTCCTTTCATGGGCTCCAAAGCTCTTTTCCCTTACCATAAATTCATGCCCCTCCTTCCCATAAAGTTAGTTTGGTTGGTCATTGTCAGGCTAGTCTGAAATCTCGTTCCCTTTGCATCCTCTCATTGCGATAACACTTAAGTTTTTGAGAGAATGAATTCTTTAGAAATTCGATGAAGGACTCAAATTTTCACCAAAGGAGGCCTCCAACATCAAGGCGTGGGTTGTAAGCTCTTCCTTTTATATTTATCAATAAAACATATGATATTTTCTTTCCATATTTGTCTAATTGTTTATACAAATATTCTGGTACTCATTTATCTGCTAGATAGCTAATGTTTACGATTATTATGTATTGGATTACGTTTGTTTTTTCCTCTTGATCATCTATAGGTATTCGTGTTCCATCAATAGTAGGGAGCAAGCTTAAAAGGATCGTGGACCAAGTTCATCATCAATGGATTTGAACGTAGCATTGGGAAAATGGCACTTCTATCTCTTTTCTTATCACATTGTGAATGCTAGTTAAGAGAGATTTTCATTAGAAAGTATCTCGTGTTGCTAGACCCACTGTAGGGCTAGAGAGGTCACCTCTATCCACAGAGGGGATTTATCTTGACAACAGTTGCACTGTCCTTCACACCCAAAATAATTTACCTCTAAAGAGGATGAGGAAACATCCTGTTACGGATCCTCTAAGGTCACTTGGAAACCTGGTTGATCTGGCCTTGCTTCTACTATCTTGTTCTCAAAATATTCTTCTTTAGACTCTTTGTTTTTTTCCTTTTTACTTGCATGTACATCCTCCATCTTGATATCTCCAGCTTGGTCAATGGTCCTTTTTGGCACCTTTTCCTTGGTCACTCGGGTCTCTATCTCCATTTCTATATCCAAAGGCCATGAATCAAGATTAGATTTGCATTCGATTCCAGGCCTGGGCTAGTGTTCATAAGTCAAAGATTCTATCTTCTCTCTCCTTTCAGGAATGACACCCTTAGGATCATAATGTTAGACATCTCCCTATTCAAAATCCATATTTTTGAGTAAGGCCTCAACTGTCTTGAAATCCTACATTGGATTACAAAAAAAGGCCCTACAGGCTTCCCCAATTGAAACATATATCCCTTCTTTTCAGGGACAAAGTGGAGATGATCTTCATTGAGGCTTTGCCTAATGAATTCTAGAGAAAACATTCTCATAGGAATGAAAACAGGTAGGTGGTAAGGGGGAAGTTCACACCCATAAACTCTAATTTCTATATGATTCTAAAAAAGGTACCAATCCCCTACACTTGCATCTTTGCTGAGTTGGAGGAGCTATTTTTTTTGGGGAAGAATTGTGGGTGGAGGGACACCGTGGCTGATATTGTATACAATGGCCATGTAAGTCGATATAAACTGAGAGTAATGGTAAGTATCTGGTCTCCTACTGATTGCGACATCATATTCAAACACATAATTTCTCTATTTTTTACCAGCAATCACACTAAGATCTGGGCATTCGACTCATTAACATGAGTATACACGAACACGTAGAACACTAGTGAATAATATCAGAAACAAGACGTGGTGGGAAAGCGGTGTAGATGAAAAATTATGGTTGATGATAGGTAAGTTGGAATATCAAATAAGTAGTCCAGCTACATCATTAGGTTCAAAAAACCAAGGAGGATTTATTGGCAATGTTGGCGTCATCCTCCCCAAGTAAATATGAAATTAAGGATAGGATGGGTTGGACGGGTATAACTAAGAGGGTGAAAGAGAAACTTTCACTCATAAGCAGAGTTTGCAAGACAGGGGCTATAACTATATGTAAGAAATACTGTTTTTGATTCGTTGGGAGAGTGGAGTAGTGATAGATTAGGGAGACATCAGTGAACTAATGCGGCTCAGGAGAAGTGGTCTAAACCAGAGCCTTTTGGATAAATTCCAGAGTTACTTCAAGTATTTTGGTTCGAGAGGAAGAAACAAAGTAGTTCTTTTGGTTGATGTAGGCTGCAAACATCTAAGAGACGAATTCGGGAAAATAATGCAAAGAAGGAGTAACTTGATAATATAGAACAAAGTCAACTACACAGAAAGGGTCTTCTCCCCTAACATGGTTTCCAAATAGGTCAAAACGAAGGTCGGTGAGGTGGTAGGCACATATTGGGTCGATAATTTTGGCCTCTCTGTCCATGAGGAGTTCGAGGCCGGAAGAGAGTTTGACCGCATGAATTTTTGGAGTCTCAGGGGCCATCTTCTCCATTTTATGAGTAAACAAATTTACATGTGGAAAACGATAACTGATTACCTAGTTTTCGTGGATGAGGTCGAAAGTAATGTATGGAGAAGGTTCTTGGACGAGTAGGAATTCAAACGTCGTCTTGTGCAGGTGACTAGTGGGAGAGAGTGTGCCAAGAATTGGTGAGCAAACTTTAGGACTATGAGATGAGAAAATTCATTTTATAGTTGGAGGGGAAATGGTTGGATGACGTGGCGTGGCGTCATGGTGGGGGGGGGGGGGGGGGCGCACATGAGCCAATAGGATTGGACGAGGGTGGTGGAAAAGAGTGAGGGCCAACATGTTACGGTTTATCATTGCATCATGCTCGCTTGAAAAGGGAATCAACAAGTTGGTCCACATAGTATGTGGTCCCCACCAATCCCCGATGGGTCAGTTAACGAATGGGAAAACCGCGCACTCACACCTTGGAATAAATTTGATCCGTCATATCGAGATTCAAATTTTCAACTCCGGGGGGTTCAACTTGCTTATTGTTCGTGCAATTTACCCCTATGATCTGATTCTGGGGGACGACCTGGCAGAGATGGGCAATGATCTTCCTAGAAAATCGTTCGATCATTGACCGGTTACCACATGTGTATTTTTTCCTATTCTTCCTTGCTATGTAGTGCAGGTTAGGGCCCCATGGGTACAAATTGCATTTCATGTCCTTCCACTTGAGCACTAGTGCTTGAATTTTTCCCACATAAGTGATTTAACCAAGTTTGTTTTCGAAGCCATGCCAATGGCTCTTTGTCTATTTTGAATAACGCATAGAGGGCGATAACATTGGCTCCAACTGGAGACAATGTATTGGATGCAATGCACTGAGAACCTGCAGCTTAGTGCCTTACTCCTTGGGCATGGAGTTATTTTATTGAAAAAAATTCTTAAACAAAAGAAATAATAGAAAATTAAAGAAATATTGATTATTTATAAATAGCTTGATGGTATTTGGAATGAGTGATAATGATACCTTTATTGTTGAAAGTAAAACTTGAGAAAATTCCCATTGACTGGAAGCTCAAGCACTTCACCTTATAATTTTTCTAGCAGGAAGGTATTATTCCCCTTGGCTTCAACGATCCTGAAAGGCATGAACCATATAGGGTAAAATTTCTTATTCTTTCCTTTGTCTTCCCTCCTGACATCCCATATTATAACTAAGTCCCCGGGCTGGAAATATTTGTATTTGTCCTTCCTATCAAACAAGGACTTCATTTTTTATTGATAATTGATCAGCTTATGGTTTACCCGTTCTCTGATCTCTTGGAGTTCTACCCATTGGTTTATCCTCCTAGTTAAAGCATTAGGCTCTTCCTCACTATCTTGCAAAATCCTGGCTACATGCATAGATAATTGTATGGGAATAATTGCATCCTTTCCATAAACCAATTCAAAAGGTGATTTCCTGGTGGACCTCTTAGTGGTAACCATGTTGTCCCACAATATAAACTTCAACTGTGAGTCCCAATTTCTCTGATTTTATGATATGGTTTTCTTTAGAATCCTTAATAGAGTTTTATTTGAGGATTCATCTAATCCATTTCCATATGGGTAATAGGTGGAGGAGTGACCTACTAAGATGTTGTACTTCTGACAAAAATTGTTAAATTTTGCTGACTTAAACACTTGATCATTGTCAATCACAATATTTTTGGGGTAGCCAAACCTGGAGAGGATGTTTTCCTCCATGAATTTGATGACTACCACATCAATTGCATTTCTCGCTAGGGCTTCTTCAACCTACTAAGTGAAGTAGTCAGTTTTTTTGAGTATCCACCTATGTTGACTACTTGAGGGTGGGTGCATTTCTCCAATGAAGTCTACCCCCCACTGCCTAAAGGGTTCTTCAACAAAAATCATTATTAGAGGGAAGGATGCTAATTTTTGGTTCTCAGCAAACATTTGGCACTTCTCACAGGCACGAACATAAGCGTGAACTTCTCCAAACAGTTTTGCCCAGCAAAAACCTGCCTTAGGAATTGAATTTTGTGTGTTGTATCCCTCCAACTCTAATTTCCTCCAGAAAAACAACCGTGGAATTCATCCATTACCTTGTGTCTTTCCTCCTCAACCAAACACAAAAGTAAAATCCCAACAGGTTCTTTCCAGTATAATTGGCAATTTCAGACAATGATTTTTTAGTCTTGTAGTCTGAAAGCCCTATACTTCACCATATCAAAGTTCATTAGTCATCTCAGAAAAATAAGATAATGAACAATTTATTTATACCAACATGACACAATATACTTCATCTAAATTTTCTAGGTTGTTGTTTCAATTTGTTCAATGTTGCTCCATATTTCCACTTTTTCCATCCCTTTCAACCAATAGGTTTATGTCCAATGCTTGGAAATTTGATTCTAATAGAATCTTATCTGGCCCCTACCCTTTGATGAGCTTCGTGGGCTTGATATCCATGTCATAATCATAGATTTTGGTAATCCATTTTCCTATTTTTCCCTCAATGTCTCCTTGTACCATAATGTCATTCACATAAACTGTAGGAACATAAGAAATTATGTTGGATTGCAGAACACAAAATCTAAAATACTTTAGGGATTTGACCAAGGCATAAGCCTTATTCTCTAGGATGTTATACTTTAGCTCAATTTCTCAAAACACTTGACTGAAGAATGCTATAGTATGGATCCATCATTCTCCCATAGTGAAGCCCCCCCTACATCCATCCTTGGAGTCACCATTATAGGACATCTTTGAAGAACTATTGGGATCATCAAAATCTTTAGAAGCATCAAGAAGACATCATCATCAAGTGGGTAAATATTTTTAAAAGTAAGTCCTATATTATTCTCTTTGTCTCAATATTCAATTCAAAAGACTTCATTTTTTAAGGAAGGAAATAATCTCGATGGATCAACAAAATTTCAAGCATGGAAGAAGAGAATATATTTGGTGCTCATAGAAAATAAATTCATGGACCATGTTCCAGGAAAGGTTTCAGAACCAAAGAAGGACAATAATCAAGAATGGTCCAAGTATAATAAAGGAGAAGTTAGATCTCAAATAATTCTTATTGGATCCATCAAGGATCATCTCATTCCCTTTGTTACATATTTGGGCACATCTAAAGAAATCTATGACAAGTTGGTGAAACTGTATTTTTTTAGTACGATAGGTCATGAAATATATTTGAGGAATCGACTTTACAAGAGAAGGTTATCAAAGGATGAAGACTTGGCCTCATATCCTATAAAGGTATCACAGTTGAAGGATCAATTGTAATGGCTTGGAGAAGTGGTTTCTGATTCTAAATTAACTACTTGTATACTCAATGCTTTACCTTCAGATTGGAGTAGTTTTGTTAGAAGTATCTATTCTAGAAAGGACACTCCAAACTTTGATGAGCTATGGTATTTGTGTATTTTAGAAGAGAAAATATTGAAGGAAAAATATGACACCAAACCAAATGAAAAATTTCAAGATTTTGTTTCTAGATTGAAGAAGAATAAGGGAAAGTTTGGATGTTTTGAACCTCATAGAAAAAAACAATTATCCACATGGACGTCAATATACGTCCAAAGTATAATGCTTTGGATGCAATGAATATGGACACTTTAAACGAGATTTTCCAAGGATCCACAAAATAGGAAGAAAAATAAGAGAAAGTTAAGGAGTGGAGCTCACATAGGCGAGGAAAATGAAGAACCTAAAAAGAATCCAAAGAATGAAGATCCTAATGATATCTATTATTTAATAACTCCACTACTACCATGTTTACTTGCATTTTTTTTCTTTTTTTTAGATGATGATAATTAGAGTGGCATATGTAGCTACACTCATTGAAGAGTCCTTACTTTTGCAATTATGGCATCATGGAAGGAAGCATATAACATCAAAAGGATTATAATCTAAAAATTTAGTTGCATCTCATTGGTAGCAGTAATCTAGAAAAGCAATGATAGAATAATTTGGACCATCTAGCACTACATAGTTCATGCAACTACGTTTTGGCATCATATAGTTATGAAAACTAGTATTCTAGCAGGAAAGGATCACAAGGATCCCTGACAATACCAAAACCATCATAATAAGAAGGTTATTCAATATATGGAATAATCATTGTGACATGACAAGAGTATATTTTTTACTAGAAGATTATGGAGGCAAGCATCGAAGAATATTGTGGATATAGTTGCAACATGATGGTATAATTGAAGCATTTGTCATCTTGATAAAGGAGTCTCATCATAGACATTATCTTTGAGGAAAGAAGTAGTTCGTTTAGAAGGAATTCAACTAGATGGCTATATGAAAAGAAGAGGTACGCATATCTTTAGAAAACCGCTCTTCATTAGAAATTACATTCATGTCTTTAGAAAATATCATAGGAAGATTTGGATGCAAAAATATACTTGGAATCATGGACTTGATATGTCTTGGTTAGTTTGGATAGGGAGGGACTCTTCCATATGGTTACACGATACATAGAAGCATGATAGATGATCATGGAATTTATCAACATCAGATATGGTATCTTGAAGAAAATATAGCAATGATAAATTTATATGGAGTTGTAAAGACTCTGCTAGATGAGATATTGAAACTTGTTGATTGGTTCATTCCATGAACACATTCACTGATGATTGCAAGGAAAATAGTAAGATTAAAATATGAATATAGACCATGCAAAAGGGATGTTGATCTCATAGGGAGAAAGTAGCAGGATTTGACATCATGAAAAGAGGCTATCATGATCTGGTAACTCCAATTTTGATGAGTTGTTTGAGATATGGTTTGGCTACCTGAAAGAGCATATTGCAGAAGTATAATGGAAAGAAAACAATTGTTGATGTATCTAAATTTTTTTGGTTTAACTCAATTTTAAAGTAAATGGATTGAGTGGAAAATGATGGTATTGGCTTAGAATATTATATGGAAAAGGAAAAAGAGGTAAAAAACCACGAGATAGCCTTTTGGTCATGCTGGATTTGTTGTTGAAGAAATTCACTTTCTGAGATGGACAGGGGGAGCTACGACTAGCTCTACATTGATTGGTTTGATAAGATAATTTTGATAATTAAGATACTATAAATAATGGTTGATGGAACTTATGATTTGAAAATTTTATGCAAATAACCTTGTCATGAAGATAGATTGAAAAATATTTTTTCTCCATGACATCCAGGAAGGTTGAAGCTTAGGTATGATATGATGTGTTGTGAGATAGGAGCCCTATAACTACTACTAAATATCTCCACAGAAGTAAAAGTAGCTGATGAATGGGACTAGATGAAGCTTTTGTATATGTCTCCCTAGTTGAGATGGAGAAAGGATTTACTCCCTATTTGAGAGAGAATGAGGATTACCTCTCTTATTGAGAGGGAGTGATGTGGGACACCATATTCTCCATGTGTCATGCACTAAACCATGAATAAAAACCGTAAGTCTAGTGAAGGCACTGGTAGGGAGAATGGAGGTGTTGATGATGCTAGAAGTATTCCAACACATGGGGTCTCCTCGGTATGAAGTCCCAACTTGACCTCACACCGTTTGGAGTAGGAGCCCCATCCAGATATTAGGATCAACCATCATTATTTTTAGATTTTCCTTGGCTGTAATTATCAACATAAGATATTATGCCTAAAATTTGAGATAAGAAAGTAAGTTGACATTGTGAACTATACAATTTCAATGTATATAAGGTCCTTCCATGAATTGAGTAGCAAGAGTGATCCTTTAAGAGAAAAGTAATAGTACTATTCTAGTAAAGACACACAATATCATAGAAAGAATCATTAGTTAACCTGTAAAATAGTTTGTATAGTAATAACGATCTTGAAAGCAAGAAAAAAGGCACATTCAATAAGATATACTAAATCCAATGAAATAGTTCATTTCCTCTAGTATGTATGCATACAAACATATACCATAAACATTAGAAGAATAGTCTTACAACATCCACAATACATGCATGAAAGTGAGCCGACTTTGAGAGATTCAACTATTAAGGGGAAGTTTCGAGATACACGATTACATCGATGCAACAGTAGCTCAAATAGTGGAAGATTAAGCCACTAATTTTTCCTCCAAATAATGATATTCTCTCCTATGCCAAGCTAGATAAGTGTTGAAGTTCGAAATTGTTTCCTTTTTTACTACCTTTTTCCATATCCTTCATCTTTTTGTGACCATTTTTGTAGGAGTCTCAACATACTCATGGTCAATTCAAATTATAAAAAGGTATTAATAATCCATGTTTAGAATCTATGTTTCGTTATGAATTATAATGAAAACATTCCTACAATTACAAAATTTTGAATATTCCACAACTAATGTTGAATTTCGTATCCATATCCATGATTAAAAAAGTTGTAATGCATCAATAAAGGAATGAAGGGTATCTGAGGATGAAAAATGTTCACTCAGATGGACGGCCACCTATTAACATGGCTTGGCAAGCTACAAAAATCAAGATATATAAGAGTCAAACTCTAAGTATGACAGTGTAGTAGTCAAGCAAAGACAAGAAGAAGATTAAGACAACATCAGGTGAGCATGCAAAAGACTTGTTCCTTCTCAGAGAAAATCACTATGAAATCACGATGTTCGAATATTTAACTAGTACCGCCTACTCTAATTGGTATTTTATTTTTTTGTTCATCCTTGTAAACTAAGTCAAGTAAAGTAAGGAGGGGAGTAAAAGCTTAGAAAGTATGCCAGAGGTGTATGTAAACATCCTTCTCTGAAGGGACAATCTCTTCTGCTATCAAAAAGCCGAGATACCTCTTCCACCCCATGAAATAAATAAGTTCCTATGCACAGTTCTATGAAAGAAATGAAAAATGAAAAAAAAATGGCAAAAGAAGAGAAAGGATTCCTATGTAGAGAGGTTAGGAAATCAACTCTGTCGAGGGATTGTGCAGGCTCGCTGGCAATGGAACAATGTTTGTGTTTCTGAAGTGACTCCGTTAGGGTTTTGTCCAAACCTATTGGCAGCAGAGTAGCACCATAGATGAAAACTAAGACTCTGACAATTTCTTTTACTTTTGCATCTGTATACTCCTCATCCCCATTTGAAACAACTTAGTTTGACTTGGATTGGTTAGTGTACCACCGATGAAGAGAATGGTAGGGAATACATCTTTAACTCAAACTAAGTGAAGAAGTTGTGGTCATAAATGAATTTCAAACTACTTTCGAAATATTTAGACCTATTTTGCAGGAGAGAAGACTCACACAAAGAGTTGTATTTCTACCAGTGTGTCATCAAGTGTTGTAGCGGCTAGAACCACCCTCCAAAATTTTTCCTATGCTTCGATTTTGGAGCCTTCCTTCCTATCGATAGGAGCTTATCTTGTTCTATTGTCAAGTATTCATCATTTGATTGAGACTTTTCCTTTTCATTTGTGATTTTGTTTTCTTGTCTCCATAGTTAGCTAATATTTAAAGTCACATGCTAACCTCCTAAATTGGTCTTATAACAGTTCTAGGTTTGCCTCCAGAAACTGTGCAATCCATGAGTGCAAGCCAACCTTGATGATTGGAATTGCACAATTTTGACTGACAGATCTTCCTTGAGCTCAGAAACTGCGCAGTCATGGAAGGTAGCCCAAAACAAAGCACAGAAATTGTGCAATCCTTCCCTTAAGATCAGAAACTACACAATGCACTGAGCTAGAAAGTTTCCCATTTCCCTAGAATTGCACAATCTTTCCCGATAATGTGCATGGAAAGTTTCCCAAAAATGAAAAAAGAAAAAAAATATAAAAAATTGAAAAAACATCCATAGAAAATAGGGATCCATTATTAGTTTCCCAAAGGAGGAAAATTCACTATTTTTAGAAATTTCCACCAAGTGTCGCGTTCTCCTTGATTTTAGGCATGTGCATCATAAACCCTAATTCACTCAAATATTTTTAATTGATGCCTCTAGAGCTCATTTAAACATTCGATCTTGGAGCTCTAGCATTCCCGAGGAGATCAAGGAACCTTCAATGCAGTTGTCGTCGCTTTTCTAGGTGAGTTTTTCCTTTGTCTTCTTTTCCTGATTTTTCTATCGATTTTTGTCATTTCTCTTGTTTCTCTTCAAGTTGTTGGTGTTTTAAATTATATTAGATTTCAGAAGTGTTTTTTCAAGTTTTCGTTTTCCTTTCACAAGTGTTGCATCATTTTTCTATTTTTTGCACCGATGGTCGGCATTGCGACGACTCTCCTCACATATTTGATTTTTCCTTCCATTTGTTAAGTTTCTACACTTTATTTAAATTGATTCATTCATACTTACTTAGATCTGCACACAAAATCACATGATCACTCAGATATGCTTGTATCCCACACTTTCACTAGGTATATTTGCACTTCCCCTTGGCCAGTTTTCACCTTGCCCAGCTGGGCATTGCACAAGTTTAAGGATCAAGTTGAGAGCTTGGCCTCTGAGACTCCACAATGAGCAGTACAAGTCGACTCAAATGTGCATTGAATAGTTCCAGGGCTCAGTTTTCCACATTAGCCACTCAGACTGCACAATGCTCAGTATCTCCTAGTCAATGTCGAGGCTGAACTGCACATTTCAAAGTCTCAAGCCTTAGGCCGCACCCTTGGCTCCTGGGACTGTGAAATGCATATTTCCCATAGCCAGTATCCCTCACCTAATCCAGAAAATTGTGCAATCTCTCTCTCTGGTTTGTCGATTTGTTGCCTGATCTTGATTTGAAGGTATATTTTCAAAATATGATATTTTCTTTCCATGAGTTATTTTTTTGTCCCATAGGCACCATAGTTGTTGAGCACTTATATCTAGAAGTCATTGTTACCATGGCACCCAAGAGAGCTGCTTCAAAAGATACCACTGAAAGAGGTACTAGGGAAGTAGTTGAGAAAACACCAGTTAACTTGCCATCGTATGTGGACACTCAACTGTTTGTGGAAAATGAGTAAGATTTAAAATGGAAGATAGTTAAGGATATTTTTTCAGAAAATAACTTAAAAGCATATTTAGAGGACCAGCAGGTATACCTCAGTGTTAAGAATTTAGGATTAGATAGGGTTTCATGCAGATATCCAATCTTCCCATGTGTAGATATCATCAGCTAGATTGTTTCACATATCGATGTGAAGACCATGAAATTGAGCAATGCCGGCGAAGATAAGCCTACTAGCGGAAATTATCAACATATGTATCATTTTCTCGAGCGAGTAAAACTCATGGACTCATACTTCTATGCCACCAACATCTATGTGAGCACAAGAGATATTGTTAAAGGCTGGGTGAAAGAGTCATCGAAGTTTCAAAAAACACCTATCCATTCATATAAGAAAAAGTATCTCAGGAGAGCCTACCAACTGATCTTGGTGATCTTAGCTTACAAAATTTATGGTCAGCAGAGAACGAAGACCTTTCGTAAAGGGTAGGAAATCTTATTGAACCATGTTGTGAATGAGGGGAAGTCATTCAACTGGTCATATTCGTTGTCTCGACAGTTGAGAGCCCATGTAGCACGAGCCCGAAATCCTCCCAAGGGTGGGAAAGTAAGGTTCTATATGTATGCATAATTTTTGGATGTGATATATGCAACAAATGCATTTCCTGGCATAGACTAGACATGGATACCATGAGACCCTACCATCTATTTCTATTGCAAATTGCTTTCAGATTTTTGTCATCGAGGAGTTATGGAACAATTAACTAAACACTTCATCATTTCGCTATACAAGCTTATCTTTGAAGAAGAACCACCTTACATGTCACGAGGAGAAATTGAGGCATTATCTAGGATTGAAAATTGGTTTTCCTCACCAGATGATGCCTTCCTTTGAATTTTCGACACTTAGAAGTCGCTACATATTTTGCCAAGGTATGCCACCGAAAAGCGTGTCATGCAATAAGTATCATATCATCTTTCCATATGGTTGTCATCAGCCTTTCACAGGAAGAAGAAAGTACCATGGCCCACTCTTCCTTTGCAAGTTGGATTGACGAGATCAAGAATCTCAAAGTCACGGACATCGAAGGAAAGAAGATAGTGAAGTTTGCATTCGATACCGGAGACTTTAATCCATACAATCCTCATGGTATTTTCAAAGACCATTGTGTGAGAATATATTATAAGTGGCTCAAGGAGACTTTTCATTGGTCGAAGGAGGATCCATGCAAGAATTGCTACAATGCCTCCAGACCCCACGAGTTGGTCAGTATAGTAGGTACTTCATAGGCCACTCCATAGATGCCAACAAATCTGGAAGCAATGCCAACAGAAGGGAGAAACCCCATGTAGGATAAGGGAAATAGAAACGTTGCTGACAGTCCAGGGAGAGAAAGGAGCCATAAGATGAAAGCACATACACTTGTTATGAAAATGAATTTAGCAATTGAGGCAAAGAGGAGACAGAGGATGCAGAGAGAAGAACGGAGGAGAAGAGAAGAGAAAAGCAAGAAAGAACAAGAAGAGAAGTAGAAGTAGTTAGAAGAATAAAGGAAATGCATAATAGTAGAAGAAACAACAACAAAAGGACAAGCTGAAGAGCAAGAACATAATTGGACAATAGTAGAGGAGGAAAGTGGGTAGATACAGGATTGGGAGCTTACTCAACAGATTGAAAATTGATCGATATTGTGGACATGGAGGAGGAATCAGAACCACAAAATCAAAATGTCGACCTAATGTCAAGTACTTCACAACATATTACTATTTAGTCTCCAGCACCTCCAATAGCAGAGTTAGTCCCAAGCGAGGAAGATGAAGTTGTTCCTCTTGATGAAAATCCGGTCATGGACACGTACAATATTTCATACGATGAAGTTCAGAAAAAGATTGTACAAACATGAAAGAAACATTTTCTAGATGGCCTCGCATTGATTGAATTCATAAGAGAGAAGGTGATAGTGGCATACACCAGGAAGAATTCAAATTCCACTGCCGAAGCTAACTTGGCATTTGCAGGTGTAGAAAGATCAAACACACAATATTTGATGACCGAGAATAAGAAATTGGCACAGAAATTACACGCTTCTAGGAAAGAGATAGAACAAATCTGTGCAACAGCACAAAACACAGCTTCCACACAATTATACTTGGAGGAAATGAGAGACATGATACTTGGTGAAGTATAAACACTTGGAGAGATGATGCCAGACCTCTATGAGGAGCTTATAACCATACATAAGGTAGTTTTCCACTTCCATGGCTTACGAAAGTAGAGAAAAGACTTTATCAAAGTCTCAGGAATGTACAAGTTTCCATCATCGTCTTGCATGAATGGATAATGCGATACAAAGAGGCACCAATTAACCTAAAAAATAAAATGATGCCATGTGCAGAGATGGAGAAAGAAAGAGTTTGAATGTTGATTTGGAACAACAAGCAACTCACCTCATTCATTGGAATTATTCAAGCCTCATATGTACATTTATATAATAGTTTGGAATTTTTTGGTGAAAGCACATGGGATCCCATCAGTTAGCTCGCTCACCGAAGCCAAATGCAGACACCAGGTTAGGCAGGAGATTAAAGAGTACTTGGAGAAACAGAGGTAGATTTCCACCAAGGAGGATTTGGAACTGAACAAAAAAAACATGAATAAATACATTGGTGGTCCTGTCTAAATTAGAAAAATGTTGCTCCTGCTTGAGAGGGAATTTAAAACTGACTCCAAATCATTGTATTCAGATTTTATGGAGGCTAGAGTCTGCTTCCAACCAGACACCATCACAAAGTACTGAGCTAATATGTGACCAAGAAGCATCAAGTGGAAGTTGTTGAGCTAGAGTTTCCCTAAAATCAAGCATCATAGTGTTTTTTCTTATTAGGACGTCAAGTTGTCTCTATCCTATTTTGTCTTATATGGGTAATAGTGTAAAATGTAATATCATTTGTAATTATGTGTAAAATGAAATTCAAAGAAAAACCCTAATGTCTTCAGCCGCCGCCTCTGCTCCCCTGGCCCTGTGGGGCGATGTTGCCGCCGACTCCATGGCAGGACGTGCATGCACTAAGGGACTCAACGCCGCAGGCTTCCGTGGCCTTTCTTCTCCGAGGATACAAAGAACGCAGCAACGGATCCTCCATCTGGCAGCAAATTCTGGCCAGGCTGCAGATCGAGGGCATAATCTCGCTTGGGATGACACAGATCTTGATGCAAGGCTAAAAGATCTCGCCAATGTCTCCCTCTGCCGGCGTTTAGGTACAGGAGCAATCTTCAACGCTGGATGGCACAAAGACACCAGATCAAGCAACTCAACAGCCTCGTCCACAGCTGCATCCCTGAATAACTTCATCCACAACAAAACAGTGGGTAGCTACCGATCAAGGGACGCTTTAGGACCTAAGATCCAAGAAAATGAGTTTTCAGACCCATCCTATGCTGCTCGTCAGAAGCATAATTGCTTCTTGAACCAGCTAGTTTTTCCAGAAGGAGAAACTGCATTTCAGATCCAAATCACTCTCCTCTCTAGTAAAACGTTGCTACAATGGGTGCACGATACAGACCTTGTGTAGGATCTTTTGTACAATCTCGAACTTCGGCTGGGGATCCCCTCCTCATTCCAGAGGCTGTTGTTTAAAGGTAAGAAACTAGAGGAATCTCTCCCCCTTTCCTTTTACAGTATTCAAAGGGATGCTTCTATTGTTCTTACCCTTCGTCTAAGAGGAGGGTCCTTTGGGCAGACATCCTCTGCCCCACCATTCTCTTATAAAGATGCAGTCCATAAAAACGCAGCCCAACCACAGTCCTCTTCTAAGGCAGCTCAACCAACTATGGCCCCCAGGCCATTCCTAGTTGATAAATTTGAGGAAGTTCCTTCTGTCGAACTCTCTCACCCTATGGTTGCCAATCTTCACCAGAAATTTGCAGAAACCGCAATCATATGCAGATTTAATGGTCTGTGGCCACGCACAGTGGATTTATACCAATGGATCCACTCCAACTAGACCACTAAAATTCAGATCCACCTATGCTCGAAAGGCTTTTTCATTGTGGCGTTTGACTCAAACGAAGATTACCAGAAAGCCTTAACAAGAGGCCCTTGGTTCTGGGGTTCGACTGGGCTCTTCCTCACCCCATGGTTTCCAGATTTTGACCCCTCTACGACTGTCATCACCAAACTTCCTATTTGGGTCAGGCTCCCAAACCTTCCAACGCATATGTGGCATTTCTCTGTTTTCCTAGCCATTGGAGATACCTTGGGACGCTATCTTGCTACAGATACCGAGAGAAGGGAGAAAGGAATCTACACCTACGGTAGATTTTGTGCAGAAATAGATATAAGCAAAGGATTTCTGGATCAGATCAACCTCAAGTTTGGGGACTTCCATTGGACCCAAACCTTGGATTACGAAAATACGGCCTTTCGATGCCGCAACTGTCATCAAACATGGCACTTACAAAATGCATGCACCCAGTTCCTCAGCAAAAAGAAGACTTCGAATCGCAAATCCAAATCCAAGAGCTGGAATTCCTGTGTACCTCCCCCCATGGTTGATACAGACTCCTCCAGCTCGGATGAGGAGGAAATTGAAGCAGATGGGGAGAATCTTGAAACTCCGATGAATGCTCCCCCAGGCAGTGAGGCAGACCCCTCTGCTCCTACGATCTCTCAGAAACGCTCCCACGTGTCTTCATCCTCGGACTCGGATAAAGATATTCGGCCCCCAGCGCCGAATAGTCTACAGCTAGTCATGGCCCAACCATGCTCCATTGACTGGGTCAAAGTAAGCAGGAAAAAAGGGAAAAAATGTCGTATGGCAATATCCACCCACTCTGGGTAGATAACTCTGTCTAGCACTTGTTTTCTGTTCCTCTTGTTATCTATGCTCATTATGTAGTTGTTGTTCAAGAGCGAGGTTGATAGTCTATCACCTACAGCTCTCATGCTTCTCAGTTTATGCTTGCTTGCAAGCCTGATTATACCATATTTTCTTTTCGTTAATAGAATTAGCCTTATTCAGATAAAAAAAAAACAAATAATAATAATAATAATAATAATAAATAAATAAATAAATAAATAAAATAAAAAATGAAATTCCAAGTGTCAATATTGGAATGTGAAGAGTCATGATGTAATGTAATGAGTCATTTTGTAAATAATTTGAAGAGTCATGAGGGGAGTCCAAGAGTCACAAAGGGGTATGTTAAGAGTCAACCCTTTTTTATAAATATATCCTCATAAACCATGTAAAAGGATTTTGGGAGCCAATATTTTTGCTAGACTTAGGCTTAGAAAGAACTTGGGAGTTCTGTGAGAGCCTTAGCTTCTCCATAACGTACATGGAGTATACTTATTTGGAGGAGTAGGTGTTTTTGAATTCACATTCCACTATTGGGGCTAGTGGTTCATCAATGGTGTATGTATGATTGGAACTTTCACTTTCAATAAAACTTATAATCGACACACTTTCATGAATATTTTGTGAATGTAGTAGGACTATTCTTGTTGTATTTTCAATGTATGTTATTTAACTTATGCTTATGCTTATGGACTACTTCATTTCCATTGGTATGAATCTTGTTGAATGTGTGTTGTTGTATTAATTCATCACAATTAACTTGTGAACTATTTCACATATTATCTTGTGATGTCATTATGCTCACGTTTTCCTTTAAATTTGCGTACTATTACAAGCTTCTAAGGGGTTCACTTCCTTTTCCCTTTGTGTGTTGGAACCTTCATGTATCACACTTGAATTTTTGCAAGGTTACAGACTTGTTCTCACCAAAGACACCATGCGACTCTTTATGTGTTTTCGCAACCAAGGCATATCATTAACACCCCACTATTGGGACTCCTACTCCAAATGGTGTAAGGCGTAATTGGGACTTCATATCGGGGAGATCCTCTGAATGTTGGCGGGTCCAGCACCATCAACATGGTCATAGTACATGTAAGGGCCCAATAACATCATTATTATTTCTAGGCACTAACTAGAATATCTTTAAGAGCTTATGTATGGTGGTTTTAGGAAACTATTTTTTCCTACAACCATGTATATAGATTTGAGAATAATGAATAGCACTGAAAACATCCAAATGATGTTCCATTTTGACCATAAAATAAGGTGAATTCAATAGCTATTTAATGAAGACATCATTGAGTTCTCAACATAGATGATACTATTTATTAAAGGTTACTATTGTGCCATTTAATTTTTCTCTAGCACCTCTTTGCTTAATTGATTAGTGGGTGACTATAGCTACACTATTTTGGTGTTGTAATAGTATTTCCATATTTTAGTATCATGTACATGTATTTATTAAGTAGAATGGTGCACACATTTTCAATAAGTAAAATTGCACAGAGATTCTTTTAAAATGTTATAAATTTTATACTTGATATATTGAAACCTCTATAGACCCTATAAACCATATCTCTACTAACTTGTAAAATATTCTGTATCCCAAGTTTGAAACAAATAATTTTTCGACGTGGTTATTTTTCTTTACCTTATGAACCAATCCAAAAACTATAAAGAATAAGTTAAATATATAGTGTGGATTTTATCTTTTTTCTATACCAAATGCTAAGCTCGCATAATATAATAAATTAGTAGGGCGATTAAAATATATCTATACTAAAAAGAATATGTGCATGCATAACCCTTTGATGTCCAAGTACATCAAATAGGTGACTTCGAGAAGGGTATAATTCACAAATATCATTGAGCACTAACTGCTTGTAAGCTCTTCCTTAAGCTTAAAAAAGACTTTACATGTACTAAGTTCATCTAAGCATTGGGGAAATAAGAAGGGAAGCCATGGAGGAATTCCATTTGTTGTTGGTATCATTGTTCAACTTACTTCAAGCGCCAACCTTGGGTAGCACACTGCCAATTTATAAATGTATCAAGTTCCTAATTTTTTGAGTTCATTATGGAAAAATATGGCTAGGTTTGTCTTACATTGGAGCATATTATGGATATGATGATCTTTTCCATGGATATGGCCAATCTTGAGATAATATTTCAAGAAAATAAAAGTTTAAATAAGACCAATGAAGATGAAATCTACACAAACATGGCACACATAGAAACAACAAGGGTGGCATCATCACAACCATTAACACAAATATTATTAGGAAAACTATATAGCTATGACAAGTTAAGACATAAGGATAAAAGAGGGTATAATGCACACAAGATTTACCTTGATTCCCAACACTTGTGCATAAGGGAAATGGATTAAAATGTGATATTTCTTCATGGGATAATTCATTGAAGATATCAATGACATTCATAATAAAGGAAATACTTTTATCCATGTTTTTTTTCTATTCGCCTTCACTATATTTAGCTAGGAAGCTCTATAAGGCCATAACTTACTCTAATAAATAAAAAGTATTAGTCTTCGTAGCCTTTGAAATATGCTCGGAGAAGGTATCGAAGGAGCTTCAGGAAATTGTCTACAAATCCTATTGATTGGGGTGGTAAATTAAGTCTATAAACTTGGCCTATCAGTAAGAAAATGACCCTCTATTCATATTCCTATTTGGGTCAGTAAATTCACTCTATAAAGCTCGTGTAAGAAATGCAGGTGTAGAAAATATTTTAAGATGAAAATAAATTATAGATATTTTAATACATCATATTTGATAGAATGATCTAAGTCACTCAATAAAATAAGATTTTCAAAACATATTAGTCAGTACCAATAGTGGTCCATGTTTGAGGTGACTAGAGATGATACCAATAACAAGACAATAATGGAAAGAGGGGAAGAATTGAGGTGAATACATTATTCCTTTATTTTAATTGAGGAAGATGTCAATGTGTAGATTCAAATATAATTGGGGATAACAAAGTTGAGTGAAGAAATTGATCATTTATGCATATTCCCTAGGGGAAAAAAATCTATGAGAAGGATTTATAAAATTTTGACAAGGTTCTTATCATCCATTCTATTTTGTAAGAAATTTACAAAAATTGCATTGGCTCATCCCTACAAGTACAAAGATCTAGTTAAAAAATTGTAACTTAACTGCCCTTTGACTTAATACACTTGAGGAAAAGGACAAGGATCAATGGTTAGTGCATGAAAATATTTTCCCTACAAAATGTCAAATCTTATTAAAAAATTAATAAAAGGAGAAGATACTTACAAAAGAAACTGGTTGACGACATTAAGCAGCTTTTCGAATTGATAATAGGAGGACCAATAATTGAGAAGCCCCACATGCATATACTTAAGCTTGTGTTCAAACCATAAGAGGATTCTTAGTTTTCTCTTAGTTATCCACCATGCAAGAGGCCTTAGTTTTGTTGGAAGGTAGCTAGACATACCAACACAACAAAATCATGATACTCTCATACGATGAGGATAATATATTGTTGAATACCATTTATCTAAAATAATATACAACATAAATACAATATGTAGGGGAGAAGAAAAATGGTATAGAGTGTGCAAAACAACTCCCATAGGAAAAAAAGGTTAAATATCAACCATGATATAAGGAAATGCTAGTCACGAAAAGATCTGAGGCAATTTTTCACTAGGCGACTATTGTTGGGTTTGTGTTATATTCTTTGCATGACTAGAAGCAGGCGCGAAGCGGAGGGTGAGAGGGGGGTGTAAGCCCCCATTCGCTTGCGTTGAGCGCAGTAGGGGGGTCATAAAGGGGTGGAAGCCCCCTATCCTTAGACTTGCAAGGGGCGGGTAGCCCCAGTATTTTTTTTTTTTGGACCCTATTTTAGGTGGGAGGACCCGCCTATGGTTTTGTGCATGGGTTTACACATGGTTTTGGGGCACGATGGTTTTCTGCCCCTGGTATTTTGTAGATCTGGTCAAGGGAATTACGGTTATGTTCTAATCCAAGGTTAATGGATTGGCGTTTATGAATGCTTCTACATGTATTGTATTGTAACACTAAAAGGAATATAATGAAAAATCAAGTTGTTAGTCCCGATTTTGGATCCATGGGAAAAATCTCTGTGTATATTTGTTTTATGTTTTATGCTCTCACTATTGTTTATTTTATATTTTTAAGAATTCATTTGCAGATAATTTTTGTACAGGGTTAAAGCCTACATTTGGTCTCAGAGTTGTTTTGGCTTCAATGGGATGCCTTTATTGCTGAGGGTTTTTTTGCTCAGGCCTATGGTCGAACCTGTTAAGTGGGATATCTGCGGGATCGATTCTTGCAGTGAAAGAAGATGGCGAGTAGTGGAAATATAGAGATCGAGAAATTTAATGGTCAAAGTTTTGAGTTGTGGAAGCTCAAGATGGATGATCTGCTAGTGGATAAGGATCAGTGGATCATAGTAGATACAGGTACTAAACCAACAATAATGTCAGATGAAGACTGGGAAAAGTTGGATCGTAAGGTAAAGATCATAATACGGTTGTGTATCTCAGATTCAGTATTGTTGAATGTATCTGGGGAAGTTACAACAAAGACTTTGTGGGTCAAGTTAGGGACTTTATACCATTCTAAGTCTTTGGTGAATAAATTTTTCCTATGGAAAAAGTTGTATAACCTGAGGATGAAGGATGGAGGCTCGATGACAGAGCATCTGAACGCCTTCAATACTGTGGTAAGTTAGTTGTCATATGTTGATATTAAAATCTCAGATGAAGATAAGTGCATTATTTTGTTGTGTTCTTTACCATATTCATGGGATAGTCTGGTTATTGCAATAGGTAGCAATACAACTACCTTGAATTTTGATGAAATTGTCTCAGCCTTGTTATCAGAGGAAATGAGACAGAGAAATATGGAGGGACAGAAAGGAGATGCCTTATATTTATGAGAAAGGTCCCATAACAGAAACAAAAATAAGTTTTTGAGTGGGATATCTAAATCTCCAGGAAAGACTGTACAGGTGTGCTGGAAATGCGGAAAGGAATGGCACTTCAAAAAGGACTGCAAATCTAAATCTTTTGAGAAAGGAAAGGGATTTGATGTTTCTCCTTCTGCAGAGGCAAAAACCACCTCAGATGAAGGTGGGGATGTGTATTTGGCTTCTTCTTCAAATACACATGTAGATCATGAGGCATGGTTGATTGACTCAGGTGCATCCTTTCACTTCACTCCCCATAGGGAGTGGTTCTGTGAGTATGAGAAGTATGATGGTGGTGATGTCTTCTTAGGGGATGATAGGAAGGCCAGAATCATCGGATGTGGAAAAGTCAAGTTGAATTTGTAAGGTGGAAGGATTAGAACACTTCCTGGTGTTCTTCATATTCCTGCATTGGCTAGAAATCTGATTTATGTAAGTAATATGGATGATGCAGGTGTAAAAACAATGTTCGAGAAAGATACCTGCAAGATAGTTCGGGGAGCACTAGTATTAATGCGGGGAGTTTGGATTGGAAATCTATACAAGCTTAAGGGAAGCACTGTTATTGATGGGTGAAATAGTTATGTGGTTCCTGAAAGTGGAGCGGAAAGCCTAGCGGTCTCTGGAGAAAAGACCATGTTATGGCATCAAAGGCTCGGACATATTGGAGAGAAGGGCCTTTGGATACTGCATGGTAATGGTATGGTATAAGGTATGTCTAATTTGTATCCATGTTTCTATTTCTTTGAACATTGTGTATATGGGAAGCAGAATCGGGTGTGTTTTCCTTCTAGTGCTAAGAGGGCGAAAAAGATATTAGAGCTTGTGCATAGTGATGTGTTTGGACCTGTTTTGGTTCCATCACTAGGTAATTTTGTGTACTGTGTTTCATTCATAGATGACTTATCAAGGAATACATGGATACATTTCTTGAGGAACAAATCTGAAGTATTTGATAGATTTCAAGAATTTAAGGCTCTGGTGGAAAACCATATAGAGAAGAAGATAAAGGTGTTGAGGACAGATAATGGTGGAGATTTCTGCAAGAAGGAATTTGAAGAGTTTTATAAGAAGTGTGGTATAGCACCGAAAAATAATACTCCATACACACCTCAGAAAAACGAAGTTGCAGAAAGAATGAACAAAATGCTGATGGAAAAGGTAAGAAGCATTCTCAGTGGTACCGAGTTAGGACAAGAATTCTGGGCAGAGGCAAAGGAGACTGCATGTTTGGAGGATAAGACTCCACATGAGGTATGGACTAGTAAATAAATTGTCTCTTTCACATCTGAGGGTATTTTGATGTGATGCATATGTACATGTTCCAAAATAGAAAAGGACCAAGTTGGATAATAAATATGAAAGGTGCATCTTTATTGGGTATAAGGATGGTTTAAAAGGTTACAAGCTTTGGAACCTAGAAACAAGGAAGGTTGTGTACAACTGATATGTGGTGTTTAGAGAGTTCAAATATGTTGTTAAAATGAAGTCCTACCAAAGGAACCCGAGAAGATAGAGTTTGAGCTAAAGGATGATGAATCAAACTCTACAACAGAATAAGATTCATACGAGGAAGAGCCACAAACTTCAACTGGGAGAAGATCAATTCGGGAAAGAAGGCAACCAGAAAGGTATAGTCCATATGATTTCTTTTCAAATTTTGGTTTAACTATCATTGATGATGATCCCAGAATTGTCAGGGAGGTAGTGGATTTAGAGGATGGAAAACTATTGAAGGAGGCCATGGTTGATGAAATGGAATCCTTGCACAAAAATAAGGCATGGGATATGGTGGTATTGCCAGCTGGAAGGAAGCCCATCGGGAGAAAATGGGTGTTTAAGAAGAAGATAAATGCAGAAGGCAAGATGGGGAAATACAAAGCTCAATTGGTAGCAAAACGTTATTCCCAGGTGTCGAGAATTGAGTTTGGTGATATTTTATCTTGTGTTGCCAAGGTTACTTCTACTAGATTACTTTTATTTATTGTTGTTGCATTTATTTTGAGGTAGAACAGATGGATATGAAGACAAAATTTCTTCATGGGGATCTGGAAGAGGAGATATACATGAAGCAACCTGAAGGCTTTGCAGTGAAGGGTAAAAAGGAACTGGTATGTAGGTTAAAAAAGTCTCTGTATGTGTTAAAACAATCACCATGGACGTGGTATCATAAACTTGATACCTATATATGGGGACGTGGCTTCACCAGAAGCAAAGAGGATCACTATGTGTAGTTGAAATTAATTGGTGAGTATGTTATTTATTTAGGCTTGTATGTGGATGATATGTTGTTGGTTGGAAATGATAGAGAAATTATCCAGGGTTTGAAGACCTAATTGTTCTCCAAATTCGACATGAAGGATCTTGGTGCTGCAAACTATATTTTGGGCTTGGAAATTAAGAGAAATTGGGCAAAGAGGAAGCTTTGGTTAAATAAGAGGAAGTATGTCGAAAAAATATTGCAAAGATTCCATATACATGATAGTAAACCGGTGAAGGTTCCTATTCCTGTAGGTGTAATGCTAACTGTTGAATACTGTCCCAAGACAAAAGAAGAAGAGGAGGATATGTCTTGTGTTCCATATGCAAGTGCGGTGGGTAGCCTGATGTATGAAATGGTTTGTACTAGACCAAACATTGCACATGTAGTGGGAGTAATGAGTAGGTTTATGTCAAAACTAGGGAAGGAGCATTGGATAGCAGTGAAGCTAGTTTTCAGATATTTGCGTGTAACTAGTGATTATGGTTTGTGCTACCAGCGAAGACCAGGATTAGAAATATTTTTGGACATTTGTGGTTTCGTTGATGCAAACTGGGCTGGAGATATGGACCAAATAATATCTACAAGTGGGTATGTGTTTATCCTATTTGGAGGTGAAGTGAGTTGGATGAGTAAAAGATAGTCTGTAGTGGCTCTTTCAACTACAGAGGTAGAATACATGGTGGCCACTCATGCAAGTAAAGAATAAGTTTGGTTACAGAGATTGTGTTCAAGTATGAGGTTGGTGCAGCGAGCTATAAGGATAGACTGTGATAGCTAAAGTGAAATTTTCTTGGCTAAGAACCCTTCTTATCATTCAAAGACAAAGCACATTGATGTTTAGTATCACTTTGTGAGAGATATGGTTGAGGATAAAAAGGTGTTGCTGGTAAAGGTGGACACTTTGAAGAATGTTGCAGATGCATTGATGAACTCTGTGGGCACTGAGAAGTTCTCTTGGTGTAGAGAAACAATGGGCATTACAGAGCTGGACCAATTACTAAGCTCTCATGTGACCCCTTGTGGAAATAAAACAACAAGTGGGAGAATGTTGGGTTTGTGTTATATTCTTTCCATGAATATATTGTGTTATATTCTTTCCTTGGTTTACATAGGAATAGTATTCCCATATTTCAATATTTTAGTATTGTGCATGCACTTTGATTGATTTAAATTGCACACATGTTTTCATTAATAAAATCACACACACATTCTTTTTTAATTTAATACAAAATGTATGAAGGAGAGTATTATAGGTGGCAAGTTTGAATTTCAAAGAAAAATAAACATGTTTATTAACACTTAAATTGTATTTGTCACCTATTGTGTTTCATTTCTTATCCTATATGTTGTCTTCAAAGTACACAAGCCCATAGTATGGAATGCATAAAGCATATAAAATTAAGCATTTTCCCTATTTTTCATCATTATTATTCATAGATGGTGAAATCACAAACATATGGATAATTGTTCCTACATGCTACAAATATACCCTTTGATTAAGAATATTATTTTTTTATGATTTTTTTTTTCTATTTTTCTTGTGACTTAACTCATTAGCTCCAAAAATACGGTGCCAATTTTTTTCCAATAAGTTTTCATTTCTTAATGATGTGAAAAAATTATGTGTTGCACCACTGACACTAACTCACTCACACACACACACACACCATTTTCATTAGCTATGTGTTGCACTACTGACATTAACTTACATTTCTTAATGATGTGAAAAAATTATGTGTTGCACTACTCTCTCTCTCTCTCTCTCTCTCTCACACACACACACACACACACCATTTTCATTAGCTATGTGTTTCAATACTAACATTAACTTTCATTTCTTAATGATGTGAAAAAATTATGTGCTGCACTACTCTCTCTCTCTCTCTCTTTCTCTCTCTCTCTCTCTCACACACACACCATTTTCATTAGCTATGTGTTGACATTAACTTACATTCCTTAATGGTGTGAAAAAATTATGTGTTGCACTACTCTCTCTCTCTCTCTCTCTCTCTCTCTCTCTCTCTCTCTCACACACACACACACACACACACACACAAAATTTTAATTATGCTAACAAATGTTGTACCAACACATTATATATTAATCCTAGTTTTGATGTTGGTTAACTTTGTCGATTAAAAAAAATATATAATTTCATAATTATTTTTGAAAAAATATCCCCACTATATTATTTGTCCTCATTTTTATATGTGGGTTCCGTCATTTAGAAATTCAATATTATGTCAAAACATATAGCTTATCATCCACCCACACAAAAAAATGTTAATATTAGAAACAATCATAATTGATATAGTAATGAAAAAAATTCAATTAATTTTTTTTTATAAATTTGGAATTCCATATTCTTACTAAAAAAAAAAATATTTATTATATAAGTATCTCAAAATATCCTTGCAAATGAAGAGATATTTATTTTTCCAAATTTCTATTACATTTGATGTCTCAATAGAGATTATCATTAGTTTTCACACCCCTCACCCCAATACACACAAATAATTAATGAAAACATAAAATTAATTTCATAACTACCTAATTCCCTAACAAGTACACTAACAACTGGAGCATGAATGTGAAGCACATGTTCTCCAACCAAAAATCACAAAAATCCCAAAGGCAAAATCCTTCGTCATCCCATAACAAGTACACTCACAACTTGAGCAATATGAAGTAAATGTTATCCAACCCAAAATCCAAAAAATCCCAACTTGACTAGTTGTCCGAGCCTAGCTAGATGTGGTTACCTAACTAAAATTGTTTGCAGGGCATAAAGACCCCACTTGAGGCCTTCCATTATCGAGTTGCACATTAATAGAAGGTCCCTCATGCAGGAAACTACAACAAATGAGCTATGTTAAAATATACTACGTCTAAGGGTGGAAATAATAATTTGTATCTCATGAATATGGTGTGAAATAGGAGGATATTTGGTGGGAGGCTAGATCTATACCTTAAATGGTGTAACTCAATTTTTATCAATGTCGTGAAAATCCATAATCAACCTTTTGTAATTCTCTAATATCAAAATAATTTACATGAAAACTTAAAATTAACTCATCTTATAATCTTTATAAGAAATATATAAAGAAATCTTATTTTTTTTTCTTTAGAAAAAAACCAGAAAAAACCAACGGTTTCCATTAAAATGAGAAATGATTACATATCTCTAAAATTTTCGCAAATAACTAGATACTGAAAAGCCAAATCCCAGTGGAATGAAATCCAAGAGACTAGAGGAAACGGTTGAAATCCCAACGACAAAGCCCATAGAGAATGGCAATAGTGATAATTCCCAATGAAAAGTTGCCCAGACCACGGTGAGAAACCAACAACCCAGATGGATCGACGAGAAACTCCAAGAGATGACAACGACAGCAGATCCAAAAGCAGGTGGCGAGCCAACCACAAAAAGGGCGGTGGATAGGGTTTCCCCAACCACCCTAGTGCGGCGATCCAAAAAGTCTCCAAACGCCCACGTTTATTCACATTCCATATTAAAAACATATTATTATTACAAATAACTTTTTTAAACAATATAAATAGTGTTCATACTTCTCTTAATCTTCAAAAGATGTTAATCAATTATAAAACCAACAAGGGTTACAAGAACATTTTTATATTTGTGTAAATTTCTCACAAACTCTTTACTGATGCATTAGTTTTTATATGAGTGAGCAATATGCCTATATTTGGTAATATCAGCAATGAGAAAAAACAATAGTATAAAATGATGAATAGGGAAATGTGTATTGGCACTATGGTTATTTTTAAAATTATGAATGGGATTTGTAAATGTATTTATTATTATGGTTAATTTTGACATATGTATTTTTATTAGGGTTGGGATGTTTTTTTAAGAGTGAGTGATAGTAAGTTTGTGTATAAATACAATTTAATACTTTATTTAGATGTTTATGATTTTTTTTTAATTATAAAATTTACAAAATATAAATAATATAATAAATTTAAAAATAATATATAAAATTTTATTTTAAAAAAAATAATATATAAAATTTTATTTTTAAAAAAATAATACTTTAATATTATTTAAAAAATAAATAAAAATTATTTTCGTTATGATACTTGAAAAAATAAGTGCAACAATATAGAGAAAGTAATGAAACAAATACAATATTCTATTAAAGAACACATTTTTATGTTTTATATGCAATATAGAGAAAGTAATGAAACAAATACAATATTCTATTAAAGAACACATTTTTATGTTTTATCTGTTGATAGGCTCGTTCAAAAGACATTAATATTTTTTTATATATCTATATAGGGGGTCTAATGGTTAAGAGCAAGTGTTTCCTCTTAAGAGGTCATAGATTCAAAACCAGGGCGGGTAGAGTATATATGCCTCGCAAGACTTGGAAATCAAATTAGTGTGTGGATAATTTTAGAAAATGATAATTTTTTTTTGGTCAAGTTGTCTGTGATCATATAGGCTTGACCTGTGGCTTGAGGAGAAGGTACCAAGGGGCATCTAAACCATCAAATTCACCCGGGGATCCAACCCGGCCTCGGCTACACTCGTGCTTAGCTCATTGGATTTTTTAGCATGTCTCCTCCCCCTAGCACAAGGCACAATCACCCCCTGTGAGGTTTGATCCCACTCGTGCTTAGCTCATTGGATTTTTTAGCATGTCTCCTCCCCCTAGCACAAGGCACAATCACCCCCCGTGAGGTTTGATACTGGGTCGCCTTGTTGATTTAGCATGTCTCCTCCCCCTAGCACAAGGCACAATCACCCCCCATGAGGTTTGATCCTAGGTCGCCTTGTTGATGAGGCTTGTTCTCAATCGATTGTGCTAGTGAGACTTGACTTTAGAAAATAATAATTAAAAAAAAAACTATTTTTAGTTTAAATTTTGGTGTAGAGTATATATGTCTTGCTAGACTTAGAAGTCAAATCACTAAGTGGATAATTTTAGAAAATTGTAAATTTTTTTTGGTCAAGTTGTCTATGATCCTTCAGGCTTGACCCATGGCTTGAGGAGCAGCTACCGAGAGACATCTAAACCATCAAAGTTAGTCGAGGATTGCACCCGACTTGGGCCACACCAACGCTTAGCTGACTGGATTTTTTAGCATGTCTCCTCCCCCTAGCACAAGGCACAACCACCCCCGTGAGGTTTGATCCTAGGTCGCCTAACTGACAAGGCCCGTTCTCAATATACTATTATTTACCAACCCAACTGACGTTTTTAAAATTAGAAAAATATTTTTTTCAACTGATTCCGATCATAAAATTATTATTTACCAACCCTTAGAATTTTTTATATTTTTTAAATTGAAAATTATAATGGTATAATAAATGAATGTAAAAATGCATATTAAGTGTTTATAATTTTGAAAAGTATAAAATTCAGTGCAGATTGACTGACTTACATCTCGATAAACAATTTTAAAGATAATTATTACTATCTCTCAAATCAATGAATATCTTATTATATCCAATTTTAAAATCAAAACTTAGCAATACACCAAATTAGTATATAAAACCTTACCATTACATAAAAATGCATTAAACCCTACTTTCCAAAAATATACTAAACCAGCTCTTTTCATTCAAATTCAAATTCCTGCAACCTGAAATAAAACGTGGCATCCATGAAATTGCAGCGGAGACGATTTATACAAATAAAACATCCTTCATAAATTCCCTTTACATAGCCGTGAAAAGATACTTGTTTCACTATTGAAATAATATACCAAACATTAGCATTGGGTGCATTTTTATAAAGAAAAATCGAAGATGTATTTATTTAGAAAGTCATTTTTACATATTAGTTTTTGATGTGGATAGTACCTAAATCCGGTGCAAAATTACAAAATAAACGGAATAACATATCTACTATAATAAATATATATATATATATATATATATATATATATATATATATATATATATATATATCGGTCATTCTTAATCTACTAATTTTTACAATGTTACATAATCTACTTCAATGACCAGATACAAATTCGAAACCAAATAGTAAACATCATCTTCAGTCTAAAATCATACATTAAGATAAACATCTTTACCAACAAGTAGTGTATAGAGCATAATCTAGTTCCTCTAAAAAAAAGTGTGATTTTTAATTTACTAATTTTTACAATGTTATAGATAATCTATTTCAACAACCAGATATAAATTGGAAACCAAATAAATAAGGTAGACATCATCTTTTGTCTAAAACCATACATCAAGATAAACATCTTTACTAATAAGTAGTGTATAGAGCACCCTCCACAAAAACAAATAAAATGAAATGACCCATTAACACCATGGAAAGTAGCATGAACTTTGTTGTCAACTCTAGTCAAAATCCTTGTATTTGATGAACCATGGAGGCATAAAAATTCCATCCTTTGGCAACGCATTGACATCCTTGTTGAACTCCCTTTACAGATGTTTAAAGGTAACTAGACTAAAGAGTTCCTTAATCTTGCAGATCCTCTACATCCAGTGCCCAGGAAGGGAGGGGTGAAAGAAGTTCCTTTATTAATCCAATCTATAGCCACCTGTGAGTTTCTGAAAATGTGCGCCTCTTCGATATTTATCCATCTTGCACAATATAATATACCCCAAAGGGCGATAATCTATGCTCTATTGTTAGTCATGAAACCTCCATTCGAGAAAAAATGGAAAGTGTAATATGCATTGATAGCGAGCCTAGCTCCGCATCCACAAATAGATTTTTGTGTTGCCCAATCGAAATGACCAATAGGAAAGGAAATCAATGGATCCCTGTAACTTAAAATCCTTGGGATCTTGCGTCTAGGTACCGGTCTATATTCCGTATAATAGGTATACATTTTTTATCCAATACGCCCAATGTTATGGGTAGTCTTAAAATATTGAGGCATTACGCCCCCTCCAAATGCCAGAGACAAAAAAAAATGAATTGAGGTGTTCTCCTGCACTGAATCAAAATGGTAGTTAAAACATGTCTCAATAGATGAAAAGCACCAACTTGCATTGACCCATAGTCTTTGTAAAACATAAGTAGCAACAAAAAAAAGGACACCTGATGAACAAATGCATACCATTCTCATGCGATCCATGACATAAGTTCCATCTCCCAGGGCCTTGAAACCCTCACTTACATAAGTTTTCCTAGGTAAGGACTTGATTCCTCCATAAGAGCCAACTGAACAACATAATCTTTCTTGGAATATGCCACAACCAAGCCCTATAAAACCAACACTTATCTTCTTGCGCACTAAGAGAGGAAGATAATTAATTATATATACCTTTGACAAAGATATGATCCTTAGTTGAGTCGTCATGCCAGCAAAGTTTGTCATCATCATAGTTCAACGAAATGCTAGCCATGGAAAATTGATAGATATACATGTTCCATATGTTGAAGAAGTCGTCGTTGATACCCTAATCCACTGCATCCATCCAAATGGGATATTGTTGCAGAGTGTCATTCTTGCTTTTATATATTAATAAATTTACAACATAAGTGTCAATGGTAGTTGGAAATAGTAGCCAACTAGGTGCCTATACCCTTTCATGATTGTAGAGTATTACGCTAATGCAAAAGGATGTATTAAGAGATGCTTCTATGCCAACGAGGTTTAAAGAGGAAGTGAGATTGGAGGAGACCGGACTTGAGCTTTTCGGTGCACTCAAAGGAAATGATGATTCAAGAAAGGATGATAGCAATAATGTATCAACTTCCTTACAAAATGAGGATGCTTGTCTTTGGCCTATGGCCTTTGAAATAAAGTAATTTTTATATAAAGTAATTTGATTTTTTTTTAATCTTCCAATTAATGACAAGTGGCACTCTAGTAATTTAAATACTCTGGTTTTCATAATTCTACTTGTTCATTTTGTCTATAAGTACAAGCTTGGTCATCCTCGCTTTGCCCATGGTTGTGTGTGTTTTCTCGAAAAGGCAAGGCTCATGAGTTCCCATAAAGTCATCTAGACCAAACAACTCTACACTGGGAATCACTTTCAATCCATTGAATCACATGTCAAAGTTGAATGGTCATATAAAAAATATTTGGATGTAGATAGGTTGGTGCAAGGTTTTATTTTTTTTAAGAGTTACTAAAGCGAGTAGCTTTTTAAAATTTTGTGAGTTGTAAGCTCACCTAGGCATTCTTATCCACCTAACTCATATTGCCTAACTTTTATAGCTTTTGTGAGTTGTTAGCTCTTATCCACATAAATTTTGTGAGCTTGTGTTCTTATCCACCCAATTGTAATCAGATTGATTGATTTCTTTGTCTAAATACATTATTGATTGTTGTAAAAATTAGAGAACAATTTATACATACATGGTATCAAAGCGAGTCTGGACTTAACTCCCTCATGGGAGGGCCCAAGACCCTAGTCTCCTTAAGTTCCGTAAATGAGATCTCAATTTGTAGGTGTTCTCTAGATTTAAGTATGTCATCTTTAATTGTTGTGAATTAAGATCCAGATCGTACATGTGGATTGTACCCCTTTCATAGTTTGCAGAGATAGTGCTAATCTCATTGTAGCTCTCCTAGTTTGTGGAGCTTGGTATTGAAGGAAGAAGCTTGTTTGTTTGTGTTGAGGAATTTCCAAGAGCATTAATCTTTCTTTTCCAATGCATGATTGTATGTCAATATTATTTACCTTTCTATTTTCCAAGATTATATGTGTTGATTCCTTAGTTTTAAATGGGTATCTAACATTACCTTTTTTGTCAGAACCCTCATTGAGGATTACAATCCATAGTGGTCTCATTGGTGCCTTCTTTTGCACACTTGATGAGTGGATATAATGCTACTCGTGAAAATATTTTAGAATGTCTCTAGACGACTAGCTCCATGATTAGAATTTGCTTTGATGACCTTAGATCTAGCCAATTTGGAGTGTTTCTTGCTGAGGTTGCTCCACATCGTCGATGCCTTTACTTTCCTCCTTTCACCATGATCATTTGTGACATTTTTTGCCATCATTTTTATCCACTCAGTTAAGTGTTATGGGGGGGAGAAGGGGGGTGTGCAATGCTTCCTCAATATCGTCACCATTTTGTTCAAGATAAAATTTCTTCAGAGTGAACCTCAGATTGAGCACCGATTACTATTTTAGCTCGGTGGTTGCAGTTGCTAATGATCCATGCATTTCGGTGAGATGGATTGGCGTCCATAAGAACACTCAATTTATGTTTGTTTTCTCGATGAGGTTTTTGTGTTGGGACTCACGTTAGAGAATCAATTGCTTCTTCCCTAGGACACTAAGTTTAATTGAAAGAGGAATAATGTGAATTTGCTACTCACCACATCAATTGTTTTGCTACTCACCACATCAGTTGTTTTGCTACTTTGGAGTTCATATATGGATGACATCATTAGCTTGTGGATTTTCTTCAGTTTTATTTGTGAGGTCTTTTCAACATGTATTTCTCTTTAGAAGAGGAGTTTTTCCCATAGGTTTTCTCCTTTCCTCCACCTATAAAATATTATTATTTTTTTTGAGTACCTTGTCGAAACCAATACTAACTTTTGTTTTCTCCCCCATATATATTTTCTCATTACCCAAATCATATTTCCCAACTTTTATAGCTTTTGTGAATGGTTAGCGCTTATCTACACAACTTTTATAAGCTAATGTTCTTATCCACCCAATTATAGTTGAGTTGATTTCTTTATATAAATACATCATTCATTATTATAATGAGAGAACAATTTATTTCTACATTTTTTACTTAAGTTCAAGTCCCACGCTCGACACAAAATTTCATATCATAGAACCATTAAAAACTTTTCCTTTGAATGCTAAGGCAATAGCAGCCCACTGAAACTCACTAAAAAGGAATATAGAATTCCGGATAAACAAAACATATTCTTAATTATTTTTTCCCTAATTGATGAAAAACAAAATAAGGAAGGCCTAATCTAAGTTGGAGATGCTCTAAAAACACTCCAATGGTGCTCTGCTCCTCCTTAGAAGACACTGGTCTTAACCAGCGCATCTACTCGTAAGTGAAGTCTTTGCCATGGTTTTTCTCTTTCAACTTATTTTCGTACTTTTCATTTATAATATGTCCAATTCTCTTTTTGGTGAGCTCTTTAACTTTTTTCCTTGCTAAACAAGTTTGGATGATATTTTGTTTGCATTTATAATATGCCTAATTTCCTCTTTGGTGAGCTCTTTAGAGATTATTTTTTGAATCTGTGTTAATTCTTTGTTGAACTCTTTTTACTCTCTAGACAAGTCTGGATGATATTTTGTCAATTTTAACCTATTTTGTCTTTTTTAATCTGTCTAGCAGACTCTCTTAGATAATAAAAGCTTTGGTTTGCCCAGATAATTGTACTAGCTTGGATGCTGGAAAATAATCACTTCTACTATATCAGCATAGTAACCTTTTGAATTCGGCTGTACCCTGTACTCTATTCATGTATTTTATCTTAATTCTCTATTATAATAGCACATGGATCTTCAAAATAATTAATAATAAATTGACAACATAGACGAATAATTAATTACTCTTCAATCTAAATCAAAATGGAGTTGTTTATCTAGTCTGTGGAATAGTTTGGACTGCAGTTTTTTTTGCTTGAATCTGGTAAATTAAAATTCAAAAAATTAGGTAATTGTAGTGTTTGGAATCCATTTTTTATAGTGGAAATAGATTCAGCACCATCAAAAACCTTTACGATACTCAAAATACTAAAATTTAACAGCTGTAAACAAAATTCTAAACAATTTTTTACCAAATTTTTTCAAAATCTTTATCAGATTCTGATCCATTCTACTCTTTTTTTAAACTATACAAACCAAAATCACGTAAACCATCAATAAACTCATGAATATTCCTTTCATCGTTCACGCCCATAATAAAAGAATATTGAGGTGAAATGGGGTTGCCGAGAGGCAAAAAAATATTTACAAGTTTACCGACCTATAAATACCTTAAATACCTGGGACAGTATATGTCCACTATTTTGATATATTATCTAGCAATGAGGTTATACTGCCCCTCCCCAGCATATTAATTATTTTCCAATTTAAACCAAGATCACGTAAACAATCAGTAGTCTCATTAATATTCCTTTAAATGAATTAATATTGAGGTGAAGTGGGACAAATAACTGGGGCAGTGTATACTGACAGTTGAATTGAAACAGATACATTATTCACAGTTAAATTGAAACATATACTTGTGAATAAATTGAAACATATACTTTATTTAAGGATGAGCATATATTGTCACTGTTTTAATATTTACTAGTTTATCATATTTATATCAAGAACACTACAAGACTCTTTGTAAGAAATATTTTTGACATTTGCACTGGTACATTGGTACATTAATATATATCAGAAGTTTTTTCATGCTGGAAAAAAAATATTTACAAGTTTATATATATACTGCTATTATATTGCCACTGTTTCAATATTTACAAGTTTGCTTCAATATTTACAAGTTTATTGATGAATAAATACAGAGTAGTAAATATTTACCATTGAATTGAAATAGATACTTTGTTTAACAATGAGGATATAATGCCACTATTAATGATTCAATAGCTGCCCCAATATTTACAAGTCTATGGACCAATAAATACCTAGAGCAGTATATACCCACCATTAAATTGAAACATATATTTTATCTGACTATCAGCATATACTGACACTGCCCAACGTATTATTAATGGCTCAATAACTGCCCCCAATGTTCCCTAATATTTAAGAGTTTGTTGACCAATAAATACCTGGGACTGTATATTCCCACCATTAAATTGAAACAAATATTTTATCTAACAATAAATATATACTGCCACTGGCCTGCATATTAATGATTCAATAACTACCCCAATATTTACAAGTTTATCCAGCAATAAATACTTGAGACAATATATATATCACCGTTAAATTGAAACAAATACTTTGTCAGTAAGTATATACTGCCACTGGCCCGCATATTAATGATTCAATAACTACTCTAATATTTACAAGTTTATCAAGCAATAAATACCTGAGACAATATATACCACCATTGAAACAAATACTTTATCTAACCATGAGCATATACTACCGCTACCAGCTTTGTCATGCCCTAGAGTCATGTATTGGTTGCAACATCAGCATCTCTGTTAATGTTTCTCCAAAAGAAAGATAAGAGCGAAAATGCTGTACAGCTGCTTCTGTTTTAAAGGACTAAATTTTTATGGCGCTTATACGAACAAAGAGTTATAATCCTTCATCTCTGGTTGCTGCAAAATGGCACTAGTCATTTTACGTGTGCTCTCAGCAAAGTTGAAATAAAAGCTTTCACTGCAAAAGTCCTTTCAATGTCATTTTCGATCGTCATTGGACCAGTTTCTAAAAGCAGAGCGTACACAAATTACTCGCAAACATCGTGTCAGTGCATGAATGTTATTCGGAGCACTTTGCGGTCATGTGTAATGGCAATGACAGAGGGTTGGTCGACGTTGTAAACTATTATTTACAACGATCACATGGTAGCATTTAATAATGTTAGAATGATATTTATATCTCTGGATTACAGGCTGGCATGATATTTATTTATTTGGTTGTTTTTAGTGTAATTTTTTGGAAGTTTTTTCTGTCTAATTTCTCTAAAGACAGGAATTTATTGAAATCATAAGTTTGATGATAACTCTTGCACAATAGAAATATTTTAGGATTTTTCAAAGGGAGTTGTTTTTAGTGCGACTTTTTGAAGTTTCAGGTGCCAGAATCTGGTGAAGATTTTTGAGGTAAAATCTTGGTTTTTGTTATTCAAACTGGTTTTTTGACTCTATATATGGATTCAACACCCTCAAAAACCTCTAGGGCACTTCGATTGTGCAAAGTTAGCAATCAAATTTCTCTTTTCAATAAATTCGTGTCGAATTTAGAGAAATTACACTGTAAAAAGTCACCATAAAAGTCTTCAAAAAGTCGCACTAAAGACTACTCATTTTTCAAAGTGCTGAATTCATATATTCAATAAAAAAGCCAGTTAAAATAACACAAATCAAAATTTTCAACCAGATTCTTATACCTCAATCCCCCAAAAATTGCACTAATAAATTTATAATAATTTAAATTATTGATTATATCCAATTTTTTCTTTATCATTTTTAACTGAGGTAGTAAAATTATTGAGATGGTTAAAAGTTATTGAAATCTGGCCCAAATAATTTCAAAAAATCTAATAATAACAATATTTGAATAATGTTTTTATTCCGGAATCATCCTTTGTTATTAGTTTTTTAAAATTTGTTGCTGAACTCGTTTCTTCTTTATGCAGGGTAGAATATGAAGGTTTTTGAGTCGTCTTTAGCTAAATGGCTATCTTTTTTGAATTATTTGTCAATGTAGCCACTTATGCTTCCAGAATTTGACATTGATCTTCCTTTTCTAAAACATTAAGGTAATTTTAAAATGGAATAAGATCTTACAAGTAAAGTTTTGGAAAGCATAATGATCATTTTAAAATGGAGCAAAAAATCCTGAGGCAAGTTTTGAAAAGTATTAGAATCATTTAGTAAAATCTTTAAAACAACGTTGGGAATTAAAACATCGAATTTTGAAATTCAAACTATTTTTGAAATTATAGTTTGAAATTTTGATGAATCAAGTATTTTTCTAAATGGATTTTGTTTCCTATAAAAAGGTCTAAAAAGGTCAAAAAGGAAAGCCCAATGATGGCAATTTATAATTATTTTTAGTGTTTATATATATATATATATATATATATATATATATATATATATATTTGTTTTTTTAAATTTAATATAAAATCGAGTATATTTTATATAAAAAATAAAAATAAAAATTAATGATTTACAAATAATTATTAACGATAATATTTTTATATGAATTGATTGATTAGTTATGTAAGTTTTTTTATTTTTAACAATGATTAAAAGTATTTCTTTTCTTAAATAAAAAGCTAAATAGAGGCTAAATTATATTTGGGTTAGTATTTATTTTTATTTATAGAGATATTAATTAAAAATTTGTTTTGTTTTAAGGGTAATGTTCTAAGATCTATTTGTTTTTTTTTAAGGGTAATGTTTCAAGATCTATCACAATAAAAAGTAAAATATTTCCTCTATTTCTTTAAATAATGAATCAACCAATATTTATGATAAGCATCAATAACGAATGTAGTGATTGTCTCCTAGATATTTAAATATTTTATTAATTATTATAAAAAATAATAATCATAATCAATCTCTCTCTATATAAATTCCCATGTCTTTGAAGATGGAGTGTCTACCAGTTAAACATGATTAAAAAAATTCTTAACACAGTTTCACCTAGAAAAATTTGTCTGTGAAAATATACACTCTCTGAACCTAAATTTTATTAAATAAAATTATCTCCCAAATTAATCTATCTAAAATGTCATCTTAATAAATGATTTTAATAATAATTATAATATATGTAATTGTTGATATTAAATTTAAAATATTTTATTAACTATTATTAAAAAGAATAATTAAATTAACCCTTAAATATATTTCTTTTTTCTTAGTTACTTAAGTTTTGTTATTTTTAACAATGATTACTAATACTTCTTTTCCTAAATAAAAGTCTAAATATTTGGATAGTATTTATTTTTATGTATAGAGATATTAATTAAAAATTCCCTTTCTTTAAGGTAATGCTCCAAGGTCTATCACCAAAAAGAGTAAAAAATTTCCTCTATTTCTTTAATTAATGAATCAACCAAAATTTATGATAAGGATCAATAATGAATGTACTCATTGTCTCCTAGATATTTAAATATTTTGTTAATTATTATAAAAAATAACAATCATAATCAATCTCTCTGGATTTAGAAATTCTCAAGTTCTTAAATATGGAGTGTGGTGTCCACTAGGAACTTTTGACAGGATTAAAAAAATCTTTAACACAATTTCAACTAGAAAAATTTGTCACAATATGAATAACTATGGAAATATACACTCTCTCAACCTAAATTTTATTAAATAAAATTATCTCCCAAATCAATCTATCTAAAATGTCATCATCTTAATATATGATTTTAATAATAATCATAATATATGTAATTTCTGATATTAAATTTCAAATATCTTGTTAACTGTTATTAAAAATAATAATTATAATTAACCCTTAAATATATTTCTTTTTTCTTAGTTTTGTAAGTTTTATCAACGATTACTAATACTTATTTTCCTAAATAAAAAGCCAAATATAAGCTGGATTATATTTAAGTTAGTATTTATTTTTTATGTACAGAGATATTAATAAAAATTCCCTTTCTTTAAGGTAATGTTCCAAGATTTATCAACGGAAAGAACAAAAGATTTCTTCTATTTCTTTAAATAATGAATTAACCAACATTTTTGATAAGGATCAATAATGAATGTACTGATTATCTCATATTTAAATATTTTATTAATTATTATAAAAATAACAATCATAATTAATGGAGTGTGCATAAGAACACAGCTTCAACCAGAAAAAATTGTTACAATATGAATAACTGTGGAAATATACACTCTCAACTTAAATTTTATTAAATAAAATTATCTCCCAAATCAATCTATCTAAAATGTCATATTAACATATGATTTTAATAATAAGCATAATATATGTAATGGTTGATATTAAATTTCAAATATCTTATTAACTATTATTAAAAAGAATAATTATGATTAACCCTTAAATATATTTCATTTTTCTTTTTTAGTAACCTAAATTCTATTAACTAAAGTCTTATGTGGATATTGATCATAAAAAAATGTAATTTTTAATATAGTATTTTAATTATCTATAACAAATTATAGACATATTTGTTCTTAAACATGTTGATAGGCATGTTTATTTTGAAATTGTGCTTTTAATTTAATTTTCAATAATTAATAAGTAGATAGTAGGATTTAACTTTAATGAAATATGCACAAAATGTTTGTATTAATATTCACTGATACAAAGGTTGAGATATATCTCAAAGCTAATTATGAAATATTCATATGAGTTTTTGACATTTGGTATTGATAAGCCATGATATTACCTTATAATATTGTAACAAAATCTATTTAGAAATTAAAAATCTCCTTAATAAAATGAGGATGAATCTCTATGGTTAAAAATATTATTAAATGTATATATGTTTAATTCATATATTGATTCATTTTATAATTGTTAATAACAATACCTTAAAATAAGTTATAATTTAATTAATTTTTTAAATTTTGACAGTGTGATAATTATCATGATGTAAGTATTTGATGCTTATCATTGATGTCTATTCACTATTTTATTTATATGATGTGATAGTTATTTTTCATTTCACTAAAACAATCAATTTTTTACTATCAAAACACTTATTTTAATGTTTATCAATATATGATAAAAATCAAAACAATTACTTCATTATATATCTCATGTTGTTAAAAACAAAAATTCATTACTAGCATATCCATATAAATTAAATGGTTGGTAAATGCGATCAATCCATAATAAACATCAAAACACTTCCTACATGCTACACCTCACATTGCTAAAAAAGATCAATCCATAATAAACATCAAAACGCTTCTTACATGCTACATCTCACATTGCTAGAAAAAGAGGGAACGTGATTCTTAACCATGGTGATTTATGCCCACTTTATCATGAAGATTCTTGACATGTAAATAGGCTTTGTTACAATACCATGACTTATCAATACCACATGCCCAAAAACCATAACACACACCATATGACACTTGTTGATATGACATTTTTTCTTAATAATCAACTTAATTAAAAGGGTAAAAAAGACACAACTAATTTGGGGAAAATTCTCAACACATACCTATAGAGTAAAATATAACTAAATTATAACCTTATTTTAAATTATTATTATTATTAACTATAAAATAATTAATATATAAATTAAATATATATACATTTCTAAATAACACACACCAAGATTCTTAATCATTCACATTTATTCCAATTTTACTATGGATATTCTGAATCTATAGATAGGATTTGTTACAATACTATGAGCCAATACCATGGCTTATCAATATCACATGCCCAAAAACCCATCACTTATTTCATATGACACTTTTTCATATGTCAATTTTTAATTAATTAATTAATATAATAAAAATGCTCAAAAGAACCCAAGTACTTTAGAGATCAACATCCTTTGTTAATTTCTGAATATTATTTGAAAATATTTGAGAATATTTTATGAAGGTTAAATCCCAACCATCCATTTAATAATTATTGATAATTAAATTGAAAATTTGGAATTCCTATTCCAAAATAGATATGTCTAATTAAATATAATGATTTATTTTTTATTACTTTGATTATATAAAAGAAAACAACATAATATTTCAATAATATTTATTTATTATATATTATATGATAATTAATGTTTAATAAATTTTGTGGCCGAATCTTGATTTGTGTTATTTAAATTAGTTTTTTGACCCAATCTTTGGGGTAGTTGGATTGTGAAGAGTTCAAGTATCAAACTTGTGATTTCAATAAATAGGTGCCCAATTCTTGGTGTGATTTCAATAAATAGGTGCCCAATTCTTGAGGTAGTTGAATTGTGAAGAGTTCAAGTATAAAACTTGTGATTTCAATAAATAGACAAATTAAATTAGAAAATAAAGCAATTTTTTTTTCCTAAAAATAACATTTAAAATATATAAATATAATTAGAAAAATATATTAATAATAAGTCAACGTTTATTTTTTATAAATTTGTATTCTAAATTTTAAAAAATTGATATAGATAAATCTATCTTAATTAATTATAATAAAATAATTAATATATATATATATATATATATATATATATATATATATATATATATGATTATAATGAAATAATTAGCCCATCATATATATATATATCAATTTTATATTGTATAATTTTATTTATTTATTTTTAAATTAAAATAATATAATAAATCTATTTTACATTTTTGCACAATAAAAAAACACATAATTTTAATATATAAATAATTTTATATTTACCAAAATTAGATAATGTTTATGTAAATATTTTTGTTATTTTCTAAATTTGTAACAAATATTATAAAACATTTTTGCCTGTTGAAGAAAACTGTTCCGAATCATCTTTTGGAGTGGTATCTACTAAAGTCAATCTTATGTGCTTAATGTACGGAGCATGAGTCGCATCATCCACACTCATAGTAGGGTGGTTTTTATTATGTGTCACTAATGCCAAGCATATGCTCACATTATCGGGTCTTTGTTTGAAAACTGACAGAAGGATCAGTGAGACTATCCGAGGATGACTTAGCTACCTACTCACATTATCGGGTCTTTGTTTGAAAACTGACAGAAGGATCAGTGAGACTGTGTCGTTTCGTGGTACCAACTTTAGTTTGGTTTATTCAATTTTTTATGATTATTATTATGTATTTTTAAGGTTATTGTTAAGTTAGATACTAAATAGGTGTATGAAATTTTTTTGTTTATTTGAAAACTGAAGGATTAATGAGACTGTGTCGTTTAGTGGTACTAACTTTAGTATGGTTTATTCAATTTTTTATGATTATTATTATGTATTTTTAAGGTTATTGTTAAGCTAGATACTAAATTGGTGTATGAGACTTTTTTGTTTGTTTGAACACTGACAGAGGAATGATTCACTTCCACACAACGATTTAACTACTAAGTTTACGAAGACATATATACTCTATCCGTCTAGTTTTGAACTTGTAACCTTTTAAGAAGAAACACTTGCTCTTAACTATTAGACTCACTCAAGCTGTAGTTTTGAACCTGTAAATTTTTAAGAAGAAACACTTGCTCTTAACTATGAAGCCCACTCAAGCTGTATATTTACAAGGAGACCATGTACTAAAGTGTCGACTGAATATTTCAACTCAAAGGCAAAAGCAAAGGTTATCTCCAAGGCAAAAGCAATCCCCATTAAAATTAATTACTGGTAGCCCTCCCTATAATGTCACGATGCTAAATTTACAAAGACAAAGGTACTCTACCCCTCTAAACCTGTAACTTCATAAAAATAAATACTTTCTCTTAACTATTAAGTCCACTCAAACTGTATATTTACACTAAAACCATATACTAAAATGTCAACTGAGTATTTCAACCCCAAGGCAAAGGCAATCCCATTAAGATTAATTACTGGTGGCCTCCCTCTGATGTCATGACGATCTATATAAATACTTATGCGCTCTACGTGCATAGACAGATCATATTTGCCATGGCTTCATCAACACTATTGTGGCAATTTTCTAGATTGAAGTTTATACAAAGTGATTTGGTGGTGGGAATCTTGTGGTTGGCGGTCGTGAATTCGGTGGCCGCTGCAGCTCAGCCTGAATGGGTTGGGAACTTTCAGCCTGAATGGGTTGGGAACTTTCGCTGCGTGAAGGAAGTCATAGTTACAAGGGCGATTGAGATCCTTCTGGTGTGCTCTATGGTCGGCGTAGGGCTTTTTTATATCATTCGCCATCGGCCCCGCCACCACTGCTATCTCGTAGACTTTACCTGTTACAAGCCGCCGGCGGAGCGAGAGATGAACACGGAGATAAGCATATATTTTTCCGGCAGAAACGAGCCCATACACGTGGATAATTCAAATTTCCAGTGGAGGATTTATTTGCGATCGGGGCTGGGGGAGGAAACGGGCGGCTCGCGCTTCCTTTTCAATGGTGAAGCGGTCGCCACGTTGGAGGAGGCGTGGGTGGAGATGGAGGAGAGCTTCGTTGCTGTTCTGGACGAGCTGTTCACCAAGACGTGCGTGGAGCCGTCGGAGATCGACATTTTGATAGTCAACGTCTCGACTTTCAGCCCGGCGCCGTCGCTGGCGGCGTGGATCGTGAACCGTTACAAGATGAAAGAGAGCGTCAAGACTTTCAATCTCTCCGGCATGGGCTGCAGCGCCAACGTGATAGCCGTGGACATGGCGAAGGACCTGTTCAAAGTCTACCGCGACTCCTATGCTCTGCTCGTCGGCAGCGAGAACATAACGCGGAACGCCAATTATGCGGGCAACGAGAGATCCATGATGGTGACTAATTGCCTCTTCAGAGTCGGCGGAAACGCGGTGCTACTGTCGAACAAAGCCAAAGACGCAGACCGGGCAAAGATGAAGCTCATGCACGTCGTCAGGACGAATGTCGCCGCGGACGACGAGGCCTACGGCTGCGTCATGGCAAAAGAAGACGCAGATGGTTTCTATGGCATCGGCCTCCGCACGTCGCTGATCGACGTCGCAGGGGCCGCGGTGAGGAAGAACATGGCCACATTGGGCCCCAAAGTTCTCCCCATAACGGAGCTGCTCTACTACGCCTACAATATGATTTGTATCAAGGTCCTGAAGATGAATTTGAAGCCTTATATTCCTAATTTCAGGCTCGCTTTCCAGCATTTCTGCATTCATCCCGGGGGTCGAACTGTGATCAGCGGGATCGGGAAAAGCCTGCAACTAACTGATTACGACTTGGAGCCCTCTCGCATGGCGCTCTATCGATTCGGGAACACTTCCACCAGCGGCCTCTGGTATGAAGCGGCTTACATGGAAGCTAAGCGACGCTTTAAGGCAGGAGATCTTATTTTGCAGATAGCACTGGGTTCAGGATTCAAGTGTAACAGCGCAGTTTGGAAAGTTTTGAAAGAAACCCATCCTCTCGAAACTACTGTTTGGGATGACCGCATCCAATGGTATCCTTGCAATACTCGAAAAGCCTACACCGATGACTACTGTAACAAATGGTTTGATCGGTTACAAGGATGAATTCCTGCGCAGTACCAAAAAGCATTAATTTAATCTCTGGTGACATCACAGTTAGTTATCTGAATCTCACGGGTCCAAAATTACAATCTCCGGTTCCTGTCTAGATCTTAGTGCCTGGCCTATAAGTGATATGTCCAGATCACCCATATTTTACTGTAGGTATGTAGATCGATAAGTGATATAGGTATCCTGCATCATGATATACTATAACACTTGTTTGCTGTATATTTTAATGCAGGTACACAGCGTTGAATATCCAGAGCGTGTATTGCTATATATATTTTGATTCACGATGTACTGTATTTAAATGTTAATTTCAAGGCTGATTCTTAGTAGTGACCTGAAACGGCAATTATTTTTTTGTCAGGGAAGATTCGTCCAAAGAACGAAAAATTTGTCACTGATAGCCTACCAACTTGCGATCTATAGTATTTTAAGAGTATAAAATAATTTTACTATATATACTATTTTAAGAGTATAACATAGTTATTTTATTTTAAATCTTAAATAGGTTAATTTACAAAATTAATTAAGAGAGGTTTGCAACTATATATATAAATTAAAATTTGAGAATATTTTTAAAATTTATTTTTAATTTATTAATTAAAAAATATAATATTAACTAATTTTATATGAAAATAAATTATGTTTTTTTTGGTATTATGAAATATAATAAAATCTAATTATAAATTAATAATTTCATATTTTTCATTATAAATTTTTTTATCTATATTTTTAAATGTATATATATTTAACTTAAATATTAACTTTTTAATAATAATAAATATTATTATTATTTTAAATAAATTTAAATTTAAATATTTTTATGATTTTTTAATTTTACCAACTCCAAATGTTAGATGAAAACCAAAGTATTTAATTTATATAAGTACATAGCCTCTCTCTATCTTTGAATTTGAGTTAGTTGAGATTTTATTGAATTCGAGTTAGTTGAGATTTTATTTATATTTTTATGGATATTTAGAAGATTAAATGTTTTTAATTACCTGGATCAAGCAGCATTGGGTTATGTTATGAAATTTTTTAATGGTAGTTTTTACACATTAATGAAACAAAATAAAAATAGATTCAGCTCTTCATTTGGCTATAAGAAAATCAATTTGTTTATTATTTATTTATTTAATTTTAGTTGTTCTAAAAAGTTTTTATAGAATAATTTAGAAATTTGGGTAAGATTATGAAATATTGTGGTAATTTTTTTTTTAAATCGAGATTATAATTGTCAGACTTCAAAATTTGAAGTGCTAGATTGGATTCAAACACTCTAATTACTTGATTTTTAAAATTTTGTTTTGCAAGATTCCAACAAAAACTTACAGATAATGATGATAGTGGTGGTGGTTAACGTCCACTGAGACTAATCTTTGGTCTATCAAACCTAAAGAAAAGAGTTATTTAGTTTGATTTAAAATTTTATTCCTATGCTCAAAAAGCTTGGAGAAAAGCTTTCCCAAACTCACTATAAGTTTGACATCTTAAAAGGTTAAGAAAGTCAGTATTACAATAAAGATTATGAAATTGAGCTCTAATGTAGTTGTACTAGAAGCACTCTAATGTATATAAACAACTCAATAATCATATATAATTACTAATTTTCCAACATTATCAATATTTCTACCCTCTCAGGCCTTTTCGTTCTTTTCTCCGCTGGTTTGCGTTTCCTTTTGCTCGGCCTTGTTTTCCTGCTCCTTGCATTCCAACTTTTCGTTTTTGGTGGACGCCGATTTCTGTTTACAAAAGCAACTGTTACTTTGCGATTTTTGTTCTACGCTGAATGAAAAACATTCAATTTGCCATTTTTGTTCTACACTGAAAAAAAAGAAGGAACTATAGCAGCCTCATTTATGAAATTTTGTTGGACATGTACCCTACTCATTTGTTAACAAATTAAATTTTCTGAAATGTCTGTGTTTTGCAATTTATTTGGAGTGGCCGATGGAGATATAGAGTAGTTGGCTGCCAGTCAAGGACTACCTACATTCGAACGCTATGGATATCCCCTGCTTTGAAGTTAATTGGCGGGCAGCTTCATATTAAAGAATTTTTATTATTTATTAGTTATTTTAGTTCAGTAAAAAGTACAGAAATTTAGTACCTCAAGGAATATAGGAATATATGTGGTGAAATGATTATCCCATTTTGGACAAAGCTAGTTATGAGTACTTCGTAATATGACCTTAATATGACCTAAATTGCATATGGTCTTTAAGTAATTTCAATAACCCTTAAATTATTTTGATGAATTAAATGTTTATAAATTAAAGTTTATATATCATAAATTAATTTAACAAAAAATTATTAGAGTGGTTTAAGTAAGATTTTTGGAATTTTTAGTGGATTTAGAGCATTTTGTGGGAAAAAATTGTGGTGAAATCTTGATTTGTGTTATTTAAATTGATTTTTTTACTACATCATAACTCTAGAAAACCCATGGGATACTTCTATTGTGCAAAGTTCACCCATCAAACTTATGATTTCAATAAATCCCTATCAAATTCTAAAGAAATTAGATTGGAAAATAAATAAAAAAACTTATCAAAAAATCTCACTTACAATTGAGAATTTATTTACTATACAAAATTATATATATATTTTTAATAATAAAACTAAAATAAATACTCAAAACTAAAAATATACACAATATTTTATTTTTTTTTAAATAAAAAAATTAAAATTAATAATTAATTAATTATCATTTAAAATTAAATATTTTATTTTATTTTAAAAAGTATTTAGTTAATCTTATTTGTATATCGAACTTAATGGAGTTAAAATTAAAATATTAAAATTAATAAATAATTAATTATCATTTAAAATTAAATATTTTATTTTATTTAAAAAAAGTATTTAGCTAATCTTATTTGTACATCAAACTTAATGTAAAATGGAGTGAACATAATGCAGTGCCATCAAATCACATTAATAGATTGATGGAAAATGGTCTGTTAAAAAAACATGATGTAATGGAATCTAAAATAATGGAATAGGTTAGATATTCACTCAAGTTTCATTAGCACAACTAGTTGAGGATGTGCCTAAGGCAACCTATGATCAAACCTCACAAGGGGTGGTTGTGCCTTGTGCTAGGGGGAGGAGACATTATATAAATCCCGGTATGGCCAAGACCGTATGTGACGCTTAGAAAGTGTGTGGCCCAAACTGGATGCGATCCTGAGCTTAGATGCCCTTGTGTAAGGCCCCAAGCTTCATGAGGTGCGTTTGGGGTAACATGCGCACCCACTGGGAGTTTGGATGGTGTTCGAGTGTCGTGCAACGTTACGGGCGTATCGTCAAACCGTAACCGCACGGGCACGAGCATGTAGTGATGGGCGAGCACGAGCGCGCGACATAACGGGTGTGTCACACATAACCGGTGGTGGTCTTTGGCAATGCGACGTTATGAGCCAAAACGTCGCACCGTAGCCAAGTTGGAAAGCCAACGTATTGGGCGTTGAGCAACCAACATGTTGGAGTGCGGTCTTCGTTACACATATAGCGAACAACTGAATGGAGGGAGTTGGACGGGTCGGCTCAGGTTTGCCGAGTGACCCACGACCATGACAATACACGTATTAATACGTGCAGATGGACATTTGGGAAGTCATCCATCCAACATCGAAGTTCGAACAAGGCATTTGAGAGAAGACACATTGTAGGCACCACGAGCTAGCCAATAGCTCGTTGGTGAAAGTCACGGAAGCTGAACGCATGGCAAGGGCGCGAGTCGAGTCGAGCAACGAAGTGCAAGACATGCAGGACGTCTGCCAGTGTAGGTCGGGTTGGGTAGAGCGCAGGGCATAGGTCGAGTGAGGTGGCAACATGCAGGCCATGCGAAATAATACTGCAGGGTGTCCGCAAGTGCAGGTCAGGTCGGGCAGGGTGTCTGCAAGTGCAGGTCAGGTCGGGCAGGGCGTCTGCAAGTGCAGGTTAGGTCGGGTAGGGTGTCCACAACAGTTTGAAAGTGAGTTCAGGACTCGTTCTAAAGTGACTGTAAGTCAGAATTGAGTGCGGAAAAGTGCAACATGTGCGTATTGACGGGTTGAAGCTAACCAGACAGTTGGGAAGTGATTTAGACACATGGAGAACTCAGTGAAAGGTCTGAAATCATAGGCAGCAGCTGACCAGAGTGACCCGGTGACCCGACAGCACGACACTTGGGCAGATTTGTGCAGAAAATTCCCAAGGTGAAATATGATGTTGTAAATGATTGTTGTGGGCTAGTTTGATGATTGACAAGTCTTAAGGCTTGGTAAAAAGGCTAACTTGCCTTTCCAAGGAGAAAAGGGGTTCTTTTGTTTGATTGGAACTTATATTATATTTTAGACTTTATGAAACATATTTTTGGACAGACTCATTATTGAATAGGGAGTTGCCCCTCCCTTGTATGTATGGGCATACATTGTGGATATGATGATGATGTTTATGTTTTCCTCATATTGAAAGAATATTTTCTTAACTAATTCAACAAGTGTTGCTAAAGGCGTAGTCTACATACTTGAGTATTACGAAAATAAAAAGTACGGCAGTGCTGCACCCCGTTTATAGCATGGTTGAAATAATACCAAAGGTATAGGGGCATGACAAGTGGTATTAGAGCCTATTGATTCCATACTTTAATGAAGGAGGCTTTAGGGGTTCCTTATCATTGAAGGAAGCAGGAGCACAGTTACAGGGTTGCAAGTGGTGTTGAAGCTGGTCTTATGTTATTGGGGTTTCTGACAGAAGCTATTTTAGGGCTACAGTTAGACAGGGTCTGTACATTTTCTTGACTCGCTCTCAAGCAAGAAAAATGGAAGGTGTTGTGGAAGAACCTCAAGTGATTGAGGAGACCAAAGTACTTTCTCAAGATGACTTCTTTTAGAAGGCTGTTGAGAACATGGAGAAACTTGAAAATATGTTCATGAACCTTAGGGAATATCATGAAGACCTTCGAGAAATGAACATGGCATTGAAAGAAGAAGCAGAAAAGTGGAAAGCTAAGCTTGAAATAGTGGTAACACGTTCGTTGTACAAAAAATGGCAACTTGGTGAAACTTTGAAGAAACTTGAAGACATGGACCAATCCAAAGATCGAGTTGTGAATGAGATTTCCAAAGCTCTTACAAAGGTCACATATTTGGAATGTGAAGTGGTCTTATTGAAAAGGGCCATGGGGCAAGGATCATCTAGGGGATCAACCCACATTAAGGTGAAAGAACCAGATTCATATGATGGAACAAGGAATGTGAAAACTCTTGGAAACTTCTTATGGGACATTGAATAATACTTGGATCGGTTAGCCACTCCTCATGAGGATGCTAAGGTGAATATTGTGGCACAATTCCTTATAGGAGATGGTAAGATGTTGTGGAGAAGGAAACTTGATAAGATGGCACAAGGTGCAGGGTCTGACATCACAACTTGGAAGGAACTAAAAGAGGCTTTGCAGGTTCACTTTAGTCCACAAGATGAAACCTGGGATGCAAGATCTATTATCAAATACATTAAGTAGACAGGGAGTCTCCAACAATATCAAAGTGAATTTTAAAGTGTTATACTAGAGCTACTTGACATGATCGAGAGGGACAAAGTATTAAAATTTACTATTGGTTTGAAACCTTGGGCTCGAGATGAGGTGGGAAGGCAAGCACCCAAGACATTGGAAGAAGCCTTTGCTATGGTGGATAGACTTATTGAACACTATGATGAGGGGACCGAGAAGAAGAAGAAAAAGCCTTTTGAGAAAAAGGATGATGCACAGAAGAAGGAAGCTACCAAGTATAACAATGCACATGAAAATTCGAAGACAGGGAAGCCCTTGAAGTGCTGGATTTGTGCTGAGGAACATATGGTGAAGAATTAACCTTCAAGACCGAAGTTAGCTGCAACAGTACAAGTAGAGAAGAAGAAGGAACCTTCAGTTGGGATCATGCAGGTTCTAAGTGCAACAACAACTTATGAAGCTATCCCAAGAAGGGATCTTGAAAGGAACAACCTTGAGTTTGTGAACATGAAGATTGCGAAGGGCACAGTATGTACCATGGTGGACAGTGGTGTTACCCACAACTTCATTTGAGAAGATACTGTTAGGAAATTTGGATTGAGGTTCAAACCAATCCAAGCTCAGTTGAAAGCAGTGAATTCACCACCAGATTATGTAATTGGAGTGACAGAAAAGACACCAATTGAAATAGGGAGTTGGCATGGGGATGTTGACTTCATGATTGTGAATATTGATGATTATGAGGCTGTGTTAGGCATGGAATTATTCAAATAATTCAAAGTTATGGTGGTTCCTCACATGATGAAGTTGTATATTTATGATGGGAATGCTAACCATCCTATTGGTATCCCAACCATAGGAGGAGGAGATGCAACCTGTTGTAAACTGACAACTATGAGTGTGGAAGACACACAATGACATGATGAACTCCAGGGAAGATTGGTCATCATGGAAGACAAACTTCGGGAGTAGGCTCAGGAAATCATGGCATTGTCCAATAGTCTCTTAGATGTGACAAGAAGGCTTGAGACAATGGAAGAAAACGAAAATGCTATTCCACAGATTCAGGGATAAATATGGGAAGCATACTTGACGAGGTTAGAAGTAGAAGACCTAGACATGTGGCTGGAGTTGATGCATAAGGAAGAGGGAAGGCCGTCGGCCTCCACTTCCCCTTTCTTCTAGACTATTCACGAGGAATGAGGCTCATTGTCATCTGCTCAGGACAATGAAGACCTCTAATATTATGAGCAGGCTATAGAGCGAGATGGGAACTTGATAGTAGGATGTTTTGGCAATCATGATGATGAGAGGAGCATATGTTCTTATGGAGGAGATGTTCAGTTGGACTAGCTACCCAACTTGTCACCATCACAAGGGGTACCAACACATGATTTCTTGCAGAATTGAAGACATGAACGAGGAATGTAGCAGATCAAGGGTGTTCACATCTGGATGCTATTCATATATTTATAGCAGAGTTGGAGACATGAACACATTTGGAGATGTTGGAGTCATCTACACTTTGCAACAATTGTTGCGATGATATTGTGCACACGGATGCGACGATAGATCGTGCAACGAAATTTTGTGACATAAGTTGCGACGATATTTCACACATGGAGTTGTGACGATAGATTGTGCAACGTAACGATGATGTTGTCAAGGGATGAAAACGCTTCGAAGTGGTGGAGGATGTAAGGCCCCAAGCTTCATGAGGCACATTTGGGGTAATAGGCATGCCCACCAGGTGTTTGGATGGTGTTCGGGCGCCGTGCGATGTTATAGGTGTATCGTCACACAGTAACTGCATGGCTGCAGGCGTGTAGCGATGGGCAAGAACAGGCACACGACATAACGGGCACATCGCACATAGCCACCGGTGGTCATTGGAAATGTGACATTATGAGCCAAAACATTGCACTATAACCGAGTTGGAAAACCGACGTATTGAGCATTAGGCAGCCGACGTGTTGGAGCACGACCGAAGTTACACATATAGCAGACAATTGAAAGGAGGGAGTCAGATGGGTCTGCTCGAGTCCACTGAGTGACCCACGACCATGACACTATGCGTATTAATACGTGAAGATGGAAATTTGGGAAGCCATCCATCCAACATCGAAGTTCGAAAAATTCATTCGAGCAAAGACACATTGGAGGCACCACGAGCTAGCGAACAACTCATTGGTGAAAGACACAGAAGATGAACGCAGGGCGAGGGTGCGGGTTAAGTGGGGAAGGGAAGTGTAGGACGTGCGGAACAGTGCCGCAGGGCATCCACAACTGCAATTCGGGTTGGGCAGAGCGCAGGGCGCGGGTCGAGTTGGGTGACAACGTGCAAGGCATGCGAAACAGTACCGTAGGGCGTCCGCAAGAGCATGTCGGGCCGACAGAGTGTCCGCAACAGTGTGAACGTGAGTTCAGGACTCGTTCTAAAGTGACCGTAAGTCGATATTGAGTGTGGAAAAGTGAAACATGTGGGTATTGACATGCTAAAGCTAACCAGACAGCTAGGAAGCGATTTAGACACACAAAGAGCTCGCAGGAAGGTTTGAACTCATAGGCACCAGCTGACCCAAGTGACCCGAGTGACCCAGCAGCACGACACTTGGGCAAATTTATGCAGAAAATTCCCAAGGTGAAATATGATGTTGTAAATGATTGTTGTGGGATAGTTTGATGATTGAAAAGTCTTAAGGCTTGGTCAAAAGGTTAACTTGCCTTGCCAAGGAGCAAAGGGGGTCTTTTGCTGGATTGTAACTTATATTGTATTTTTATACTTATGAAACATATTATCGGGCAGACTCATTATTGAACAGGGAGTTGTCCCTCCCTTGTATGTATGAGCATACACTGTGGATATGATGATCATGTTTATGTTTTCCACATATTGAAAAAACACATGCTTAACTAATTTAACAAGTGTTGCTAAAGGCATAGTCTACATTCTTGAGTATTACGAAAAGAAATAGTACGGTAGTGCCGCACCCTGTCTATAGCATGGTTGAAAGACTACCAAAGGTATAGGGGCATGACACCTTAGGTGGGGACTCCTCAAACCACAGGTCAAACTTGGAGGATCACATACAAGTTTGAAAAACAAAAAAAATGGAATAGGTTAGATAGTCATAGATGTGTAATGGAATGTAAAACAATGGAATATGTTAGACACTCATAAATGTGAATTTTATATAGAGTTTTTTTTTAAAACCTTATTTTGTAACATTGTAAAAGTGGTGGATAAGGTGATTGACTACTTGGAAATTTCCGTGTTGTTGAGAAGTAATTTTTTAAATAAAGATAAAGAATGAATGTAATTTTTTTTATTTATATTGATATTTAAAAATTTAAAAATATTAGTGCTAAAAATTTGCAGGTTACTTTAATTGGTTGAGTTGTTGTCATTAAAAGCCCCATTTCAATGGAAGGTCATTGGGTCAATGCAACGCACTATATATATAAGAGATAAAAACAAAGTATTATTTATATTTAAAATGTTTTAATGGTGAGTTGTTCAATATGAGAGAGATGGGTTAATGCATGAAGGTGTGTTCATGTAACATAACTTAGTCTAAAATGTGTAATTTCATATATATATATATATATATATATATATATATATATATATATATATATATATATATATATATATATATATATATATATATATATATATATATATATATATATAAGATCATGATCTACAAGAAGATAACTAAATTTTGCATATGCATATTCAAATTTTATTTTTTATGTAAAAATTTATTGTTTATTATTTTTTGAAGTTGGTGAAGTAATATTTCAGTTGCATTTGTAGACACATGTGTTCACATAAGAATTTTTTTAACTATTTAAATAAATTGGAAAACCAAGAGTATCCTTTTAAAGAGGACTCATAAACCAAGATAGTGAGATTTTTTGAAAAATTTTAGTTGTATATAATGTATGTTATTGATTTTTTATTTAACCCCTTTGAAATTGTTCAAAAAATATCCAAACATTATATTTAAAAGAAATGAGATGAAAAATATCATATGAATTCGCAAATGTCAAATTCATATGCCATTGGATAGAGGATTCTTTCACGAATCCAACATGATAAACCTTTCCATTTAAGGACAAATTATGCCCTAAATCCGCCATGGTAAAAATTAATTTTGCAGAGAAATCTACAGAAGGAGTGTTAAAACTGTGAATTTTAGGAACTTAGTAGCTCGATCGAACGCTTAAAAGAGTCGATCAAGCGCTTGAGACATAAATTCAAATTGCTTGATTGAGGTCTTAAGAAACCCTCGATCAAGCCATTATCGTGCTTAACCAACGGCTCGATCAAGCCTTTGAAAAACTAATAACTTACCAGCTACGCACCAACTTTGTTTATGGCATTGATGTAAAAAGACACATATTAGGAGCTCGATCAAGTTCCTGATTCCACCCCAAGAAAAATAAAACAATACAAATTCAAATATGCATGCATGGAAAAATAACAACAAACATTCATTCATAGAAAAATAACATAACATGGAAATTACACAAGAATTCCTAACAAACATGGGAAATTGGAGATTTAGATCTCAAAAAGGAGAGAAAGTGCTAAGCACAGAGGAAGTGCAAGAAAAATCTAAATAAAGGATGAGAAAAAGACAACAAACATTGAGAGAACAACAAGATTATGCAATTCAACAAATTTATGCAAATACAGGTAATTCAAGTTGTCTCACTTCTCATATTATGTGCTCCATATTGTATGTGTTAGGAAATATGATTGAAAAGAAGAAAAAAATGGAGAATGAAAAAATAGAACTGAGATAAAATAAGCATTGAAAGTAATACCATGTAGTTAAAAAAATTGAGATGTAACAACAACTAAAGAAAAATCACTTGGTGTGATTAATGTTTCATTGAAATTTTCTGAAACCACTTGAATTCATGCAAACTATGAACCACCTTCGATGGTCTAGCATAATCCACAAAAATTAAGGATGTGATTTAACCTAAGAAAATTGTTACATTTCCATATATTATTTACATGAATTACAATTCATGGCAATTTATTTACAAGAGGGATTATAAAAAAAGGTTGTCACATAGGTGCTCCAAAACCTATAAACATATGTTTGATATCCTTGTAGGAGTTAAAAGAGAGAAAATGTGTCAAGATTTAGAAGGAGCAAGAGTATCCTTCTTTCCAATGTGCATTTTGAGAAAACATTATTGGTTAAACATATACCAACAATAATTTTTTTGTGACATCCATCATCATATATAACATTTAATGGCTCCTTGAATCCTAAATGATGATCCATAATTTTGAAAACCTCACAAGTTTCTTCTTTCAATCCTCACCAGAAAGTTATGAGTATTTTTGAATGAGAAAATGCTTTTTAAAGGCATACAAAGTGTAGTGTATATTTGTGCTTGCACAAAAAGAAGTGCATTATTGCATATCACTATAATGCTTCATGAAAGACTTATGTAATTAATCAATATTAAATTCATAAATAATAAATGAAAAAGAAATAAATAAGTATGCACATATTGATGAGATGCTAGATGTGTTTACAATGTTAATCTTCTTATAATGTGGAAATATGATGTCAATTAAATTCATCTAGTTGTTTCTCAACATGTAATCGTGGAATATATTGTAAACTATGAATTAAAAGTAAAAAAGAGGAACCTTATTTTAGACTTTGTTGAGATTTGATGAAAATAATTGAAAACATAAAAGACATTGGATATCCTTCTTTGTACATGAATAAAGAATGTTCCATGTAGAAACATATAGTTTTTAAAATCCTCATCCCCCTATTTGTGCCCTACTTGATTATTGTGCTAAAATTTGCACGTATATTCTCCCAAAACAACAGTAAAATCACTTGTGCCCCTCTTCACTACAAACGATAACAAAGTAAATCCATTGTTGATAAGACCTTGAAGCATTTTCCTTGTTCTCTAAATCCATGAAAACCTCTATCTCTTGATTTGTTTTTGTTTTCTTATCAGCAATTTCATTGGTCTTCTCATACTTCTCATCTCACACTCCTTCCACTTTTGTTAGGAATTGTGAAATTATCTATAGTTATGTTAACTTTTTCCTTTAAGAAAGTTCTTCTTACTATTGTTTTATGGTAATTTTAGTTACACATTTTAAAACACTTAGAATGATATGGTGCTTATAATGAAGAAATAATTTTCCAACTAATTTGATCTTTTATAATAGGTTTTCAAATATTAAGATACTTAAAAATTAGTTGAATAGGTTTCTTTTTATATGGAGTGTGTATTTATGTATTGTACGGATTTTTAGTCACAAATTATCTTATATAATTAAATTTGTATAAATTTATAGATATAGATTTTTTTAATTCTCATGAAATAAACTTGACCCTTTAATTTGGTAATCACTAGCTTGATTTTTCAAGAATCTCCCATTCTCCCAAATTCAAAATATTCTCCATATCATTAAGTTAGTAATAATTTCCTCTAAAATATGTATTTATACTTCCTATATAAGAATTTAAACTTTAATTTATATTAGTCTTTAGTTCAACAACCTTGAAAATTATTATCAACGTTTCTAGATCTTCATCCTCTTCTCATTTTTGAGCCACTCTCTTTGACTTCCTTGGTAAACTCTCCAATTCTTCTAATTTTATTCCTAATACTTATGTGTTTTTAATCACTTAAATATATTTCATTCTCTTCTCACAATCCCTTTTACTTGGTGCTGGATATTAATTGAAATGTTTGGTGAAAGAGATACACAAAAAACATGTAACACCATCCTTATTACAACAAGGTTCACTTTTAGTTTGGTATTTATATAGTTTTTTCAAGAAATGAAAAATTGTTGCTGCTTGTCCATGGGTCTTGGATAGACAATGATTGGGTGCTATGTTAAGGCACTCCCTGATGTGAAGTCACTAGTTCAATTCCCTGCCCCAATTGGGGTGATATGTTGGACATGATGATGATGTAGTGCCACCAAGCTTACAAAAAAAATGTTGCTACTTAGAAGAACTAATTTTGAAAAAAGTCAAATGCTTCACTTGGTAAATGTGACTTGTTGTGAAACCAAACAAAGCTTCATATGTAGATTTACTAGTAAAATTTCAATTAACATCATTTATAGAGATTTTATTCATGAATATATATCTTGTCAATACAATCATTTAGTCATAGCAGCTCATATTAGTCTCATAGAAGTCAAAACAAAGACAGGTGAACCAAGGAGATGGAAGATGACAGAATTAGACCATGAATGTATTATGGAGACTTGCATTCCTATGAGCCGTTGTTTAGATGAGTAGATGATGCAAATGGAAAGCATTGAACCCGAGTCCATATCATTAAAATGTAATATAATCTAGTGTAAGAGATCAACATATGAATTTTGTTATTTAGAATTGTAGTAGTTGAATACTCTTGTAATTTTGTAATTTTGAATAGATAAATGTTTCCTTCTGGTCTAAGATGGATTCATAATGGTGTATATATGTTCTATAAGATTTAGCTTCCTTAAGCTACTTAAGTTTCTAAAGTTTTCCAAATTTCAAGGAGGTTTTATTTTTAGGGATCTGATCCTTATGTGGAGCCCAGAGATCGAGAATTTAATTAAAATTTAGAATCAAGAAATATTTAGTTTTAGATTTAATTAAAAATTTTGATATTATTATTTTTTAAATTCCATGTATAATATTCTTGTTGAGCATGGAAGAAATATTGTAGATATACATCATAATGGGTTCTAGAAAATCGATTTCAGTATCCAACAACCAAGTTGATATAATATTATTTTACTTAAAATGGAAATTAAAATATCTAGGTTATGAACAACATTGAAATATTTTCATGTTATTAATAAATTCCATGTGTCAGTTGGATATAAAGCATGGAAATAGTTACATACATGCTTCATATTGGATTGTAAAAAGTGCAAAAAATAGAACACACACACACACACACTATAGATATATATCATGTTATGACTTAAGCTCTGGTATATAACCTTAAAAGAAATAAAATCGAATAAAAACTATTTGTAGTTTACATCTTGACATCTTTTAAAATTGAATAAAACTTAATCCAATCCTATTTGATATTTTTAATTGAACCCTAAGATAAGGGATTGATTGAAATACTTGGATAGCTAAGTAAATTAAAGAAATTTCATAACATTATATAAATTTATAAAACTGTTATCATATATTATTTTTTCGGTATATGAAATTCCAATAGACATGACTTATATATTAGGTTATGACTAAGCTCTTGTATATAATCTCAAAAGAAATAATATTGAATATAAAACTTATTTGTTGTTTACAAGACATGTTTTAGAATTGAATAAAACTTGTATCGATCTTATTTGTGTTTTTAATTGAACCTTGAGATAAGGAATTGATTGAAATACTTAAAAGATTTGACCATGCAATGGTATATTGATTGATTGCAAACATTTACATATTTATATTTTTTATTATAATATGGATGACTCTAGAGTTCAAATAATTTATTATTATTTAAATCATTGTAATTTAACATACAATGATTGCACTAAAAAACACTTTCTACAAGCCAATATGACAACACATTTGTAATTATTTTTATGCTCAATATTGAATTGATACATGATATATTTTAGTTCATTTTAAGTAACAAAGTGACTTGCATCATAGTAATATTGTACTTATTTTGTTACTCTATGAAACTAGAGAGATTCAAAAATGTTAGATTTTGTAAAAGTTTACTTCTTGAATGTTCTTAATTAAAGATCTTAAGATAGGGGATTGATTGAAATATTTGGACATGCAAGTAAATTTAGGAAAGTTCATAAAATTATATAAAATTATAGAAAGATATCATTAATTATTTTTTGGTGTATTAAATTTCAATACATATGACTTATATCATTTTATTTATAAGCTCTTGTATATGAACTCAAAAGAAATAAAATTGAATAAAACATATTTGTTGTTTATTGGTTGAAGACATCTTTTAAAATTGAATTTTAAACTTATTTTAATCCTATTTTTGTTTTTTAATTGAACCATGATATATTTTATTTCAAATTTTAAGTATCAAAGTGACTTTCATCATAGTCTAATATTGTACTTATTTTCTTAGTCTATGAAACTAAAAGTCAAAATTGTTATTTTTTAATAAAATTTATACTATAGAAAAAATTTTAAACTAGCAAAATAATTAATAGATCCATAAATTGAAATAATGAATGTATATATATATATATATATATATATATATATATATATATATATATATATATATATATATATATATATATATATATATATATATATATATATATATATATATATATATTGCATGAATATCCATAAACTAAAATAATAAGCATCCATAAAATGAAATAATGTTCATGCATCCATAAACTATCCATGTATGCAAATATACAAAGTTTGTATCACACGTGAATGTGCCCTATGAAATGGGACTAAAAATATAAAATCTATCTATGATCCACTCTAGAAAGTATCACTTCTAGAACTTCTATGTGAGTTCTATTGCGCAAAGTAAGTTTCCATAATCTGGTACTGCAATACAACACATTCAAATTCAAATTAACTAGTGCATTATTTGTACAAAATAAACAATCTAGAAATAACTGATTTTGAATCATTCATTTAATTACATATATCAATTTATTAACCTCAGTCAATTCAAAATAGAAGTCAGGTAGGAGCGGGCTCTGGTCAATCTCGGTTTGGTGCTCCTCTATTTGTGGCTCAAAGATTGGGGCTTGTGTTGATGGACCCATATCATCAATGCCTCTACACCCAACATCCCACTAATGCATCCACATAACAACGACATCGACACCACTCTACATCTGAACCTATGTACACAATGACAATGATAAATTATAATTATCCTACGAATTAATTAGCATGCATACATCTAACTTAAAAGAAGAAAATATTGAAATACTAGGAATAATACATGTATTACCTCAACTGCTAGTCCATGTGGTTGTACATAGTGAATCTCCTCCTCATGAGTGTTATGAGGTGGAGGTGGAGGTGGAGGATACTGAGCCGTGAAACATGCACTGGAGGAGGCTACTCTGGTTGATCAACTTCCTCCATGGATGGCCTGAAAATCTCATCCATGTAGTTGGGTTATGTATCCATGTTATCATGGACTTATTAATATAAATGAAATATGATATAAAATTATTAATATAAATGCAATTTGATATGAACTTATTAATATACTTAATGTATAATTTGATGATAAGAGTCATAATTTTTGTATATATGTACCTGTTATGTGTCACGTGGGTCGTGCACCCTCCAACTATCACAGATGGTATCACTACATGTACGTGCATATGAAGAAAGCTGGCTACACCCTAGACTCTCGAGATATCAATCATCATATAATGGAACTAGTGGGTCACGAGGCAATGGAGGTGGTCTTCTCATCTCTCCATGCAATGCGACATGTGCACTGGTCAATGTCCTTTGCCTATTAAATACAATGGTATGTCTGGTCCCAAAGCTTAGCTACGATGACTATTCCAGCTCTGCCAACAATACCACACTTTGAGATGGTCATGGAAACAATCTCAAAGGTGGTGCTACATGTGCAGGGTCCCCACGAGCCCCAACATGATCATAACTACCTCCCAAGACGGGTCCATAAAAATCAGATCTAGTGCTGGTGTAATCCAACCTCATATGTAGCACGAACTGTGCATATATATGCTTCTCAAAGTAAACGGGGATCTAGTCATGTTGGGGGAACTGGCCCCAAGCTCTAATGAATTGATCATAAATAAAAGGGGCCACATCAACATTCTTAAAATATTTGAGTGGAATCAGATCAACATGTCTAACATGACGCTCTGGAGGGGTGTCAAACAACTCCCCACGAACATCAATTTCCTTGGTGGCATCTTTCATCGCCTCCCACTTATGTGGGCCTCTAATCTCTAGCCTCCTAATACTATGTATGAAATGTAGGAGGTGGCTCTATGGGTCCTTCCCTCTGGTATGTCTTGATCAAACTATTGATGCTCTCCAACATCAAAGACAAACTACACCTAGTAGGCGAACTAGTAGAGATTTTTTCTAGCTCTTGTGTGATCCATGTATGTTGAGCCCTAACATCCTCAACTGTGATAATGATTGCAGCGTTGTTCCACGGAGGGATCAACACTGCATTGTGATCCTCAGCTTCGCCTTGTTGAGGGTCTGCAAATCATAAACATAATTTAACATATATAACAAACTAGAAGCATAATAACATATACATTAAATTCAAACACATCAATTGAAGATAATTATAAAAAAAATAAAAAATTCAAGACATAAACACATAAAGTTTAAAAAGGATTTAAAAATGCATAAGGTGTACTTGCAACTGGTGAAGAAGATCCAATATCTATAACAGGATCATCCACATAGACAGAAACACTGGCTTTAACACCCCAATTGGTGTCAGAGCCAGAATATATGAGTGGAACACACACTGTGGTTGGGCTATGTGATCTATCACAAACTCGATCATGTATAACAGATTCCCTCACACTTTGATGACCTGCGGTTGGGGGGCATATAAGAGATGTCTCTGCATATTACATATAATAGATATAAACTAATCCAATAAAAAATTGTTGACCAAACTATTACATATAATACAAAAGTATTACATATATAACATATATAAACTAATGTAAAAAAGAAATGTTGACTTAGAAAGAATGTTGAGAAGAAAACCATTTCCAAACTCAGCTAGAATAATCTATCATGAAGTCCTAAATTTTAGAGTCCATTTTTTGATAATTTGTCAATTAAAGTATTGAGTTCCATGTAAACTCAATTGAAAGAGACGATCAAATCTAACTTCAAACTTTTTCCTATTTCTAAATAATATATTATATTCATACAACATAAATATGTAAATATATGTAAAAAATTAAAATAAACCTATTTACAAAATTAATAAAATCTCATGCCAACCAAATAATCCACAAAACAAATTCTTTTAATATTTGATATTAACACAATATTAACACATAACATGTACTAGATACAACCACATAAAAACAATATTTCTGTACAACACAACATAATAAAACATTATAGTACAAATAGAACCATAGCTAATATATCTTGCATCATGATATAACATACGCATATTTTAATGCAGGTAAATAGATCCATAGAGGGTTTAATATTCTGAGCGTGTATTGCTACATATATTATTTTGATTCACGTAAATACACATACTATTTTGATTCACGCAAATAGATCCATAGAGTGTTTAATATTCCGAGCTTGTATTGCTACATGTATTATTTTGATTAACCATGTAGTGTATTTAAATCCCTATTTCAACCCTGAATCTTAGTATGAAACCGCAAATTTTTAGTGGTGATTATTTTTTTGGAAGTGGTGATTTGTCTTTAAAGAAAAAAAGAAATTTGTTTAAATATTAATTTATAATACTAATTAGTGTTATATGAAAATAAATTATGGTTTTTAAACTTGTGATATTCATGAACTATAATATTGTAACAAAATCTAATTATGGTTTTTAAACTTGTGATATTCATGAACTATAATATTGTAACAAAATCTAATTACAAAATAATAATTGCAGAATTTTTATTATAAATTATTTTACATATATATAAATTTTTTAAATAATAATAATAATTATTATTTGAAATAAAATTAAAATTTAATTAATTTTTAAATCTTTTTAATTTTACTAATTTTTACTAATTTGAAATGCATGATGAAAAAAACAGTTAGATGCTTTATCAAATAATACTTACAAAAATTTACTAAACTATTTAATTTATATACCTACATGGCCACTCTAACTTTGAAGTTGAATTTGAGTTAGTTGAGATTTTATTTATATTTTTATGGACATTTTTTATTACCTGGATCAAGCAGCATTGGGTCATGCTATGAAATTTTTTAATGGTCGTTTTCACACATCAATGAAACAAAATAAAAATCGATTCAGCTCTTCATCTGGCCGTACGAAATCAATTTGCTTATTATTTATTTATTTATTTAATTCCAGCCGCTTTGATAGGATATGTAATTATTAATTTTCCAACGTTATCAATATTTCTGCCTCTAGTTTCTCTCAGCCCTTTCAGCTCTTTCGTTCTTCTTTTCTCCTCTGTGTTTGCGTTCCCTTGTTTTCCTGCTCCTTGCATTCCAGCTTTTCGTTTTCTGTGGATGCCGATTTCCACTAGGCTGTTTACAGAAGCAACTAATACTATTTGGTCTAGACTGAAAAAAAGGAGCGAGTCACTATGAAGTATACATTGACATATACTAAACTCGTTTATGAAATTTAGATGGACATGTACCCTACTCATTGGTTAACAAATTAAATTTTCAGAAATGTCTGTGTTTTGCAATTTATTTGGAGTGGCCGATGGGGTAGAGAGTGGTTTGCTGGAAACCAGTCAAGGACTACCTACGTTCGAATGCTATGGATATTCCTTACTTTGAAGTTAATTGGCAGGGAGGCAGTTTTATTGAGGAATTTTTATTTATTTATTATTATTATTTATTAGGTTTTTAAGTTCTGGTAAGAAATATAGAAATTTAGTCTCTCGAGGAATATAGCTTGTCCTGTGAAGAAGACATAATGTGGTCAAATGATTATCCTTTTTTGGACAAAGCTAGTTATGAGTACTTCGTAATATGACCTAAATTGGATATGGTCTTTAACTAATTTCAATAACTCTTAAATAATTTAGATGACTTAAATGTTTATAAATTAAAGTTTTTTATATAATAAATTAATTTAACAAAAAATTATTGGAATTGTCTAAGTGCGATTTTTATTATTTATTTATTTATATATATTTTTTTGGATTTTTAGTTAGTGGAAACATTTGTGGTGAAATTTTGATTTGTATTGTTTAAATTGATTTTTTCACTGCATTATTACTTTGAAAAATTTATTTGGTACTTTTATTTTGCAGAATTCACCCATCAAACTTATGATTTCAGTAAATCTTTATAAGATTCTAAACAAATTAGATCCAAAAATAAACTATTTTTTTTTTTTAAATCTCACTTCAAAACCACTAAAAATTTATTTGATATACAAATTATAATTTTTTAATAATAAAACTAAATTAAATATTGAAAATTAAAAATATAAACAAAAATTTATTTTTCAAATCAAATATTTAAATTAAAATATTATAATTAATAAATAATTAACTATCATTTAAAATTTAAATATTTTATTTTATTTAAAAAATATTTAGTTAATCTTATTTGTATATCAAAGTTCATAGGAAATGGAGCTAACATAACGCACTACTATCAAATCACATGGAAAATGGTTTGTTAAAAAAAAAGTGTAATGGAATGTAAAACAATTGAATATGTTAGACACTCATAGCTATGAATTTTTATATGGAGTTTATTTTATTTTATTTTATTTTGTAATATTGTAAAAGTGATGGATAAGGTGATTGATCCAGGAATATTTTATGTAATTATTTAATTTCGAAAATCTAGAATTTTTTGAAATTTGGAATAATTCTAGAATTTGTTAGAGATTAGGTAGTTAAGATAGATTCTTAAAATTGAAAGATTATTCTAAACTTTCTTCAAATATCCAAGAAGAAGTTTCTCTTTGAGGAATTGAGGGTTTTCTTCTTCAAGAATAAATAGCCATGTAATTCATTTGTGAAGCCAAGTTTTGATTGTGATTTGATTTAACAAATTTTATAGTATTTTCTGAGTTTGTTCTCTACGTCAATTTTTGGTATCAGAGCTAGCGCTAGGTAAGCTTGTGAAGTTATTGAGTCTCTTGTGTGTTTAATTTGTTGTTGTGATAAAATGGGTTCTCTGAATTCGACTCTCTATATTCTTTGTAAGCACTAATTAGAGCCGCTTGAAGGTTGTTGTGCAGACTAGAGTGAAAAGAAGTGTGGGATCATACAAAGGTGACATGTGATCCACATACAATGACAATGGAGACCTGGGCTTGTATCTTAACTCGTGTTGAAGTTGGCTTAGGACTGTCGTCCTCATACAAGTTGTATGATTTTTTTTAGTCACTGTTGTAATGAGTGTTAGGTGAAAGGCCTTTGGTTTTTTTTGGCGCATTGAATGTTAGGCTAGGAATTCTCTTTTTATGAGTTCCAAAATTATATTTTCTATTTCGAGTTTTAAATGATTGATATAAATATATTCCTACCCTTTCCGAAGAAGAATCTTCCTGGCAACTGCAAATATTGTCTATTGTATGATTGAGCCAAACGCGTTGAATAACTGAGGGAGTGGCCTATGAGAATCGACTTTTTTAAGTATGATGTTGGTTCTTTAAACAAACTGTGGAACTCTAGGAAGATGTGATATTAGACACCGCCAATCATTTAGTGTGGAAGACTTTCGACCAATAGTCACCAGTGACAAGAAGAATGTGACCCACATAAGTCTGATCGTGATGGAACATAGAGCTAGAGGAGCTGGAATTGGTTGAGGAAGATCAACTGCCAACCAAGTCTTAATCAATGAAATGAGACATTCGAACACGATTATATGCATTGGAGATAACACGTCAAAGAGATGTTGACATTGGTGATATCAGTGAAGTAGAAGAAAGCTCAGAAAAACAAGTTGAAGCTGAAGAAGAAACTCGAGAAGAGAAAATGTTCAAGATGGTCGCGGGAATAAGTACCAAGCCAAGATTGGATGTGCCTATGCATGAAGGAAATTTAAATCCATAAGAATTGATTGATTGGATAAGCACCATGGATAAATATTTCGACTATGAAAATGTGGTTGATGAGAAGAAATTTAAGTTCGCGGTGACTGAATTGAAAGGACATGCTACACTATGGTGGGATAGCGTGCAAGCCAACCAGAGAAATAAAAACAAAGGGAATATCACTAGTTGGGATCGAATGGTAGCCAAGCTCAAAGGTAAATTTTTTCCTTGATATTATAAGTTGAATATTTTTTGATAGATGCAAAAAATCAAGCATAAATTTATGTCTATAAAAGAATATATAGAATATTTTTATAGATTAAGTATAAGATCTGGTCATATGGAAGCAGATGATGAAAAAATAGCTAGATATATTAATGGCCTAAGATTTGAAATACAAGATGAATTGGATGTTTTATCTCTGAAAACTATAGAAGAAGCTTACCAGATAGCCCTTAAAATCGAAGAAAAAATGGCAAAGAAGCAGAGACAAATAGGAAGAGGATGAAGCACAATAAGAAGCAGAGGAAAATCAAGGAGAGGATCATCAAGTAGAGGAAAATCAAGCAAAGGATATTCAAGTGGAAGATTTCCCATTCAAAGAGAAGAAGGAAGCAGTTCACATCAGGAAGAATCATCATTAAGAGGAGATTTCAGAGGACGAAGACCATATCAAAGAGGTAGAGGTAGATATTTTGTGGTAAGATGTTACACATGTAATAAAATTGGCCTAAATCTAGTGAATCTCTAGAAATATTTTCTAGTGAGGGTAGCACACATATAGCACAAGATGATACAATAAGTGTACAATCCTCTACACATGAAAATGCACCTGAAACTGGTGAATCTTTGATGATGAAAATAAATTTATTAAAGTCTCCTGAAGAAGTAAAGGAACCCATACAAAGAAAAAAATTGTTCAAAAATGTCCGTAAATCAGGAGGAAAATGTTGTAAATTCATTATTGATAGTGAGAGTAATGATACTTTAGCATCCACATAAATGGTAGAAAAGTTGAATTTAAAGAAAACTAAACATCCTACTCCCTACAAAGTTTCATGACTGCAAAGGGGACATCAGATACTATTTAATGAACAATGTGAAGTGGAGTTTCAAATATGATATAAAGATAAAGTTATTTGTGATGTTATGCCTATGGATGTGTGCCATATTTTTCTTGGAAGACGATGGAAATATGACTGGAAAGTAATACATGATGGAAGGACCAACACCTATACTTTTGAAAAGGATGGAGAAAAAAATGTACTTTTTCCTTTGAAGAATGAAAAAGCAGCAGAATAAGACCAATCCAAGTTAATGTTACTTAGTGGAAAAGAGTTTCTTCAAGAAATCAAGCATGAAGAGATAAATTTTTCTTTGATTGGTAAGCCAAAAATAGTCCTCACAAGAAAATTTTTGAATGATCTTCCAAAAGAAATTAAAGATATGTTAAAGGAATTCATTGATATCATATTGGATGATTTTCTAGATGAATTGCCTCCCATTAGAAGTATTAGCCATCATATTGATCTCATTCCAGGTGCCAGACTTCCAAACAAAGAAACTTAAATAATGACTCCAAAAGAGAATGAAGAGATCAAAAATCAGGTGCAACAATTGTTGGATAAGGGTCTCATTCGAGAAAGACTAAGTCAATGTGTTGTTCCAACAATGTTAACTCCAAAGAAGGATGGCGGATAGATAATGTGCACATATTCTTGAGAAATCAATAAAATCACAATCACGTACATGTTGAAATTTGCAACAAGAAACAGTGAAATTGGCATCAAGAAACAACATCCAGAAATGGCTACCATGGAGGCTTTTGATTTAATTATTTCTTAATTAAATTAGAAGAAATGTGTGTCAAATTTATTTATCCCCTAAATAAATTGGACAATAAATTGTAATCTTATCTCATAATCACTTGTAATAGTTATCTTAGTGTGATATACTCAGTTAGCTCATGAAATTCGAGTTGAGGGTGGTTGGTGAGGCATGTAGAGTGATTATATTTGTTTTAGAGTCTAAGTTGTAGTTAGTGTATTAGTTTAATGCATGAGAAATCAGTTAACTTAATTAAGTGAGTTAAAGTCAGTCTAATTCGTTGTAATTGATTGTTGAACTAGTGAGAGGTCAAGTGAATTAAATAAAATTTAATTCACATGCAATGATCTGTCAAGTGATTGATGATTTACTATTAATAGCTGCATGCATGTCAGTTCTGATGAAGACCCAGTTGAGACAGAGGTTAAAGGGAAGTTATCTATCAATTGTATTTATAGAAAATTGCCCGGGCGCAATTATATACACCATAGGATGCCCATGATGTATTGTGTAGTCAAGGAAGGCTAATTATCCTATTTAATAGGAATTAATTTCCTAGGGATTTCATAAGCAAGGCACGCTAAGAAGAGGCTAAGAATTGGCTAAGTACTAGCCTAATTTTGTCTAGATTAGTGTGAGATAGTCAGGATAGTGCAATAGACTCTTGTGAGAAGAGTGCATTGTATTGTTACATGATTCCTTGGTTCATTATACAATAGAGATTTAGGGGTTTTGAGGAGGTTTCTTTCCCTAGAAAAATATCTGTGTTGTGCGATTGATTTTCTTCTTTCTCTTACTTGGTGTGATTGTGCGATCATGTTTAATTTCCTCAAATTAATTGTAGAAGTATTCAATATCTTGCTATATTATATTGCATTATCAGATTGAATCCATGGGTATACATATTGTTTGTATAATTTCTACATGGTATCAAAGCGCCAGGAATCACAATAGTGGAGAATAAATTGAGTTTATGTTGAACAATATTCAAACTTGCAGATACTTTCTTTGGAGCGACAAGCGGATCAAGATGGATTTCAATGGATTAAGATTGGAATATGAACTTGAGGGAAGTTCTAATTATATCACATGGAAATACAGAATGGAGGAAGTTCTAGAGGACAACGATTTGAAACAATTCATTGATAATGATTGTTGAGAATGCAGCAAGATGATGGAGCTTAGTGAAATGAAGTCGCCTTCACTAAGTGGGCCCGCAGGCAAATTCTGGCGCAAAGTCTATTTTTAGACTATGTCTATTTTTAGACATACGGAGCATAATTTGGGAATTCTACTTTGAGATTCTTAAAGTATGCGACATGTCGGTAAAAATAGATGAGACCCTTATTTTTAGGACCCGGGCTATTTTTAGACTGATCTCCTAAAAATATGGAAGTCAAATATTATTTACCCTTAATAATATTTTGACTATAAACAGCAGTTTACTCTCTTGGCGCACTTCAGTTTGAGTCATGGAGGTGGCTCATGCAACTGACACAAGGAATCACGAGGTTCCTAGGGTTTGATGGCATCTTGCATGGTTGGCTTCAGTTAGACTTCAGTGGCAGGAGTTTTGGAGGAGTTAACGGGACAGATAGTGGAGTTGTGTTCGTTTGTTTTAGTTGAACTAGTTGGGATTAGTTAACTAACTAATCAACTAGATATGAGTGGAGTAAATTAAATAATATTTAATTTACTAAATATTAACTCATTAGTCAACTCAAGAACACTTCACTTCACTACAGTGCATGATCAGTTCAGTGGAGACCAGTGGAAGAGGTAGATGAAAGGGTGAGTAAAGCTATCAGTTGGTAGATTTGTTTTGCATGAGATTTGCATTACACTTGGAGGAATTGTCCATGACACCATGCCAGTCAAGGCAAGGGGATCTTAACCTGAACTCTACAGGCTGTGCCATGATTGCGCAACAGAGGCAAGGCAATTGGCGGGGAGTTTTGAACCTCAGACTTGTTCAAAACTGAGTCAGATTGTGAGTAACTTCATGAGAGAGTACTGAGTACTTGTGAGGAGTATTGTACTTGTTTGGTTACTTGATTTTTCCATTATAATATACACAATAGCTGCGGGGTTTTCAGCTATAGGCTTTCCCCATACATACTGAGTTAATGTGTGATTGAATTGATGTGAGATTGCTTCTGTTATTTCCGCATGTGACAATTAATTGTAGAAGAAGGTTATGTGTTATGTATGAAATTCGAAATTGATATATGAACAGGTTAATCTTCAGTGAATAAGTGATTTATTCAGCTAATTTCTACAATGATATTCCCTAGCCCGCAGCAGTAGACGCCTCTCTTCTTGATGCTTGGAAAAATAAGGTAGAAAGGGCGAGGAGGATCTTATTAGAGGGAGTTCGAGATCACATTGGCTCGAGTCTCCATGGCAAGGAGACTCCATATGCAATGTGGAAGGCCTTGACAGATCAGATTTAGAACAACAACGACCAATGGAAGTTGGTGCTGAAGGACAAGCTCAGGAAAATCAATAAGGAGGAGGGCAAGACAGTACCAACATACTTGGCAAAGTTCACTCAATGTTGAGATGAGCTTGGAAGTGTTGGTTTGACCGTAGTAGATGATGAATTGATGAGCCTAGCACTACAAGGCCTTCCTAAGAGCTGGCATAGTTACCAGGACTTAGTAAATGGGAGGGAGAAGTTACCAGGACTTAGTAAATGGGAGAGAGAAGTTACTAGATTGGGAGCGAAATTGGTCGGATTTGGTACAATAAGAATTCAGGCGGAATACCAGGGATGGATCCTCATACAAGACTAATGACAAGGAAGATTGTGCCTTGGCCGGTAAGACAAAGAATACAAAGGGAAAGAAATCCCAAGGAAAAGCGGGCAAGAAATACTTTTCGAAGATCAGATGTTTTCACTGTCACGAGCATGGGCACTACGCTAAAAATTTTCCATAGAAGAAGGCAAGCAAGAAGGAGCCTACAGTTGCAGCAGGTGAAGCATTGGCTTCACAGTTCGAGCATGGTTTTACTCTCATTACGTGCATGGCCAACAATGTAATGGGATGTATGTGGTATCTAGACAATGGTGTCTCGTTCCATATGACGGGGAATAGAAATATCTTCAATGACTTGGAGGAGAAGGACCTCCAGGGGAACAAAGAGTTTGGAGATGATGGGAGGTATAGCGTGACCGACATAGGTACAATTACCTTTCAAAAGGAGAATGGCTCTCATCTCAGACTAGAAGATGTTTTGTATGTTCCAGGCCTAAAGAAGAATATTGTCTTCATAGTGGTATTAGAAGAACATGGTTATGAGGTGATGTTTAGAAAAATAAAGGTGTTCCTTAAACACATAGCCATGGGATAGGTGAAGCAGATCGGTTCAAGAGTCAAGAACCTATATGCTCTCGAGGTTGAGGATGCATGCAAGGCTTTGAGGAGAAAAGTAGTGGTGAATGACTTGGTGGTTGAGAGGGAGAAATTATCTCTCAACATGGTGCCTCAGAAGCAGTCTCAAAAGGTTTTGGAGCAGCCACAATTGGAGAAGTAGAGAGGAGATCGAGTGGAAGAGTCCACTCAAGCAGAGACCTTCAGGAGGGGGAAATTTCAAGCCAAAAAGGCAGAGGGAGTACATGCAACTATACCTCCATATGTGAGGTGGGGCGATGTGCAGAATTAATCCCAAGAAGAAATTTGGGTAGGATTCATTGAGATGTTGTGTCTCATGGATAGAACCTAGCTACAAGGAGCCTACCGTATAGCAGTAGCAGGAAGGATCAATTATATTGATGCACTCATATGCCAGGATGACATAAATGAGAGTGACAGGTTTTAGATACTGGAGCGCATATCAGAGTTGGCAACAGTGCAGAGTGCATGGATGTAGATGTCAGCAGTGCAGAGAGTCCAGTAGACATGTGTAGTAGGATCCAACAGGCAGAAGAATCTGATGACAAATGAATTATACCGATTCAGTTGTTTGGAGGCTATTCAGTTTCAGGAGAGTTGCATGTATGAACAACACTAGAGTAGTGTTGCATGTAGAACATTCCAAATTTATCGGATCGGGATAGATTGATTCCTTTCTTGTTAAGAGGGAGTGTTGAAATTTGCAACAAGAAACAATGAAATTGGCATCCAGAAACAACATCTAGAAAATGGCATCCATAAATAGCTACGATGGAGGCTTTTGATTTAATTATTTCTTAATTAAATTAAAAGAAATGTGGGTCAAATTTATTTATCCCTTAAATAAATTGGACAATAAATTGTAATCTTATCTCATAATCACTTGTAATAGCTAACTTAGTGTGATATACTCAGTTAGCTCATGAAATTCAAGTTGAGGGTGGTTGGTGAGGCATGTAGAGTGATTCTATTTTTTTTAGAGTCCAAGTTTTAGTTAGTGTATTAGTTTAATGCATGAGAAATTAGTTAACTCAATTAAGTGAGTTAAAGTCAGCCTAACTAGTTGTAACTGATTGTTGAACTAGTGAGAGGTCAAGTGAATTAAATCAGATTTAATTCCCATGCAATGATCTATCAAGTGACTGATGATTTAATATTAATAGCTACATGCATGTCAGTTCTGATGAAGACCCAGCTGAGACATAGGTTAAAGGGAAGTTATCTATCAGTTGTATTTATAGAAAATTGCTCGGGCGCAATTATATACACCATAGGATGCCCATGATGTATTGAGCAGTCAAGGAAGGCTATTTGTCCTATTTAATAGGGACTAATTTCCTAGGGATTGCATAAGCAAGGTAGGCTGAGCAGAGGCTGAGAATTGGTTAAGTACTAGCCCAATTTTGTCCAGATCAGTGTGAGACAGTCAGGATAGTGCAGTAGACTCTTGTGAGAAGAGTGCATTATATTGTTTCATGATCCCTTGGTTCATTATAGAATAGAGATAGAGGGGTTTTGAGAAGGTTTATTTCCCCAGAAAAATATCCGTGTTGTGCGATTTATTTTCTTCTTTCTCTTACTTGGTGTGATTGTGCGATCATGGTTAATTTCTGGAAAATAATTGTAGAAGGATTCAATATCTTTCTCTAGTATATTGCATGATCAGATTTAATCCATTGGTATACATATTGTTTGTATAATTTCTACAGTAAAGGTTTCCATTACCTCTTATTGATGATATTATATATTATCTAAGTGGTGCTACATATTTTTCTAAAATAGATTTAAAAACTGGATATCATCAGAGAAGAATCATAAAAGGTGATGAATGGAAAACAACATTCAAAACTAATAATGGCTTATATGAATGGTAGGCAATTCCCTTCGGACTTACCAATACTCCCAGTACCTTTATGAGGTTAATGAATGAAGTCTTAAAAGAATTCATTGGAAAATATGTTATATTTTATCTTGATAATATCTTAATTTACAGTCAATCAAAATAAGAACACCTAAGACATCTTAAGATGGTTTTGAAGAAGTTATAACAAGAGAAATTGCTCATCAATTTAAAGAAGTGTAGTTTCATGAAGACATAATTATTGTACTTGGGTTTTGTGATTTCAATGAAAGACTTAAAGATGGATCAGGAAAAAGTGCAGGCCATAAACAATTGGCCAACTCCAAGAAGCATTTTAGAGGTAAGAATTTTTCATGGATTGGAAATTTTTTACAGGAAATTTATCAAAAATTTTAGTGGTATATGTGCTCCAATTCTAGAAACTATTAAAGAGAAAATCAACCATTCAATTGGACAAAAGAAGCTAATAAAAGCTTCAAATTATTAGAGAAAAAGATTACAGAAAAACCTATTTTAGCATTTCCAAATATGAATAAGTTGTTTCAGGTAGAGACTAATGCTAGTGGAACTGCAATAGGAGTTGTTCTAAGTTAGGAGGGAAAACGAGTTTCCTACTACATTGAAAAAGTTAATGAAGCCAAGCAAAAATATTATTCTTATGCTAAAGAATTCTATGCCATCATACAAACTTTAAAGAAATGGAGACATTATCTTATGCCAAAAGAGTTAATCCTATACAAATATAATCATGCTTTACAGTATATCAACAATCAAACAAAATTGAGTCAAAGACATGTTAAGTGGATTGAATTATTACAAAATTTCACATTTGTCATCAAGCATAAAAGTGGGCAATCAAATAAAGTAGCAGATGCATTAAGCAGGAACAATTAAATTTTTCAAGAATTCCAAGTAAATGTCTTAGGATTTGATGAGCTGAAAGATATGTATAAAGATGATCTTGATTTAAAAGAAGTTGATGAAGCTTGTGAAAATCTTGTAAGTAGAGATAAAATTCCATGGTTATAATACATGATACAAGAGGGACTTCTATTCAAAGGAAAACAATTATGCATTCCAAGATGTTTGATGAGGGAAAATTTGTTGAAAGAAAAACATAGTGGAGGTTTAGCAAGTCATTTTGGGCAAGATAAAACTCTAGCACAATTACAAGCATTTTATTATTGACCTCGCATGCAAACATATATAAGAATATTTGTTGAAAGATGCAAGATATGTCAATATGCAAAAGGAAGAAGTCAGAACACTGGACTATATCAATGTTTACCAATACCACATCGGCCATGGGATTCTATAAGAATGGGTTTTGTATTAGGATTTTCCAAAACATAAAGAGGAAGTGACTCAATATTTGTTGTTGTTGACATATTCTCAAAAGTGGCACACTTTATATACTGTAAAAAGATAAATGATGCAACTAACATAGAAATTTTTTTCCTCAAAGAAATATCTAGATTCCATGGATTACCTACAAGTATTGTTTCTGAAAGAGACACCAAGTTTGTGGGTCAGGAGAACTCTCTCGAAAAAGCTAGGAACCAATATCAACTTTAGTTCAACATATAATCCCCAAACCGATGGTCAAACAAAGGTGGTAAATAGAAGCCTTGGAAATATCTTGAGGAGTTTGGTAAGTGAACATCCCAAACAATGGGATCAGGTACTTTCTTAGGCATAATTTGCATATAACGATTCACCCAACAGAAGCACTAGATTGAGTCCATTCCAAATTTTTTATGGAATGCATTCAAGGGGAATGTATAAGTTAAGGAACCTTGGAAAACAAAAATTCAGAAGTGCAGATGGTGATGATTTTGCAGCTAGTATGCAGGAAATACAAGACATAGTCAATCAACAATTACAAGAAATCAACAACAAGTATAATGAAAGAGTAGATTCCAAAAGAAGACAATTAGATTTTGATATTGGAGACTTGGTTATGGAACATCTTTGGAAAGAAATATTTCCTAAAGGGGAATATAATAAGTTAAAACTGAAAAATATTGGACCATGAAAAATTTTGAAATTTTTTTCCTCGAATGCTTATGAAATAGAACTACCCAAAGGCTTTGGCATTTCACCAATATTTAATGTTTCAGATCTATAACCCTTTAAGGAACCAATAAATGATTCTACAAATGCACCTGTTAGTGATAAAGTTCAGCGGGAGAAACAACTACCTTCAAAACCAGCAAAGAAAATCGAATCAATCATCGATCATAGTGACTAAAAGGACCAAGAATAAAGAGTATTTTCAATACTTGGTTAAATGGAAAAATCAACCAGTTGAAGATACTACTTGGATGACAACAACATAGATTTCAAAATATGGTACCAATATTGAAGAACTTCATAAACAAAGCATATGAATGTATATTTTCTTCCCCAGTAGTATGATGCAGGAGCATCTCATGTTTTAATTTTATGTAATTGTTTAATTTGGAAAATATAGAATTATCTAGATTTTGGAATAATTCTAAATTTTTTTATAGATTAGGTAGTTAGGATAGATTCTTAAAATTGATAGGATTACTCTCAACTTCCTCCAAATATCCAAGAAGAAGTTTCAGGAGTTCGAAAGTTTTCTTCCTCAAGGATAACTATCCATGTAATTCATTTTTGAAGCCAAGTTTTCATAGTGATTTGATTTTATGAAATTTTATAGTATTTTACAAGTTTGTTCTCTGCATCAATTTTTCGTGTCAGAGCTAACACTGGGTAAGCTTGCGGGCTCTCTGAACTCGATTCTCTAGATTCTTTGTAAACACTGATTGGAGCCACTTGAAGGTTGTTGTGAGGATTGGCATGAAAAAAGTGTGGGGACATTCAAAGGTGACATGTGATCCACATACAATGATAGTGTAGAGTTGGGCTTGTATCTCATCACTTGTGGAAGTGCGCTTGGGACTGTCATCCTCTTACAAGTTGCATGATTTTTTTAGTCACGGTTGTAATGAGTGTTTAGGTGAAAGGTCTCTGGTTCGCATTGAACGTTAGGTTGGTCATTCTATTTTTGATGAGTTCTAGAATTATATTTTCTATTTCAAGTTTTAAAGGATTGATATAAATATATTCCTACCCTTTCCGAAGAAGAATCTTCCTGAAAACTTCAATTGTTGTCTATTGTATGATTGAGCCTAGTGCATTGAAGAACTGAGAGAGTGGCCTCTGAGAATCAAATTTTCCATGCACGATGTTGGTTCTTTAAGCAAGTCGCGGAACTCCATGCAGAGGTGATATTGGACACCACCAATCATTTAGTGTGGAAGACGTTCGACCAACAATCATCAGTGACAGGAATCATGTGACCCACATAATTCTGATCGTGATGGCACATAGAGCTAGAGGAGCCAAACGAGCTGGAATTGGTCAAGTAAGACCAACTTCCAACCAAGTCTTACTCGGTAAAGTGAGACATATTCGAAAAATATTAGATGCATTGGAGATAAAAATTCGAAGAGATGTCGACATTGGTGATATATAAGCATGATCTATACAAATTTTATTCTTTTTATGCAAAATTATATTTTTTATTATTTTTTTAAAAGTTGGTGAAGTAATATTTCAATTGCATTTTGTAGACACATGTGTTCACGTAAGTTTTTTTTCAACCATTTAAATAAATTGGAAAACCAAGAGTACCCTTTTGAAGAGGAATCATAAAAAAATATAGTGAGATTATTTAAAAATGACGCAACGGCAGCAATGGAATTAAACAAAGTCCACAATGGATCTTTACAACCCAATAATCACCCCTTGTCTTTATCAGAACCAAAAATCTTTGAATAGGCTTAAAATATTATTTCCTCTTTCGGCTTCAGATATATCCTTTAATCCATTCAAAACAACGTTGAACACCTTTTCTAACAGAAATCTATGTGTATTGCCGCGCCCCAGATCTGGCCGATTGGATGGCTCTGATCAATTCGCAAATTGATAGTTGGCAATGCGGCTTTCAACTTTTAATTTTCACCACAGTTCCGATGCGATTCTAATTGGCGATCGCAAATCGCAGTGGTTGGACGTCACTTCCCATAAGCGATGCGATATCCACCGGACCCGATCTCACTCCAAACAAATTTTATAAACTTTCGCGTCCGGTTTTCGTTGACATGTGATTCGATATGGAAAACCTCTCCAATCCGATGCGATGGTTTTACACGGACCCAATGATTCATAAATTCAACCTATATGTCTTTTAAATCCGGTCAAAAGGTTCCGCTAAGTGTTTTGCGCCAATTCTCTGTGTTAACGACTTTTTCAGCTTGCATACTCAAACTATGCCGGGTTTTTCTTAACATGGGAATTCTTACAGTTTAGAATAAGAAAAAACACAGGCCACAACTGCATCAAGAAATTACAAGGAAAAGAAAACGCTCAAATCTTACGGGCTCGTCATACAATGATGCACACAACATTGATTTTATTCATAGTATACAGAAGAACAGAGTCTCGGCCTTAAGCCCAATTACACAAGGAAATGACCTCTGTTACACAGGAAACACAGTCCACACACTCACTCTGAATTCTCACTCCACTCTAAGCCTCACAAAAAAACAATCCCCTCTCATCACATTTTTTTTCCTTTTATTATTCACTAATTTCTCTAACAATAACTAATGGAAATCTCCTATTTTTTTTTTAAAGATCTAACAACAATCTTCTATTTCGTAGCTTCTCATGCACACCTATACGAACAACTCTTATCTCTAAATCTAAAATAAGACAGTCTCTCATTTATTACAATAATAAATTATAACACACTATTTGAGAAGTCCAACCTCCTCAGTAAAACTGATTTTGACCAACAGTCAATGAATTTCACCCTGTTTAGCCACAACATGTGAACAAGTCTTCACATTGCTGGCTAATCCCGATGCTCCTGCATCAGACTCCCGGGGAAGAAAAGACTTGTCCTTCAAACTTTCAGGACTTACTCCATATTTCTGTAATTCAACTGCTGTTAACCAACTGGAATCTTCCATTGGCTGCTCCTTCCACTTGACTAGATACTGGAAATATGTCTGCCCTCGAGTTTTCTTGGATATTCTTTGATCCAAGATAGCTTCAAATTCTTTCTTGGATGCTTTTGGTACCTGTTCTTCCCAATCCACGGTTTGAATTTCATCACCTGTGGCTTCATCCTGCAACTCGGTCTCTGCCTCTCTGAATGGATATAAATCTGCAACATTAAAAATGGGGGATATTCCAATCCCTTCTGGCAACTCGATCTCATATGCATTGGCTAAAAATTTCCTTTTAATTTTACAAGGTCCTATCTTCTTCATTTTCAGTTTGTTATAAGTTTTTGTAGGAAATCTCTCTTTCCTCAAATATGCCATGACTAAATCTCCTATTTGAAACTCTTTTTCTCTTCTTTTCAGATATGCTCTCTACTTGTATCTACTGCTGCTTTCCTACAATTTACCTTTGACTTCTTCCTGTAACCTCTGCATTTTCTCGACAAAATCTTCAGCACTTGCACTCCTGGCTTCCTGTTTTTCCAAGTCCCTAAGCTCATATACTCCTCTTGGATGCATTCCAAAGACAATCTGAAATGGACTCATTCCAGTGCTTCGGTTTGGTGTATCATTGTAAGCGAACTCAGCTTGAGCTAATTCCAAATCCCACTGTTTGGGATTCTGATGTACCAAACTCCTTAATATATTCCCCAAGCTCCTGTTCACTACTTCAGTTTGTCCATCTGTCTGAGGATGGTATGCTGAACTAAAACTGAGTTTAGTTCCCAGTTTCTTCCAAAGTGTCCTCCAGAAATGCCCTACAAATTTAGTATCTCGATCTGATACAATACTTACAGGTAAACCATGCAATCTCACAATCTCTGAAAAGAATAAATTTGCTATGTGTGTTGCATCACTAGTTTTCTTACAAGCAATAAAATGTGCCATTTTAGAAAATCTATCTACTACAACATAAATAGAATCGTTTCCTCTCTGAGTTTTTGGTAAACCCAGAACAAATTCCATACGAACTGCATCCCATGGTCGGTCTGGTATGGGCAATGGATGATATAGTCCTGTATTCTGACTCCTTCCTTTGGCATACTGACATACCCTGCATTTCTCAACAAAATTTTTAACATCAGTTTGCATTTTGGGCCAGTAATAAAAAGCATTTACCTGAGCGAAGGTTTTATCTTGTCCAAAATGACTAGATAACCCTCCACTGTGCTTCTCCTTGATTATGTTCTCCCTCATGGAACATTTAGGAATACATAACTTGTTGTTTTTAAATAACAGGCCTCCTTGAATAAGGTAGTCCATCCACTGACTTCTGTTATGGCTCACTGGACTCTGAACTGTCGTGTAGATGTCTCTAAAATCCTCATCATCCTTGTACATTTCTATCATTTCCTCAAAACCTACAATACCCACTTTAAACTCTTGCAAAAGAAAACTTACCTTGCTCAATGCATTTGCTACTTTATTAGACTTACGACTTTTATGCTTTATTACAAAAGTGAAACTTTGCAGAAATTCTACCCATTTGGCATGCTTCTGATTTAGCTTTGGCTGGTTATTAATAAACTGTAAAGCGTGATTGTCTGAATATAAGATGAATTCCTTTGGCAGTAAGTAATGCCTCCACTTTTTCAATGCCTGCACAATAGCGTAAAACTCTTTGTCATAAGAAGAATATTTCATTTTCACATCATTTAGTTTCTCGCTGAAATATGTTATCGGTATTTGCTCTTGGCTCAGTACCACACCAACTGCTACTCCACTTGCATCGGTTTCTACTTGAAAGACTTTCTCGAAATTAGACAATGCTAGAATTGGCTCTTCTGTTATCTTCTTTTTCAGCAGATTAAAGTTCCTGTCCGTTGCTTCTGTCCATCGAAATGGCTGGTTGACCTCCTTGATTGTATCAAGGATTGGTGCACAAACTTGACTAAACCCTTTTATAAACTTCCTGTAAAAACTAGCAAGTCCATGGAAACTTCTTACCTCAAATATACTTCTGGGAGTAGTCCAGTTCCTGATTGCTTGTACCTTCTCCGGATCCATTTTTAAGCCTTCTTTGGAAACCACAAATCCTAAGTACACCAGCTCTTCTTTCATGAAACTACATTTCTTCAAATTGATTAGTAGTTTTTCCTTCTGTAGAGTTTTCAGGACTAACTTCAGATGTTCTAAATGCTCTTCTTTACTTTTGCTAAAAACCAGAATATCATCAAGGTAAACAACGACAAATTTACCTGTATACTCCTTCAAGAACTCGTTCATTAGTCTCATGAATGTACTGGGTGCATTAGTGAGCCCAAAAGGCATCACTAACCACTCATACAATCCACTATTTGTTTTGAAAGCCGTTTTCCATTCATCGCCTTCCCAAATCCTGATTTGATGATACCCGCTTTTCAAATCTATCTTAGTAAAGTACCTCGATCCACTTAAACAGTCCATTAAATCATCCATTCTGGGCAAAGGAAATCTGTACCTGATTGTTATCTTGTTGATAGCTCTGGAATTGGTGCACATGTGCCATTCTCCTCCATTCTTTGGACTAAGTATCGTTGGCATAACACATGGGCTCAGACTCTCTCTGATCAACCCCTTGTCCATCAGTTCGTGTACTTGCCTTGCAACCTCTGCGTTTTCCTAGGGAGTTAGTCTATACGCAGCTTTATTGGGTAGACTTGCTCCTGGTATTAAGTCGATATGGTGGCTAACACTTCTAATTGGTGGTAATTCATTCAGTAATTCATCCACGATGATATCCATAAAATTATCTAACACATCTTGAATTTCTTCAGGCAAATCGTTTAAATTCGTAGAGGTTAAGATTACCTTGGGCCTCCCTACGATAGCGAAGTGCAACTCCTCGCTTTTGTCGACCTCCTATAACAATTCTTTACCACTTATAAACATAATACTATTTTCAGGCAGCCCTTTATCAACATCATTATTCACTGGAAACAACGTGTGCTTAGTTCCATCCTTCTCTATGGTATATGTGTTCCTTCTCCCATCATGAATTGCTTTCCGATCAAATTGCCATGGTCTGCCCAATAATATATGACATACATCCATGGGCATTATGTCACATAGGATCACGTCCTTGTATGTGCCGATCCGCATTTCCACATTACATTTCTCTGTCCCAATGACTTGATGGCCCTTTTGTAACCAAGACACTTTGTAAGGTGCATGATGTGTCATCCTTGTTAACCCAAGCTTTTCCACCATCTCTGTAGACACAAGATTGTCAGTACTCCCACTGTCAATTATGAACTTACAACACTTACCCTTTGATTTACATGTGGTTCTGAACAAGTTCTTCCTTTGCGCAGGTTCTCTAGTCTCCCTTTCTACTCTAAGCAAAGTTCTTCTAAGTAGCAGTGATTCACCTTCTTCAGGTGGTTCCTCTTTCTCCACAAGTCGAGGTGGTTCTGGCTCTGCCTTAGTCACATTTTCACCCCTCTGGCTTGCTGATTTGTTATGAGGACAGTCCCATGACATGTGTCCCCATTCTCCACAGGTATGACACCTAACATCTCTCCCTCGCCCTCTTCCTCTGGGCGCGAATCTTCCTCTACTAGATTCACCCCTTTGTGGTCATCTGCCACTCGAACTTCCTATTTCATGCTGATGCTGTGTTCCTCTAGATCTGGTAGCTCCTCTACCTCTTGCTAAGCTCTTTCCTCTATTCCTTTGACTCTGTCTCCTCAATATTTTCTCCTATGCCTTCAGACTTTCTTGATAGGCATCCTCAATAGTTTTTAGACTTAACAAGCTAATCTCATCTTGTATTTCATACCTTAACCGGTTACATATCTAGCTATTTTTTCCACATCATCTTCTACATGCCCTGTTCTAATACTTAACCTATAGAATTCTTTTGTACACTCCTTAACAGACATTCCTTTCTGCTTTAAATTTTGCATTTGCTTAAAAAGATTCAAATGATAGTCTTTAGGAAAAAACTTGGCTTTCAGTTTACTTACCATTTTATCCCATTGCTTGATCTTAGATTTCCCTTTCCTTGTTCTTGATGTCTGTACCTCGTCCCACCAAATGGCTGCATGACCCTTCAATCTGGTGACTGCAAACTTCACCTTCTTATTCTCCTCAACCTCTTCATAGTCAAAGTACTGATCTATGGATCTGATCCAATCCATAAGCTCCTCCGCATTCAGACTCCCTTCATACATAGGAATCTCCATCTTGGGTTTGCTTCCAACTTTTGCCAGCATCTTAAGGACTTTGGCGGTTTCATTGTCTTCTTCTACTTCTTCCACATCTGCAGCAGATTCTTCTGAAGAACTCTTGGCCCCATCATCAACCGCTCTTCTTTGGGCTGTCTCCATTGTCTCCATTCGTGCACGCAAATTCTGCACTTCTTCTAACATAATTGCATTTGGTTCTGGTCTTCCTCGACCAATTCCTCTTCTTGGTGGCATCTTCACTGCAAACACATCTTTCTTCAGCTCCGATACCAAAATTTGACGCAACGGCAGCAATGGAATTAAACAAAGTCCACAATGGATCTTTACAACCCAATAATCACCCCTTCTCTTTATCGGAACCGAAAATCTTTGAATAGGCTTAAAATATTCTTTCCTCTTTCGGCTTCAGATATATCCTTTAATCCATTCAAAACAACGTTGAACACCTTTTCTAACAGAAATCTATGTGTATTGCCGCGCCCCAGATCTGGCCGATCGGACAGCTCAGATCAATTCGCAAATCGACAGTCGGCAATGCGGCTTTCAACTTTTAATGTTCACCACAGTTCCAATGTGATTCTAATCGGTGATCGCAAATTGCGGTGGTTGGACGTCGCTTCCCGTAAGCGATGCGATATCCACCGGACCCGATCTCACTCCAAACAAATTTTATAAACTTTCGCGTCCGGTTTCTGTTGACATGTGATGCGATATGGAACACCTCTCTAGTCCGATGCGATGGTTTTACACGGACCCGATGAGTCATAAATTCAACCTATATGTCTTTTAAATCTGCTCAAAAGGTTCCGCTAAGTGTTTTGCGCCAATTCTCTGTGTTAACGACTTTTTCAGCTCGCATACTCAAACTATGTCGGGTTTGCCTTAACACGGGAATTATTACAGTTTAGAATAAAAAAAAACACAGGCCACAATCGCATCAAGCAATTACAAGGAAAAGAAAACGCTCAAATCTTACGGGCTCGTCATACAATGATGCACACAACATTGATTTTATTCATAGTATACAGAATAACAGAGTCTCGGCCTTAAGCCCAATTACACAAGGAAATGACCTCTGTTACACACGAAACACAGTCCACACACTCACTCTGAATTCTCACTCCACTCCAAGCCTCACAAAAAAAAATCCCCTCTCATCACATTTTTTTCTCCTTTTATTATTCACTAATTTCTCTAACAATAGCTAACGACAATCTCCTATTTTTTTTTAAAGATTTAACAACAATCTTTTATTTCGTAGCTTCTCATGCACACCTATACTAACAACTCTTATCTCTAAATCTAAAATAAGACATTCTCTCATTTATTACAATAATAAATTATAACACACTATTTGAGAAGTCCAACCTCCTTAGTAAAACTGATTTTGACCAACAGTCAATGAATTTCACCCTGTTTAGCCACAACATGTGAACAAGTCTTCACATTGCTGGCTAATCCCGATGCTCCTGCATCAAAAAATTTGCTAGTTGTGTATATTTTATGTTATTGATTTTTTATTTAAACCCTTTGAAACTGTTCACAAAAAAATTCAAACACTATGTTTAAAGGAAAATATATGAAAAATATCATTTGAATTCGAAAATGTCAAATCATATGCCATTGGATAGAGGATTCTTTCACGAATCCAACATGATCAACTTTTCCATTTAAGGACAAATTCTGCCCTAAACCTGTCACGGGAAAAAATCACGTTGCAGAGAAATCTGTAGAAGGGGTGCTAAAACTGTGATTTTTAGGACGTCAGTAGCTCGATCGAGTGCTTAGAGTGCTTGATTGAGTACTTCAGAGCTCTTGAGATATAAATTCAAATGGCTTGATTGAAGGTTTGAGAAACCCTCGATCGAGCCATTAACGTGGTTAACCAGTGGCTCGATCGAGCCTTTGAAAAATTAATAACTTACCAACCGCACTCCCCCCCCCCCCTCCCAACTTTATTTATGGCACTGATGTAAAAAGCTACGGACTAGGAGCTCGATCAAATTCTTACTGCCACCCAAAGAGAAAGAAAACAATACAAATTCGAATGTGCATGCATGGAAAAAAAACAACAAACATTTATTCATAGAAAAATAACACAATGAATAAAGTTATCGATCAAACGAGAATTATTACCTCAAAACAAGAACTATAACAAAAAAATCCCAAAAACCATGAAAAACCAACCTGAAAATGAAAACTGTTGATCGTGGAATAACCTTTTTGTTTTTTTTCCTCGGGGTAAATTTTCAACATTTTTAAAAAATGGAAGTAAAAGCCATTTTTTGTGTGCAAAAAACAACCTGAAAATGAAAAGTGTTGATGTTGGAATAATGTTTTTCTTTTTTCTTTTTCGAGATAAATTGTCAACATTTTTTAATAATGATACTAAAGATAAAATATCATGACTCTGAAAAAGCTTAAAATTGTTACTATATACATGACACTAAAAATAATATATCGCATCTCCTTAAAATTCCAATGATTTTTAGGCATGGTATTAAAGATAAATTATCATGTCTTTGAAAAGCCTTAAAATTCTAAGGATGACATTAGAGATAAAAATATCACCTCTATGAAAAGCCTTAAAATTCTAACAATTTTTAGCTATGGTGTTAATGTTATTTTTTTAAAATTATTACTATTCAATTTATATTAATTTATTTTTTGTTTTAAGTTTATTATATTACTAGAAATTTATTAAAGATAATGTCTTTTTTATATAATGTATTGAAGTCACTCGATAGGAAATACTTTGATTATGATGAATACACAACTTTACAAAACAAATGAATTTATATGTGATTTTGGAATTTTTTATACTCTCTGCATTAAAACAATTGTATTTTTCGGAAATTTCAGTAAATATTTTATTTATAAATAATTTTAAAATTTTAAAATTTGTAATTTTTTTAAAACTATATTTCATTATTGAGGGATATACATATTTTAATTTTATAATAATAATAATAATAATAATAATAATAATAATAATAATTTAATACTAAAATTATATTTCTTTTGAATTTAATAAATTGAAACTAATAAGCATATTAGAGAATTATGCAAAAAAAATGTCGTTTCCAGAATCCCATCGACTGCTAACAAAGTACACCATCAACAAAAAAATTGTTGTCCTATACTTATTAATTCTACATATTTTTTATTTCGACATATATATCCATTCAAATATATTGAGAATATGAAAACATTGAAAAAAAAAAACTAAAAAAAAAAAACACAATTTAAAAAAATAATAATAACAAGTAAAAAAAACTATATATTAAAACATAAAAAATTAAAAAATATGACCCAAAAAAATACAATATAAAAAAAATATAAAAAGGAAAAAAAAAAAATCAAACATTAAAAAAAAACAAAATTAAGATAGAAATAAAAAAATAAACAAAAAAAATATAAAATATAATTTTTTTTTAAATTAATGATTAAAACAAAACCATTAAAAAATATTTAAAAGAACTAAATAAGAAAAAAAACATTTAAAAATATAAATTTTTAAAAAGAAAACATTAAAAAATTTAAACGAAAAATAAAACAATAAAAAACATGACCAAAAAAAATCAAATATAAAAAATTTATATAAAAAAGGGAGAAAAAAAAAGAAAAAAAAAACTCATAAAATCGTAAAAAATAAAATAAAATAAAGTTGTAAAACAAAAAGGAATATTAAAAAAAACAGTAATCTAAAGAAAAAAAAATAACGTAACAAAAAAAAACCTAAAAAACAAATTTTTTTAAGTCGAAAAAAAAACCCGCATAATAAAAAAAAGATGAAAATATATTTTTTAAATAATTATAAATAAATAAATAAATAAAATAAAATAAAATAAAATAATTGAAACTAAGGAGGGACTTCACATCAAGGAGTTCCTTAAGAGAGAATCCAATCATCGTCTATCCAAAATCCCATGGAAAAAAACTAAAAACATGAAAGAGAAAAAACAATAATTCTTTTTTTTTTTTTTAAATAATTAAATTGTGCTGTCGCCCATGTGGCCGTGGAGCCCTGCGGGGTTGGGCCCTAAGTTGTTGGGGCGTTGCCCATGGCTCCATACTCGCCCAAGGCCCAACCCCCGAGGCCACCTGAGCATGAAGTTCGTTTTTTTTTAATATATATATATATATATATTTTTTTTTTGTTTTTTTGTTTTTTTGTTTTTTTGTTTTTTTTAATGTTTTAGTTTTTTTTTTTTTTAATTTAATCATTATTATTTTTAGTTATTTTTATTTTTATTTTTTTATTTGAATTTTCCTTTTTAAGTTAAAATTTAAAATTTTAATTATTTTTAATTATTTTTTTTTTTTAAATTTAAATTTTAATTATTTTTAAATTTTTTGTTTTGATTATTTTATTTTGTAATTTTTTTTTTTAAATTTTAAATATGTAATTTTTTAAATTTTCCTTTTTAACTTAAAAACATTATTTTTTTTTTTTTTTTGTCTTTAAATTATGTGTGTGTGTATTTTTTTCCCATATATATATATATATATATATTTTTTTTTTTTGTTTAATTTTTTTTTACAAGTTAATTTTGTTTTTTTTTAAAACTTTTTTATGGGTTTTGTTTTTTCCTTTTTATATATACTTTTATATTTGATTTTTTTGTCATGTTTTTTATTTTTATTTTATGTTTTATTACCAACATGAAAATCACCAACATTTAAAAAAAATTATGCATACTTAATGCATTATAAATTTTAAAATGTAAAAAATAAGTCCTCTAAGCAAAAAGGGTTGATGTTGCATCAACACTTTTCAAAATTAGCATGAAAATCATTAAAATTTTAAAAGAAATGTTCATACATGATACATAAAAAAATTTAGAGTGTCGAAAAGAAGCCCGCTAAAAAAAATGGGTTGATGTTGCATCAACGCTTTTTAAAATCAACATGAAAATCAATAACAATTAATAAAAAAGAATTAAACAAGAAAATTTAAAGTACCAAAAATATGCTAAAAAAAGTTATTATGAATAACTACTTTTCAAAATGGGGTTTTTTTTTGCTATCTCAAAAAAATGGGTAATTGGTAATTTTCTCGTTTGATCAATAACTATGTTAATGTGGAAAGTACACAAGAATTCATAACAAACATGGGAAATTGGAGATTTCTATCTCAAAGAGGAGAGAAAGTGCCAAGCACAGAGGAAGTGCAAGAAAAAACTAAAGAAATTATGAGAAAAATATAACAAACAATGAGAGAACAACAAGATTATGGAATTCCACAAATTCGTGCAAATACATGTAGTTCAAGCTGTCTCACTTATCTTATTATCTGCTCCATATTGTAAGCATTAGGAAACATGATTGAAAATAAGAAAAAAATAGAGAATGAAACAATAGAACTAAGATAAAATAAGCATTGAAAGTAATACCATATAGTTAAAAAAATTGAGATGTAAGAACAACTAAAGAAAAATCCCCTGCTGTGATTAATGGTTCATTGGAATTTTTTGAAACCACTTAATTCATGCAAATTATGAATCACCTTTGAATTGATGGTTTAGGATAATCCACAAAAATTAAGGATGTGATTTAACCAAAGAAAATTGTTACATTTCCATATATTATTTACATGAATTACAATTCATGGAAATTTATTTACAAGAAGGATTAGCAAAAATGGTTGTCACATAGGTTCTCCAAAACCTATAAACATTAGTTTTACTGAAGTTTGATATCCTTGTAGGAGTTAAAAGAGAGAAAATGTGTCAAGATTTTAGAAGGAGCAAGAGTATCCCTCCCTCCAATGTGCATGTTGAGAAAACATTATTTATTAAACATATAACAACAATAAATTTTTCTGATTTCCATCAGCATATATAACATTTAATCGTTCCTTGAATCCTAAATGATGATCCATACTTTTGGAAACCTCACAAGTTTCTTTTTCAATCCTCACCAGAAGGTTGTGAGATTTTTTTAAAGATAATATGTTTTTTAAAGGCATACAAAGTCTAGTGTAAATTTGTTCTTGCATAAAAAGGAGTGTATTATTGTATATCAATATAATTCTCCATGGATTGATTATGTGATTAATCAATATTAAATTCATAAATAATAAATGAAAAATAAATAAATAAGCATGCACTTATTGATGATATGCTAGACATTTTTACAATGTTAATCTTCTTACAATGAGGCAATCTGATGTCAATTAAATTCATCTAGCTGTTTCTCAACATGTAATCGTGAAATATATTGCAAAGTATGACTTAAAAGTAAAAAAAAATGCCTTATTTTAAAAATTGTCAAGATTTGATGAAAATAATTGATAACATAAAATACATTGGGTATCCTTCTTTGCACATGAAAAACAAATATTCCTTATAGAAATATATAGTTTTTAAAATCCTCTTACCCCTCTTTGTGCCCTACTTGATTATTGTGCTAAAATTTCCATGTACATTCTCCAAAAACCAACACTAAAATCACTTGTGCCCCTCTTCACCACAAATGATAACAATGCACATCCATTGTTGATAATATCTTGAAGAATTTTCCTTGTTCTCTAAATCCACTAAAACCTCTATCTCTTGATTTCTTTTTGTTTTCTTATCAACAATTTCATTGGTCTTCTCATACTTCTCATCTCACACTTCGTCCACTTTTGTTTGGAATTGTGAAATTCTTTATAGTTATGTTAATTTCTTACTTAAAGAAAGTTCTTCTTACTATTTTTTATGTTAATTTTAGTTACACGTTTTTAAAGCGCTTAGAATGATATAGTGCTTCTAATGAAGAAATACTTTTCCAACTAATTTGATCTTGTATAGTAGGCTTTCAAATATTAACGTACTTAAAAATAGTTAAACAAGTTTCTTCTTGTATGGAGTCTCTATTTATGTATTGTATGGAGTTTTAGTCACACTTTATCTTATATATATATATATATATATATATATATATATATATATATATATATATATATATATATATATATATATATATATATATATATATATATAGATATAAACTCTCATGAAATAAACTTGACCCTTCAATTTGGTAATCACTAGCTTGATTTTTCAAAAATCTCCCATTCTCTCAAATTAAAAATATTCTCCATATCATTAAGTTAGTAATAATTCCCTCTTAAATATGTATATAGAATTACTATATAATAATTCTAAATTTAATTTCTATTATTCTTTAGTTCAACAACCTTGCAAATTATTATATAATATCTTCTTCATCAAGTTTGCTAGATCTTCATCCTCTTCTCATTTTGAGCCACTATCTTTTTCTTTTTTAGTAAACTCTCCAATTCTTCTAATTTTATTCCTAATACCTATTCTCTTTTAATCACTTATATATATCATTCTCTTCTCAAAATCCCTTTTACTTGGCATTAGATTTTAATTGAAATGTTTGGTGAATGAGATATATGAACAAAAATATAATACCATTCTTATTACAACATGGATCAATTTTAGTTTGAGATTTATATAGTCTTTTGAAGAAATGAAAATTGTTGCTACTTAGAAGAACTAATTTTGAAAAAGATCAAATACTTCACTTGGTAAATGTGACTTGTTGTGAAACCAAACATAGCTTCAAACCTAGATTTACTAGTCAAATTTCATGGTTAATCTAATAGTAGATCACCTTTATCACACACCCTTCAATCCTATGCCCAAATGGTTAAGTGTTTTTATTTCTTAAACATGTGTTGGGGGGAGAGTGAAGAGAGATTATTTCTTGTGAGACTAGATTAGGAAATATGTATATTGGCAATTTACTCTCCAATTTTTAAAATTTTATTCTTACTACACCTATTATTTTTAAATCAATTTTCTCTTTCCTTCTCTTCTCACAATCCCTTTTAGTTGGCATTGGATATTAATTCAAATGTTTGGTGAATGATATATATGAAGAAAAATAGAATACGATCCTTGTTTTTAGAGATCACTTTTATTTTAGGATTTATATAGTCTCTTGAATAAATAATTTTTTTTTGTTAAGAAGAACTAATTTTGAAAATTTCAAAGATTTCACGTAGTAAATGGAGAGATGAAGTTATATCTATTAAAAAATCTAATATATATATATATATATATATATATATATATATATATATATATATATTATAATAATAATAATAATAATAATTTTAATTTTTAATTTTTTTACATTATTAAATGAATATCAAAATTCCATTTTTTCTTGAAATAATTGATTAAATACAATAATTTTATATAAAGAAAATTAAAATATATTAACAATTTTGAATTGTGATATTGGAAAAATTATAAAAAAATAATTTAAAATAAACTATTTAAAAAATTCAATATTGTATTTTATTAACTTTTTATAGGAATATATAACTACACAAATTATAACTATATAATACATATTTCATATGACAAATTTTTAACACTTCAATTATAATATATTATTAAAATTTATATATAACTAATTTATTTGTTTTGCCAACATAGTCATATTTAACATAAAAGATAAATTTAATTTTTATCATTAAAATGTTTATATAAATTAATTAATTTTTCATTGTTAACATAGGACCAAATCTAAAACATAAAACATAAATTATTTAAGTGCAAATATTTTACAAATTGCATACCTTCGACTAGTTTGCAAATTTTGTAGAAGTTAAATCATGATCTATGCGTAAGAAACAAATTTTAGTCATTTCAATGGCTTGGTTTGATGACATTTATTGTTCATATGATTATTTTATAATGGTTTCATGTGTCTTTGATTTGTTCCAGGCATCAACATGTATAAGTTGAGTAAATATTAAGAAAATGCATATTAATTTAGGTAAGTATACATATATTTGAATGATTATTTTGGAAGTTTTAATTAAATCAAGTTACATAATTGAATTTAGTTGGGAAAGGAAATATAAAGTTTCCCAAATCACTAATTTTCCATCTCCCTATATGCTCACATAACATAATTTGGAAAAGTGAGTGGCCCTTTATCCACACATATTTTCTTTTGCAAGGAACAAACATTACATAATGTAATTAGAGGAATTGTATTAAAGGATTGCCACATATCCACATACTTGAAATTGAAATACTTTGTATATGCACTATTCACCTTGCACATACCATCACTATTAACCAATTTTCTTTACTTACCATTATACACATAGTAATTACTTATTTTTTACTTTTAAATCTTGCACAAAAACATAGCTTAAAACTAAGAGGAAAGTAAGTGGTCCTAATCCACATATTGTTTTTACTTGTTTTTCTCATTCTAATTCGCACCACTCCTAGCTTAACTATAAGGAAAGTTAGAGGCCCTAAATCCACACATTTGTTTTATTTGCTTGTTAATCGAGGACATTATTTCATTTTATTTTTGGACTAGGAGTTGGTGTTGTAAAGAAAGAAAGTAGACACTTCCTGCCTTGCACCCTTGTGGCGAATCTGTGGGGACTATATCTGCAATATTTATCAAAAAAATATGTTTTCCATCTCTCTAGATATGCAAGAACATATAATAATTAAGAAAGAGTGAGTGGTCCACTGTCCCCACATATTTTATTTTTATTGCAAGGAACAAACATCACATAGTGTAATTAGGGGAATTGTAAGGGATCATTGCATATCCACATCATTGCAATTCATATAGTTTTGTATGTTCACAATTCCACTTGCACACAGCTTCACTCCACACACTAAGCTCACTTAAACTTGGTGTAAAGCCTTATCCTCTTTTGGAATCTTTGTACATAGTTTCTTTAAACTTACATTTTTCCCTCCCCCTAAGTGAAGTAAAGACTCTCTAAAGGAAAATTTAACCTGAACACATTACATTCCCCACAGGGGCCACAGGATAATTTATAGTGTTAGGACCATGGGGGTAGGCAACACATAAGCTGTCATGGTTGTTTTCATCGTGAAACAGAGAATTTATTTTTTAGGGAGCTTAAAATCCTACATACTCCAGTGACACATATAGTAATGAGAATTAAAACCCATGAAGGGGGTAAGGCTTAGGTGGCTAATTATCATGAACCTCCTTGTTGTCTCCCAATGCTTGATAGGGTTTCTAGGTCCAAAATTGACTACCAGAAGCTGAGATTCACTCATTTCCACTGGACGTAGGTAACTTAGTGTCCAAATATTAGGGAATATTTCCGATAGGTAGCAGGTGTGGGAGAACAAGGCACCAGAGGAGATTTTGGTCATGCTACTAGAAGTGTCGCCAACTCTTTCGGGATGTAGCCCCAATGCTTGAGGCCATTATAATCCTCTCCACATCTTGGTTGGTTTTTTACTGCTGGAAGCGTTACCAATGACATTCATGACGTGGCCCTAGTACCCTAGTCTAAAATCGCCACAAGGCCTAGTTATTACTTGAGTGGAAGGATGTTAGGTATTTTTAAGAATTTTTATCATATGAAAAACTTCATAAAACCTTTTTTGTTGATTGTTTCACACATTATAATTAAAGAGAAAAATAAACATTTATTTTTCACTTTGTCTTATGTATGTGATTCATTTGTTTCTCCTAAAAAAAATTCCCCTAACCATATTTTCCCATAAACTTACTAGGGAACCATAGGGTACCTGAGGGTTACCCATCACTCTAGGTGCCTATAAGATATCCCACCATTACCAGGAGGAGTTCTTGGTCTCTCACCATTCTGGCATATAAGACATGACTAAGCCACCTTGTTTGGAACATCCATTCTTGGAGCCACCTTATTGGGATCTAACTCCTCTCAAGGCACCCACACTATCAGCCCTTAGTAAAATACAAACTCTACCCTGTAGGGTACTCCAAAAAAACCCACCCTGCAGGGTACCCCAACCAATACTACCCCATAGGGTACACCGATACCAATACCAACACCAACACACAAGGTCATTACATCAGGGCTAACACTAAATATATTTCATTTTTCCCTTCTTTAAATCACCTATATTTGACAAAACTCACAAATGATCCCATTGCTCATAATCAAGAATTCCCCCCCCCCCCCCACCCTCGCCCATGCCAACCAACTTACCATCAAATATCCCCAAATTCAAAGGAAAACAGGGGAATACCCTGCCAATCATATCATGACCTTTCACATATGGTGATTTATTAGATAAAAATGTGCATATCTATTATTCACTTGTCTTATTATGGTGATTCACGTGAATTATAAGTATACTTTGTATTCCACTATGCAGGGATGGAAATTGATTAGCCACATGATTAACAAGATGTACCCTATCAAGCTCATCAAATGTAACTAGGGGAACAAGATGTGCCCTATTAAGCTAATCAACCACTATAGGAACAATATGTGCCCTACCAAGCTGATCAACCACTAGAAGAACGAGTTGTTCCATCTCAATTTGAAAGGATAACAGAGAGATGCAGTGGTTTGGAAGGTTTGAAAAAAAAATGATGCAATCACAATAGAGGACCTTGGGTAGCCTATCTCTACTCGCATGGTTATGGATCATGTTAGTAACATCATTCGACAGTATTTTTAGAAACATTCAATTGTTGCACAAGCTCATATGTTGCATAGATTTAACAAATATAAGAAACTAAAATATGCCACATAGATTTTGGGTATCCAAGATGCTAAAAGTAGGAAGAAAAGTATGAATGTCATTGAAAATATATCAAAGGTGTTATCTATGTTTGGAAAATCAAGAAAACCTAATGTTTGAGCTGTTCGTAGGGAAATTACAACTGTTATGGTTGTACCAAGTACATCAAGACAAAAAATGTTGGAAACAATGTAAAAATTGCTCCATGTCTTGAGAAAAGCATTGCACAATCATACCAAATTCAAGGTTGGACTAAATTAAAATGATGAATCTTCCTATTGGGCTCTTATTACCAGGAAACCCTACCAAGATATACTTATAACAATAGGAAGCAAAGAACTTGTGGTAGAGTTTTGGTAGAGCCACTCTCATGTTATTCCAGAAAGAAATCATGTCATACGACATTTCATAACTAAAGGTGAGTATGAAGATCACATAAAGCACATTGTAGAAATAACACACGTTGCATTTTTCGAGGAATTTCATGAAAAAAATCCCCATGTGAAGATATCCATAAGGATGTTTCATACATTGAAACCATGGTTTATTAGACCTAATACAACCTGTAACATGTGTTGTTGTCGATATGATCATGTTGAATTCTAGCTTCATTATGACATTTCTGGGAATTTTGCAAGAAGATTTGTCACGATGACCCTCCTCCTCCTATAATGCACGATTTTGTTTCATCAATATTGTGTAGAAGGGAGATAGAAGAGTTATTTTACAAGAAAATATGTATAGGTGGGAAAAGATGCACTGAATGTGATGATTTGGCATTATTCCATAGGAACTTTCCTATTTATCCCAACCATTCTGGGATGTCAGATGCCACCATCACATGGAAGCCATATGAATATTCCTTGGAAAATCAACCATCTTCTTAAACTTTGGCGCCTAGGAGGATCAACTATGTTGAGGATGAAATTCCTATTTCATAATTCATTGGGGTGTTTTAGAAGTAAATCTATATATATGTCAAACACTCAGACATGTCCAGGTGAAAGCTTATGAATTTAAGCATTCTCACAAATTATTCCAACAAGGCACGATCTTATCAGTGGTAAAATTTGTTGACAATTACACATTTTCTCCTTAGACACAACTCCAGAGTGAGTACTATCACTGAAACCAAGTGTCCATATTTGTAGATGTCCTTTACATACATGCACAATTGAATTTTGATGGTAAGGACAACACTAACGAGTCATGTGATGTGATTAAGGAGTATCACTTTTACATCAACGATGTTCATGCAACATTGCTTTGACCTGATTTATGAATTATTAAAAAAATGACATATCATTTAGAAAGAATTGGATATGGTCATATGGTTGTGCAAGATAGTTCAAGTCAGCACATAGTTTTTATTGGTTGAGTCAGCTACATAAGAAGACAAAAATTCAACATTTTTGGAGCTATTTTGAAATTGGACATGGAAAGTGTAATGTCCCCTAATAATAATAAAATAATAAATAATAAATAAATAATATAATACAATTAAATAAATAGTAAATAAATAAAAATTCAATAAAATAATAAAATAATAAATAAAAGAGTAAACAATAACTAGAGTTCTAAATAAAATAGTAAATAATAAACTGGAGTTCTAAACAGTAAATAAATAAGTGAATTGAACAAACAGTAAAAAGGAATAAATTAAGAAAGAGTTAAACTAAGAAACTATAAAAATAAGTAAAGTTAACAAAAAGTAAGTTAAACTAAGAGAAACACTAAATTAAGTAAACTTTTAAAATAAATAAATAAAAGTTGCATGTTGACACAGTGAATGTGTGCATGTGGTTCCCATTCCATTATTTGGTCTATTTAATAGACATTGAGGAGGATTCATGGATCATTCCATCATCCATTCTCTTTAGAGAAAGGTATTGTGAGGCAAAAGCTTCCCTGGAAGTAGTGCGTTGATTGAGGGCTCGGGGGTGGCCAGCTGTGGAAAGATTATGTGCAATTGAGCCTACCGTTGGGTGGAGATTTGTCCCCAAAACTTTGTTGCGGTTAACAAGATTTAAATATCGTTCAACTTTGGAGTCTCAAGTAAGGAATATCGCCATTACAGGTAAGTCGTATTTTCTCGTGTTTTTGAAATTTCTATGATGTTTAGTTAAACAGTTTTTGGGTTGATTATTAATTATATATTTAATATAATTAATTGCATGTTAAATCTGGGGTTGTTACATATGGTATTAGAGCCAGTTTCGACTTTATGTGACCTCTAGGTAAAAGTTAAAACTTGATTTTGATTGTGATAAAGGGCTCATGTTTGGTACTGTAGTGATTATAAATTTAATATAATAAAATTTATTATTATTAAAGATAAATTTGAGATTTTTTTTTTTGCATGTAATTATATACATGCTTGTTCTTAAATTGATGATTAGAATTTTAAACTAAAAGAATTTTTTCATGCACATTTCTTTTAAATAATATATATATATATATATATATATATATATATATATATATATATTCTTACCAAAATCGAACATGCCTTAGCCCAAACTTGAACTGCCAACCTTTAAAAGATTTTTTTTTGCATGAAATTATATATATATATATATATATATGTGTGTGTGTGTGTGTGTGTGTGTGTGTGTGTGTGTGTGTCCTTTGTTCGATACCCACTCATGTTAACATGTTTATCATAACAGTCTTTTTTTTTTTTCGGATATATACACGATTTAAATTTAAAATTGTAAGTGTTGGCTGTGGGGTTCTAACCCATGCGCACTTATGTGCAGAAGATCTTAAGTATTCCCCCGTAACCACTCAGGAAAACCATCTAGAAATATGCATTTATTAAAACCAAACACGTTGCCACGACATCATCCAACATTGCAATACTAATGCCAGTCCACAAGCGACCTTACCCACTCACCAGATCTTCAGTGTGACGCTCTCCGAACTGAGCTATCACCAATTCCAGAGTTCTCTCAGAGTGATTCAATAGTCAAGGGTAGCAAAATTTGCAATGGACATAATTCAATTCTATTATCCCATGAATTTGCATCTGCGGTGATAGTTAAACCTTTACGTCTTGTGCTAGGCAGTGAGGGAAAAGGCTTACAATATTCTTATCTATATATGGCATTAGCCCATGATATTTTTTAAGAATCAGGGTTCATAACCATAAACCTTACAAGCACTTCTGCTAGGATAGTTTTAGGCATTTAGTAAATTTTTTAACCAATATCCTTATCTTCTTCAGTGGAATGAGTTTCTCAGTAGATTGAGTGTAACTACGGTTTTGTCTAATTTCTTCCTAATTTTTTTATATCCCACTTTGAAATTGTGTTTTATTTTTACAACTTGTTTCAAATACCTAATAATTTATTTCACGTAGAGTCTCGGAAATATTAGAAATTCCAAGCAGTGTTGTATACCTAAACATGTTTTGTATGTTGTTCAACATAGGCATTGGAAGATTATGGTCAATATTAGATTTTCCAATCAAGGACACAATGATTGGAAAATTAAGGCTGCAGAATTTCTACGTTGTTATTCTCTTACCCATAATGCAGACTTGATTTGAATTAATTAAATTCCTATAAATTCTAGAATAGCTCTGCCACAATCTTGTGAAAAACACATATTTCATTAAATTTGGAACTAAATAGGGGATCTATAATTTCAAAATAGCCAAACAAATCAATTATAGTGTTGTCCTTGTAATAAATTATTTCAAAATTTAATGAAATATGTGTTCAAGCCTATATTTTCGCCATTAGGAATCATTTCTTGTATCAACTTTGTCAATCCTTCCTTCAAACCTTCCATTTTTTCTTCCATACCATTCTTCAAACCATCCATTGTAGCTTCCATGCCTTTCTTCAAGCCATCCACATTAGCTTCCATGCCCTTCTTCAAACCATCCATCTTAGCTTCCACACCTTTCTTCAAAACATCCATTTCATTTTTTCCTGCTCTTTGCGACAACGAAATTTGGTGCACTTTCTCTTGTAATTTTGATATATCTTGTTGCACTTCTTCATCTTCATGAGTCATAGTAGAGTATTATGAGGGATTAATGGGTGTTTAATTACTTTTAGGGGGCATTTTAGAACCCAATACAGATATCTATGTTTCAATATGCCCTTGGAATCACTTCAAACTCATTTTTCAAACAAGACTCATGCAATTTGAAACAAAATACACACTTTTTTATTGATTTTGAGGAGTTCGATATCGAAACTGAATTATCTCTGTGATTGCGTATTTTCAATATCTTTAATTTGGTCTTGTAGTAGCCCTCTGAATCCTCTTTCCAATTCCATAGGTCTGACTTGATTTGGGTGCTTCAAGGAAAAGTTATGTCCAATCTCCCAAAATGACCTAATTATGGACTAGTTTAGTAGAGCGAACTCATATGGCGTGCCACATGTCATTGTTTCCTCCTTCGACTCTGAAATTGATAAACATGAAACAAAAGTTCGTGTACTTTCGGCCACTTTTTATAGAATCCCAATCCGATGCTCAGAGAGAGAGTTATGACAATTTTCCCACGGTCACCTCTTTCAGATGAAATTCAGGAGCCTGAAAAAACCCTCATTTCCACAGATCACATCTCAGAAACTGTTGCGAACCAAGATCTGAAATTTTACACGAAGTTCCTTAGGATTTCGGCTTCATGTGATAAAAATTTTAGCATCTGAACATTCGTATAAAAAAAATTATAGCGAAAATTCCACGATGACCTATTTGGAGCAACGAAACCCTAGAATCTAAAGCTCTAATACCAAATGTTATGAAACTAGCTCCAAAAATAGAAGAAAAGAGAGATCAAAGCCTTAGGAATAAGCCACTTTGAAGGGGTAAGGTCATTTACATTACATAAATGAAAAATTCTTGGATGATACAAATGACAAAACCTCCTTCTATATATAGGAGTCCATGGGGTCACAATATAATCCTAGCCGACCTAACAATAATAATGTAAGGGTACAATAATAACAATATGGGGGTTACAGGGGTAAAAAAATAACAATAAGGGGGCTACACTAACAACAATAAGGGATTACACTAGTAATATAGGGACCTAACATTATTTTATAGACCTGATACCACTAAATTTTCCATTGAATGGGTTCCTTTAATCGACGCAGTCGTCAATTCTACTATCCTGAATTGGGCAAAAAAATTATTCGATAATTTGGCCAAAACCATTATGGATTATAGAACAAATGGAATCTTTTCAGCTAGGACAATTCCTCCTTTTTATATGAGTGCATATATCATGGATGCTAATATGTTTTTGCTTGAAATTTTCTATTATGAGTTGGAAATGGACTAGCCAAGACCCTAACCCTATTCATATATACCATAAAGCCCTGTGGGAGTCTGCATTTCATTTAAAAATCTACAATATTTGTCATGGAGTTATGTTTCCCATTCATCAGATCATTTTTAATGAGAGAGCTTCTAAGATTTCTAAAGAAGCTAGTGCAGATATTCTACCTGTGGCCAGATGGTTTGGAGAGGAAAATTTTACTTATGTCAGAGTTTTTGGGAGTCTTTCTTCCCCTCATGTGCTACCCTACTATGTTCTAGATAAACACTTGGCTAGAGAAATTACATATAAAACTCTTGTAAATGGTATAACCAAGCAACTCAGAGATTCTAAGAAAGCCATCTGGCCTACCTTCCCATTACAGTGTGGTACCTTTGCCCTTTTTGACAAAGGTCATGCAGTGAAAGAAATTCCAAACATTACTTCATTGAATTTGGCTTTAATGCTAGGGAGACAGTATGATCCTAATAATGTGGTCCAAAATTTTACCATTTCTCTTAAAATTAAACCTTTTATGCATGAAAAGGATATTTTTGATGATTTATTTGAAGGAACAGAGAAGGTTGCAGATGTGTTAAAAATGGAATCCAATAATCTCAGTGTAGCAGACCTTAAAAATTTTCATGGATATAGAAACAAGAGGTTGGAAACAGTCCCATTGGACTTGTTACTAATGGAAGGTGTCCGAAGGTCAACTCCCAACATCAATTATATGATGAATCAAAAGAGATTTCAGAAGATGAGTCACAAGAAAAATCAATTCGAGATTCAGAGCATTCACAACACCAGTCTCAGAGTTCAGATCATTATGATAATGAATCTGAAAGTAAAAATGAAAGCCCTAAGAATATAATTGAAAAAGTAATTAAAGGAATTGATATCTAAAATGAGGAAGAAACTGGTGGAGCCGAATTATCTTCAAAAGAACTTCAGCAGGTTCAAACTACAGCTGAGAAGACAGTGAAACCTCAAGTACATAGTTTAAGCACAGAATGGAAAAAGTTTACTAAAGCACTGCAGACACCACCAAATCCTAATCCAGAATGATCAACAAGTTTTAAAACTCATGATCACACTCAGAAACTATCATAAATAACAATGGCACTTCAGCAGATGCCATAGGTTCAGGAGCAGGAGATCATCCCAGCCTACCCAATTGAAGAAATCATTTTAAATATTGAGGAAATACCTCCACTAGATTTTTTCTACAGCCCAAATCACAAATCTGTATTAAAGAGGAGGAAAAGAATAAGAGTTGATGAAACATTGACTTCTCTCAATAATGAATCACTAGATGTTGTCTGGAAAGAATCTTTTGCTAATCCTACAAAACATCTTACCAAAATATCACAGTTTGCAGGTGCATATGCAACTGCCACAATTGATAAAGCAGTAGAAGTGCAACTTATTCTCAAACAAAAAGAAGATAAAGTTCAAGAATTGGAAATACAACTAGAAAAAGAAAAGCTTAATGCCAATAAGAAAATTGAGATGAAAATGTCACAGTTCCAGAAATATTTTGAAAGATTAAAGTTGCAACGTCAAATATAAATTTCTGAGAAGGATACACAGATAGAGGCCGTGATGGATAAGCTTAAAATCCAGCCTCAGAGAGAACAATTTATAAAAGAGGCACTTGAATGGAATACAAAATTGAAGCAACAACAGGATAATTTTTTCCAACAAATCTTACCTACCAATTCATATTGTGAAACAAGTAAAATTTTGATTCAACAAGTGGTGAACAGAATACTGGAATGTGAAAATTTTCAAAAGAAAATTTATGAATTCATCCTATGGCAATAATCTGATACAGGAAAGAAAGATGATCTTCCAAAAATTGATAAGTTTCATAAAGATATTTTATTTAAACACTGGGAAATGCAGTTGAGATAGGCAGAGAAGGAAACGTCAAAGGTCGCAAACTTAGCGAATGAGATTGTCGAGTCAGTTAATGGAAAAATTCTAAACGCTAAACTTATCATATAATATACAACCGAAATTATCCCAGAGCTCAAACTATTTGAGACACAGTGGAATGAAAGCTTAGAGACACAGGTAGAAGCTATCAAGAAGGTAACCAAGTTAGATCAAGAAATTTTTTGGAGCTTCTTGATCAAACCACATCAGAATGCATGACTCTACAATCCTTAACTGATTGCACTAGGAAATCATTGCCAACACTTTCAAATGATGTTTATAAAGGCCAGGTCAGATCCGGGATCACATAGCCAGCTTAGTTGAAGCCGATGGTAGATATTTTCCACCTCAGAGATCAAATTACAAAAGAAGATCAAGCCACTTCAGCAATATTGTTATCTTTATTTCTAGATTGTAGTTTAGTTTACTTATTACGAGGAAGGTTGTTTGAAAACTCCTCAAATTTTAATGTAATAATATATTTTTGACATATTTAGTTTAGTATTTAAACCCTTCTCATGCATTTAGAGAAAGGTCCAGAAAATTTTCAAAAACATTTGCAAAGGAATGCACTTCTGTATGTTTGTGAATGCCTTGATGAATTAATGGAACATAGTTTGTTTCCTTTTGATATTGAAGTTGTTTAACTGAATTTGTACTTTGGTACTCATTGAATTTTTTTAACGTGAGGAGGAGCATAATACTATTGTCAGTTTGAATGAGTAGAACGTCGTGTATATGGTATTTCTACACATTATGTTAAGTTTTACTTCTTGAATTAACAAGCATCTTTTATCTGTATTATATATGAAAGCTGTTATCATAAGTAAATGTTAAATGCAATTTTGTACTGATGTTTATCTATGGTTACTTATCTCATATATGATCAAACTTATGAATGCGATATATATCTCACAATTGTTTTGATTAAACTATTTTGTCAAAATAATTATTTTTACATAATTTTTATCTCTTTCAACTATTGAATAATCTTCATTACCAATTGTTGAAAGATATCTTTCTAGATCACATTAAAGAATGAATACCCACGAGTATATAGTAGAATAGATATTTAGTCACTACATATGATAGATTAAATCATTTTCCCATTTACATGTTATAAACAAACACACCCTCATTATCCTTATTGGGAAACTGGTCCCTTTATCCCCAATCAAAGCCACTACACCAAACAGAAAAGGACTTGCTCTAAGGTCTGAACTAGGTGGTTTTCCCCCACGTTGTTTCAATAGAATTTCGAGGCCTCAACACCTTTAAAAAATTATTTAATTTAATCCCTAATGGTATAAAAATTAACATCTAGTTGAATTATAATTTTGACATGCTTATATTTACTCCCTATCTTTCTTGAACTATCAGTAGTTCTTAGATGAAGGAAATTATTTCTTCCAAAAAAAACAAAATCATAGATGAATTCCATTCTCATTTGGATCACGAATAATATCTGCAAGAGCACTACCCATCCTTAAAATGATGAAAAGAATTTGTATCCCTCAAAACAATCTCTCTCCTGGAAATCTTAGAGACAACTTGACAATCAACACAAACACATATATTCTTAAATAGTCTTAGAGTTTTTCATGGCGATGTGCTTATGATTCCAAAAGAAATATCCAACTTCTCACAATGCTTCCAGAGAATTCGTTTCTTTTTCTCCTCCTCCACATCGCGCAACACCAACTTAATATTCACCATTGGGTACATGCTTAATATCCTTCTACCATCATCTGCCCAACCAATTTTTCCAGATCTAGATAAATCTCCTCTTTTTGTGGATGCATGTTATCTCTTACAAAAAATACAAGAATTTTTTTTTACTTGAATCCAACAACATTCTGGTGACTTTTTTAAGCCCTTGTCTAAATTCATCATTGTTCTTATCTTTGTTTCTTCATCCCACATGCCAATGGTAGCAAAAATATTTGATATGATGACATACATTCCGTGGTTCTGTGGTTGAAATGCCAAAAGGCCATCTTCTACACGTCTACCTATTCCATATTTTCATGAATTTTTCACCCACCTAGCAATGCTCCCCACATAAGAGGATCAATTTAAACTGGAATTTTTTTGATAAAGACTTCCACCTCGTCCAAAAACCTAACACATCCAAGAATGTGGGCCATGCAACCAAAGTGCTCTACTCCAAGAATGACACCATACTCTGCACTTAACAAATTGAAATATTTACAACCATTTTCCACTAGACTAGCATGGTCGTAAGCAAAAAGCACAACTATAAAGGTGACAAAATCGATACATATTCCTACTTTCATCATCTACCCAAAAAATTTGAGCACCCCTATACCTCATCCATGTCGAGCACATTCGACCATTATGGCATTTCATGAAACCACATTTCTTTCAAGCATTTTCTCATAAACCTCTAGTGAATCCTCTACATGCCCACATTTTGCATACATGTCAACAAGGGCACTTCCCATGATAACACCTAATGCAAATCTAGGTATAAAGTGGGCATTGCACCTCCTTACCTTGTTGTAGAGTTGTATGTACAACATACACAGCCAAAACACTGCCCAAAGTGACCTGGTCCTATTTTATCCTGATGCATGTCAACATGTCCTGGGTCTTAATGGAAGAATTAAATTATTTTGGAGCAGAGATACTACACCTTTTCAATTGTGAAAACATGAAACCATTGGATCTGAATAAGGCATAGAGAAAAGAGGAGACAAGTTGTAGATAGGGTAGGAAATGAAAGAAATATGGGAGTAAGAGGGGAAATCCTATGCTTCCCATTTGAATTCCGGGAGACTACTTGGAAATATTTCACCTTGCAACATTAATGTAAGGACATTGACTATGGGGCGTAAACAAAGACAGAGGCGGAACATAGACGATGGAAGGGTTATGATGGAAATGGTTTTAAGGGTGTTAAATTTCAAGAGGCAAAAAAAAATGGTAGGTGAGAAGTCTATTTCTTCTATTAGATAGACTACTATGAAATTAAGGCATGTCCTCGTTATTTTTTAAGAAAGATTTTAGTGGAAAACTAGTAAATGCTAAAAATATTTCTTGAGTTGCTGCAACACTTAATGAAGATCCCATTCACAAGACACACTGGTGATTGATCCCACCTTTATGAATCCATTGTCGTTCATTTTTTAACAAAATATAAGTTTCTCATGATTTTTGAATAAAAGGTACTGTCATATTTCATGAATGCTATCTAGAGATCTATTACTTTTTTCATAATTTTCTTTGTCTGGAAAACATGAAAATACTTTGCAAGAACATATTAATGGAATTATTTCAAACATAGAACTCAACATCTAGAATTTGGAGTCATCAAGAAGATATCTTAACTTGTCTTTTTCCATCAGTAACTTATAACTAGTAGCTTATTTGAGTTCCCTCCTCTCCCATTAATAATTTTTTTCAGAAGTGTAAAATTCTGCAGATAAGTGCGTTGTAAGTGTCCGCATCAAGTTATATTATTTTAACTGGCATGTTATCTCTAATTCTAAATTTCGCCTCTAATTTTCCACTCTTGCAATATCCATGGATAATACAATTGAAAGTAGAAACAACTGGAGCCAACCCCATGTCCAACATATTGTCCAAGAGACGTTCAAATTCCTCCATCTCTCCTTTTACACAAAATCCATTAATGAGTATCTTGAAAATATCAATGTTAGAATCCAAACCCTTTCTGACCATATTCTCCTGCACTTTTAAAGATTCCTGGATTCTATCTTCCTTGCAATAACCATCTAATAACAGGTTATAGTCTGAAACAATGGTTTGCAACCCATTATCGATCATGCAGTGAAATTTTTTATGAGTTGCATTTGTTTCAATTTCCATGTAAAGTATAGTAATGAAAATTATGAATATGTATGATTCTAGAACAATTCCTTTTGCGAGCATTTCGTCCGTTAGAACCAATGTCTCTTGAATATTGCCTTCTTGCAAGTGCCCATGAATTAGTGTGTCATAAATACTTTTTTTGGAGTACAAGACCTTTATTTAGTATTTGAATAGCAATATTATGAGCTTCCTGAATCTATCCATCCTTCCAAATCCCACCAACAACCTTTTCATAGTCAGATATGGCAAGAGGAGGAAAACCTTTGTGAATCATTTCCTCCAACAACTTCAATGCCATCCTTTAATTTCAACTTTGGCAAAGGCCATATATAATCTTGACATAACTAATCTTTTTGGGATTCAAACCCCTTTCTTGAATTTCATTAAACCATTCATTTTCTTCTTCCAGTTGTCCTCCTTTATACAACCCTTAAGTAAATTTAGTATAATTTGCAAAATTCAATACTATACCTTTTCTAATAATGTCATCATGGATTTTTTTTAGTTGTTAAAAAATTCCCTTGAGGAAGTTGATCTCCACAACTACAGAGAAAATCATTGATGTAGGAACCAATCCCTGGTCTAACATTTGAAAGATAATATTATTCACTTCCTCTACCATTCCAAGCTTACAAATTATGCTAATGATTGAAATGTAGCTAGCCATGTCAAGGAGAAGACCATGTTCTAGCATCTAATTGTGTAGCTCTGTAACATGTCCAATGCTTCCCTTTTGCAAATGAGTTTCAATTAAAAATATCTAAATTTCAAAGTTTGGTTTCAATCTCCTTTGATGAATTTGTTGCAGGAGATAGTTGACATAGTTGAAATTAGCTATGTTGCAGAGACCTTGGATAAGTGAATTGTAAGTTTTATTTTGAGGCACAAAGCCTCCTTGTGAAATGAGGTCATTCACAAGGTCAAGAGCCTCTGATAATCTACTTTCCCTGCAGTATCCATCAATAAGTAAATCATAGGTACAAAATTTAGGAACGAATCCTGTTTGATGGATGGCTTGTATAATTTTGGGGGCTTCTGGTAGCTTACCCCTATAACAAAAAGTTTCAACAACATAATTCCAAGTATTAGTAGTTGGAAAAAATCCCCTTTCTTGAAATTCTTTAAAGATTTCCATCACTAATTCAAGTTGTTACATATGATCTAAATATTTAAGAAGCATATTGCAACAATGAAAATCACTTGCAAAGACTTGTAATATGTCAGTGACTTCTGGCATCATTTAATGTCATGCACAAGTCTTGTTCAACTTGTTAAGGACTATAGGTACCGAATAAACTGAATATGAAGAAATTAATGCCCTAAAAATGCTCAAAATTTAGGTTTATCCTTGCAGGAAATGCAGAACAATCCATTACATCTTGTGCATCATTTTACAACTTTTCCCTTATCAATATATGACTCATAGTTAAGTGAGCTTGTATAATTTTCTAAATATGTTGTTTTTCTAACCAGATGAAGAATTGCAATGCCAATCCAACATTATCTCAGATTTCAAGCAATACTTGAATTACAACACATGGAATCAATTCAGATCACAATTCCTCCGGTAAATCCCAATGATGTCCCTTCAACAAATTAAATATAGTAGCAATATTACCATAATTAACTTCATGAGTGTAAACACATTGTTTTTGTTCTTCACAAATTTTAGTGTCCAGCTTTAGTGAGACTACCTCCGCTGGAATATATCTCGTTCCAGTAGCATGATGAAGAAAATAATTAGTCCTGTGATCAAAATATTTTGTGCTTATGGCATGAAACTCTTGCCATATCCCTAAACTATTTCAAATTTCAAGCCTTCTTAGCAGGGGCATGGTTGCAAGTGTTAGGGCTTTAAAGGTCAGATAGGGTTTAAAACTCATCATTTTAGCAGCTCTATATAGCCAACGAGGCCTTGATTCATAATTAAGTTCAACGAAGTATGAGTCTTTCCCTAGCAGGCTCCCATTTTCACTTGGGTTTTCCCAACCCATATATCATGTAGAAAAAAGGATAAGGCCGAGTGTCATATTGGGGGCTCTCGTGGAACTAAAGCCCTCATACCTCATTAATATAAAGGGAAACATCTGAGAAATACTATTCCCATCATTTTTTCTCTTGTTACAGTGATGTGGGTCCAATTAGCTATGGATGACTTGTTGTTCGTGGCTTGGTTTTATATATAGCCTTCTTCTCACTTGGCATGTGACTAGTTCCATGGACAATCAAAACCAAAATTTATCCTAAAAAATATAGAATTAATTATATAGGCACTGGTGCAATTTTTTTTTGGATATTTAATCTGATAATTTCAGGGAGATTCCTATCTTTAATTGGTGTTTTGGGAACATCCAAAACATTTATATTATTCTCTGCTATTGTTGGGGATGCATTCCTTTTTTTCCTTGCTTGTGTTCCCGAGATGAAAGGTATGAGCTTCGAGGATGTCGATAAATTATGAAAAGGGAGATCATCTAGTGGTAGTATAGGTGAGGAAGGTTCTTTTAACAAACCCATTCTTGATGATCATCATACATTTGATGTAGTAAAGCAGATGTTGAAATCTCTCATGAGAGAGGGCATTCATATAAATTGTTGCAAATCTGTGGATGACATTTTTGAGGCATTATATGAGAATGTTAAACTTAAATGGCATATCACCCATCATATCAGAAAGTTTTTCATGGTGGCATATCGACATGTTTTGCATGGTGGCGTTGTTGTAATTTGCACTATTTCTTGATAAGATTATATATATATTTTTTAATTTCATTGGATATGTTGGATAGCGTATGCTTCTACTTACATCATTCATCAACATCCCATTTGAAAATATTTCGCATTGCTACCTGCTAATTTTGGAAACTAGGTCCAAACTCCATGTTGCACTACTCATATGATGATGGTCATATTTTTTGTTGGATTCCTCTTTTGGAGAGGTGCAATATTGATCTAAAGACCATATTGTTTGGATGAGTAGAACATATATTTTGAATATATTTTCCACACATGTGCAAGGTCAGCCAGATTTGTAATGTAACCTCACATGCCTAATAGATGTGTCACACACCCTCATTGATGGATACAAATAGGAGAGACTTGGAGGACATTTTCATCATCAACTCAGCACACATCTCTAATTGTGATCAAATATGTTCGTTAGCCTTTGGAGGCCTTCTTCCCTTCACACGTGCAGAGCTGAAGTCTGAAATTTGCAGATCTATTTAGGGCTTGTCTACTGTAGTGTTGACTAGCATTGACCATGATCAACCTTTGTCGTTTGACCTCAAAACACTGCCAAAATTTCTATTTTGAGAGGTCATACTGCTGGGCACTGAAATTGAGGAAATCAGAGTTGGTTGAACAAAACCCTAATCTGTTGCTGTCCTACGTTGACTTTTCTGCGTTGACTTTGGGTTGAATAGTGTTGACTTGTGATGAGTTGTCTTTGAGGGATGTGGGTGTGACACTTGGAGGATTGGCTAACCGAGAAAGGCTTTGCTGGCTGAAGCATCCCGTTGACTGCCATAACATAACAATATCTCATATCTTTGTTGGAAAAAAGGAATTGTAAATCTAATCTATATTTGGTGTGTCTTCTATTGATCTATAATTGTGTTCTATTATCATTTTAATTTCATGTTTACGTGATTGCTATTTTGTATCAGGCCTAAGAAAGATTGAAGTAAAATTTCATCAAGCATAGAACACCATGGTTATCTAAATTTAACATGGTATCAGAGCTGAGGTGAAGACAAAGTCCAAGCTGGTGTTAGTAGCAATCACTGAAGGAAGAAATTCATCAAGGACAAATGGCCTCCTCAACCTACAAGGGTTTCAAGGCTGATGATAAATTGACTAATAAGTCTAATTATCATGCATAAAAGATGTCCTTGGATTTGGTGCTAGAAGATCAAGATTTCATGGACTATGTGGAGGGGAAGATTCAAGAGCCTCCATCAAATGTAGTGGCTTCCACAAAGATGAATTATAGAAAAGGGGAAATCAAAGCAAAGATGATTATTTGGGATTCTATTAATAAGCACTTGGTTGCTTACATTTATGAGCTGAACACATATAAAGAGATGTATGATAAGCTGATGAGCATGTCCAGGGCTAGCAATGCCAATCAAATCCTTTTCTTAAAGAATCAATTGAAGAATATCAAGAAGGGAAAGGATGAATCTATTCAATCCTATTTTATGAGGCTCACTGAAATTAGGAATAACGTCCTATCTATTGGGGAAGAAATATCTAATCGAGAGATGGTTCTTATTACACTTGGATGTCTCCCCCGTGATTGGTATGTATTCAATACCACTCTTCTTAATAAAAATGTGATTCATGATTTTGATGAAATATTGATGAGATGCACTCAAGAGGAAACAAGAATGATGGAATATGCCTCTAATGGAAATGGAAGTGACCCTACCACCTTCGCCACTCAGGAAAAGAAGAAGAACCATGGTGGTCAGAGAAATCAAAACCATGGTAGAGCGGGGCCCAAAGGAAGGAATGGAAGATGTTACACTTGCAATAAGTCTGGTCACTATCCAAGAGAGTGCCCTAATAGAAGGGACTCTCCCAGGGATGATGAAAAAAATATCTCGAGAGGGAATGATAGGAACAATAGGTTCAAAGTAAAAAGGAAGGCTCCCTATGATCGTAGTGGAAATGGGAAACATTTCAAGAGATAAATAAATTCTAGGTATGATGAGTCTAATGTTGTTGATAATAAGATAAATGAGTTAATTCTTGTATTTTCCCTCTCTACTTCATCTCCACCTGACACCCTAGATTTCTGGTTGATTGATAGTGGTGGTTCAAGGCACCTCACTAGTTATAAAGAAGCCCTCTTTGATTTGATTAAGAAGGATTATAATCTGGAAATTATCCTTGGAGATAATGACACATATCCTGCGAAAGGGATAGGGACTGTGACCCTTCATCTATCTCAAGGTCAAGTCCTTCGATTACAAGATGTGTTGTACATACCTGATTTGAAAAAGAAACTTGTGTCCATTTTGACAATGGAAGACAAAGGGTTGAAGGTGGAATTCGTTGATGGAAAGGTACTTATCTGGAAGAGGAACTTCAAGGAAGCTCTTTCTATCGGTTTTAGAGTTGATACACTCTACCAAGTTGGAGGAAGTCCATTGGGGTCTATGTCATGTGATACAACTCTTCAAACAGAGTTATGGCACCAGAGGTTTGCACACCTTCATTACAAATCCCTTCCCGAAGCAAGGAAGGTGGTGACAGGGATGCCTGAATTTAGAGATGATCATGAAGGTATATGTCAGGGTTGTGTTGAAGGGAAGAATACAACGGGACCATTCCCATATAGTGTCACAAAGACAACTGATATCTTGCAGTTGATACATTCTGACTTATCTGGTATGCTGCCAGTGACATCCTTTGGAGGATGTTCCTACTACATGACTTTTACAGATGACTTCTCCTACAAGACATGGATATATTTCTTGAAGAAGAAGGACGAAGCATTCAAATGGTTCCGTACTTTCAATGCCTTGGTGGAAAATCAAATCGAGAAGAAAATCAAATTTTTGAGGAGCGACAATGGACTGAGTATGACTCAAATGAGTTTAATGACTTTTGTAGAGAATCTGGCATTAAGAGGGAGACCAAAATTGCATACAGTCCTTAGAAAAATGGTGTTGCTGAAAGAAAGAACATGACCATTGTGGAAGTTGCTCGCGCCATGCTATGTGACCAAGGTCTTCCAAAGTTTCTATGGGAAGAAGCTGCAAACACTGCTGTGTACGTTCAAAATAGATTCTCACATTCCACTCTGGACTCCAAAAATATTGAATAAGTCTTCTCTAGTAAGAAACCCGATGTTTCTCATTTTAGAGTTTTTGGTTGTCCTGTTTACTTTCATGTGCCGAAAGAAAAGAGAAGCAAGCTGGATGCTTCTAGAAAAAGGGAATTTTTGTGGGCTACAGTGAAAATTCAAAGGGATATAGAATCTATGTGCCTGGTCAAAGAGAAGTGGAGATATGGCATGGTTTTACCTTCGATGAAGATGTTGCCCTCAAGAAAGTGAGAAATATTCCTAGCTCCAAGGAAGACAAAGAAGATGAAGAAGCAGGGAAGCAGGAAGAGCTGAAGGATTACCTGATACCTAAATTGAAGGACCTATGAATCCCATTGATCCACCTCCTTCAAATAAGAGAATACCCTCATGGCTCAGGGATACTCTTGCAGATGCCAAGAGACATGTTTCCCCAAGGGGGACATTCCGTGAAAGTAAGAAGCCTAAGAGATACCCATTAGGGGAATTTTGAGGTCTCAAATGGGCCTCCTAAGAAAAATGTACAACAAAAATAAAATTTATAAGAAATAATAGGATTCAAGATGATGTTGTCAACCATGGGGGATGATTCACCATTTTTTAAGTAAAATGGTAAAAATATTAAAAAATAATAAAATAATAAAACCATTTTTTCAACTCGTATTTTCAATTTATCTCCCAAATTTTTTACTCAAATTTCAAGCGGGAGTATTCATTGGATGAAAAATTTAATTCCTCATCCAAGGAGTACCCATGTTGCATATTTTCGATGGACCCTGCTACACGAAAAATGAGAAATACATAAAAAAACGTGATGACAATAACGTTTTTCATGTATTTCTCATTTTTTGTGTAGAAAAACCCATCGAAAGTATGCAACATGGGTACTCATTGGATGAAGACTTAAATTTTGCATCCAACAAGTACTCCTGCTCGAAATTTGAGTAAACAATTTGGGAGACAAGTTGAAAATATGAGTTGAAAAAGTAGTTTTTTCTTTTTTCCTTCTAAAATTTGATGATGTAATCAAATCTTATTTTATAATTTCCTTAGGAGGCCCATTTTAGACCTCAAAATTCCCCTAATGAAGGGTATCTAGGAGCCATGAGTACGATAGTAAAATCTGAGCCTGGATCATTTGAAGAAACCATCAAGCATCAAGTTTGGAAGGATGCTATGCATGAAGAATATGAGTCCATTATGAAGAATTATGTCTGGGAAGTGGTCCCGAGACCGAAGGACAAATCTGTTGTCACCTCAAAATGGCTCTATAGGATCAAGCATGGATCTAATGGAAGTGCTGAAAAGTACAAGGCAAGATTTGTTGCCTGAGGCTTCTCTCAAAAGGAAGGTATAGATTATGATGATATATTTGCACCTATGGCCCGCTATACCACCATTCGATTTATTATTTCCCTTGCTGCAATGCAAGGATGGAGTCTCCATCAGATGGATGCGAATGCCACTTTTGTGCATGGTTCCATAAAGGAAGAGGTGTATGCTGAGCAACCTCTTGGGTTCGAAGTACAAGATAGAGAAACCTATGTATGCAGGTTGAGGAAAGCCATATATGGATTGAAGCAAGCCCCCAGGGCTTGGTACGAGAGGATAGATAGCTACTTGATGAAGCTGGGCTTCACTTGAAGTAATGTTGATATGAACCTTTATTTTAAGGTTGATAGAGAAAGGCCTCTCGTTCTGGTTCTCTATGTGGGCGATCTCTTCCTGACAGGTGCTAACCCTCTCACTCATAAGTGTAAGAGGGAGCTAGCTTCCGAGTTTGAGATGAAAGATCTAGGACTGGTGCACTATTTCCTAGGCTTCGAGGTTTGGCAGAGGCCAGGCGAGATTCTCCTTTCTCAAGGAAAATATGTCATGAAGCTGCTGGAGAGATTTGGTATGGTGGATTGTAAGTCCGTGTCGACACCGAAGGAACTCAACTTTAAGAAGTTGTGTGGAAACATTGTTGGGCTCGTGCTAGCAAATCCTAGTGAGTATCGACAACTCGTGGGGGTCCTGATGTTCCTAGTGAACTCCTGTCCAGATGTAGGTTTTGTAGTTAACACTTTGAGTCAACATATGGTTGATCCTCATCACATTCATTGGATTGGTGCCAAGAATTTGTTGAGATATCTTCGGGGCACAATCAACCATGGGCTGAGATACACTACCAGGATTTTGAGACTCCATGGATATATTGGTGTCGATTGGGCTGGCAGTGTGGTGGATCGCAAGAGCACATCTAGATGTTGCTTCACCTTGGGTTCTGCTTTGATATCCTGGATGAGTAGGAATCATAAGTCGGTGGCTTTGAGAACCGCTGAGGCGGAATACATTGCAGCAAGTATGGCCTGTTGTGAAGTTGTTTGATTATGGAAGCTCTTCAGTGAGATTTTTGTGCATGTGCTAGATGCCACTGTTATCCTTTGTGATAACTAGAGTGGGATTAGTCTTTATGAGAATCCCATGTTCCATGATCGATCCAAGCATATTGATATCAGGTACCACTTTATCCGGGATATGGTACAATGTGGCACCGTAAGGCTCAATCATATAGGAACTGATGAGCAGGTCACAAATATTCTCACAAAGCCCCCGGGGAAGGTCAAGTTCCTAACCTTCAATGATAAGCTTGGAATCATGGAAAGATACTATTCTGAGGGTCCTGATTGAGTTGGACTATGAGATATGGGAGCTCTAGGGGGCTTGGGGATAGCTTCTTATAGCTATAAGCACACATGGGGCTAGGCTTGTCAAACCTTATTTGATTTTGCCCCACCATTATGATATTGAGTTGGTTCACTTCTCTTTGATCTATGCCCTGCACGCATCCCACCCATGGAGTTTTAGACTCATGGGAAGTACCTCTCATTTGGCCAATGAGGTGGGAAATGTGGATAGAGACCAATAGCAAGAACGATGGATGCATCAAATATTGTCATAATCTCTATGTCTAGGATGGAACGTGTCCAACACCTTGATTTGGGATCAATTATGATGAGGTTCTTACCTCTAGACTGACTTGGGGTCAGTAAACTAACTTCGGGTTAGTATGAGACTCTTTTGAGTCCAAGAGAGGTTTTAACCTCTAAGCTAATTTTGGGTCAGTTGACTGTGATGTCTTTTTGACTCACCTTTTGTTCCATCTAAGAACAAGAGCCAATAAAGAAAGTTACGACAGGATGATGCATGATGTTTGATAAAAGTACACGATGGTACTAACGGATGGAACTTGTGGAAATGTGGAGTTCTCCCTAGTTGAGAGGGAGTGTTAATTTTGGGCAACTAGGTCCAAACTCCATGTTGCACTACTCATATGATGATGGTCATATTTTTTGTTGGATTCCTCTTTTGGAGAGGTGCAATATTGATCTAAAGACCATCTTGTTTGGATGAGCAGAACATATATTTTGAATATATTTTCCACACATGTGCAAGGTCAGCCAGATTTGTAATGTAACCTCACATGCCTAATAGATGTGTCACACACCCTCACTGATGGATACAAATAGGAGATACTTGGAGGACATTTTCATCATCAACTCAGCACACATCTCTCATTGTGATATGATCTGTTCGTTAGCCTTTGGAGGCCTTCTTCCCTTCACACGTTCGGAGCTGAAGTTTGAAATTCGTGGATCTGTTTAGGGCTTGTCTGCTGCAGCATTGACCAGCATTGACCGTGGTAAACCCTTGGTCATTTAACCTCAAAAATCTACCAAAATTTTGATTTTGAGAGGTCATACTGCTCGGCATTGAAATCGAGGAAATCAGAGTTGTTTGACTGAAGCCCTAATCTATTGCGTTGACTTTTCCGCGTTGAGTTTGGGTTGACCAGTGTTGAATTCTGATGAGTTGTCTTTGAGGGCTGTGGGTGTGACACTTGGAGGATTGGCTGATCAAGAAAGAATTTTCTGGCTGAAGCATCCCGTTGATTTCCATAACACAACAATATCTCATATTTTTTCTGGAAAAAGGAATTGTAAATTTGATCTATATTTTTCTTGTCTTCTATTGATATATTATTTTGTTCTAACTGCATTTTACTTTCATGTTTATGTGATTGCTATTTTGTATCACGCCTAAGAAATATTGAAGTAAAATTGCATCAAGCATAGAACACCATGGTTTTATAAATTTATCACCCTCCCAAAATACAATAATTTTAATTTAGCACTACATTTGTGTATGCAAAGGATATTTATTTTATGCTTTCCTTGATTTGGGATATACATCATTCTTCTCTATTGAAGTTACATCATTTTTAGATTAGGTTAGGCACAAACCAATGGGATTTTTTTGGTTACTCTCCTAACACGTGTTGTGGTCCAAACACTTTAGGTATCAATATTTTCATATTGTTGTTTTGGGGGATGATGGTCTTGCATTGGAAATACAAATATAGACTAAAGAAATGTAGCAGAAATCTGAGTTTGGAGTCGTTGCACATTAGAGGTGCAAGGAGGGTGAAGAAACACACTATTCCTTCATTGTTTAGATGGTTGAGTGGGCATGATGGGTGCTAATGTGGAACAATGAGATTATGGACACTAAATTATGATTATATCCCCAGGATATAGACATGAGACCACCTTTCCCTTTCTCTTCCCATAAAGATGGTGGCCCACATATGGGTAAATTCTATAGCCCACCATGTGGCACAAATGATAGTCTCCTTCTAATTATGTTGGAAGAAGATAAAGTGAGTATGGTATTCTTAAAACACCATATTAAGATGTAACTGCTTTTCAATCTGCTTTTTTTGAAATTTCTACCATCATATCAATTTCATTAATAAAGGATTGCTTGTTGTTGTTAAATAGATGATTGTGCAAGAACTACCTCCAAATTCGAGATTTTATAGAGGAAATAACTTATGAAAGTTCAAAATTTACATCTAATGCTTTTCCAATACAAGAGGAGTTGAAGCCAAGAGTGAATCGCAAAATCGTTAGTGGTCCTTATCAGAAGATGAAAATGGATGATTTAGTTGAATTGACGTTGTCAATACCACATAATTTTTTTATTGAATACAAGAAATAAATAAGTCGAATGTTTTGGTAAGGAAAATGAATTCCTGGATGAAACAAGCCATATGCTAGGAAATAATTCACAAGTTGCAGCTATGACATCACATATGTGGCAACTGGCCAATTGTTTTTGGAGTGAATTAGAAAGAATTGTGACCAAAATATTTACCTTTCCGAATTCCAGTCAACAACAAGGTTCAATGTCATTACACCAATATCCTTGTTATGAGCTCATCACGTCACTTATGGAAATTGAAACTAGGTGGGAAGGATAACAATTATTCGTCACAACCACCAGATATAAACCCATTTTACAACTCTCTTTATGGAGCTTATAATTAATATCATGATGACCAAAATTTCTTTTGTAGCAAATTCATTCTACTCTTCGAATAATTTAAATCACATTATCATAACAAGGCTAGGAGATAGGTATGGATAACCAGGAAAGGAAGGTTTGGCATTGTCTCGGCTATTTCGATTCTCATATTTCTATTTCACTTCTTTAGAGAAAAATATATATTCAAATACAAACTCAATTAAAATCAAACTAAAATAGATAAGCCTAATTATGAAGATGTTTCTCTCTCCACTACCTTGCAATGTCGTTTTTTTTTTGAATTATACTTGAATTTCAATGACAATAATCTAGATTTATATATTGATTTTAACACCAAATTGACATCATGGTAAACATACAAATATACCATTAAGTATGACCTAAATATGGTTCAAAGAATCTCAGCTTTAGCCCATGCACCTGGAAAATTAATTTCTAAGGTGTGAAGTTTTATTAGAGGCACTATTTCTTTATTTGTTTTGGTTAGAAAAAGGGTTTGCTCTTGGTTTTATGTGACTTTCAATTTATCATTTGTAGCATGTTGAGAAATGGAAAAGAATAATGTGTGACATTTATCTTGTAGAAATTGATGTTGAATCAAAGGATATGGAAATTAACCAAGCTACAGTCTACTTTGGTAAAGGCATAAGAACATCATAAAAGGTTGCCTACGAATACACCATATACAAAGTTTAAGCACAAGTAATATATTGATTTTTCTTTTGCAGATATGCTATTTTTTATACCCAAGATATCATAGCAATAAAAATATTGATATTCTAGGAATTGTTTGAGGACCTCATTAAGGTTGATTTTTATGATGTCCTACTTGATTGATGCCTTCTCATGAAATGAAAGCTTTAAATATGAATTAATATGTTCTTGAAACAAATCAGATTCAATGTTTATAGATATAAAATATAAAAAAAATGTCAATGCCTATGTTTTATTGTTACTTGACTCTGGTGTGGGAATGGTACAGGAAATGGGATTGGAAAAAGGATGGGGAGATAATGTAGAGCATGTCTTGGATATGATTCATTTGTTGTTGGAGATCCTTCAGTCACTTGAGCCATCGACTTTGGAAACATTTCTAGTATGGATTCCTATGGTTTTTAATGTTGTGATTATTTCAGCTCATGGTTATTTTGGTCAAGAAAATGTTTTAGGAATGCTAGACAAGACACTGGTGGAAAAGCAAACAAATTTCTTAAACTTGCAATGTTCATTCCTTGATATCCTCTCTTTATTGTTTGATTGTATTTTGAATGTTTCTTTTGATTTTTTTATTATTTTAACTATGAAATTGAAAATATTTGGTATCATGTCCTTTTAAAAATATCCAAAGATTGAAGATGATTTTAGTATTACACAATATTAATTGAAATCCTTTTAGTTTTTTTGTGTTAAAATATTTCCATGACTATTAAAAAAGTTTACTTTCATTTTGTTGTTTGAACACAGGTTGTCTATATACTTGAAAAATTTCACGCGTTAGAGAATGAAATGTTGTTGTGAATGAAACGACAAGGGTTAAACATCACACCTCAGATTATTTTCTTTAACAAGTTATCTACAACCCGAGTTTTGTAACATGTAACTTAGTTGGCCTGATTGTGCCTAAGATTTATCTAAAGGTTGAATATGAATAAGTCACTAAGGTGTTATTTTCTATGGTGATTTTTTATTTTCTTTGTTTGTGGTCTGTAGTATTTGCAATGGCCCTTCATTTCCCAAATAAAGAAACTTGTTCAAGTTTCTTTCACACAGAGAATGGCATTGACATGAATGATATTTGGGTATATTTCTATAAATGTTGCATATTCTTTAGTTTATATTCAAGTATTCATCATCTTTCATGTTTTATACTTTTCATTTGTATCTTCTTTCATCTTCACAGAACTCAACATTGATAGTGGCTTGAAATTGAAAGGAGAACAATAACATTGGGCGAAAAATGTAGAATAGAAAGAAGGCAGTCTAAATGATAAATGTTAGATCCAATATCTTACATAAAGATACATATATTCAATAATTCTCAAGAGTTGTTATATTTTTTTATTTTGGTTTAAAGAATATTAGAGGTAACCACAAACCTACTTTTAAGCCTTAGGATCTAGCATTCCTAATGCTCAGACAAGGCTCTCTCTATATGATTTATCTTCATTGATTTTAGTTGATTTTAGGCTAGTTATATAGGATAAATTGGTTTTGGATTTTTATTTGATTTTGTGTTGAAATCACTTACTCAAATGGATATATGTAGGTCTGTATTCCATTGGGCTAATGGAGTCAATGTGTCAAGAAGTCAGATCAGGATCAAGTTCTAAAGGGAAATGTTTACAGGGAAAGATAGCTGAGTTACTTCAGATCTTTAGTTTGATGGTGAAAATGGTTTCAATTGGGGTAAGAGAGCAATTAAGGGTTCTAAAATCCGGATAATGAGTGAAAAGGCAGAGGTCAATCGAAAGTAGGGAGAAATTAAGGGTTCCTTAGTCTAGAAATTAGTGGAAAACAAGTAAATGATAAGCAGTTCAAGACAGAGTGCTTTTAACATATTCTGAAATAACAATTCCTGATTTATCATTTATATTTAGAGAAACATACAAGTATTGATGAAAAACATAAGAATTTGACAGAGAAACAAGTGAAAATACTTCATTGTAGTGGCTCAACACATGGATCCTGTAATATGATGCTTTATTGCTTTAATCCAATCTGCTAATTTGAAATTGGTACAATCACCCTTAGGTTTAGAATAGTACAACTATAGAGATGTTCATAAATTCATCCACACTCAATACTTCCAAATGAGAAGTATTTATACAAAAAATCTTTACAAAATATCCTAAAACAAACTTAGGAATTATTCATGGAAAAGAAATATCTTCATGCAAGAAGATAGTGACAACTTTCTAACTAATACTAGTTGTCCCTGTTTTTATAAAAATTACTGTTTGTTGTCTTCATTTTGTTACTGCTTTCTCTCTTTGTTGTTCAACGAATGCTGCATCTGGACAGTGAAGTGTCCTTTACTCTGGCAGATTTATCTCTGCTTTGTAATTCTTGTTTTGTCTTTTAAACTTTGACTTTGAACTGATACTCTTTAACCTGATACTCTTTCACTGCAAAACTATAACTGTAAATGTAAAAACAACAAGCTCTGTTTTATTTTTATAGCTTTGTGCTTACTGTAATTTGATTTCATAGTAAATCAGTCATTTTTTCCCAGAATTTTGTTTCTGGAAATTTTATCTTCATCATCCTTCTGAAAATCTCATCATCTTCATTATACTTTGAGAATGTAGGCTTGTTGATCAATATGCGTTTCACCTCATGCTGTAGGTAAAACAAATTCTCAAAATTCTTGTAGATTACCTTCCTTGTTGGAATACCATGTGAAGTAGGCAGATTAGCCTAATCCTCGACAAATTCTCTCATTTTCTTGTCATAGTCATCCTGCTTCATTAGTTTTTCATGAATAACTAATGGATTTGGAAGGCCTTTCTTCTTTAAGACATTGAATTTGATCATAAACCTTGTAATAGAAACCTCCATGTTTTGGAATTTCTCTTCTAACTGTATCATCAAATTATTTTTAGAAGTTACCTTCCTAACTTCTAGGATGGTTTCTGTTATGTCATTAATACCAATTTCTTCTAGCTCTTGCCTGTTCTTAGAATTTAGAAACTTGATGATTTCAAGAGCTTCTTCAGGTTTCTTACCCAGTTCTTCTTTGGTCTTCTGAATAGCTTCTTTTGCTGATTTGACTATGTATTTCTGCTCATATATAACCTGGATTGATGGCCAAATATCATTGACAGCTTCAATGATATTGGCCCATAGCTATTTTCTGATTTGAGCCATGGGTTTTTTTAATGTTAGATCTTTTTCTAACTTCTTCAACTGCTCATTTAATCTGTTTGCTCTTTGTTCTTCATTTTTATGCATTATCTTAGCAAGTTTCTTTTCATCTTCAAGAATTTTAAGCTGTTATTTAAGTCTGTTAATCTCATTAGTCCAAATAGACATGTCTTGAATAGCTTTTACCAACTTGCTTGCTTCATTTGAATTTTGTGTTGTTGTTGTTGAAGACTCTGTTGCTGAAGTTTTTGATGAAATGACATGTAATGTTGTACCCATGGGGACTGTAGGAGCCAGTGATTCTGCTAGTGTGGAAGGTACAACAGTAGTGACTACAGGAATGAAAATTATTGGGACTGGTTCTTTGCTGGCTTCTTTCTCCTGGACCAATTTGTCCATTTCATTCTCCATTTCCTTTATCTGAGTAGTCAACTGTAAAATGAGATTCATCATCTCATCTTTCTGATTTGTGTCCTGTAGTACTTCCTTTGCTTGAGGATGTTATGTAGGGGGTAGATTTAGTTGTTTCTTTAATGCAACAATGTCTGCATTTTATTCTTTATCAATTCATCTGCCACTTTGAAATTTTTAGGATCATATCCTACTTTAATTACTAATTCTTCCAAATATTTAATTCTAGTATCTTTTTCCTGTGAAGATGTTTTTTCCAATTTGAGCTGATCTCTGATATTTGCTAGAGTGTTTTGTAGCTTTTGTACACTCATGGCCTTGGTTGTCATTGTAGAATATATCATCTCCCCTGCCTACTTATGAAACTCAATTTGGTCCAGAGGTTGAATATCCTGGGCCAAGACTTCAAAATTTGTCTTTTTTTAATCAGAAGATGACTTGGGAGTTTGAACTGTGGGTTGAAGAAATGCCATATGCATCTTTTTATTCTTATAGTCAAATGCTGAAAGTAGCCTATTCTGGATGGCAGGATTTTGTTTTAGATACTGAGAATATATTTCAGTTTCAATCTCTTCATTTTTGGCTTTGATTTCTTTATATCTTTCTTTGATATCCATATCCTTTTCTGTTGGTTTTTTAGATGAGGAAACTTCAATATTGTGTTGCTTCTAAATAAGCTGAGTGTTTGAAGTTGTAAGCTGTTGTTCTTCTTCAATTATTGTAGGAGGTGCATATTCCTTTGATGCTATTTCTGTATCAATCACCTCTATTGTTTCCACTTCTTTATTGGCAGGATTTAACTTTGGATTTTTATTGTATCTCAATATGAATTTAGTTTCAGTTGTAGTCTCTGCAATGTATGATCCTTCCTCTCTGTTTCTCTTTGAATTCTTGTCTTCTTGGGCTGGATTTTGCAAGGTTTGACTAGTATCACCTTGTTTCTCTGCCTCTACCAAGGTGTTCTCCAACCATTCAGATTGATTGGAGAATTTCTCTATGTCTGGTTTATTTTCATGTACATAGGGAGTCAATTTGCATTTAACTCTCATTTTACTTATAACTCCAAGGGGATCATAATACCACAGAAAAATTTTACTAAATTTGAATTCCTTTAAATGTTTTTCAGCCTCTGGACTTGCATCTCTATTGTTGCAGATAAAAGGGCCAACCTGATTTTTCAATTTGAACTGTGTCTTCTTCTTTGCTGCCAAGAAATTAATTTCATCTGAATTTAGAATCTGTCTAATGTACTCAAGGGAAAATAACCTCATAGGGAGGTATTTTGGTAGTTTATATGGAACAAGACTTGATCCATATACTCTTATCTCAGTATGATTTTGGTATAAGTACCAATCACCTGTCCTATTATGTTCTGACAACTGTAGGATCTTCTTAATCTCTTCACTAATTCTGGGTTGCCTGCTACTGTTCAGCAAATTGACCATAGGATGAATGAAAGAATCAGTAAAATCTACATAAGTGAACTCATTGGAGTCTTTCCTTATCAAGGAAGTCCAAAAGATGACTGATTGAGGGTTTCCTTCTACATCAAGCTTTTGAAGGTTTATAGCAAATTTCTCAGACTGAAAGAATAAGAACATATTGAATAAGAATGAGGAATACTTGAAATACCTTCAGAGGGCATTTTGACCAACTTCTCATGAATACTGTCAGCAAGGTATTGGGAAAAATTAAAAATGGTAGCAGGAGGCTGACCAGGTGTGAAAGTAGATAAAAAACCTAGCACTACAACATCATCATGTTCATCTGTAAAATCGCCAAGAATGAAAGACATCATGGGGATGATATGTCTTGTCCTTTCAGAGAATTTTGCAGATGGATATGGAGGATTTATCTTGGGAATTTCTACAGAAGAAGGAATGAAAGTATGGAATATCTGGAACCTCTTGGGGAAGTCCAGATTCAGGTATAATTTTGTGAGGGCCTCAATGGATAAAGGGATTTCATTAGGCCTGGGTTGTATCTGCAACATCTGATTGATTGACTCAACAGTAATGGTAAATAGGATTTTTTTTTTCAGGGTTTATTATGGCTCTCTGATCAGGGATATAGCAAGACTGATAGAGTCTAATCACTTTTGGGCATTGGTAGGTCTGTGGGACAACATATTTTGGTAAATTAGACTCCCAGATAAAAACTTCATCAGCCTGATCTATGGATTTTTCTTGGCTCCAACAGTGGACCTCAAGAAAGTTAAATTCTGTGACTATGTCAGTAATCTTGAAGTCTGTGTCAGCTAAGGGAATGTGCTCTACATCTACAACAGGGGGTTGTAGAGGATTGATAGCTAGAATGTTTTTGGAAGCCATTGATTTACTTGATTTATCAATTTTATTACACTTTTGACTTATAAACAACCAATTTAGGCGTGTAGGAGCACCTCTGGAAATTTATAACAGTTTGCAGAAGGATTGAGGATGAAATTAGGGTTTTATCTATTGTCTACAAAGGTATAAACTTGCTCAATTAAACAAACTATAATATCTGTATCAAAAGAGCAACTGCAGGACTTTAGAGTTTCTGCAAAAGATGTCTAGGGTCTATAGTGAAATTTTTGTGACAAAAAGTAATCTCAAGACCTTGGAATTTTGTAAAAAGACACCTAGAGTCCGCAGAAAATGGATTGACAGGCACAAGAGGCATTTTCAGGTCTGTAAATGGCTTCTAAATGATCTAATTCATCAAATTATGTGTTTTAAAACAATCTTTAGATATTAGAATATGTGCAAGTAGGTCCAGGGTTTATAGAACAAAGGATTTAGGAAGCAACAAGGTTTTATTTAGGTTTAAAGTATCTTAAATGATTCAATTAGCTGTATTATTTCTTTAGATCAAGGAATAGGTATTTTCTTTTGAAGAATACCTGGGAAAAATGCAGATTTCATTTCGTAGAAGGGTTCTAGGGTTGAAGAAGGCTTCCTGAGGCTTCAACTGGTGTTTATAAGCTTCAATTCGGTTCTAAAATATTCTGCATCATCAAAGGTATTGAATTATGGTGAATTGGGCTTAAAATGAGTTCAGCAACATGATCTGGTTGCGTAAAAATTGGTAGGCAGTGCTTCTTTAGCGCAAAATGTAATAGAAAGGTAAAAAAGGCTAACAAAGGGCGACATATGTGCATTTCTAATCAACAATGTTTTGCGTTAAAGCACAGTCATTTCAAACGGGTGGGTGATTTGGGCGTCGGTGGAAAATTTCTCAGTGGTTTTCACAAGCTCCAAAGGTGGTTGGCGGAATTATTCTGATTAATGCGATCAAATAGAAACATGCCACGTAGCGGGGAGGGAGACTCCGAAAAATGCGTTTTTCGCATGGTTGGGAGTATGTTAACAATCGGGAAAAGGAATGTGCGATATGGTTTAATGGCCGTCGGATATGATCGGTGAAGATCCGATAGTTTGGATGATGCGATGGAGTCATCGGGTTTGTAAAAGGCGTGGGGCCCGGGAATTATGATATGCAGTTGGTTAATGTGTGATATGGTAGGGTTGTATAGCCAATGGGGTAAGGTAAAAATGTATAAAAACTATGTTTAATATACATGGGGTTGGGATATATAACATGTGGGAAATATTAAACTATATGTTTAAATAAAATGTATGGGTGGGGAATAAAATACAAAAGAATTATATTAATACGGGTTAAAGGTTTATAAGGGATTTAATAAATTGGGTTAAGTTTTTAATAACGTAATGTAACTATGGGATATGTATAATACACTAAGTATAGTGTAAAAACTGATATCAGGGTTAGATTTCTTCATTGTGGGTCCCGACATATCAATTTTTTAAAGAAATACTTAGGATAAAGATTATTTTTGGGTTTTTTGGGTTTTTTTTGAATAAAGGGGAATTAGTAAAGTATTTTTTACTTTTCCAAAGGAAAAAATGTGTTTTAACTTAGGAAAAGGGCCATTTATAAGGAAAAATGAGTGATAATGGAAAAAAGGGAAAAATGAAGGGGAGGGGATATTTTTACAAGGGGAATGATTCTGTAAGGAAGTTAGTAAATGAAATAACCAATTTTCTGATATTAATGCTTGTGAAAACTGCTTCTGCCTACCTATCTGCTATCCTAACATTTTTTCTTCATTTACATGGGTGCATTTGAGCTTGCAAACCCTTATCCATTTTTATTTTAAACAACAAACTAACTAATTATATCATTATTTCTTCCAAGGGCTCAGATTAAACTGTTGAGCTCCTTATTATTCTCTACCTAACTACTGATCTGCCAAGATTAGATTGTTTGGCTAGATCGTTATTCTATATCTAACAACATGAAATTTAAATCATTAAGGGTAAAGATTAAGCAGTTTGACCTTGATGGATTATGGAAATTTAACAAGTTGCACACAATCTTTATTTTGTAGTAAAAGTAAATAGTAGTGGCATTTGGATTTGCATCACTTTCATGTTTTATTTGTATCTCTTTTTTGTTTGGGGTTCATTTTAATATTCTTTTTGATCTTTTTTCTTTCAATTCCTTTGATTTTTCTTTTAGGACTTTTACCCTACATTTTTTTATTTTATAATATGGGAAAACAATTTGCAGAAAGAAAAGTATGTACATGTTACAAGACTAATCAAATTCAATTCAAAATTATGAATCTTATTATTATAGGACCCTAAAAAGATACACACATAGAGAATAATGTAATTGGGATTGTTTTGTGTGATTTTATTTAATAAAATACATTTTTAAATATTTTATAGGGTGGTGGGCGGGTGGGTGGTGGGCCTATGGAAGATACATTAAAGAGCTTGCAATTCTAAAGATTGATGTCGCCCGTAGCATCGGGACCCACACACAAACGACACCCTACATCACAACATAATTAATCAATATGCTATGGGGTGCCCTCGTAAATGATATGGATGAAAGTCATCGTCGGGAGATCGGCGGTTGAGATCATCCCTGACATCAGTGCAGGGCGGTACCACTTACCACCGTAGGTGCCCTTGTGAGAGGTAAGTGGTTTTCACTCTTGTCTCTGGCAAGCGACCGTGACATCCACGTAATCCCTCCATGTCATCTTCCCATGTAATCCCTCCACGTCACCTTCCCACGTAATCCCTCCATGTCATCTTCCCACATAATCCCTCCACGTCATATTTCCATGTAATTCTCCACGTCATATTTCCATGTCATCCATCCACATCATCGACCACATCAATCTTCCGTAATGATTTGTACACACTCATTTAATTCCTTTTCTCTTGCATTTCACAAATAAAGCCCCATTTTCTCCCCCAATTTACTTATTTTCACCACATTTTCACCGCATTCTCTTGGCTACAATAACCCCCTCCAACCACCTCCATCAGTGATCCAGCGACACAAAGCTTCTAGCTCAACACTCCCATGCACACTAGGTATTTAAACCCATTTTCTACTCTGTCAATTTTCGAAGAGAGGTTTAAAATGTCCAAGAAAGTTACCCTTTCAGGCTCTACCACTCATATTCCCCTCATGGATACTGAACATGAAATTTTTTATTTAGTTTTCCTTATGAACTTAATGGAATTTAGCCATAATGTCCTAGTCAGCCAAAATAAGTCAGAGGTTTATGATAGAATGGTCAAGTCTGGTCTGTTCTCTACAATTGTCCCTCAAACTTATCAATTTCCATAATTTATCACTTGGTTAACCTCCTCTCTGTACCTTCAATGATGTTTCGTCATGAATTCCCTAGGGGAAAATATTTTCCAAGTTTCTTCATTACTAATCCGTCGGCCCTAGCCTTTCCACAGCCTGATCAGTATCTTCCATTTTTCGATGAAACCCTTTTGTCGACTTTTCAGAACATGTCAATAAAGGATTCTAGGAAATTGTATGCTTCCATTTTGCTTCAAAAAATTGTTTTGCCCTCAGATTCTACCCAGTTCGCTATTTCTTTCTTTGTTGAAGGTGCTAGACCCATTTTACAAGTAATCATGAGGATTATTGGAAGGGATGATGCATCAATTATATATGTTCAAGCCATAGGATTATTTCATTTAATGATGCAGTCATATGTGGTGCTAGATATTCCTGCATTTTGGGAGCAACACATCAATTCTCAGCTCCTTAACTTCAACATAACTAGGTGTTTCATATTTCCCTCTCTCCTAGTATATATTTTTCTATATGTACATGTTGAGCAATTTATGGACCTAGGATTGAATGTTTCAGATCCCAATAAGAATAAAAAAATTGTTATGAATTGGATTGATGTTGTCAGAGCTCAACCAAATAATGAAGGTTTATCATATTTCCTTTCTTCCTTCATGTCAATTGTTTACATAATTGTTAACAATGCTTCCCCTCCTAGAATTTTGTGAAAAGATCAATATTTGTTGCAAATGAGTAGAGATTTAAAGGTTGGAGATTGGTTTCTATTCGAGGATTACACAAATATTAGATTATATGGTACAAATATTCCTCCATATAGGTTGTCAATGTTTATTCATATGAGAAAATTTGCATTGGAATTCATTAGGTAGAGCCTAAATATTGATCAAGTGCATTTTGTCCCAACCAAGAAAGGATATTTGTTGAAATTACTCTAGGACTAAAGCCTTCTTAGTCAATAACATGTGTACCATAAGGTATAAAAACTACAAAGAGTTTGGATTTCCAATTGGGAGAGAAGTGGTCTTATTATCCTCATCAAATCATTTCTAAGATTATAACAGAAAATTCTTATGCTCCTTATGTCCATGAACCAAAAATTGAATGGAAGAAATTAGAAAGTGGAGGCACAATCCAAATTTCAAGAAGTATGGAAGTTGAAACTCCCCTTCCTTTTAACAAAGGGTTAAAAAGAGGACTAGAAATTGTGGAATTAGGAGAAATTTATCAAGGAAACAAGAGGAAAAAGGTCCAGAAATGAGGAACCAAAGCTGAAGATTTCAAGGAAATCCTTCCACTGAAATTGGATTTAAATTGCAAATAGGAGGAGATAAATTCGCACCAATGTCCCCCATTCTTGAAGGAGAATAAAGTGTATCTTTAGAAGCTTTTAAAGATTCATATGAACAAATTGAGGAAAGGAACCATAAAATTAAGACTAATGTTGCTACCCAGTTGGAGACAAAGTTTGTTCCTCTTTATAAAACCCGACTCCTTTCAACTATGGATTTGGAGAGGATTCAGCTAAAAATCTCATTTACACACCCTATTACATAGTTAGTTACTTTTGGAGCTGATTTCAGGACAATTAGTTTATTAGTGAATACAAAAGATATACCTTTTCCTGACAAGATAAATTTTCACATACAAATTGGAGAGTTGATTTATAACGATCTCAGTAAAACTTCATTAGCATCAAGTAAGAGAGAGGCCTTTCTAGGGAAATTAATTGGTCAGTTGAAATTAGAAAAGGATAATTCAGGAGCTCTACACACTCAAAATGAAGAATTTAAGAAGTTAATTATCAAGCTTGGGGTGAATCCAGAGGAAAAAAATAGTTCTCAAAATGGAGGAATCACCTGTTATGAGTATTTTTAATAACCTAACGTTTCAAACTTCTTAAGTGAGTCCATCATCAGGGGTAAACACCCAATGTTCTTTGGAAAATTTGTGAGGATTAGGGAAAAGGAATATTTTTCCCTAGATAATGGCAATTTTTCAAAGAGGGTAGCGTTGTTCATCAAGTCCCTTCCATAGTAGGATTGAATCTTTTTAAAAAGAGAGTCCATACAGGTGAATTGGTTTTCAAAATGGAGGAATAACCTGTTATGAGTATTTTTAATAACCCAACGTTTTGGACTTCTTAAGTGAGTCCATAATCAGGGGTAAACGCCTAGTGTTCTTTGGAAAATTTGTGAGGATTAGGGAAAAGGAATATTTTTCCCTAGATAATCGAAATTTTTCAAAGAGGGAAGTGTTGTTCATCAAGTCCCTTCCATAGTAGGACTGAATATTTTTAAAAAGAGAGTCCATACAGGTGAATTGGTTTTCAAAATGGAGGAATAACCTGTTATGAGTATTTTTAATAACCCAACGTTTCAGACTTTTTAAGTGAGTCCATCATTAGGGGTAAACACCCAGTGTTATTTGGAAAATTTGTGAGGATTAGGGCAAAGGAATATTTTGCCCTAGATAATTGCGATTTTTCAAAGAGGGTAGCGTTGTTTATCAAGTCCCTTCCATAGTAGGACTGAATCTTTTTAAAAAGAGAGTCCATACAGGTGAATTGGTTTTCAAAATGGAGGAATAACTTGTTATGAGTATTTTTAATAACCCAACGTTTCAGACTTCTTAAGTGAGTCCATCATCAGGGGTAAATGCCCAGTGTTCTTTGGAAAATTTGTGAGGATTAGGGAAAAGGAATAAATTTCCCTAGATAATTGCAAATTTTCAAAGAGGGTAGCATTGTTCATCAAGTCCCTTCCACAGTAGGACTGAATATTTTTAATAAGAGAGTCCATATAGGTGAATTGGTTTTCAAAATGGAGGAATAACCTGTTATGAGTATTTTTAATAACCCAAAATTTCAGACTTCTTAAGTGAGTCCATCATTAGGGGTAAACGCTTAGTGTTCTTTGGAAAATTTGTGAGGATTAGGGCAAAGGAATATTTTTCCCTAGATAATCACAATTTTTCAAAGAGGGTAGCACTGTTCATCAAGTCCCTTCCATAGTAGGACTGAATATTTTTAAAAAGAGAGTCCATATAGGTGAATTGGTTTTCAAAATGGAGGAATAACCTGTTATGAGTATTTTTAATAACCCAACGTTTCAGACTTCTTAAGTGAGTCCATCATTAGGGGTAAACGCCCAGTGTTCTTTGGAAAATTTGTGAGGATTAGGGCAAAGGAATATTTTGCCCTAGATAATCGCAATTTTTCAAATAGGGTAGTGTTGTTCATCAAGTCCCTTCCATAGTAGGACTGAATCTTTTTAAAAAGAGAGTCCATACAGGTGAATTGGTTTTCAAAATGGACAAAATAGTTGTCTGAAATTTTTTACAAGGAGCAGAAACTGAGATCCAATTATTAATAAAAAGCTGAAATTTCTTGCTACTTAGCATATCTTGGCTCCAGAAGTAGCTGAAATCGAAAAGGAAAAAGAACTTATAACTCATGAACTAGTAGAAAGAAATAAGGAGGCGGAAAATCTGAAGGAACTCAATGCACAACTACAACAGAAGATAGATACACATGTTTTCACAATTGTAGTGCAAGAAGACTCTGTGGACGCTACTTATAATCACTAAGGTGATGACATAATTAAATATTTCAGAGGATGAGTTAAGGAAAATACAAAATAATTTGGATGATACTAAAGAGAAATTGAAGCATAAGGATAGATAGTTGAACATGGCTAAAAAAAATGCATCACAGTGCCAAAAAAATTATCAGAAAACCTCTGATTAAATTAAGGAATTAAAAGAAAAACTAAAAGGTAGCATGTCTCTTATTCAAGAAAGAGAAATTATTTGGAATGATATCATACAAGAAATAAAGGTAACCTGGGATCATACGTTTTTCATGGAAGAAGGAAAAACAATAGTAAGGGATCTAGAAGTGGTTATTTCTTCGAATAAAGACAAGTTACAATGAAGTGCATGGTTGGGAAAAAGGATGATTGATTTTCTGAATGCTAATTCTTATGTGGAGTTGAGAGCAATGGATATTCAATATAAAACATCCTTTTTTTTAGATATAAATAAGGCGGTTCAAAGTAATATCTACAGTAAAAATGCAGAAACCAGAATGGGAGAGATAAGGGAACTAGTATTGGGCTTTAATTCAAACTTTGATAAGAGAGTCCAACCAGGATTACCTTTTGTTGTAGTATTACAATAACCCCCCATTTTGTTTTGATAAATAGTATAGAAAAAACAATGGGGACCCTTTTAAATAATTCTTAGGGTTAAATCAATTTTAGAACTTAGAAATTTGAACCTATTAGATTAAGTTTTGTTTTTCATAAAAAACATAAGAAAATCATGAAAAATCACTCCAAGGAACCCATAAAGGACTAAGAGTACAAGAAGTGGGAAAGAAATCACCGAAGTATAAATCATCAAAATAGAAAACACTGATAAGTGAAAACCCAAAACGTCGATTGTTGGGTATGTGTTATATTCTTTCCGGTGGGCAGACCTGCCCATGGTTTTGTGCATGGGTTTGCATATGGTTTTGGGGTAGAATGGTTTTCAGCCCCTGGTATTTTGTAGATCTGGTCAAGGGAACTACGGTTATGTTCTAATCCAGGGTTAATGGATTGGGGTTTATGTATGCTTCGGCATGTATATATATGTGTTTTAACACTAAAAGGAATATAATGAAAAATCAAGCTGGTTGTCCTGATTTGGGATCCAGGGGAAAATCTCTGTGTTTATCTATTTTATGTTTTATGCTCTTGCTATTGTTTATATTCTGTTTTAAGATTCGTTTATAAATAATTATTGTACACGGTTAAAACCTACATTTGGTATCAGAGTTGTTTCGGCTTCAAGGGGACGCCTTTGCTGTTGAGGGGTTTTTTGCTCGGGCCTGTGGTAGACCCTGTTCAGTGGGAGATCTGCAGGATCGATTCTTGCAGTGAAAGAAGATGACGAGCAACGGAAAGATAGAGATTGAGAAATTTAATGGTCAGAGTTTTGAGTTGTGGAAGCTCAAGATGGAGGACCTGATGGTCGGTAAAGATCAATGGATCGCGGTAAATCCAGGTACGAAACCAACGACAATGTCAGATGAAGACTAGAAGAAGTTGGATCGGAAGGCGAAGAGCACAAGACGGTTGTGTGTCTCCGATTTGGTATTGGTGAATGTATTTGGGGAAGCTACGGTGAAGAATTTGTGGGAAAAACTTGGGACTTTGTACCAATCTAAGTCTATGGTGAATAAATTGTTCTTGCGGAAAAAGTTGTATAACCTAAGGATGAAGGATGGAGACTCCGTGATAGAGCATCTGAACGCCTTCAATACTGTGGTAAGTCAGCTATCATCTATTGATATTAAAATCTCAGATGAAGATAAGTGCATCAGTTTGTTGTGTTCTACCAGATTCATGGGACAGTCTGGTTATTGCAATAGGTAGCAATATAACTACCTTGAATTTTGATGACATTGTCTCAGCCTTGCTGTCGGAGGAAATGAGACGGAGAAATATGGAGGGCCAGAATGGAGATGCCTTACCTGTACGAGGAAGGTCCCAAAACAGAAACAAGAATAAGGTTTCGAGTGGGAGATATAAATCTAGAGGGAGATATAAATCTCCTGGAAAGTTTGTAAAGGTGTGATGGAAATGTGGAAAGGAAGGGCGCTACAAAAAGGACTACAGATCTAAAGCTCCTGAGAAAGGAAAGGGATCTGATGATGCTCCTTTTGTAGAGGAAAAAACCACCTCAGATGAAGGTGGGGATGTGTATTTGGCTTCTTCTTCAAATACACATGTAGATCATGATTCATGGTTGATTGACTTGGGTGCATCCTTTCACTTCACTCCCCATAGGGAGTGGTTCTGCGAGTATGAGAAATATGATGGCAGCGATGTCTTCCTAGGGGATGATAGGAAGGCTAGAATCATCGGACGTGGAAAAGTTAAGCTGAAGCTGTAAGGTGGAAGGATTAGAACACTTATTAGTGTTCTGCACATTCCTACATTGGCCAAAAATCTGATTTCTGTAAGCAAAATGGATGATGTGTGTGTAAAAACAGTGTTCGAAAAAGATACCTGTAAGATGGTTCGGGGAGCACTAGTATTAATGTAGGGAGTTCAAATTGGAACTCTATACAAGCTTCAGGGCATCACTATTATTGATGGGTGCAACAGTTTTGTGGTTCCTGAAAGTGGAGTGGAAAGCCTAACGGTCTCTGGAGAAAAGACCATGCTATGGCATCAAAGGCTTGGAAATATTGGAGATAAGGGCCTTCGGATACTGCATGGAAATGGTATGGTAGAAGGTATGTCTAATAGCTCTCTGGATTTTGATTTCTGTGAAAATTGTGTATATGGGAAGTAGAATCAGGTGAGTTTTCCTTCTGGTGCTAAGAGGGCGAACAAGATATTAGAGCTTGTGCACACTGACGTGTTTGGACCTGTGTCGGTTCCATCACTGGGTAAGTCTGTGTACTATGTTTCATTCATAGATGACTTCTCAAGGAATACATGGATATATTTCTTGAGGAAGAAATCTGAAGTCTTTGACAAACTTAAAGAATTTAAGGCTCTGGTGGAAAACCAGACAGAGAAGAAGATAAAGGTGTTGAGGATAGATAATGGTGGGGAGTTCTGCAAGAAGGAATTTGAAGAGTTATATAAGAAGTGTGGTATATCACGGCAGAAGACTACTCCGTACACACCTCAGCAAAATGGAGTTGCAGAAAGAATGAACAGAACACTGATGGAAAAGGAAAGAAGCATGCTTAGTGGTACCAGGTTAGGACAAGAATTCTGGGCAGAGGAAGTGGAGACTGCATGTTACTTAGTTAACAGATCACCTTCATTAGCGTTGGAGGATAAGACTCCACATGAGGTATGGACTGGTAAGAAACCCTCTCTTTCACATATGAGGGTATTTGGATGTGATGCATATGTACATGTTCCAAAGGAGAAAATGAGGAAGTTGGATAATAAATCTGAAAGGTGCATCTTTATTGGGTATAAGGATGGTTTAAAGGGTTACAAGCTTTGGAACCCAGAAACAAGGAAGGTTGTGTACAGTTGAGATGTGGTGTTTAGGGACGTGAAAGATGTTGTTAAACATGAAGTTCTACCAAAGGAAACTGAGAATATAGAGTTTGAGATAAAGGAGGATGAATCAGACTTTACAACAAAAGAAGACTCAGAAGAGGAAGAGCCACAAACTCCAGCCGTGAGAATATCAGCTCAGGAAAGAAGACAACCAGAAAGGTATATTCCATCTGATTTCCATTCAAATTTTGCTTTAACTATAACTAATGATGATCCCATAGCTGTCATGGAGGTAGTATATTCAGAGGATGGAAAACTCTGGAAGGAGGCCATGGTTGATGAAATGGCATCCTTTCATAAAAATGAGGCATGGGATCTGGTGGAGTTGCCGGCTGGAAGGAAGCCCATCGGGAGAAAATGGGTGTTTAAGAATAATATGAATGTAGAAGGAAAGGTGGAGAAATACAAAGCTCGGTTGGTAGCAAAAGATTATTCCCAAGTGCCGAGAATTGATTTTGGTGATATTTTTTCTCCTATTGCCAAAGTTACTTCTATTAGATTACTTTTATCTATTGCTGCTGTATTTGATTTTTAGGTAGAACAGATGGATGTGAAGACAACATTTCTTCACGGGGATCTGGAAGAGGAGATCTACATGAAACAACATGAAGGCTTTATGGTGAAGGGGAAGAAAGAACTAGTATGCAGGTTAAATAAGTCTCTGTATGGGTTAAAACAGTCACCAAGGATGTGGTATCAAAAATTTGATACCTACATACGGGGACTTGGCTTCACCAGAAGCAAGGAGGATCACCATATTTATTTTAAATTAATTTGTGATCATGTAATTTAGCTGGTCTTGTATGTGGATGATTTGTTGTTGATTGGAAATGACAAAGAAATTATCCAAGATTTGAAGACCCAACTGTTCTCCAAATTTGTCATGAAGGATCTTGGTGCTGCAAAATATATTTTGGGCATGGAAATTAAGAGAGATTGGGAAAAGAGGAAGCTCTGGTTAAACCTGAGGATGTATGTTGAGGCTATATTGAAGAGGTTCAATATGTAGGGTAGTAAACCGGTGAATGTTCCGATTCCTGTAGGTGTAAAGCTGTCTGTTGAACAATCTCCCAAGACACAAGAAGAATAGGAGGATATGTCTCGTGTTCCATATGCAAGTGCAGTGGGTAGCCTAATGTATGCAATGATCTGTACTAGACCAGACATTGCACATGCAGTAGGAGTATTGAGTAGGTTTATGTCAAACCCAGGGAAGGAGCATTGGACAACAATGAAGCGGGTTTTGAGATATTTGCATGGCACTAGTGATTATGGCTTGTGCTACCAGGGAAGACCAGGATTGGAAAGAGTGTTGGAAATTCGTGGTTTTGTTGATTCAGACTGGGTTGGAGATCTGGACCAAAGAAGGTCTACAAGTGGGTATGTGTTTGGCCTATTTCGAGGTGCAATCAGTTGGATGAGTAAAAGACAGTCTATAGTGGCTCTTTCAACTACAGAGGCAGAATACATAGTAGCCACTCATGCAAGCAAGGAAGCAGTTTGGTTGCAGAGATTGTGTTAAAGTATGGGGTTGGTGCAGCAAGCTATAAGGATAGACTGTGATAGCCAAAGTGAAATTTTCTTGGCTAAGAATGCTGCTTATCATTCAATGCCAAAGCACATTGATGTTCAATATCACTTTGTAAGAGATATGGTTGAGGCTAAAAGGGTGTTGCTGGTAAAGGTGGACACCTTGAAGAATGTTGTAGATGCATTGACGAAGTCTGTGAGCACTCAGAAGTTCTCTTGGTGTAGAGAAACAATGGGTGTTGCAGAACTGGGCTAATGACTAAGCTCTCCTGTGGCTCCCTGCGGAAAGAAAACAACAAGTGGGAGAACATTTGGTATGTGTTATATTCTTTCCACAACTAGTCACACGAATTATGTGCATGGGTTTGCACATGGTTTTGGAGCAGAATGGTTTTCGGCCCCTGGTATTTTGTAGATCCGGTCAAGGGAACTACGGTTATGTTCTAATCCAGGGTTAATGGATTGGGGTTTATTTATGCTTCGACATGTATATATATGTGTTGTAAAACTAAAAGGAATATAATGAAAAATCAAGCTGGTCATCCGGATTTGGGATCCAGGAAAAAATATCTATGTTTATATGTTTTATGTTTTATGCTCTCCCTATTGTTTATTTTATATTTTAAGATTCGTTTGTAGATAATTTTTGTACAGGGTTAAAAGCTACATTATACCACTTGATGGAATCACGATTGCTGTTAGACCAAAACCCACAGGCGTTAGTCTCTGCTACAAACGCCAGAGTTAGGATCCACAAGAGGCGGTTAGTCCATGTCGTGAAACACACGGGGAGTGTTGAACCCAATATCCAACAATCTCCCCCCCCAACACGAGTCGGGTGAGTTTTGAACTCGAGACCTGTCGCTCTGATACCACTTGTTGGAATCACGATTTCCGTTAGACCAAAAACCACAGGTGTTATTCTCCGCTACAATCGCTAGAGTTAGGATCCACGAGAGGTGGTTAGTCCATGTCACGAAACACACGGGGAGCGTTAACCCAATATCCAGCTCCGATATGCGAAATGCCAAAATGCCGATGTATGAGGTTGAGAAGTACATTATATAATGGATAGCGATATCGAAAAATTTCAAGTGACATATGCTGATATCGCCTTCCATCATTCAATAGAAAAAAACCATCACAATATCACATTGTCGCATATCGCGCATTGCTGCGAAACATCAAAATTCGCTAATCATGAAAAGGACGATTTGCGGATCCCAATAAGATAACAACTGTAAAATTCACACGAAGCCCATACTATCAATTTAATGGTAATTCAGGTGTTTTATGATCTCGAGGTTTGTAAATGATTTTATAATTATTTCAGATTTAATACCAAGGATTCCCATTATGCATGAGTTAAGGTGATACGATAGTTAATAAAATTTGACGTGATTTCAGCTTACGCTCTCTAGTTTTTCTTTCAACATGGTAATTCTGGAAACTTAGGAATAAAAGGATATTGAGGTTCATTAAAGCATGAAGGAAGTACGCCACCTCACCTTAGTTAGTTGTTCAGCAAGAAGAAGATCACGAGATGGCTTCTCTAGTCTCAGACACAACATGAAACCTAAAAATTGGTTTCTCGAGCTGGGAAGGGATTTATAAGTTGTTTGAGAATGAGAATCCACAAGTAATTTTGAACATGAAAGTTGTAGCTGATGATTCAACATTCTTAAATTCAGACTCATGGTTCGACGCAACTAACTCTTTTCTACACAGAATTGTTGCACGTCCTAAAATGCTGCCATACACTGAATTATTAAGATGGGTGTTAGATTATGTGGAAATCTTGATAGACAGTTTTTTACCAAAATTAGAACAATCATTGGTTCTCTCAGGCCTGCAGATTTGAAGGAAATGTACAAATTTCCCGAACCCTAGAAAAAATATGAAAATTGTTTTGTCCAAGAATTTATACGAGAGAATGAGCACCCTGAAAATGTGATTAAGATTGGAGAAATGATCCTAATTGACATAAACATGACGATAAGGGTATGTACTCAGTAGTTTCTCTTAAAATCCCATTCTTGCAAATTGCTGCAATGATGTGTTGTCTTTTTGGGTCTTCAAATACAACCAAGTTGAAAGAAGATTGGACACCCCTGATAGAAGCCGCCTCTGATGGTTATATTCTTGATTGGGATAATATTCTATCTAATAATTTGATCATATGTATCACTTTCTATAGAGAAAATCGTAATATTCCCTCCAATACAATCACTCCTTTTTATATGAGTTCATTTATCCTAGATGCTATTTTTTTTTCTACTGAATTTCCGTTGTTAGGATGGAAATGGACCATAGAATTAAAAACTCCCATATTTGTACAGTTAGAATTCTTGTGGGAATCAAAATACCGCTCCCATATGTTTAAAATATGCAATGATGTAATGCTAGAAGTTTTTCAAATCATTTTCGAAAGGAAAATCTCTGGAGTCACCAATGAAGCCAATAGGAATCTCAGGTCTATAGAAATATGGTTTGGTAAAGAATTTTTCATGTACATCTGAGTTTTTGGAAGTCATGCTTGCCCTCATGTCCTACCCTTATATATACCCGATAAATTATTGGCCAAGGAGATTCCTTATCAGACTGTGGGTAATGGGTTGACTAAATTTCTGAAAGAAGCCAAAAATACAATTTGGCCAACTTTTCCTATCACATGTGGGTCATATACTCTCAAAAATTTCAAGCATGCATGTCTTGAAATTGATCGATTAAAACCCTTCAATTACCCAATTCTTCCCAACAAAAGTTATGATGCCTATGGTGTTGCCAAAGAATTAACGAATCAAGTTAAGCTACGGGAATTTGCAAGCGAGCCTGATAAATTTGATGATGTGTTTGAATAATTTCTAGAATTCTCAAGGGTTATGAAAATAAAAACTGTGAAATTCAGTCCAGAAGAACTGATACAATTCAAACAATATCGTGAATAAAGGAATTCTCATTTTCCAGACTACATGTTCCATAGGGCAATGCCAGAACAAATTCCTATTCCTCTAGTTCATATTCAAGTGCTAGAAGCAAAACAAATTCAAATTCAAGTTCTTCTAGTTCAAATTCAAGTGCCAGAAGCAAAACAAATTCCAATTCTGATTCCTCCAGTTCAGGTACAGGTACCAGTGGTAGAATCAGAAATTGTAGATGTTCCACAAGAAGAGAGATTTAATCAAGAGTGGGAAATTTTTGAAAAAGCATGATTTGATACTAATACTCCTGCTGATCAGAATGCTATTTTGTTAGAAACTCTTCCCACTGAATATTATATAATAGCAACAATTCATGTAGGTGAATCAAGCATTCAACAAGTATCCTCTAATTTAAATGATGATGAAGATCAAAGAGAAATTCGAGAAATCTCATTTACTGTAGAGGTTTCTGAAATTTCTATTCAACAAAATCAGACACCAAGGGTCAATGGTACATAGGAGAGACAAGAAGAAACAACAATTGAAGTCATGGATATTATACCTGCTTTTCCAACAACATAAATAATTCCAAAGATTGAAGAAATACCTCCTTTGGATGTATTTTACAGTCCAAAGCATAAAGTTGTTGTATCCAGGTCAAAGAAGAAATGAAAGATTGAAGATTCTCCAGAAATACCTATGGACACAACATCAATGCAAGTTCTCCGGAAAGGAACACAGTCAACTCCAAGAAAATAACTTAGTCTATTATCTTAGTTTATAGGTTCTTATGCAGACACCACTATTCATAAGGAAGTAGATATTGAGTCATTAATCATGGAGAAAGATCAAAAAATGACTCAATTGGAGAAAATTTTCTTCAATGAAAAACAAAGGATAGAGTAGGAGTTGCAATAAAATATTAATAATATGCAAATGGAGTTTGAAGGTCTTAGACTAAAACTTAAGAATGAAATTAGAGAAAAGGCTTTAATAGTCCATCAACTACAATAGAACATTCAAAAGCTCCAGAAGATTCTAGAACTTAATGAGGTAAAGAAAGAAGAAACCAAACTGGAAAAATTTATGGTAAACCAACAGATAGTTTTCTATCCAAAATACCAATAGATTCAAGAGCAGATTAAAGTAAGTGATCAGTTAGTCACTCAAATTTCTGATTTGAGGATTTATTATGAGGAAAATAATGATAAAGTGTCTACGTATCTAGATTGGAAAGACACATTGCAAGGGAGAGTGGCTGATCTTCCTCGCCTCGAAGAATCAAAAAAAGATATAATATTTGGAGACTGGGACATGAAAATGAAAAGTGCAAAATTAGCTACCATTAGAGCTAAAAACGTGTCATTTAACATCTCCGATTATATCAAAGATTCTCTTCTACAAGCTAATATTATCCAAGAGATTCCAAAATACACTATTCCTGAAGTCAGCCTTTTGAAACAATATTGGCAAGAGACATCAAGCAGGAAAGCTCTTGACATAGAAAACTTGAAAAAGATAAATATGGAAGTTTATAGGTATTTGTTGATCAAGCCGCACAGCCAATTGGGAGTGTTGAGGTGTCTTTCCAACACAATAGTTCAAATTCTTCCAGCATTCAATGATGCAATATTCATGGGCCAGATGAGAATGCAGCCGATGCATCCCCCTCAGCTGGAATATATGATCAAAGCTCGCCAGCTCAAAGAACAGTCAGAGAATGGATCCAAGAAATAGTTTTGAAACTATTATAACTACCGCATTTTAATTTCCTAGATTTTAGTTTATAGTTTAGATTAGATTAAGAAAAATTATTTCACAAGTCTTCTATTTTTGTAATATTAATTAGTATTTAAACCCCTTTCATGCATTTAGAAAGGGGTCCAGATTTTTGAGAAGGTGGCTTTTGGAACTTACAATATTGCTTGAATAGAAGTATCTAATTGAAAGTCTGAGCCCAGAGGCTATGTTTTCATAACTAAGCTATGATGCAATGGGTACTATTATCCGTGTATTAATCGTTTTATGTTTCTGAGATTATATCAAACTTGTTTCTATCTATAAGTCTCTTTCTAATAAGCATTGAAATGATATATATTCTTATTACTATTGATAAAATGTATTGAATGATATGCTGTTAGATAAGTGACTTTGAAAGATGTTACACGATTAAAGTTCATCATCAACTAAATCAATTACATTGATTTAGTTTCTTTAATGTGCTTATATTCATTTTAGTATGAAAATGATCTATATTGTTTCATACTTATGAAATCTTATTCTGTAATCATATAAATCAATCCATCTCGGGAAGTATTTAGAATTAGTTTTATTTATGTTATCAGTAGAATAGATCATTCCATTTGTGTTGATTTTATTCCATTGTTTTACAAACTCATTTTTATATGGGAAACTGGTCCCTATATCCCTAGTCAGACCGACCATTTCAACGGAAAAGGATTAGAAAGGAGTTGCACTAACCTCCCGACTGGGTGGAATATCTAATGTTGAGGAAGTCACTCTCCAGCCTTCAACATTTTTGGCACTAGAAGGAGGGCATCTGACTATGTACGGCATATAAAGTTGAATCTCAATTGAAAAGCCAACATAAGAGTCAAACTCCCTCCAAAGTTTCTACGGCTTCTAGATTGCGTTCACTATATCCTAGTCATAAGCTTAAAGCTGTAGAACCATTTCTTACATCTCCTGAAACGTTACCTCGTAGACCTTATTCAGAACACATCCTTGAATATCTTGAAGTTTAGTCTTTGATTGAAATGTTAGAAAAAATATCGATATCTCCATATAAGACAACCAAACCAGAAGTTTTTGAAGAAAGTATTACATATAAATTTTGAAGTGCTGATGTGTTAACTCGATCACAAAGTTAAAAACTTGGGATAACTCCTTTCAAATTTCCTAATTTATCTCATCATAAGAAAGCAATTGCATCAACATCTCAATCAGGTACTAGTGAGACCACATCATATTCATTTCCATTTACCTCCACCATCTCCTCTAATCAACCTATTTCTACTCAAACAATCAGTGCTACTGTAAGTAGTACTAGTCTAATAGTAAGTTCTTATCCATCCATATATGCTTCTGGACCCACTATCTCATCTTCACAAGCACCAACTCAAACAATGGCCAATCTACCATGCGTTAATCCAGGAGTTGTGCAAATATAAAATTTACATCCTCTCCCCGATCTTCCAGAAAAATGGTTACCAAAATATAATCCTAACAATGGTCTTCCTGTTGAAGAACATCTCAATAATTTTATGTTTTCTATGAGTCTCCACGGTATGCAACATGAAGATGTTGTAGTAATATTGTTTCCTTATACTTTTCAAGGATCTGCAGGATCCTGGTATTTTTCCCTCCCTTCCGGTTCAATAGGAGATTGGAATACTTTTCAAGACTTATTTCTTGCTAAATATGGTGATGATAGGACAATTGCATCCTTAATCAATGATCTTTCTAATTTAAAAGCTAGTTTAAATGAAAAGATCAGATATTTCAACTCCAGGTTTAACAAGTTATTGAATAAAATTCCAACTTCCTCTCGACCAGTATTGGATGTACAAATAGAGTGGTACATATCTTCTCTTCCTTCTAATATAGCAATTTTTGTATATAGAGATAATAGGCCTACCCTTGTAGAAAATTTGAAGGAAGCTTTGTCTGTAGAAAGAAGAATCGTAGCTTTAGAAAAGAAAACCGAGTTAGAATACAACAAGTCTAAAAAAATAACATTCAAAGATGATCAAAAGAAGAAAACTCCCAAATATCCTTTCGATATTGAGGGATTTCAAAAGGTCTTGAAGACCATGTCAAATGAAAGGGTTGAAATCAAGAAACAAGTTGCTGAGACTTCTACTAAGAATCCCTTTATATCATTTAGAAAAAATTAGTCGTCTGTATCATAGCCTCCCAATATCATTTCTAATGCTGAATCAGAAGAAGAAGAAGAAGAAACTACAACTTCTACAGACGAATCTCAAGATGAAGAAGTAGCTGAATTACATGGATTATGGGACTTTGTCTTACATTCCCCTGATGAAGAGATAGAGTCTGAAGCAATGCCTGTTAGCACTAGAAGTAAGGCTTCCGCACAACCAAATCAATCAATTCAAAAACAAAAGGTCCCAACTTCTATTTCTAAAGACAAAATTTTTAATAAAAAACCACCAGTCAAACCATCTGAACAAGTTATTACTCAATCTCAACTGATTAAATATGTACCTAATCCTCAATCTAAAACTTTGGTAGTATCTGATACTATTGAATACAACATTATTGAGTATATGAAGAAGATTAAAGCTAATATTTCTCTTCACGAAGTTATCAAATTAAAGTAACAACAGAATACCTTATTGAAAGATTTGAATGCAGTTACTACATCTCCTCTTCCTTCAATTGTTATTGCTAAAGCTCCTGATGGGATAGGGAAGCCTCCAATTGAAAACAAAGTAAATGCTTCAGATGCTATTTTGATTGGTGATAGATCAAATTTTCATATACCTCCTTTCCTCTTAACTTATGAAATATAAAATAGAAATGTTCATAACTATTTGATTGATTTTGGAGCATCATCCAATATAATGCCATATTCAATTTGCGAGAAGTTAAATATCGCACCCTAGAAATCATCAGTTAACATAGTTCAATTGGATAGAAAAAAATTTAAGGTCTTAGGATAAATCAACTCGGTAAGTATTCGATTGTCATCAAATCCAAAAGTCGCTCAAATTAACAATATAATGATTTCCGATATCGTTGAATTCTACGGTTGAGTTTTTAGCAGAGACTGGTATGAAAATTTACATGAATATTTTGCAATAGACTGGTCTCACATGTGGCTTCCATACAATGGAAAACCCAACCAAAAAAGAGTTGATCACGAAAAGCATATGAAATACTCAGTTACAGATCTTGGAGAAGAAAATGAAACCATAACATTCAATAATAATATTTTGGTTAATTATTCTATAGATTCATTTTTGGGTGATTTTAATGATAAAAGTTCACCTTTCTTGATCGATTCTGTTAATTCACAAATAGAAAAATTTTCCCAAAATAATTTGTCCAGATGCTTAAATTTCAAAGAAGAAACAATAATCCATTCCCCGTTTTGGAAAATTTTCTTTGATGGATCAAAATCCAATGATGGTGCGGGAGTAGGATGCGTACTTGTTAATCCAAAAGGTGAAAAAACTATGCTAGATTGTACACTTGAGTTTGAATGCACTAACAATATTGTTGAATATGAAGCTTTATTTCAAGGTCTTCGTAATGCAATAAGTCTTGATATACAATATATTTAGGTATTTGGAGATTCATAAATTGTTGTAAGACAAGTACGAAACACTATTCACTATCTCTCAATTCACTTGAAACATGATCAATCTCTGGTTCAAGACTGCACATTTCATTTTTTAGCATTCAATATCTCTCCTATTCCTAGATCACAAAATGCCAATGCTTATCTTTTGGCTAACGTTGCATCCAAGCTAATTCCACCTGAAGATTTTAGTCCTGACAGAATCTCTATCGAATTGATTTTTCGTCCATCTGTGATAGATAATGTTACTAATTGGCAAGTCTTCAATGACGATGGTGACATTTTAAGTTTTATTACTTCTGAAAAATCATATGATGATCAAATTATAAATGAAGATGAAGATGATAATAAAATAAAGAAACAAGCTGATAAGAATATTTTACCAAAGTCTATGGTAAAACTTGAATATTTATACGATTTAAAATATAGATTCAAAAAAATCAACAATTTCAAACTACAAAGTTCTACTTTAAAGTCTGAACTAGTTAATTTAGGATTTGATAAAGAACATAAATATATAAATCTAGGGCTTACCCTTTCATCTGAAGAAAGAAATGCATTCATTTTCTTATTGAGAAAACACAAAGATATTTTTTCATGGAATTATGAAGATCTTAAAACCTACAATCCATATATCATTCAACATATTATTCCTATGGTACCTAATGTTCAACCCATCCAACAAAAGCTCAGAAAGATACATCCAAATTTGTAAACTCAAATAAACAATGAGTTAAACAAACTTTTGAAAGCTAAAATTATTTTTCATGTTAGACATTCAAAATGGGTTTCTAATCTAGTACTTGTAAGGAAAAAAAATGGTGATATCCAAATTGGTATTGAATTTAGAAATCTAAACAAAGCATGTCAAAAGGATAATTTTCCTTTACCATCAAAGGAACACGTTTTACGGTCAGTAGTAGGTTCATAATTAATGTCTTTTTTAGTTGGATTTTCGGGATATAACCAAATTTTGGTTCAGCCAGAGGATCGTTTAAAAACTACATTCAGAACAAAGTGGGGAACCTATGCATACCAAAATATGCCATTCGGATTAATGAATGCAGGAGCAACTTTTCAGAGGGCCATGAATATTTATTTTAAAGAATTGATAAATCAAACAGTGGTCATATATCTTGATGATATAACCATATATAAGAAGAGAAACAATCATTTGCATGAATTAAAGAATATTTTTGAAAGATGCAGAATATTTGGGATTTCTCTTAATCCAAAGAAGTCAATTTTTTCTTTAAGTGAAGGTAAACTTATTGATTTTATTGTCTCAAAAATGGAATTTTTATTGATCCTGACAGGATTAAAACAATTTCAGAAATTCCACTACCACATAACAAAAAATCGATGCAATCCTTTTTAGGACAGATAAACTTCATAAAACGATTCATTCCTGATTTTTCACATATTGTACTTCCATTGCAAAAGATGATAAAGAAATATGAATTGTTTAAATGGGGAGAGCAGGAAAAGGCAGCATTTCAAATTATTAAACAAGCAATCACTTATGCTCCCTCTCTCTCAACTCCAAATTTTACCAATGATTTCATTCTATATACTTTCACTTTTGATATATCATATGTCATGGTATTAACTCAACTAGATGATAAAAAGATTGAAACTCGAATTTCCTTTTTTAATTCTAATTTACAAGGAGTTGAATTGAACTATACAGGTGTCGAAAAAAAAGCGTTTGCAGTTTATAAAGTGGTGAAATATTTTTTCCCTTTTCTTCTAAAAGCTCATGTCAAAGTAATCGTTCCTTTCTCATCAATCAGACAAGTACTTATATAGAAGGACCTAGGAGAAAAGAGAGCTAATTTGGTAACTTCCATGCAAGAATATGACTTAGAAATTAAACTTGATAAAATTGTCAGAGGACAGGGGTTTTGCAGATTGATTATAGGAATGAATGATACATCACTTGATGAGGTAACTGCTACTGTTGAATATTTCACCAAGGTAATCAATATTAACCCTCAATCTCAATATGATGATTTAATATTTTATCTAAAGAATGGTTATGCGCCACTTAATTTAGATTCCAAAAGAAAATGAGCATTAATATTGAAGGATAATCAATATCAATTAGTCAATGAAGTGTTGTTCAGAGAAAATTATGATTATGTTTTACTTAGATGTCTTGAGAAAACTGAAATACTTATTGTGCTTCAGTAACTCCATGACGGATCAACAGGTGGACATTTTGGTGGAGATACCACAACCCATAAAATTTTACATGCAGGTTACTATTGGTCAACATTATTCAAATATGCACATAGCTATGTCAGAAATTGTAAAACTTGTCAAACTATGGCAGGAAGACAAAGAAAAGCCTCAATGCCACTTCAACTAGTCAATATGGAACAACCTTTCGAGCAATGGGGACTCGATATAATAGGTTAGATCATTCCTCATTGTTCTGAACAACATAAATATATATTGACTGCTATAGATTATTTTACAAAGTGGGTAGAGGCAATACCTTTGAGGACAACCAACTCTGAAAATATTATTGATTTCATTGATTAATTTATCGTCACAAGATTTGGAGTCCCCTATGCTTTAGTATTTGACAATGCATCTTATTTTTTCAGAAATGCCATGACAAAATTTGCTTTGAAGAGAGGATTTAAATTGAAATATTTTGCAAATTATTATCCTCAAGGAAACAATTTGGGAGAATCCACAAATAAAAATCTCATAAGAATAATTAAATGCACCATTGATCAAAACCAGAAGAATTGGCACAAAGCTTTGACTTTTGCATTATGGGCAGATAGTATAACTAAAAAAGCTTCAATATGAACTTCTCCTTTTCGATTGGTATATGGGAAAGAAGTAGTTTTACCTTTAAACGTAGTTATCCCATCAACAGCCCTAGTACAATTTGATAATGAACAAACTTTTTCTTCATTACAATCAAGATTGTCTAAAACAATTAAAATGTAAGAAGAAAGAGAAAAGGCTAAAATGGTACATAATCATCATCAAAAATTGATCAAAAGTTCATTTGATTCAAAAACAATTAAAACTAAACAATTTGAAATTGGAGATTTGGTTTTGAAATGGGATAAAGCTCATGAGGACAAAGGAAAACATACAAAATTTCAAAAACTCTAGCTTGGTCCTTTTCAAATAAGCGAAAAAATAGGTCCATCAACATTTATTTTGCAAAACTTACAAGGGAAGAAGGAAACTCTTCCTGTTAATGGACTTATCCTTAAAAAATATTTTTCTTGAAATAACGAGCAGTTCTTTTGTAAAATATGTACATACTTTAGTTTATAATAAAACAGGTTTTTGTAATTTTCCACAAAACGTGAAACACTTCATCATTTTATCGAACCTAAAAGTGTTATTCTTCAAAGATATAAAATTAGGAAATAACATTTTATTGAAATCTCTATTTATTTAGAAAATTTTGATTCAAAATAGCCAAATTAGAAAGAAGAATTTTTCTAGCTTATGTAAATTGAAAGATTATTTTGGCATGAATCAAGTTCGAAAAGTTATTTTTACAAGTACAGGATTTTGTTGAAGTATTAACATCTTTTAATTAAATAGTCATCCAAAAGCTCATAAAGAGAAAAATGATAACCTCCCCATTTATTCATATTAGATATTTTTTCAAAGTATAATTCAAAAATATAAAAAAACTTTAAATTTGAGAGGTCTCATTGCCAGTCGACTCATCATGTTCATAGGAAAATAGTAAACTTGACATTATCAAACTGGCTACCAAACCAGGATAATGGCTCTAGGCTTAAAAACACGAGACAAGGGATCTCATCACGAGTTATCTTGTTCAAATTTACTAATAACTAGTGAATGAAATTATCACTTCTGGATACCAAACCAAGATAATGATTTTAAAGTGAACAAACAAAAATAAAAAAATAATTATATTACCTTTGGAAATATCTATTACGTTATGAATGGGATACTAGATCATTTTGGTTAAATAGTAACCCTGTCGAGGCTATGAATGCCTGCTGGCAGCAATGGCTCTACTAGTGACTAATAAGTTCACTAGACAAGCTAAACTTTGATTGAATCCCTACTTATCTTTTCAACTTATTACAATTTGATTCATTTAGAGAAAAAATTCTTTTGCAAATGTAAGAACATTTTTTGAAGCAAAACCAAGCTATTTGGATTGAACTTTACTATATTAAAAGATAGATTTCAATTATTCATAATTTCCTAAAATACTGTCTTTTAAGTATTAATATTTATCAGAGATTCTAGATTCATCCAGTGTATCTCCAATTGTTGTAGTATTACAACAACCCCCCATTTTGTTTTGATAAATAGTATAGAAAAAACAATGGGGACCCTTTTAAATAATTCTTAGGGTCAAATAAATTTTAAAACTTAGAAATTTGAACCTATTAGATTAAGTTTTGATTTTTCATGAAAAAAATAAGAAATTCATGAAAAACCACTCCAAGGAACCCATAAAGGACTAAGAGTATAAGAAGTAGGAAAGAAATCTCTGAAGTATAAATCACCGAAACAGAAAACACAGATAAGCGAAAAGCCAAAATGCCGATATGAGAAATGCCGAAATTCTGATGTATGAGGTTGCGAAGTACGTTATATAATAGATAGAGATATCACAAACTGTCATGTGACATATTCCAATATCGCATTCTGTCATTCAACATGAAAAAACCATCGCAATATCGCATTGTCGCATATCGCACATTGCTACGAAACATCAAAATTCACTAATCATGAAAAGGACGACTTGTGGATCCCAATAAAATAACAAATTTCAAATTCACACGAAGCCCATAATATCAATTTAACAATAATTCAGGTGTTTTATGATCTTGAGGTTTGTAAACGATTTTATAATTATTTCAGATTTAATACCGAGGATTCCCATTATGCATGAGTTAAGGTGATATGACAGCTAATAGAATTTGATGTGATTTCATCTTATTCTCTCTGGTTTTTATTTCAACAGGGTAATTCCATCAACTTAGGCATAAAAAGATGTCAAGGATGATTAAATAACGAAGGAAGTCCGCCACCCCACCTCAGTTAGTTGTTCAGCAAGAAGAAGATCATGAGATGGCTCCTCTAGTATTAGACACAACATGCAACCCAAAAATTGGTTCCTCAAGCTGGGAAGGGATTTATAGGTTGTTTGAGAATGAGAATCCACAACTAATTTTGAACAGGAAAGCTGTAGATGATTATTATGCATCCTCGGATTCAGACTCATGGTCCGACGCAGCTAACTCTTTTCTACACGGAATTGTTGCACGTCCTAAAGTGCTGCCATACACTGACTTAGTAAGATGGGTGTTAGATCATTTGGAAATCCGAGATAGATAGTTTTTTACTAAAATCAGAGAAGTCATTGGTTCTCTCAGGCCTACAGATTTGAAGGAAAAGTACAAATTTCCCGAACCTCTGAAAAAATATGACAATTATTTTGTCCAAGAATTTACGCAAGAGAATGAGAACCCTGAAAATGTGATTAAGGATTTTAGAAATGATCTTAATCGACATAAATGTGACGATAAGGGTATGTACTCAGTAGTTTCTCTTAAAATCCCATTCTCACAAATCAATGCAATGACGTGTCATCTTTTGGGTCTTCAAATACAACCAATTTTAAAGAATATTGGACACCCCTGATAGAAGCAACCTTTGACGGCTATATTCTTGATTGGGATAATATTATGTCTGATAATTTGATTAGATGTATCACTATCTATAGAGAAATCATAATCTTCCCTCCAATACAATCACTTCTTTTTATACAAGTTCATTTATCCTAGATGATATTTATTTTTCTACTGAATTTCGGTCGTTAGGATGGAAATGGACCAGAGAAGTCAAAACCCCCATCTTTGTAGAGTTATAATTCCTATGGGAATCAAAATACCACTCCTAGTTTTTCAAATCATTTTCGAAAGAAAAATCTCTAGAGTCACCCATGAAGCCAATAGGAATCTCAGGTCTATAGGAAGATGGTTTGGTGAAGAATTTTTCACGTACATTCAAGTTTTCAGAAGTAATGCTTGCTCTCATGTCCCACCCTTATATATTCCAGATAAATTATTGGCCAAGGAGATTGCTTATCAGACCGTAGGTTATGGGTTGACTCAATTTATGAAAGAAGCCAAAAGGACAATTTGGCCAACTTTTCCTATCACATGTGGGTCATATACTCTCGAAAATTTCAAGAATGCATGACTTGAAATTGATCGATTAAAACCATTCAATTTCCCAATTCTTCCCAATAGAAGTTATGATGCAAATGGTGTTGCCAAAGAAATAAATAATCAAGTTAAGTTGTGGGCATTTTCAAGCGAGCCTGATAAATTTGATGATGTGTTTGAATCAATTCCAGAATTCCCAAGGGTTATACAAATAGAAACTATGAAATTCAATCCAGAAGAACTAATACAATTCAAACAATATCGTGAAGAGAGGAATTCTCATTTTCCAGACTACATGTTCCATAGGCCAATGCTAGAACAAATTCCAATTCCTCTAGTTCAGATTCAAGTGCGAGAAGCAGAACAAATTCAAATTCAAGTTCCTCTAGTTCAGATTCAAGTGCCAGAAGTAGAACAAATTCTGATTTTGATTCCTTCAGTTCAGGTACAAGTACCAGTGGTATAATCAGAAATCATAGAGTTATACAAGAAGAGAGATTTAATCAAGAGTGGGAAAATTTTGAAAAAGAATTATCTGATACTAATATTCCTGCTAATCAAAATGGTATCTTTTTAGAAACTATTCCCACTAAAGATTCTCTAAGAACAACAATTCATGTAGGTGAATCAAACATTCAACAAGTATCCTCTAATTTAAATGACACTTAAGATGAAAGAGAAATTCGAGAAATCTTATTTACAGCAGAGGTTTCCGAAATTTCTATTTAGAAAAATCAGACACCGAGGATCAATGGTACAGAGGAGAGACAAGAAGAAACAACGACTGAAGACATGGAGATTATCCCTGCTTTTCCAACAACATAAATAATTCTGAAGATTGACGAGATACCTCCTTTAGATTTATTTTACAGTCCAAAGCATAGAGATGTTGTATCCTGGTCAAAGAAGAAGCAAAAGATTGAAGATTCTCCAGAAATACCTATGGACACAACGTCAATTCAATTTCTCTGGAAAGGAACAAAGTCAACTCCAGGAAAAGAACTTAGTCGATTATCTCAGTTTGTAGGTGCTTATGCAGGTGCCACTATTCATAAGGAACCAAATATTGAGTCATTAATCATGGAGAAATATCAGAAAAATGACTCAAATGGAGAAAATTTTCTTCAATGAAAAACAAAGGATAGAGCAGGAGTTGCAATCAAATATTAATAATCTACAAATGGAATTTGAAGGTCTTAAACTCAAACTCGAGAATGAAATTAGACAAAAGGATTTAATAGTCCATCAACTATAAAAGAACAATCAAAAGATCCAGGAGAATATAGAACTTAATGAGGTAAATAAAGAAGCAACCAAACTGGAAACATTGTTGGTAAACCAAGAGACAATTTTATATCCAAAATACGAACATATTCAAGAGAAGATTAAAATAAGTGATAAGTTAGTCAGTCAAATTTCTGATTTGAGGATTTATTATGAAGAAAATGATGATAAAGTGTCTAAGTATCTAGATTGGAAAGACACAGTGCAAGCGAGAGTGACCAATCTTCCTCGCCTTGAACAATCAATAAAAGATATAATATTTGGAGAGTGGGACATGAAAATGAAAAGTGCAAAATTAGCTATCATTAGAGCTAAAAACATGTCATTTTGACATCTCTGAGTATATAAAAGATTCTCTTCTACAATCTAATATTATCTAGGAAATTCCAAAAGACACTATGCTTGAAGTCAACCTTTTGAAACAATATCGGCAAGAGACATCAAGTAGGAAATCTCTTGACATAGAAAACTTGAAAAAGATAAATATGGAATTTTACTAGTATTTGTTCATCAAGCCGCACAGTCAGTTGGGAGTGTTGAGGTTTATTTCCAATGCAACAGTTCAACTTCTTTCAGCACTCAATGATGCAATATTCACAGTCCATATGAGAATGCAACCAATGCATCCCCCATCAGCTCAAATATATGATCAATGCTTTCCAACTCAAAGAACAATTAGAGAGTGGATCCGAGAAACAACCTTGAGACTGTTATAACTACTGCATTTTAATTTCCTAGCTTTTAGTTTATAGTTTATATTAGATTAAGAAGACTTCTTTCACAATTCTTATATTTTTGTAATATTAATTAGTATTTAAACCCCTTTCATGCATTTAGAAAGGGGTCCAGATTTTTGAGAAGGTGGCTTTTGGAACTTACACTATTGTTTGAACATAAGTATCTAATTGAAAGTCTGAGCCCAGAGGCTATCTTTTCATAACCAAGCTATGATGCAACAGGTACTATTATTTGTGTATTAATCGTTTTATGTTTCTGAGATTATAGAAAACTTGTTTCTATCTATTAGTCTCTTTCTAATAAGCATCGAAATGATATATATTCTTATTACTATTGATAAAATGTATTGAATGATATGTTGTTAGATAAGTGACTTTGAAAGCTGTTATATGATTAATGTTCTTCATCAACTAAATCAATTACATTTATTTAGTTTCTTTAATGTGCTTATGTTGATTTTAGTATGAAAATGATCTATATTGTTTCATACTTATGAAATCTTACTTTGTAATCATATAAATTAGTTCATCTCGGTAAATATTTAGAATTAGTTTTATTTATGTTATCAGTAGAATAGATCATTCCATTTGTGTTGATTTTATTCCATTGTTTTACAAACTCTTTTTTATACAGGAAATTGGTCCATATATACCCAGTCGGACCCACCATTTCTACGAAAGAGGAGTAGCAAGGAGTTGCACTAACCTCTCGAATGGGTGGAATCCCTAATGTTGAGGAAGTCACTCTCCAACCTTCAACACCTTCATGATGGGACCAATAAGGAAATATTCTTCCATGGGAAACCTATGAAACTTTATTAGTGGAATAAAAAGGTAAGATCAATTCTTCCCATGAAAAAACAACAATTTTTAAAGGGTCAACAATTGTGAATTACTTTCAAATAGATTTTCAATTATTATGGTTAGTTAAGACTCTCTTCACTGAAAAGAAAACCTACAAAAAAATAATAAATTTCAAGATGGCCTATGACAGATTGGTCAAGTGTCCAAACGCCGACTTTGAATTTTGGAAGAAATGCTTAGATTTAATGTCACTAAGACAAGGAGTGGAACCTAGAGCTTCATCAAGCGAGTCTTCACAACAATCCCAAGTGATCCAATGAAGACAAAGAATATAGTTTATTTTCGAAAAATATATTATATTTTGTAATTTCAAGTCAAAACACTTTAATTTCTAAGTTTAGTTTTTGAGTCCTCATAAGGACTGAGTTTAACTTTTGAGTTTAATTTTGTCCTCATAGAGCAATACCAGTCTAATGTATCAGCTTTTTCTTGGATATTTAATAAAGTTTTTGGATGATTCTAATTGGATTTTTAAAATTATGTGTTTCTTTTTTTTGAGAAGTCATTATTTGTTTTTCTTCTTTTGAAATTGCGTAAGAAGTTGTTGGTATATTCAAACTATGGTATAGGAACACTAAAATAGATAAAATATTATCTAGTTTCTATAATTATGTGATGTGCTCCTTTGTAAATTCTCAATAAGATAAATATTTTCTTTTTTGAATCAAAAAGAAGTTTTAATGGGGTCCAATGTGTAAAGTTAAATAATTGTGCCATTTTCATAAGCATGTGTGTTTGATTAAGTATTGTATTTTATGTTGTGATTTTCTTAGTTCACTTATAAACTAATGCAAAATCTCTCCAAAAAAATAAAAAAAATGAAAACTCCAGTAAATTCTAATGAAAAACGATATTCACATACATAATTCCAAACTGGAAGGAGTGTGTTAAAATTAATCCAAATCTTCAAATCAAACTTCAATAATCATATCTTTATTTGTAACTCAAACTTTGAATGTGATGATACTTAAACCTCCTTTGACTATGTTATGCCTTGCTAGTGTATATCATAATATCCGTTATTGAGAGAGAAACCATCAATTGACTCTCAAAATATTACTGAAATTGGTTATGAAATTGGTACCATCAACAGAAAACCATTTTAGACTTTCACCAAGTAATACAAAAAAAGTGAATACACATCCAAGAAATATATATTAACATAGATAAAGTTCCAAATTACTCAAAAAATATCCAATTCTAAATATCTAATATATTAAGGTCAAAAAATATAATTGCATAAAATCCTTACATGCAAAACTCAAGGTTGGTAAAGTAAAAAATGAAAATAATTCCCATCTCTTTACACAATGGAACAAGTAAGAGCACCAATTGTTTATCGTCATCCTAAAATATGCATATCCACTTCCAAAAAGTAACATAAAGCCTAATACTCATCCCAGTTAAGTAGGGTAAAGGATTATATACAAGAGACTAGTTTTATAATTATGTCCTTAAAGCAAATTCAGGCGGGGTTGAATTTTTATATGTAACAAGTTTCTTCTAGTTTCTTCTAACATGTCTAACCCATTGCAAAATTTTGGGTCCATCGAGTTGGATACATTTCGGTCTAGTTTCTTGCAGTTAGGCTTGTCATTCTTGTACGTGTGAGAAATCTTAGGCACAAGCAGATCATCAGGGTTTGGATCAGTCAACAAAGAGTAGATTGACAATAAAACCTGTAACCAACAGAATATTTGTGTTAAAATCACAATATTGAAAGGCAAGAACCAAAGAAAACATATTCATGAAAAATGAACCAACTCTTCTTAATGTTTTTATGGAGGAAATACCAAATTAATGTTTGAATGAAACACAACTACAAAAAGGTGAATGGCTAGTGAAAGAAACTTACACCCAAAAGCAGGCAACAAAAGAAGGTTGAGTTATCTTGAACATTCACCATTTGAACTATTCACTAGACCTAAAGCCAAAAAGTACAAGATTAACATCATATTCATACAAACAAATAAATAAAAATACAACCAATAATTATTTATAAATGACCCAACATATGGAAATACATAAGGAAAGTGAAAGTATCATGTTTTGAAAATTAACCTTGTTCAAAATTTTCCCAAAATCTGAAAAAATTTGTAATCACTTTCTTCTAATTTATATGTATCATTCCTGGCATTGTATGATAAGTTAACGACTGCTATAACAGATTAAAGTTGTACAAAAGCATGATCTGTCAAATCATACTTATACATGCGCTTCTCGATGCGAACATAATTGAAGCTCGATGCCTTCTAATCTATCTAAAAGGTAAATTCCATTATGGTAATAAAACACCATATTACCATCCTTCTTCATTATTCTTTTAACCCTTCCAATGTACCACATTCCACAATAAACACCTTGTTTTTTACTTCGAGGAACACCTTTTCTTGCAGTACGTTCAGTGGGGGGAATTGAGTTTCTTTCAAACAACACCACACAATCTGATCCAATTCCAAATCCAATTGAAACACCGTTTTCTAGAGCCTTCCCATCTCTCCTAAAATAGACCCCATTTCTCACTTTTTTCAACCTATCTTTGGATAATTTCAAATTTTCATTCAATTGAATAACCAAACATGCTTTGAACATTTCCTTACCATCAAGATCCACCACTATTTTTATAGTTTTTCTTACATTTTCATCAATGTAATCTAAAATTTCATCCAACTCATGTCTCCACTCGCTTTCTGTTATTTGCAATTCACTTTCATTGTGTACCAATGAAGAAGAAGATTGGAATATAGATTTAGAACAAATTAGTGGAGAATCATCAACTACTTCATCCACGATTTGGAATGCTGAATAATTTTGATCATTTTTCCATGGTTTAACCCACCAATAAGATTGAGTGTCATTTTATGGTTGCATTCCAAAAGTTGATAAAATGTCCTATGCATCATTCAATCCAATCTTAAGGGATTCTACAATTTTATCGTTTGTGGATATTAAATCATATTGCGACAATATGTCAATGTTTTGCATTGTTTCTTGATGCAATCTATTCCAAATGTTTTACTGCTTCTTATGAGATTTATTAAAATGAAGCCCTTGGGGATTTGATTCTTCTTCAACAACTCTATTAATTCCAACAACATGAAGAAAGTTAATGAAATCATAAGGCCTCTCCACTCCAACCATCCCACTAAATTTACTAAATAAGTTATCACATGCATCTAACCCAGTCAGGTGCAGAACACATGGCAAGTTAGAGTATTGATATTGACACAATCTCATAAAAAAACTACAAAATGGTAAGAAATTTTCACATCTTGATATGCCTCTTTGTTGATGAAATTTATGTTTATATTAGTATGAGATTTTTTTTGTACCCAACATAACCATAATGTGAAGAAATGAATAATTCCTAAAGCATTTCTCACTCTTTCCCGAACGCTCAAACTATGAGACATAAAAACGTCAATGAAGTCAACAACAATCATTAGATGAGTCTCTGTAGCTAGTGTTCTCTCTAGCTTTCCACTTGGTGTACTTCTCAACTCTTTCAGACACCTTTGAACATGCCTTGAAGCAATCCGTTATGTGGAACCCTAATTTTGTCAATCCATCCTCTCTATATCTTCACCCTTAAGCTTGTGATCATATACTTTAAAAAGTGTGATAAAAAATTCTAACATGATCAAAACTTATGTACTCATTTCCTAAAACCAATTCTCGTCGACCGCTAAACAAAGGATTCACTAGATTTTTGTTGTTGTGGATGTAATCTTCGTCAAGCAATTCTATTACATTGCAACCATTGTACAACCTAGTTAGCCTCCACCCTTCCAAAGGAATTTTATATTGAAGACCTGATGTTGAATAATAATCCTTCAAAACAGTTTGTCTTCTTTTGCTATCCCCATCCAAGGAATGACCAACAATAGGTCCCAAATTTGTTTCCATGTGTTTCATCCACATATATTCTACCTTTTTCCCATTGATGATAAAAAAAAAAATTTGAATTGAACCTATTTCATGTTGGATGGACAACCACAACCAAACGAGGAATATTTTCATGTAAAGGGTTTGCAGTAATAACACATGCATAATGGCCAATAAAATTGTTCTTAAAAGAATCTGTTATAATCTTATAGCCTACATCTCCCTCACCAACACTCACCAAGAAATGTGTTTGGCATTGATGTTCTATCCCACCAACTTATCACTTTTTTCTACCCACCTAACATATTTTTTCACAACTGTTTCATCTTCAGTAAGGCATACAAGAATTGGGCCATCTATACCATGTTTGGCTTTATAAGAAGCATACAATTTTCTAACTGCCTCAAAAATGTGCCCATGCTCCCCTGGGATATATTCCAATGACTTTCTAACTTGTCTTAAAGTCATAGATATTGAAGGATCATCCAAATTAAAGCTAATAAAGCTATGTAATCTAGGACCTCCCCATACCTTGATCATCTCATAAAGGGATTTTGTGGATGTACTATACCTTCTCCCTGCTTTTGCATGCATCAAGTTATGAAATATATCCTTGCAAAAATCCCAAACTGCATCTTTACCTTGTAATTTTCCTTTCTTATGTTCCTCACATGCATCCTTGCAAAACTTAAGGACATCCTTCCCTTCTACCGATTAAAACAACTTTTCCTTTAGGGATCTCATTCTAATAGAGAGTGTAGCAAGATTTTTCCTCTCCCACCAAAGAGCTCTCATTCTTGATCTATGGTTAGCATTTTTAACCCTTGCAACACTCTTCATTTAATTTTAAGTCAAATAGTCGAGTCTTCTACCCTTTCCTATATCTTGTTCATTTCTTTTATTGGTGCACCTTGACTCGTGATATAATCGCATCCTGAAGTCATCACATTCTAGAACCAACTTACAAAATATGCATGTTAATGAATCAAACGGGATCCCTGTTTCAGAAGCCCTTTGGCAATGAGTATGCCTATATTTACCATCAATACAACATTCAATACCCTCATAACATAACACGATCTCGATATGCTTCTCTATGGCCATAATTTTCCACCCCTTTGATGGTCCATTAGGACCTTTGTTTCCAATCTCTCCCCATTTCTATCAATACTAGCATATCAATACCCCCAACATTGTAGTAACAAGGGAGATATTTGAGCTATAATAAGATGAAAACACAATAAAAAACAAATAAATTGGAAGTAAGATAAAAAAAAATATATACAAATTCATATTCAAGTTTAGTCTAAACTGTTAATTAAAACACCTGAAGTACAAGAATTAGAAATTGTAGAACCCCTATGTAATATTGATGATGATGATGGGACCAAAAACCTAGTCAAACTTTGTTGGGACTTATCATTGGTAGGCTTCTTGGGTCTCCTGATCGTGCCACTCCTCAACCCAATCTCCTCATGTGAAGCCTCATTTGTAGTAGTATTAGTAGTGTGCTTCTTTGATTTCATGTGTTCATATAGAGAACTAACAATATTACCACTTTTCAGCACTAAAAAAACCCATGTATTGCATCGTGTAAATTCCACTCTCACTTTTTTCATGTCCTTATAGTATCCAAGTGTTTCTTCCACCACCTTGAAGTTTTGAAAAAATTAGGTTCTTGTGTCTTGTTGAAATCATCTAGAAGTTTGATTGCTTGATCATTATGAAATTTATGCCAACCACTAGTTTGTTGTACATTTTTAAATGAAGGAATTTCACTACCACTTGACATTGAAATTCGTTGTTGATGGGCCCTTGTTTTCATATCATTGTTTTTTGAAGTTGTGCATTGTTCGTGTTGCCAAGGATACATCACTTGTTCCATAATGAATGCGACAAATTTCACAATGGATCTTTATTTTAGATTCTCCCTATTCTGAATATACTTTGAGAGTAACTTTCTCATTGACAAACTCTTCCATTAAACTTTTCATTTTTTTTGCCCAAGGTGCCAATAAACTAGGATCAACAACTATGGCTTGTTCCACTAACACAAACATGTTTTCAATTCTTGCTCGTTTATTTATGCACTCCTCCACATTCTATTCAATGTTTTCAAATATTGGTGTTCTTTCCAACACATTTGAACCCTCTATTTACACATCAAATGTGCCTAGTTTCCTCTTGATGCCTAAAAGTGTTGTATATACTTTCCATTTTTTCTCTTGCTTTGGATTTAAATTTAATCCATCCTGGATAAAATAAAAACAACATTCAACTATTTCATCATCCACAATTTCATAACGGATTTCAGCAAATGTACAACCTTCTCGACACCTAACCATGCCAATGACAAATTTCTCTTCACCGGTAACAATTTTATAATACACATCCATCTACTTTTGTACATAAATAAATGAAAAAGTAAGTAAAATTCCACAAGTACATTGGTTTAATATAAACGAAAGAGCAAGGAAGCAATGTATGCACTTTCAATTCAAAGCTCCAAAAAATATGAAGAAATATTACTATTGGGATGAAACACCTTGATTCAAAATGTACTATTGGTGGATTCCTCAAATGGAACTAAAACCTGCAATAAAAAATAGCACTAAAACATATTTGAGAGATGAATTATTGAGTCAAACATTGACAAAATTATAGGCAAAGCTTAGGCCCTAGATCTGCCTCAATTTTAGCCTTATTTACATCATTTTTTTGTATCCTTAAGAGGTCAAAACCAAACCCTTGTAGTTTTTACTGTTCACTGGTATGAAATGCATTTAATTCATTTTAATGTTCGCTGGTATCTAGGGCTTGTGAGAGAAAAAAGAAATTTTTATGTTTTTGGAGCTACCAATGGATAAGGATGGTGCTTGATATCTAATATAAATAAGATAAGCAATCCTCATTTATAAATCATTCCTACTTGTGGAGAAACATTACTACTTGTCTAAATTAGATTTGTTCTCAAATTGGAGAAACATTGTATCTTATGTTCTCATGGATGATGTTTAATACAAGTTTGCCTGTGGACTATTTTTTGAATTTGTCCAGAAAGTTGAAAAACATGAAGCAAAAGGAAATGATGGTACAAAAAGACACTGAAGAATTGTATAGGTTGTTCATAAGATCTAAAAAAAGTGATGGGGTGATTATATTGTTGGTAGATATATCAATGGCATTTGATGGTTTCTAAGATGAACTTGCTCAGATATCATGCGACAAAAAAAATAATAGAAACATGTGAGAAACAATTAATTTTATAGTTATGGATTGTCTAGATAATATTAGCCTATTAAAATATTGCAAGGATGAAGTTAGTTCTTAATATTATCTTAGATGGGTATACATTAAATGAGCCCGCTTGATTATAATATTAGCTTATTAGCCTATTTTCAGGAGAATAGCTATATGTTTGAAGGAATGCAATATTTGATAAAATAATAGAGAATCTCAACAAGATGATTACGAAGATGAAGGCTAAGTACCTGTCTGTGGACTATTTGTGATGCCAAATACCCTTGCTGCTACAGAAAGAAATTAGATTTTCTTAACACCCTCCCTGTTTACACGTGGTTCACACATTGTTTGCCTGGTTTGCAAACCATCCCTATTCACAGATCCTCCCTGTTCGCACACCCTCCCTATTCGCATGTTCGCACACCCTCTTCCCAATTTCCCCATTTTTTTCCTTAGCTTGCCAATTGTTTGATCCGCCTTGTCAAACTTTTGAATAAAAAATACCCAATAATACATATATTCATATCTAACATTAAAAAACCTGCTCTCCCCTATTATATAGTCAATATATATTTTTAAGAATTTTAAATTTTTAATACCCCAATATGAATGCATGTGATATCATATTGGTTTGTCAGTGAATCCCCCGTGGTGGTGATCCTATCCTAGAATATTGGGAAGTCATGGGAAGTTATAACTGTGGCATCTTCCACATTTACTTGTCTACTACTGGGACTCCAACCACTTGAACAGTTAGTTGACAACATAGCAACCTGAATACTCACATGTTAGTTTCCATGATATTTCCAAATAAAAACGATATTTTATTTATAACTATACATAAGTATTTACATCTGTAATTAAAAATGGTTAACTTTAGTCTTGGCCCCACGACCAATGTCTCTAAGTTAATATTTACAAATAAGCATAAAACCTTGAAGTCTTGCAAAAATTAATTACAACAAAGGCATTACAAAATTGATAACCAAAGAGGGGAGGTCGAGAAAATGCAGTTGGACAGGTCAATTCTTGAAAAATGAGGAACACAATCCTGGGCTTAAGAGAAGATCACCAAAGACAAGGGAAAGAGGATTGAAACATGTACAAAAAACACAAGATTCCCATAGTGCTACTTGAAAATTCGAGAGAGGAGGTTGAGAGATCATATATGAGACAAGGGCAACCCAATTCAAATTGGGGGCACCGTAACCAACAAGCCAATAGAATAAAGAAGTGACAGAGGAAATGTTGCTACTCAATAGACCTATCAAGGCTATGGCAGACCCACCTTGCAACTTCCACCGAACAAATTCCATCACCCATTGAGGGGGTGGCAATTTTAATTGACATGCAAACCACCCATAACCATATTGAGACCATTAATTAACTCCAGCATAACAAGAAAAGGGTGACAAAGAACGATATGACCTAAAGAATCCCATGAGGGATATTGATGGCACAGTTCCATGTTTCTCCCTTGATTTCCTAAACACACCCATTCCAACCAGTGCTCATGATAGAAATAATTCACCTCAATCTCCTTGAACATGGAATCCTACGGCATTAGACCAACCAACTCATACAAAAGGATAACTACAATCAATGGGGTCCACACACATGGGAACTTTATCCTCCCACCCACACTTAGTCATTTCCACCTTAAATAGCCATTTGTCACTTCCCTTAGTATGTATTTTTGACCCTTCTGTACACAGGTTTAGCCAAATAAATAAGCTGGGGGATGCTTATCCAGTACCACACTCCATTGGGGGCACATGGATAGAGGAGACCACAACCACCCTAAACGAACAACTTACTACCAAATCCTAATCATTTCTGCCAATTCATCCTTCAAACCAACTTTTTTTGAATAAAGACTTATTCATGGGATAAGATAATAAGTTATCACCCCTTAATGTAAATAAAAATTAAATTGAGAAACAAATCCTTAAATCAAATACCTTTCCAAAAATAACTTATTATAATTTTGAAATCCTTAACCAATATTATCTTTGTAATTATTTTATCACTAAAAGAAATTGAAAAATCCTATATACTTTTATTTAAAACCAACCCTTCCACCCTACATTAACCCATGTATTTAAAATATGATTATTTTATATAAAACAATGAACAAAATGTTATTACTGTTTTCTTAACTTCATTATTAACCAATTAAAAAAATATATTTATATATTTTTTAATATATAAAATACGATTAAAAAACGAATAAAAATAACCAAAATTACATACTTCTAATTGAACTTTTTTAGTACTTAAAAAACGAATAAAAATAACCAAAATTACATACTTCTAATTGAACTTTTTTGAACACTGAACTCAGCCAATAAAGTCTACAAATTCCTTATATAAACATGTCACTTCAATATTTTAACAAACTTCAATAAAGATGGATACACATTTCAATAAAAATGTGATATACTAAAGGAATTTGATCATGAAACTTAGCATTCGTTTAATAGGGTAATATAATAGTTTGTATAAATACGTCACTTCAATATTTTAAACCAAGTTCAATAAAGACGGATAAACATATCAATAGAATTGTGACATTTTAAGGGAATTAGATCACGAAATATATTATCATCCCTGCCTTGCGGCAGCTATTACGCATTTTTTTTTAATTGGGAATTAACCAGAGTTTGACTCAAAAATTAAATAGCAATTTATAAAGATAACATTACAAAATGAAAATCATTTCGAATATTTTGATTTTATTTATCTAAAATTTTATTGGTTGAAATCTTTGATAAATGTTGTCTCGAAAATTTCGAACTTGGATCTCGTGGGCATCGTTATTTCTGAATAAACGAGTTTGCAAGCTCATGAGCTCGATAAAGTATAAGGGTTGCATGTATTTGATTTTTTCATAACTCGTCAAAAATTAGTTTTCGAACAAAAATATGAATTAACAATATATTTTGTGTGCTAATTTAACAAAGATAATTATGTTTTAATAAACATCAAGAAAGGTACCTCAAATTTAATAGCTCAAATCTTTATTACGTGAAAATACGTAGAATTTAATAGCAGGAGTTTTTTATTATTATTTTGTAATCTTTTTATTATTATTCTTAATTTAATATTTACTTTAGAATTTGTATTTGGATATAATTCTCTATCAATTTAAAAACAAATTAGATTTTTATTTATTTTATTATATTATTATTTTAAATTTAATTTATTACTATATATATATATATATATATTTATATATATATATATATATATATATATATATATATATATATATATATATATTAATTATGGGTTTAAATTAAATATATCATTTTTAATATATAATATTTTTTTTATCATTTTATTATAATTATAATAATGCCAACATTTTATCCACTTAGCTCATAACAAATTTCATATTTTTTATCCATTTATAACCATTTTATTTTTTTATCATATTTTATATTATATTTACTTTTAGTGGCCATTTTAATTTTGGTTTAGATAAATGTAATTTGAATTAAAAAATTAATTAAAATTTTATAACTTAATTATATTTAAGTTAAACCAGACTAGTTATAGCTTTTGTAAATGTAGAAACTAGTTTTAATTTGTCATGGTTGGTATTTGATATATTATAACAAATTTGTGTTATAGTCAACTAGAATCAATTAAAAAAAGAATTTTTTTTTGGCAAGAGTTCAAAGAAATAGATTATGTCACATCAATTTATTTAAAAAAAAAATTACAAATCATCACCAATAAAAGTGATATTAATTTTTATATAAATAATTCTTTCACTTTTCAATGATTAAAAAGTTCGGCTATAACTTCTAAAAAATGATAAGCTGAAATCATTCTTAATATTTTCCAAAAATATTGAAAATTTTCACAAAGTAGAAGTATGAGCAATTATTCATACAAATTCTCACTTGAGTAAAATCTCTCACAAAAATATATTGTTTTCTCATTAGAGAGATTATCAAAAGATTATCTTTTTCTCTCGCTTGATGAATGCCTTCATTGTTTTTTCTCCAATTTAACTCTACTTAAACAAAGTCAGAATGTAGCTCTTGTTCAAATGTGCTATAACTTTATACTTTTTAAAGTTCAATAATTAAACTTAGCGGTTAACTTTCAAATTCAATTCAATAATTAAACCAAGCCTCATGAAACCCTAGCTATACAGCCTTGTTTCATAGAGTAATATAATATTTTAATAAGGTCATTTTTTAGTTGTTTGTAACAGCCAAAAGCTTTTTTTGTATCTAGTATTGATAAATATATAACAATAGAAATAATAATAAAAAAACTATTACAATAAAACTTTTATTATTATCTATATAACTAATAATACTTATTAATTTATATTAATTATTATTTAATATTAAATTTTATTTATTATTATTTAATTTTAAAATAGGTAATATAAATTAATTATTTAATAATAATATTAATTATGATAAAAAATCTTTCGGTAAAAATCACATCCAAATAAATTTGGTCGACGCGTTTCGAACCAGCCAGTGTGGTTCATCATCAGGACTTGATGATTCAAAACGCGTTGACCAAATTTATTTGGATGTGATTTTTACCAAAAGGTTTTTTATCACAATTTATGGATCACAAAAGCAATATTTCTAAAATATTAATTATATTTTTAATAATTAATTTATTAATTAATAATAAAAAATAAAAATAAAAACATTATCGTTTTAAAATAATAATTATTATTATTAACATTATTTTTATTAATTAAGATTTCTACTATTATCAATAAATACTAAATAACTTAATATTTTAAATTATTAAATAATTAAATAATACTATTAAATAATTAAAAAAATAATATTAAATAATAATAAGATTATTGTTATCAATTAATATTGTTACCATTATCAAATAATAAATAATAAAAATAACAATAATGGTGTTACTAATAATATTAATTCATTGGTAATTTGATTTAATATTAATAATAATTAATGAATAATTGATTTTCATATTGAGCCAATCTTTGTCAACATGTGACGCTAGACCATGGTTACCATGAATGGCCATGATTGGCGTTGACTATGTTCGACCATGACCATGGTTGACCATGGTCAATAAAAAATTAAAATTGTAGTTTTAAATTGTAAAATTTGAACAAAATGTTTTAATTTAAAATTATTTTTATATTTAAAGGTATAATTTATTTAAAAATTCGAAATTTATTTTTGTATTTAAAAATATAATTTATTTTAAAATTTTAGAAAAAAATATTAAATTAAAATTTATATTTAAAATATAATTTAAATCTCCTAGATTTGGGTGTTTCCTTGATAGCAGAACCATGTTAGTCTAGGTAGGACAACATTCATTCCTGACATATTTGATAACACCGGGTAGCATTCAAGCACAACAACCTTCCTCTAGGTGATCGATGTGCAAGTTAATATAGCTCGTCTGACTCATGCCTTTAGCATCTGCTTCGTGATTTCCCCCACCTGAGCCTTGTTGTGCCATTAAATGCTCACGTTTGTGCTTATGTCACTTCCTTGTGCTCTCCATCCAATATCATTCATGCATAGATTCACTAATGATAAGCACAACCATTCTCTTTCTCTCCTCGTCATTGTTGCTAGAGAATTCAACATCAGGGTTTTCAATCATAAGTTCGCTGCCATGGTTAATGAAAGAGGAAGAGAAAGATGGGGGGGGGGAAGGCTAGGGGCGCCCTTCCCACATTCCATGGACTAATGACCACAGGGAGTTATTCGATCTTAGTGTTCCTATACATACTTTGTAACATGGTGGCCTCCATGGAGGCCGAGGAACGCAAAATAATTGGTGATGGACACTGGGTTGTCTGGAATCTGCTAGCGCACCACCTCTAGACTATGGAGTTACCTAGAGAGGGCATGGAAAGACGTATGGAAGAGACAAATACTCAACTCAGTCGAACACGACTCTCATTACGTAATCTCTCTAGAATTGTAAAAACCCTGGTGAAAATTATATGTAATAAAAGTGAAAAATAATAACCACGGTTGATGGGACACTTATTCCAAGTTGAATGTTGGGAAAAAAATCCTAGTGGGTGTTCATTTTGTTTATTATGGCTAATGAAATTGGAAAAGGAAAAAGACAAAGACTTTGGAAAGGAAAAATGGCATTTTTGACACATTTATTTATGAAAATAATGGAAATTGGGAGAAAAGGGAGATTAAAGGTCACAGGTTGCATGTGAGGAGGAAAATGAAGAAAATAGAGGCCTCTTCTATAAAAAGGCTTATGACGATTGGTTGGTACCTATTGTCAATGCATTTTTGGAGCTCTCCCATTATTCTCTCTCTCTCTCTCTCTGTCACTCTTGGACACTTAGATTTTTTGGAACACTTTGGCATTGGAGCAAGAAAGACAAGAAAACAAGAAGAAGGATGAAACAAGGAAGAGTAGGAATCAAGTAGCTATAATAGGATTCTTTGTAGGTATTGATGTGCATGTATAATTTCCTTGCTAGATTTGGAATGCATGGTATTGCATGTAGTTATTTGTTGTCTTGGCATGGGTTTTTGCCAGTTGTGACAGTGTATTCATCCTAGCCTTGACATTTATGGATATCCATGTAGAGTTCTCATGTTTGGTTTAGATGGATTGCAGGATGGATTCGAAGCTGAGTGAGGTGGATCTCCAAATGATTATGTAATCGTTTCATGTGCTACCTCGGTTTAGGGCCTAGTAATTTAGGTTTGGATTACGGTAAATCCTAAGGGGTGTTTTTCTCTCCATTCAGGCTTAGGAATCCCGAGTTTGGGACATATGGTAAAGCTTGGAGAGTATGTATCGGTTTAGGGCCTAGTGACCCCTGATTTGGGCTATGGGTTGTGGTAAATTTTGAGAGACTAGGAGACTGGAAAATTCCTTATGGTTTAGGCGAAGAGAATATGGTGATATCCATGCTTGTGTTGGCCTAGTGATCGGGTGTGGATCACGGTAAAGCTTGATTTCTATTTGATGAGGGTGAGGTGGTTTAGCCTCGAGATGCCTTGGTTGGTTCTTTCGATTTGACTCCCACATTCATGCTTGGAATATGGCAAGGGGGTGATTCATTAAAGAGATATTTGGCTCAGAAAATCTATGGTTGGGTGGAACGTGGAAGTCCCATCTTGAGGGGTTTTTACATTCAGTAATGAATATCTCATTCCTTTCTTATTTAGTATACAAATGTATTGGTTTCTATGTGGATTCTATTGTTGTTTTATCCATTGTATTTTTTTTGATATTATGTTGGTTATAAGCATGTATTTTATCAGTGATAATGTATGGCTCTATCCATGTTTTTACTTGTAAATGAATGCACAATGTATCTATGGTCAAATAGATTGTATTGCAGCTAATGATGTAACGGAGAAATGCTTCTTAGAGATTCTCAAATAAGTATGAGACCCCTATGTTTAAATATGTTGTTTACACTTGTACATTTAATGCTTGTGACATGTTTGAATTTTTTTTTCATGGCTAGGAGGGGTCCAGATGAGTTATTGTTGATTTGTTTGCTTTCGTATCATTTTTCTGATTTTATTTACCATTCCCTATGTTTTCATGAAGTTCTGGGTAGTGATCTGGGCTTTGGGCCTGAAAAGGTGCCTCAAATCCCAAAGCCACAGGCACAAAACTGAGAAATTGGGGCCCTAACCAATGGCACGTAGTGCCATTCCTACGGCTATAGCCTCCCAGCTACTGGCATGGAGTGTTATTCTTGTGACTATGGCTCAAAGAGGCCAGAAGGTCAGTGTGACCCATGGGAAAGAGGCCTTGAAGGTTGGGTTAGCTCTTGGGGGTGTCATTGATGATGTACAAGGTATGTTTTTTGTGTTTCTATTAGTTCCACTTCCTTAAGGTCACCTAGGAGGTTAAATATCGTATTAGTATCCTCTCATCACATGTTTACCCCATTTGGTCGGTTACTTGGGTAGATATGGGAGGAGGGTGTTACAGAGTAGTATTAGAGCATGATTCAACCCATGGACTGAATGGGCAGTGTGTTGGTCATGATTTTGTTGATTGATTATGTGTTTCTCATACCTATGGTGTATGTGTTTGTACATCCGTGTTGTGTTGGCCATGGTGGCAGTGGTGTCACCATGAGAGGACTAATGTTGTTGTTGTCAACATGTTGTCATGTGTATATAACTGATTGTGTGTTGTTTATTCCTATGTATGGTTCGTGCACACTTTATTACATATCGTTACATGTTGAATATGCATTTCTTGTTTATGCTAGGTTACATATTTTGCATGCTTGTGTATTGTGCATGTATCCTTGCTTGATTGATGTTATATGTTGAACATGCATTAGTCGGTCATGCTTGGTTACATGTCACTTATCCTGGCATATGGTCTGTGCTTGTTATGGTGTGTGGTCAAGTTGCATTGGTATGGTTATGCATTAGGTCATGTTGTGTATTTGGTATGGGCGTTCATTGATGATTTGACTCCAACTAGAATGATGTTTATGTGCTAGTATACCATGTGTTATGAATTTATATGATGTTATGATTTTGTATATACATGTATTACACTAATTGGTTGGTATTGCAAGAAGCATCCTCTCGAAGATACCCTAAGGTACATTGGGTTATTTTCATTTGGTTTAGCTGAAATATTATACCTTGCAGGAGAAAGATCCGAGATGGATAGAAAGATGGTATACTGCAAAGAATCTCCCTATGAGTCATATGAGTAGCATGGTGGGCACTCTTCTGATTTGGCAGACACATTGAGAAGCCTAAAGGAATAAATAAGGAGTTGTAACTCAGATAATGACAGGATCATACAGGAACAAGAGAAACAAGAAGAGGTGAATGTAATACTTTTTCAAAGCTTGTCAGATTTTCAAAAACAAGGGCCACTTCAGATTAGTTATGGAAATCAAGAAAAAATTAATGGGGCATATGGCAGTAGGTCTCCTAGTAGACACAGGTCAGATAAAGCTGATACAATGAGAGATGACAGGTTTTTGACACTCCGGAAAGGAGGGGTGATGAGTACAGGTACCATCCTAGATCTGGTTCAGATAGACATTACGATCATCATCAGTATCATCCTTACAGGAGGAGTGACAGGGGATACATTCTGGATGAATTTAAGAAAGCAAAGACACCAACTTTTTATGGGGACTTGAAGAAACTAGAAGAGGCAGAAGCTTGGATACTTGGGATGAATAAGTTATTTGAGTTTCATGAATAATCAAATAACATGAAGGCTAGGATTGATATCTTCATCCTTAGTGGTAAAGCAAACATCTGGTGGGAATATGTGAAGCGGGTTAGACACATCAAGAAAAATGACTTGAGTTGGCACGAGTCCAAAATATTTTTTCAGGAATAAATACTTGTCAGACAGGTACTACGACAACAAGGCCACATAATTTTATGAGTTAAAGATGGGATTAATGACAAATGAGGTGTATATGAAAATTTCTTGGAGATATTGAGGTATGTACCATATCTTTAGGATGAGAAGAAAAAATTTCAATGATTTGTCAGTGGCTTTCCATTAGCATTTAGAGATCAGAATGAGTATGATGAGACTCATACACTTGAGGAAGTCATTGGGAAGTTGAAGCATTGCTATGAACATTCAAATTGTAAGAATGAGTCTCATCAAGGATGGAAAGGGAAGGAAAAAGGTAAAGTTAAATGGAAACCGAAAAGAGCAGGGACTTATAACGCAGAAGAGAAAGAAAATGTGGTGCCACAAAATAATTTTAATGCAGGTGGACATGGACATAGACCACAACATCAGCATAGGTCACAACAAAAACATGGAGGTAAATGGTATGGGATGGTTGGAGTTCTGGAAATGCGGTGAGGAGAATCTTAAAAGGGATTTTCCATAGAATCAGGGTGGTAGGCCTAAGATATACAATGCACATGAGGCACAGATAGTTGGCGATGTTGGGCAGATCATTCCTCGTATTTATGCATCTGTGGAAAATAGGTAGGAAGAGCACCAAGCTTCTATCATTGATATGGGCAGTAAGATTTTTGATAAATTTATTTATATTTTTATGGACCTTGGATATAGTTATAGCTATGTTGGCCCTAACTTCGTGGATAAGTGCGGTTTGAGTAAGGAATTGCATGTATAATATTGGTTAGTGCAATTGGCCATAGGTACGAAGAAAAGAGTTCACCATTGGGTGAGAGATTCTTCATCTGAGTTATATTGTATGCCTACAACATCACATTTAAACATATTGCCATTGGGTTCATATAATATGATATTGGGTATGGATTGGTTATAGCTTCACAGGACCAAGGTATATTTCTATTGCAAATATATTGAATGCTTTAATGACAATGGGGAACTAAGAATTTTACAGGGAAAGAAGAAAGCCACATTAGTTAGGATGGTGACAACCATGGAGGGAAAGCACAGTTGTAGGAAATGGTGTGGGCTATTTGCAGTTCATATCTCTAGTGACAAAGGTAAGGAAGTGGAGGATGCATATTTTTTGAGTAGGTATCCAATTTTGCAGTAGTTTCAAGATGTGTTTCCAATAGAGATTTCATAGTTTCCACCTCCTAGGCATGTATACTTTTCTATTGATTTGGTGCCAGGGGCAGCTCAAGCATCAAAAGCACCCTATAGTATGATCACACCTGCGTTGGTAGAATTAAAGTTGTAGTTGAAAGAGATGCTTGAGAAGGGACACATTAGGCCAAATGTATCACCATGGGGTGCACTAGTGTTGTTATTAAATAAGAATGATGGCACACTAAGAATATGCATTTACTACAAGAATCTGAACAAAGTGACCAACAAGAACAAGTACCCATTACCCAAGATTGATGATTTGTTTGATCAGCTAAAGGGAGTTGTAATGTTATCTATGATCGACTTGAGATCGAGATATCATAAGGTACACATCAAAGATCAAGACATCTACAAGACCGCATTTAGGACTAGGTACGAGAATTATGAGTTTGTTGTAGTTCCATTCGGTTTGAATAATGCCACAACTACATTTATGTGTTTCATGAATAATGTGTTGCGTCCTTATTTGGATAAGTTTGTTATTGTGTTCATTGAAGACATATTGGTGTATTATAAAAAAGAGGAAGAGCATTCCGAGCATTTAGCAATAATGTTGAGGTTGTTGAGAGAGCATAAGTTGTATGCAAAGATAAAAAAATGTAGTTTCTTCCAGACTGAGGTACACTACTTGGGACATGTTGTCACCAAGGAGGGCATTGCAGTAGATCCAGAAAATATAAGGGCCATCATGAAGTGGGTAGCTCCTAAGAATGTAGACGAGGTAAGATCATTCATGGGATTGGCAGGTTATTATATGAGGTTTATCAAGAAATTCTCACGTATTTCTTATCCTATTACATCATTGCAGAGGAAAGGTAATAAGTTTGTCTGGACAGAGGAGTGAGAGGCCAGTTTTGAGCAGCTTAGTAGTTTTTGACACATGCTCCATTGTTAAAGATTGCAGATCCAGGAAAGGAATTCATAGTGTGTACAAAGGCTTGCAAGAGAGGATTTGGTGGGGTCCTTATGCAGGATGGAGAGGTTGTATGCTATGAGTCAAGAAAAATAAATGAGCACGAGGAGAACTACTCAACACATGATCTCAAGCTAGCAGTGATCATTCATGCACTAAAGATGTGGAGGTACTACCTTCTCAGAAAGTGGTTTGTATTGATGAGTGACCACATTGGGTTGAGGTACTTGTTTGACTAGCCAAATTTAAATGCTAGGAAGGCTAGATGGTTGGGCACGATCAACGAGTTTGACTTCGAGATTAGGCACATAAAGGGAAAGGAGAAAAAGGTCACAGATGCTCTTAGCAGGCAGGTACAGTTAAATCACATAGCCACAATGAACTCCTATGGGATAAACTTACAGGATAGGATCTTGTAGGTAGGTCAACAAGATAACAGGTATATGGAGATTGGGCACAGCTTGTGGCAGTGTACAGGTACAAATGTTGTTACAGGTACAGGTGGTAGTACAGGTACATGTATGTGTGGTACTAGAGGTGCAGGTAAAAACACAGGTAGTGGTATAGGTACAGGTACAGGCACAGGTGCAGGTATACAGGATTTGGATTACCATATCACAACATATGTATTGGTTAGATTTAGGGACAAGATATATGTACTGGACAACAATGAGCTCAAGAAGGTGATCTTGAGGAAGTTTCATGCTAAACTATATTCAAGTCACCCAGGATACCAGAAAAAATTGAATGTAATAAAGAGGTTCTACTATTGGCTGAATCTAAAGAGGGACGTGGCATAATTTGTAGCTAGATGTTTGGATTGTCATATGGTTAAAGAAAAGTGTAAAAATATAGGTGGAGTGCTACAACTGATTGCGATTCCAAAGTGGAAATGGGAGGTAATTTCCATGGACTTCATCATAGGTTTTCCTAAGACAATTAGAAAACATGATTGCATCCTAGTTGTTGTGGACAAGTTAACAAAGGTTGCACATTTCATACCGGTGAAGACTACATACTCAGCTAGTGATGTAGCACATGTTTTGATCAGGGACATAGTTAGATTTCATGGTGTTTCAAAGAATATTGTGTCAGACATAGATGCAAAGTTCACTTCCAAGTTTTGGAAGGAGTTTTTTGTAGGTTTGGGCACTGAGTTGGCCTTCAACACAACATATCATCCGCATACAGATGGATAGACAGAGTGGTTCAACATGATATTAGAGGATATGTTGAGGATGTATGTGATGCATCAACGATGCAAGTGGGAAGAGTATATTCCACTGGTAGAGTTATCCTACAACGATAGGTATCAAGAGTCATGGAAGATGACTCTATTTGAGGATATGTATGGGTAGAGTTGTAACACTCCCATCAGTTGGAGTGATCCAATTAACATGGTACTAATTGTACTAGAGATGTTGGAAGAAATGGAATAAGAAATGCATGTGATCAAGAGGAACTTGAAGGAAAAACATGATATGAATAAGAGTTATGCATACAAGAATAGGTTGTTCAAGGATTTTCAGGTTGGGGATCAAGTGTACTTACACATCAAGCCCAAGAAGGGATCCTCTTAGATTGGATCATGTGCCAAGTTGACACCATGGTTTTGTGGACCCTTCAAGATCATTGATAGGATCCTAACATTGGCCAATCGACTTGCACTACCTTCCACTATGAAATTCCACCACATGTACGTGTGGTAGTAGAGGTGCAGGTACAAACACAGGTAGTGGTATAGGCACAGGTACAGGCATAGGTGTAGGTATACATGATTTGGACTACCATATCACAACATATGGATTGGTTAGATTTAGGTACAAGATATATGTACTGGACAACAATGAGCTCAAGAAGGTGATCTTGAGGAAGTTTCATGCTAAACTATATTCAGGTCACCCAAGATACAAAAAAAAATTGAATGTAATAAAGAGGTTCTACTATTGGCCGAATCTAAAGAGGGACGTGGCGTAGTTTATAGCTAGATGTTTGGATTGTCAGATGGTTAAGTGTTGCACTGAAAATTGTCATCCTGACATTCTGCTATCTGTGTGAGCTCATTATCAGTCATACTTCCTCCTTTGCAAGTCTAACACATCAGTTCCTCATGTCAAGCCTTAAAAATAAGAGAAAATCTCTCAAAAGTCTCTAAAACTCTGGTATCACACTTTCTCTTTGTATTACCTGCGGTCCCGCACCTAATGTTCATTACTCCTGCGTACTTGAACACACCTTCTCTGTGTTAAGAGTGCGGACCCTTGTAAAAGATTAAAAATGTGAAAGTAAACTCAAAAATCTCACTTTCAGTAATTTCTAATTTCTAGAAGCCTCTAGAAAGAATCTTGTGGTGGCAGAACTGCTCTTTTGAGGTTCATGTATCCCTTGCCTTAAGGAGCTAACCCCTTGATGTGAGGAGCTTATCCCTTTGAAGGAGGATTCTATCCCTTCATAGTTGGAACTGAAACCTCCTCTTTTGCATTATAAAAAGAGGCATTGGGTAGCCTCAAGGAGAGTTCAAGCTTTAGAATTTTTTGAGGTAAAGTGTTGTTGGGATTCAAACTCATGTAACTGAGATTTTGTGAGGAGAGATCACATACCTCTATCTGTCTCAGTCGGAAGAGTGCAAGGCTTGTCGAGTAGAGGAGATTCCTGCTTTGGACCCTGGGAAGGCCTGTTCAACATCAAGGCTAAGGTTGTAAGTTTTTCCTTCTTTCAAAGTTAATACAAATGAATTCATTTTTCTCAATAAGCTGTTAATTAACTGTTTATTTCATGGATTCCTTGATCACCATGATAGGCATGATTTATAATATTTACTATGCAGGTGCTATTTAATGTTTTCTTGTTTGTGACTGTAGGTCTTTAAAGATAACTCCTTCAAGTGACCAGAGGACAAGTACTTCGAACAAGCATTGGATCTACGGTAAGGCCTTAACACCTTTATAGTACTCTTTTGTAAATCGCATATGTCTAGAGAAAGATAGGTTTGTTTGGCTGTTTGTTGCTACATTACCTTTTGGTACTAGGGAGATTGATCTTGTCCACAAGATTGATTTATCTGGTCAACAAATTGGCGACTCCACTAGGGAAATAATTTGATTTTTTGTTTTTCTTTTATTTTGACTTGAGAAAATGGTTTTTTTTGGTTTTTGATTGATGTATACTAGCTTGGGTAGCTTAGTTTTACTTTTCTTTCAAAAATTTTAAGAAAAATTTTTTTTTTCTTGAATTTTTCAGGGGACCGCACTTTGTCTTCACACACAGTGCAAGCATATACGCACTTTCCTTGAGTAACCAGTGCAGGACCACACCTGTTTTCTGTAGAGCCTGCGGACCCTGTCAAATTTTTGAAAAACTTAAAATTTCTCCTTCCAGTTTGAGTTTAGATTTAATTTAGGATTCTTAGCATCTACCCAGATCTGTATTTTTCTGTCAAAAAGCCTTGTTTATGAGTTTCTTTCAGCAAATTTTTCATCTCATCAATCTCCATTAAGTTAATTGGGTGTTTTGAGTCTCTTTTTTGAGAAATTATTAATTTGATTTCCTTTGGTCATTACTTGGAGGTTTGTCCCAGTTTTTTCACAATTTTTCATCTTTTTGCTTTTGTTTTTGCAAAAAAAATTCCCCCTTATTCGCCGGGGGGGGCGGGGCTAAATTGTGTATGAGTGTTAATTGCCTTTGAGTGTTTTTATTTTTTGATATTTGGAACTCTCACCCGATTTTCTTTACTTACACTTGATTGGTTCTTAGATTACATTAGAATCATCTTGTGTTTGAGAATTCTCTTGCATAGATCACATTTGCATAATTAGAATTCTCATTTTCAGAATATGAATGAAAAATGTGCATAGATTACATTTGCATACTTTTCAAGTCAATTGTGCAAAGATTACAACTGCATAGTTTACATTCTGAAAAATCAATTGTAGATTTAGATTAGTTCTCTTTAATTTGAATTTACATGTTTTTATGCTTGTTTTAAAAACACAAAAATAAAAAAGTTGTTTTGGAATTGATTTGCATTAGTTTTTCTTGATGAAATTAGTGCATTAGAGAATTTGTTATATTTTCTCTTAGTGATCAATTTTTTGCATTGTTGGAAGTGAATGGAAACTCTCTCCTTACTTTAGTTAGGATTCATCGAATTAAAAAGATTACATTATCATATTCGATTGCATTCAGTTTTGGGTCAGGTCATAACACCATTGGTTTCATATCCATTTAACCTTTTGAGTAATAACAACCTAAATAACATAGTGCTTAATTAAAATTCATCTAGTAATTTTTACATTTTTAGGGCTCTTTCCACCAATCTAGCTTAGGATTAGTGCTTTGGAATAGGTTGTAGTTAACTTTCCAAAGCAACTAAAACAAACAAGTAGATAAATCTTGCAGTAGGAAATAAATCCAATTGTAACTGGTACATTCTGGGAAGCTTCTCTTAAAGGAGTTAATCACGAGATCATGTCCGAACCTTTGAGGCAATCAATTTTGTTTCATTGGGAATGATAGAAGATCTGCGCGCATTACAAATGGTAAGCCTCGGATTAACCATTGTCGAGGAGCCTGGGGTCACTTGTTGGTAAACCTCGGATTGACCATGTCAAGGAGCCTTCAAGGGGATTGAACTTTGTTACTCTACCCTTGCACGTAGAATCGGATCGTAGACTGTTCCCCTAGTTGTATTTTTTGTTGTTGGTAACCTTAGTGTCCATAAACCTAAGATTATTTCCTAAGGTGACGATGAAGGAAAGATCTCACTATACCTAGAGCAGACGTCGACTATACTCACTTGGACTCTCTGGGGGGTTCTCTTCACTTGAGATGGTTTTGTGAAGAAACTTGTGCCAATCTATTTCATTAAGCAGGTTTTCGGGGTAACTGTTCCAACTACCATTTCTGCATTAAAATTCTACGATGTTGGATTTCATCACCAACTAGTGTTTTCAGTGTAGGATCTACTGTTTGTGTGTGGTTTGACTCCTAGATTTGATAGCGCGTGTTAATTTGTTTGTTTTTACTTTTAGAGACCATAGGTGTGAATTGTGAATTTTAATTGTTAGGTGTGAATTGTGAATTAAATTCACGAAGTTGAACTCGTACCTACATTGTTAAATTTGCTAACTTAAAGGAATCCCTCTTAACAAGAATCCTAGTACTTTTCCTTGCTTTGGAAATTTTGGTCCTCCTTATATGGCTACATTGTCATTACCTGGATTTACAATAGGTTTACCGATATGGTTATTTTCAACTTCGTTGGCCCCGAATACTCCAATTGTTCCACCTCAACCGGATGCTTCACCTCAACAGATTTCACCATCTCAACATCACCAACCTTCTGTTGACCCTTTACCTTCTTCGCCTAATATTTCTTCCTCCATTTCTTCCTCTTTGCTTGGTAAAAGCCTTGACGCTAGTAACCAGGTGGCTAAGAAGAAGAAGAAAGGGAAGAAGAAGAAGAAGAAGAAGAAGAAGAAGCAAGATAAGAAAGAAGTCAACCAACCAACCATGGCTGTAAATGTTAGTAGTGTTGAGGAAACCTCCAACATGCATCGTAAACCCAAATACCCTTGCAGGATTTGTAAGGGTGACCACTTCCTTATCAATTGTCCCGGTATTCCAAAGGTCTTGGAAGTATGGTCAGAAAAATCTCATCAACTTTCCATTGATCCATCAACCAGTGATAGTTAGGTTCCTAGGAAAAAGGGTAAAGTTAGGTTTCCTTGTAAGTTATGCAAAGGGAGTCATCAAACTCACATTTTCCCTCACATGGATGAAGCCTCAAAATTATTGGAAAACCTTACTGTTCCACAGCAATAATTTCCAATTGGTTACCGTAAACTTTCTCCCAACCTACCGTCAACTGACGGAGTGATTGATCTAATTTCAAGTACGATCGATCCCACTCTTCCATTGGAGAGTGAAACTCATATCACTCAGGTTGCTGATCCATTAGTTGATCAAGTGGTCGATTTGATTTCACATTCAGTTGATCCCATTCTCCCTGTAGAGAGTGAACTTCATACTGCTCAGGTTCTTATTGTTACATCAGATTCTTCTACGCCGGGGGGCATTTCACCTGTTTCTACAGAACCCCCTCCAACTACTGAGGTCTTTTCATTTGATTGGAATAGACTGACAGAACCTCGTCTTCCTTCCTCCATCCCTTTCCAAATCATTGTGAAGTTAGGTGGTAGGGACATACACCACACACAGGTAGATGAAGGTGCTTCTGTTAGTATTTTATCCTCAACTGCTTGGAAAGCTTTGGGTTCCCCTCAGCTTGTGCCTATTACGCAGAATCTGAAAGCTTTTAACAGAACCATTAGTGAACCTTTAGGGATCCTTCCTAAGTTTTCTATTACTTTGGAAGGTAAAACTGTCTGTATTGATCTTATGGTAGTTTGAGGCCCCTTGGATTTCAATTTACTCCTTGGGTGAGACTATGTTTATGCAATAAAAGTTGTCGTATTGACACTCTTTCGCGTGATGTATTTCCCTCACAATGGAAATATTGTGACTGTAGACCAGATTTCAATCCCTAGTCTTGCTTCGACTACCAATAATATTACATCCCTGAATGTTCCTCATACGAAAGTGGTATCTACCCCGCCACCGGTTAATTATGTGGCAACTAGTCCCATGTTTTCAGTTACCGATGTAAGCGAGCTTCTCACTATTTTCTCATCTTCCTTTGACTTAGATCTGGTAATTGACATGAAATACCAGAGATTATTTTATCTTTCATTCTCGTAAAACACATGAAAATGACGAGTTCTTTACGTCTTTCCCTGCTTGTAAATTAAATTGAAATTCAACCACGAGTAGAATTTTTATCCTTTTTGAGCTCGTTAAAACTTACGAAAAACCATGAGTACATTTTTATCCCTTTTTCGAACTCGTAAAACTTACGAAAAAGTGAAATCTTGGGTTCTCTTTTAAGCCCTTTTCAGACTCTTTAAAAATGAAAAGATTGCTGAGTACTTGACTATTCGAGCTTGTTAAAGTAAATGAATGATCATCCCTTCAGTATAAGTTTATCCCTTTTACGGACTGAAATGGACTATTTACGAAAAATGTATACATTGACTAATTACGGTCAATAGAGTTCTCTCCCGCATTATTTTATCCTTTTTCGGGCTCGAGAGACTAAATTTACAAAAAAGTACACCTATGGATTTTTCTTAAGTTCTTTCTTCTGACTCCCTAAAATTGAAAAACACCGAGTTTCTCCTATATTGGACTTGTTCAAATTCAACAGTAAAGGACCTGTTCAATTTTAAGCAAGAACGAACCACTCCTTCTTAGGGTTCGAATTTTAAACTAAGTTGGACTCATCCGAAGGATGAGCTTATAAACAAGCAAATGTTATCCTCTTCAAGCTTGTCAAAAATAAAGAGGTACTTGACAGAATGGTGGGGGAAAAGAGAGAAAAACAAACCCGTTTGTTACATTTTGACTATTCAGAAAACCGTTAACCACTCTTGAACACGACACTTTTGTTCACCTAGGTTGGGAAAATCCTTTGCTTAACAGTTAATCAAACCATATTGAAAGTCTTCAGCCAGTTTCTGGGTATTATCTTTGGGTCAATTGTCACCAAGCCATCTGCAGTGTCATTATGTGTTCAAGAGGACAGTTCAAACAAACCATTCATCTGCAAGATATTTGTCTTCCATTTTGACCATCCCTGAGTTAGTCCTTGCCAATATATTTCTTCAAAACTTGATCTATGATTTCGTGTTGTGGGCTTGCCTACGACGGATCACTTCCTATCGATGACAACTCATTATCTAGGAAGTTGATCTAGAAATCGTCAGTACCTTGAAATATGCATGCCTCAATGGTAGGTTTCTCGCCTTCGACGATAGGTTGCATCATTGACCTTCGATCAAATGATTCCGTGACATGTTTGACTTCAACTCATTTATTCACATTTCATGGATTGTATTGAGTACTTTGAGAGCCATTGACATTACTGGTGGTTTCTCTCACACTTGTTAACAATTCACATTATTGACTGGTAATCAAGTGGTTTCTACCATGTTCGACTTCGACACATTTAGTCGCATGGATAGAATCGTACTGGTTTGAGAGATGGAAATCAAGACCCTGGATCTAGTTTCTACCATCCAGGTTGTGAGGAATTTTGTTATTCATTTATACATTGGACTATTCATAAATAGATGGTTGCGTCCATACTGTGTCTACACATGTCTATACTGTTGATGTATTGAAAATCATTCTTGTATCAAAACAGGTTAAATCAATTTTCTAGTTAGTTTTGATCTGAGTATGGGAATGCCTACCTCAGTGATGATATGTTTACATATATATGTTTTGCATTGAATGTTTTTACAGGTTCTGACTGGGGTGTCCACAGGATAATCCTTGAAATGATCAAGTACTTCACTCTTCATATATGACAGACTTCATCTTCATCTATTCCAGAATTCGCACTTTAGGGGGAAATCTGTTGCACTGAAAATTGTCATCCTGACATTCTGCTATATGTATGAGCTCATTATCACTCATAATTCCTCCTTTGCAAGTCTAACACATCAGTTCCTTATGTCAAGCCTTAAAAATAAGAGAAAAGCTCTCAAAAGTCTCTAAAACTCTGGTATCGCACTTTCTCTTTGTATTACCTGTGGTCCCGCACCTAATGTTCATTGCTCCTGCGTACCTGAATGCACTTTATCTGTGTTAAGAATGCGGACCCATGTAAAATATTAAAAAGGTGCAAGTAAACTTGAAAAGCTCACTTTTAGTAATTTCTAATTTCTAGAAGCCTCTAGAAAGAATCTTGCGGTGGCAGAACCGCTCTTTTGAGGTTCATGTATCCATTGCCTTAAGGAGCTAACCCCTTGATGTGAGGAGCTTATCCCTTTGAAGGAGGATTCTATCCCTTCATAGTTGGAACTGAAACCTCCTCTTTTGCACTATAAAAAGAGGCCTTGGGTAGCCTAAAGGGGAGTTCAAGCTTTAGAATTATTTGAGGTAAAGTGATGTTGGGATTGAGACCCATTTAATTGAGATTTTGTGAGGAAAGATCACATACCTCTATCTGTCTCAGTTGGAAGAGTGAAAGGATTGTCAGAGTAGAGGAGATTCCTGCTTCGGACCCCGGGAAGGCTTGTTCAAAATCAAGGCTAAGGTTGTAAATTTTTCCTTCATTCAAAGTTAATACAAATGAATTCATTTTTCTCAATAAGCTATTAATTAACTGTTTCTTTCATGGATTCCTTGATCACCATGATAGGCATTGTTTATAATATTTACTATGTAGGTGCTATTTAATGTTTGCTTGTTTGTGACTGCAGTTCTTTAAAGATAACTCCTTCAAGTGACCTAAGGACAACTACTTCGAACAAGCATTGGATCTACGGTAAGACCTTAACACCCTTATAGTATTCTTTTGTAAATCACATATGTCTAGAGAAAGGTAGGTTTGTTTGGTTGTTTATTGCTAGATTACATTTTGGTACTAGGGAGATCGATCTTGTCTGCAATATTGATTTATCCGATCAACATTAAGGAAAAGTGTAAAAATATATGTGGTGTGCTATAGTTGATTGTGATTCCAGAGTGGAAATGGGAGGTAATTTCCATGGACTTCATCACAGGTTTTCCTAAGACAACTAGACAACATGATTGCATCCTGGTTGTTGTGGACAAGTTAACAAAGGTTGCACATTTCATACCAGTGAAGACTACATACTCGGCTAGTGATGTAGCACAGGTTTTGATCAGGGACAAGTTAGATTGCATGGTGTTCCAAAGAATATTGTGTCAGACATGGATGCAAATTTCACTTCCAAGTTTTGGAAGGAGTTTTTTGTAGGTTTGGGCACTGAGTTGGCCTTTAGCACAACTTATCATCCACATATAGATGGATAGATAGAGTGGTTCAACATGATATTAGGGGATATGTTGAGGATGTATGTGATGCATCAACGATGCAAGTGGGAAGAGTATATTCCTTGGTAGAGTTATCCTACAAAAACGAGTATCGAAGTCATGGAAGATGACTCGTTTGAGGATATGTATGGGCGAGTTGTAACACTCCCATCAGTTGGAGTGATCCAATTAACATGGTACTAATTTTTACTAGAGATGTTGGAAGAAATGGAATAAGAAATGCATGTGATCAAGAAGAACTTGAAGGAAAAACATGATATGAATAAGAGTTATGCGGACGGGAATAGGTTGTTCAAGGATTTTCGAGGTTGGGGATCAGGTGTACTTACACATCAAACCCAAGAAGGGATCCTCTTAGATTGGATCATGTGCCAAGTTGGCACCACAGTTTTGTGGACCCTTCAGGATCATTGATAGAATCCGACCATTGGCCCTTATAATTGAACTACCTTTGCTTAAGAATTATTTTAAAGATGTTGATCATGTGATTGAATGGTATTTATTGCAGGTGGAATCAGAGGGAGAATTCTAGCCAGATCCTTAGTGGGTATTGCATAAAAAGGTGCTCATGCTCTAGAATTGAGAAATAGAGAAATTTAAAGTGTAATGGAAGCACTTTGGGCCCGATGAAGCTCCATAGGAGATGGCGGATCAGATGTGGGTCATTTATCCTTCCTTGTTTGCCTATTGAGGCAAAGAAGTTTTGGTGTGATGTAGGTTTTGTTTGGAATATTTTTCAATGATATTTTGATATATCTTTTGATGTGAATTTCAAGTTTATGTACATGTGTGTATGGATGTAAATACTTCCATGAGATAAGTTATAAATCTCCAATAAGCGGTATTGTGTCATGTCATTTTAGTATTCATGTTGGTTTTCTTTTGAGTAGGGTGATTATTGTAAATACTACATCGAGCTATGTTATAAAGCTCCATGGGAAGTATGGTTGATTTTCAAAGGTTTTGTTGAGGTATATGTGTTATTGAACGCCGAGTACAGTGTCCCCTAAGGGGGAGGGTTCTGTAACAACCCTAGTGAAAATTCCATGTAATAAAATTTAAAAATAAAAACAATGGTTGATGTGACACTTATTTCAAGCTGAATGTTGGGAAAAACATCCTAATGGGTGTTAATTTGGTTTATTATGGCTAAGGATTTGGAAAAGGAAAAAGGAAAATGATTTGGAAACGAAAGATGAAATTTTTGGCACATTTGTTTATGAAAATAATGGAAATTAGGAGAATATGGATATGAAAGGTCACAACTTTCATGTGAGGAGGAAAATGAAGGAAAATAATTGAAAATAAATAAAATAAAGGCCTCTATTATCAAAAAGATTATGAGGATCAATTAATACCTTTTGTCAGTGAATTTTTTGGATCTCTCTCATTATTCTCTCTCTCTCTCTCTCTCACTCACTCACTCACTCACTCTTGGACACTTATATTTTTTGGAGCACTTTGACATTTGAGAAAGAAAGGAAAGAAGGAAATAAGGAGGAAGCAAGCAAGGAGGAGCAGGAATCAAGCAGCTACAATAGGATTCTTTAAAGGTATTGATTTTCATGTATGACTTCCTTGCTAGATTTGTCATGCATGGTATTTCATGTGGTTCTTTTTTGTCTTGGCATGGGTTTTTGCCAGGTGTGACAGTGTATTCAGCCTCGCCTTGCTATTTCTATATGCCATGGTGTTGTGGATTTCTCATGTTTGGTTTAGTTGTATTTATGGATGGATTCAAAGTTGAGTGAGGTGGATCTTCGAATGATTATGGAACTGGTTCATGTGTTTCCTAAGTTTAGGGCCTAGTAATCTAGGTTTGGATTGCGGTAAAGCTTGAGAGGTGGTTTTCTCTCCATTCAGGCCTAGGAATCTCGGGTTCATGATATACATTAAAGCCTCGAGAGTATGTCTTAGTTTACGGCCTAGTGACCCCTAATTCATACTGTGGGTTGTGGTAAATCCTGAGAGACTAGGAGACTTTAAAATTCATCATTGTTTAGGCAAAGATAATACGGTGATATCCATTCTTGTGTTGTCCTAGTGATTAGGTGTGGATCACGGTAAAGCCTGATTTCTATTTGATGAGGGTGAGGTGGTTTAGCCTCGGGATGCCCTGGTCGGTTCTTTCAATTTGATTCCCACATTCATGCTTGGAATATGGCACGCGGGTGATTGGCTTAAGAGAGATTTGGGTCATAAAATCTATGGTCGAGTGGAATGTGGAAGTCCCATCTCCAATTGGTTTTAACGTTCAGTAATGAAAATCTCATTCCTTTGGTATTTTATATGAAAATGTACCGGTTTCTATGTGGATTATATTTTTGTTGTATCCATTGTATTTCGGTTGCTATTATGCTTGTTATAAGCATGTATTTTATCACTGATGATGTATGGCTCTATCCATATTTTTACTTGTAAATTAATGCACAGTGTATCTATGGTCAAATAGATTTTATTTCAGCTAATGATGTAAGGGAGAAATGCTTCTTAGATATTATCAGATAAGTATGAGACCCCTATGTTTAAATCTATTGTTTACACGTATAGATTTAATGTTTGTGACATGTTTGAAAAAATTACTGCCATGGCTAGGATGGGTCCAGATGATTTCTTGTTAATGTGTTTTCTTCCGTATCATTATTCTATTGTTATTTATCATTCCATAAGTTTTCATGAAGTTTTGGGTAGTGAATTGGGCTCTGGGCCTGAAAAGGTGGCTCAAATCCCGGAGCGACAGGCACATAACTGAGAAATTGGGGCCCTAGCCACTGGCATTCAGTACTATGCCTATGGCTATAGCCTCCTAGCCGATGGTATGTAGTTTTATGCCTGCGTCTATGACTCAAAGAGGCCAAAATTTTAGTGTGACCTAGGGGAAAGAGGCCTTGAAGGTTGGGTTAGATGCTGGGGTTGTCAATGATGATGTACAAGGTTTGTTTGTCATGTTTCTGTTAGTTGAATCTCGTATCAGTAGCCTATCGTCACGTGTTTACCCTGATTGGCTGGTTACTTGGGTATATGTGGGAGGAGGGTGTTACAAGAGTCAGTGGCATACACTTACCATATGCTCCATTGGCATCTTCCAGCTCCTTGGATTGTTATGAGGATATAAAATCCACCCTCCAACTATAATCGCCTCTTCACCCTAATTTCTTGGAAGGTGAAGTGCAAAGTAGAGGCCCAATTTTCCAGGGTTCTCCAAGCTCGAAGATTGAAGCAAAGGAATGCGGCTCAATGCAGGCCCCCACTTACGTAGCTTGGACTACTGTCAAAGAGGCCTTTTAGCAAGACACAAACTCTTATGGTTGCCTCATTATCAAGGAAAAAGAGGATGTCGAGTCTCTGGACAATACAAGAGCCAACGAAGCAGGAAGCAACAAAGCGTAGAAAGCTCCATATGACTCCAAAGATAAGAAAGTGGCATGATTAAGTTTTTTTTAACTTCCTTTGCTTTTGTTTCTCCTTAACTCTTCACATCTTGCCAGTATTGAGGGCTCTAGTTTTGATGGAAAGTTTTATTTTTATAAACTTTATTTTGATTTTTGCATGGTCTATGTTATACTATCAAAAATCTACTCTATCTGAGGGAACATATAGTTTCCATTTCATAGGCAGATGGTCCACTCCCATGTCTTCTTAGTTTGGCCTCGGTTCTAAGATTTATAGCGACTCTTGGACTATATTTTATGTAACATATTTTAGATAATAGAAATTTGACTAGTTTCTTACCCCACACACACACACACACACACACACACACACACACACACATGTATGTGTGTGTGTGTGTTGGAATTTGACATTTTACAAAAAGTATTTTCATTTTTAAATGATGTGATGGTAAAGCAACATTTTAAAATGTCAACAGTGACCCATAAAAAAAATTGAAATCGTAAATTTGGCATCTTAAGTATTTGAATTGTATGTTATAAATTCCAACGAGTTTTTTAAATTCTAGATTCTAATGAGTTGTTTAGACATAACACGAGTTAGACAATATCCTTAGTTGCAACACCTATTTCTTGTCACCATTATTTGGTGGATCAATTGGAAATGAGATTCATATTTTTACAAAAATGAATACAAAGAAATATTTGAGTGGTGGTATTCTCTAATTGGACAATGTTGACATACATTTCATACACAATTTCTTGGGGTAATAGAGCTAAAATAGTGAGTTATTATGATTTCTTATTCTAAGAATAACTAGCTTCAAGCATACCCCGTAACTGTTATAATAATTTTACATATAACAACATGATTTTTTTTGGAAAATTTTGATAATATATAAATTACCAAGAATGAAAAACAAATAATCATAGTCAAATTTCCACTTGACGGACCAAAAAAAATCCAAAACAAAACTACACCCTGAGTGTCCCCTATCCATGTTACATCTCAAAGATTATATCACCAAAATTTTGATGGGAAAACTGAAAAAAATACACCCTGAGTGGCCCCCTTATCCAACATTCAAAATTGAACATGTCCCAACCCTTCCTTAGGCGTTGGTTGTCCCAGAAGGGCTAAAAAAAAATTACCTTTCAAAAAAAATTAAAATATCGAAATCACTCATCAATCATGAAGGTTAGGTTAAATTTCTATATTTAAAAATAGTGGAAATATTTTTAATAACATGTCAATATTTTTTTAAGTTTATGAGAGTCCAGAGTCTGAACCAAAACATAAATCACTCAGACAGTTTCGTAGAAGAGATCATTCAGACAACTTTATATGAGTTATGTCATTGGCTCATGCCAATCAGAGTAAAATAAAACACGTTATCTAAGCAGAGATGTGATTATTGTGCAGATGTGTTCTTGCAGATCATTTTGCATCCATCTACTTGCATATTTGTTCATTGAATTAAATAATTTGAGTCAAAAGTTCCGATTGGATCATGTTGATGTTACATCTATTGGCACTAATTTATATGTTTATATTAGCATGCTTCACACAGTATTTTTGGGAAGTTTTTTTGGGCTAGGTGCAGTGCACATGTCCTCCTTTTTAGTTAAAGCATAGGGAGGAACCCTTGAATTTGCAGATAGCACAAGTATGGTACATTTACATCCACTAAGGTTCAAAAGTTTGCGAAATATGTAAAGATCAGGGAACACTAGATGGTTGTATTCTTTTGGGAAAATGTTTTGTAGTAAAGGTGATTGAATCTTTAGGTAGGAGATATACATATTTACATGCATTCAATGCTGCAAAGTTTTCCAGTCCTCCACATTATTATGAAGAAGTGAATGATAGAGATTGACAAACAAAAAGATGGTTGAATTTTTTATGTGAAAAATTTACTGTTGTTGAATCACCTATTGTGGATATTGCTATATGTTTGGGTAAAATGGATGAATTTATTTGTATTATTTCTAAATCACACCCCAAAAAGCATATGTATGGAGCATGGGATCTTTGTGGAGACGAAATTGAATGTTTTGAAGACTTTCCATATTTGATGCAAGTATGACAATATATTCTATTTATCCCAACAAGCACAACAATGTGAAAGAGGCTTCTCAAAATTAAACAAGATAAAAGATTATGATATATCAAGACTTTCATTGTACCCACTAGATATGTTAATGATTTTGTCTCTTAGTGCACCTGATGCTCTAAATGAGGTAGATTAGAATGTTATTTATGATGTATGGAAACAAATGAAAACTAAAAATCCCTTTCCATTGAGAAAATAGATTTATATTTTCAATAATATAAGTCCAAATACTTTTGAAGATCATTTAAAGAATAGAAGAAACATATGTGTTCTTTTTTTAATAGAATTTGAGAAAAATGATTACTTATTTACTAAATTCTATTGAGATTTTATTGTGTTTTAATGTAATTCATCTTAAAATTATTAAAATTTAAATATTTAAAATTAAACTATTTCATTTTACATTTTTAATTAAGAGTTTATTCAATCAATAGAAATACAATTTTTTAGTTAAATAAATATATTTCTTCGAAATTAAATTAAGATCCACTCTTCAGATTTAATTAGTACTTATTCCTCATGAAATTTTACAACAATGTTTTAGAAGAACATACCGACCAGGGAACCTAACCTCTATGGTCATGCCTTGTCACATAAAAACGTGCTCAACAATTTTACTACACATTCGACCATTTCAAATGCCATGAGCATTGTCACAAAAATTGTGCGCAACTAGTTCCCTCCATTGTTGAACATTTACAATGCCATGGCACTCTTGTATTGGTTTTCACTGGGATGAGTATTTAATGTGTTTTTGAGTTTTACATTGTTAAATTGAATGATGTAACATCTCATGTGTACAGAGAATTCTCTCCAGTCCATCTACTTATTCAAAATTTCTTTCATTTAAATTAATATTATAAAAAATCATTGGTATGATAGGGATATTTTAAGTCAATTTAATTATCAGTAATTAATAGGTGGAAGGTAAGATTTAATATTTGCAAAACAATCATGAATATTTTTACCACTATAAACTATATAAATTAAATAGATTGTAAACATCTATATGCATCAATTCATAATAAGTATCAAAACACTTATTTCATGATACATTTTATGTTGCTAAAATAAATAAAAAATCATAAAAACCAACTAAACTATAACTTTATTTTAAATTATTAGTATTTTTGTTAATTGTATATATATATTCTTTATCATATTTACCTCATCCTTATCATGGAGATCATTTTGAAAATGTATTATGTTATGATGTCATGATTTATCAATAAAACATACCCAAAAAAACATAACTCACTTCATATGACATTTTTTTTCAAATTAATCAATTTAATTAAAAAGAAAAAAAGGGCATAACTATTTGGAACTAAATCTCAATCTTTGATTTGTGTATACTATTAATAATATTCTATGAAATATAATCCTTACCATCTGCCTAATAATAATTATTGATATTTAAATTAAAATTCTTAAAGTCTTATTCCAAAAGAAACACGATATCATAGATAGAAGGTAGTTATGGCCCTTTTTTTTTCAATTTATTTAAAAAAAAAGTGATATAAAATATTTTGACTATGAAATGAGATGTTTTTTTGAAAATGTGGTATTGATATTAGTTTATGATATTGTAACAAAGTCTATTAAAAAATTTAAAATATCCATAATAAAATGAAGGTAAATCTATATGGTTAAGAATCTTGTTACATGTTTATATGTGTGTGTGAGTGTTCTCATATATTGTTTCTTTTCTAATAATAATAATAATAATAATAATTTAAAACAAGTCATAATTTGATTATTATTTTTTTTTTTAATTTTTTTATAATGTGAGACGTATAATGAAATAAGTGCTTAATGTTTATCCTACATTTTTGTTTATTGACATTTACTAGCCATTTAATATATATAAATGCTCTAATTATTTTACATTTAATTAAAACAATTAGTTGTTTCTTACAATATAAAATCAAATTGTATATAATAATTTAATTTTTATTACTCAAATGTAATAATTTAATTACATAGGAAAAACATTTTTAAATGCCACATATATCTATATATGTGTGATTAAAATTTTCTTCACCAAATTATTTAATTAATAAAAATATATATTATTAAGTGAAATTTATTTTATATAATATTTTATTAATTAAAGTTTTATTTGAAAAAAAAATGATATATACATATGTATCTTAATTGATTGTAATAAAATAACTAGCACAATCACATTTACCAATGTGGTTGATATACGCCTATGTATATGTAACACCCTATTTTAATTTAAATTATGGATGATAGAATTTTTATGACAAATTTGAATTATTTAATGAATAAGATTATTCGTTAACAAGACTAGAGTTATTTTTTAAAGATAATTAGTAAATGGTCTTGAATAAAAGAAAGTAGTTGATTGGTAAATGATTCCAAGAACCTGAGGTAAAAGGGTAGAGACAGTTCTGATAGTTACCTTCCTAGAGGATAAAAGGAAAATCCTAAGTATGGGAAGGAGTTTTGTGTAGAAATAATGTTGGGGTTAAGCAACAACTTGTTGCATTGAGTTATCTAAAGCTGGTAAGGAAACAAGTGGAACTCAGGAAAAACCCAAGATAAGTATAGACTAGATTTAAATCTTGAGGCCTATATTCTATTGTCTCAGTGAATTACCTAAGGTACTGGTGAAGAGCATGAGGGGAGCAGAGGATGTGATTGCCTCGCTCAAGGTAGGGAGGACCATCAGTTTACTGGAAGATTACAACGAGATAAGTATTTTAAGTGTTTGTTTTATAGGTTCAGAACATATATTGGAAGGAAATGTTTTATGCTTAGTTAAGAATATGGCTTGAAATCCTATTGTTCTGTTAAGAATGTATGATACATGAACTTTATCCTATTCCATGTTGGTAGAGTAGAATAGAATACTAAGAAAGGATATATATATACTCTAATATATGATATCAAAAAAGACTAGTATGAATATTTAGAAACTGAAGTTCTGCACCAATTCAATGTACTGATAAATACTATTTATCCATTAAAAACATGAGATTCATATTTTCAGTAAATATGCATTACCAATAGAAACATAAACCAAGAAAAATCTCATGTGTTAACAAGGGCCTGGTAATAATGTAAGTCAAGGGCCAACCGTTTAGCACCCATCCCTGTGGGGACAGGGTTGGGGTCCATGTCCCCTGAACACCATGACAAAGGGGATATTGACCTCTACATTAAACCTAACCAGAGATTTAATCAACGAAATTGCAGTAAAATTAGATTCTGTAATTAAATGACAAAAGAAAGTCTGTAGAACCAGATATAGAAAGAAATAATACAAATATTAAATCTGGAAATTTGCACAACATAGACATTATTTTTTCAAGAATAAAATGCCATAAAAATGTTATCAAATAATAGAAAAATCCCGAATGGGAGAAGCATATTTTGCAACGAGAAAATATATGGTATACAAAACCAAATACAGGGATTACTGTATAAATATTTAGTAAACAAGTTTCGAACTCTCTTAAGAAAATTAACACAGTGCCTCGACTTTTGTTAAAGAGAGAATTCTATTCGACAGATATGTATAATAAAAATATTTAACGAGAAAATTACTCAAAACAAGAACTATGTCTAAAGGTCGAAGTCCATCTCAGTATTCAATTAATAAATACAAATAATTTAAAACATGAATAGAACCATACATAGAGGCCGAGCCTCGAATCTAATTAAATATGGAACCCTGATACTAGAGCTCGCGACATCAACTAAATATTATAGCGTTGAAGAATCCTAAAACCCTGTAACAGGTGGGGGTTGAAGTTACACATGGCGTATTCCATAGCTAAAACCTACCATACCCATTAATTCAGAATTAGAGGGCTTACCTGGAAGTTTCCACGCGAGGTACGAGACAGCTCAACACACCGACCATATGCAAATGCACAGGTCCTGTAACACAAGTAATCAAATACTAAAACCCTCCTTGGATAAACTGTAAGCGAGGTCGAGTGAACCTTCACCATACGATGAAGTTAACATTAAAATGAGAAGTATTGGAAGGGAAACATCCTCTGCGACACTTACTTGTACTAGTCAATCCTGCTAAGGCAGAATTGTCTCATTCCTCAGCAAGATGGAAGTAAACTTGAAGGAATTCATCGCATGGACTACGAACATTGTATTGTTGAAAAAAAACTAAAATTAGGAAAATAACCTAAAAACTTTGTGACTAAACCGATAACCTAATAAAAACTTGCATTGAAACAGTAAGTTCAAGATGACGGTATAGTTCACCTGGAATCCAAGTAGAAATGATTCTCTATGAAAAAAGTAGAGATTACAGTCACCACGAGTGAAAGCTGTGAAGAAATTCCATCTAATGAATGTAGAAACCTGACAGAAGAGATGGAAAGATTACCTTTGTCATCAAAAGAGGAATCAAGTGTGTCAAGACCATTTCGGGAAGTCGTGTCTGCATGCAAGGGTTGGAATACAGCAAATGCCGCAAGGGAAAAACCAAAGTTGCAGAGCCAAGACCAACATAGGTAAGTAGCAGAATGAATGAACCAAGAGGTGGGGGATGGGGTGGGTGGTTACCCTAACCAACCCTGCACTCACGAGCACTATCGATCACAAGAGTTTGATATCAACGGTGGAGCACGACACAGGTGTGACCAGTGCGGTCTGGAGGTACTGCCAAGTGGCCATTTAACCCAGTAAATGAGGAGGACTGCTTGAGATGACATTAATCGCCAAATATATGCATTGTACAAATTATTGAAGTCATATTATGAGTTGAATCACATAAAAATAAAATCTTTCAGAGATATGTAAATAATATATAGTCCACTATGCATATGTATATAGATTTCGTTTAAACCCAAATTCAATCTAATCATTGGAGTAAATAACACTTACAGAAACCATATTAAATCACCGTGCATAATAATTCTTCACACTTTTTGAAGATTTGGTTGGAAATCCTTAGCCATATGATTGTTATATAGTAAGAGCTAGATTAAACCCTATTGTCTTACATTATGAATTAATAAATGGAAAGAATCATATTGCTTGCATAATTAACACTACGGATATATTCAAATATGTATGTATTTATGCTGTGTAAGTTTGAATAGTAGTAAAGTTTGAATAATAGTAAAAGATAAAGAGATTTTTTTTTTTTTTTTAAATTAATTTATGTATGTGTTTACTTTATGGTTGTGACAGTATATAAAGTGCATCTACAACGACATTATTAAATGTGTTTGATATACACTTATCAAACACATTGATAAGCGTATATCAACCACATTAGTAAATGTGGTTGATACACGTGATAGGAATATATCAACCACATTAATAATTATTAGGTGTATCTTGCTAAATGCTAACTATTTCTCATTATTAATAACTAGATACATAAGAACTATATTTATATATTTATTGTTATTGTATTACTATTATATTATATATTAATATAATATTAGGTTATTAAAAAATGATATACACATATGTGTCTCAAATAATTATAATAAAATAACTAGCACAACCACATTTACCAATGTGGTTGATATACGGCTATGTATATAAAACACATCTACAATCACATTAGTAAATGTGATATCAACAACATTAGTAGAAAGGCGTATATCAACCACATTAATAATTATTAGGTGTATCTCGTTAAATGCTAATTATTTTTCAATTAATAACTATATAAATAAGAACTATATTTATATATTTATTGTTTTTGTATTAGTATTATATTATATATTAATATAATATTTGGTTATTAAAAAATAGTATATAATATTGTATTATATTATATTAAGAGATATATTTTGAAGTATAATATAATTAACGTATAACATAATAATAACACTTAGTTATTATTAATAATACTTATTTATTTCTTACCACCATGTTATATATATATATAGTTTATAATATTATGGATTAATAAACCTAATGGTCTAATAATATTATAAGCTCAAAGAAACCCAATAGATTAATATAATAAACCAAAGGGAATATTATTAAACCCTAAGATTTATATTATAAAACCATGAGATTACAACCCTAAAATTAATATTATAAACTAAAGGGATTAATAAACCCATTGGATTAATATTATAAACCAAAAGGATTAAAAAACCCAAGAGAATAATATTAAACCCTAGGATCTATATTATAAACCATAAACCTAATATTATAAACCAGAATACTAAACCCTAATTTATTCAATGTCATAATGCAACATGAATAAATTGCAATATAATGTATCATTATAACAATGAATGTCACACTCCTTGTCACATTAAAAATCATAATATTATAAAAGCCATATATATAAGAAATATAGGGTTTAGAATATTATGGATTAATAAATCCAACATATTAATATTATAAACCAAAAGGATAATAAACCTAAGGGAATAATCTTAAACCCTAAAATCTATATTATAAACTCAAGACATTAATAATATAAACCAAAGTGATTAATCAACCCAAAGGATTAATATTATACATCCTTGGGATTAATATTATAAACCCAGGAGATTAATAAACCCAAGGGTTTATTAATATTATAAACTCAAGGGATTAATATTATAAGCCCGAGTTATTGTAAGCCCTAGGATTAATATTATAAACCCTAAGATTAATATATCAAACCTAATATTAGTACTATAAACACTAAAGTATTATTATACATATTAAGGATTATTATTATAAACTCAAGTGATTAATAAGCCCCAGGGATTATTGATATTATAAACCAAAGTGAGTATTAATATTATAAACCAAAGGGATTAATAAACCATTTTGTCACCTATTACTCCTTTTTGGAATTGAGTCCAATAATTTCAAATATTGGCCAAAAAGGGGAGCTGAGGTATAAAAAGGTCAAAAAGAAAAACCTGAAATCACAAGGAGAGAACCACAATCAGAACCCAGATTTCAGATAAAAAGACACATCGGGGGCTGATATCAAAGGAGAAAACAACCTTGTATTGGGAAGGAGTGTCATCAGAAGCCAAGTTGAGGCTGAAGGACCGAAATATCGGGGGTTGATTATATTGGGATCCGATATTAGAAGGATGAGAAGAGGCATATCAGAGGATAACTTATCGGAGGATCGAAGATCGAAAATTCTTATCTAACACAAAGCATTTGAAAGCGATGAGGTTCCAAGGAAAACTGAAATACAAAGGAAAATCTTGAAAATTCGAAGACCCCAAGGCCCTTTCTCTCTCCTCCACCAAATAGACATGGTAGCTAGAGATTGACCCTAGAAAACAGATATGGTTTATGACATCATCATGATGTGGCAGTATGGGATACGTGGTAGTAATTTTCGACCATTTTAGGGGCGTAAGGGAGCCAAACCAAGGTGACACGTGTCATTGTCCAGAAGGCACCACGTGGATATGGTGACGGCACCATGACATCACATTGAAGGATGTGACCATCGACACTTTGTCTTGTTTCATCTTGAAAAAATCCAATGAAAGGGCTCTAATATGTGTAGCACCTGGTCACGAAGACTCAAAGAGAACTGAGGGCATAAGATAGAACAAAGAAACTGTTGACGGGAAAATCTATCCAGCCAACAGCAGGGGATCTTCCCGGTAAAATATCCCAATTAGACCTTGAACCATTTGGAATAGGGATCACGTCCAGGGTGTGGGTCCGGCTACCGCTGATTTCTCCTTTCTTTGGGTCTCACTTAAAATCTATAAAACAGTGGATACACACCTAATGAAATGATACAAGACATATGATTGATGCATTAAATGTACATGCAACACTATGAGTAGCAAGAGGAAATAATAAAGCATGAAGACCGAAGGAAGTGTTGTTAACAACACTTCATTAGGGTCATGCTTGTAAACTGTTCTGACCACAAAGGAAACAATTCCTCATGGAAAGAACACCCTTCACTTCCTAAAATTTTTAAATGGTAACACAAATGCTAATAAACAAAGCCATCAACATTCGTTAAGAAAGTGAAATAAACTCAACCACCATTAACATACTCAGTAAACTGTTATGCAATTGTGATATGAATTAAAGATACAGTTCCCTTAATCTAAAGACATTCAGAAACTGAAAACATAATACTCAATAGCGCTCATACATATGACAACACCAGATCCACAAAGGGATTTTTCAAAATGCTTGTATTCATGCTTAAATGTATAATCCTCTATTAATACAATATACTCAGCTCGAGTCCCAAACAAAAGATACGCTACAAGTTCCCGAAGGCAGGATTTATAGAGCAAAGCTTGCCCTTTTGGCTCCCTAACTTTTCACCTTCCCTACCGTTGGGTTTCCTTGTGACCTGCGACCTCAGACCATCCGCGACCTGCGACCTCGGACAATATGTGACCTGCAACCTTGGGCAGATCAGCGACTTGCAACCTCAAGAAATATGCGACCTACGACCTTGGGAAAAATGCGACCTGCGACCTTGGGCAGATTAGCGACTTGCGATCTCGGGAAATATGTAACGTGCAACCTTCTTGGATTTGCAACCTCGCGACCTTCTTGGATTGCGACCTCACGACCCAGTCATTGGGTCGCTAGGTCGCGTCGTCAAGATTTTAATAAGGAGGGCAACTATGCAACCTAGCGACCTGAGGAAATCTGCGACCTCGAGCAGATATGCGACTTGCAGTGCTTATTTTGGAAATCTTTGGATTTCATAGCAATATTCCTTATCCCACCTCCATTGCTTGCTGGAAAAAATTTGGCTCACTGTGCAGATCGACAGCTTCCACCTGCAATCACATAGCTTAGGTTACATGTCTTCATTGCTTGAATAACAATATTAAGAGGTGCATTTAATTAATTACACAAGTAAAAATGAAAACTTTGGACCCCTGTGTGGTCAAATATTATGTCGCAGTGTGGTCCTTGTCAAGTTCTCCTGGGATACGAATGTTTGTAGTGAAAACCCATTGATGAGGTTAAGGAATTTTCCTTGTGCCATCTCCCACTGAAAATGATGGGTTTCTATCTTCCATTTATGTTTTGGTAGAAGGCTAGAACTATGTTTTCTTGGGCATACCTCTTTGCGACCTTGCGACCTAAGCAAACATGCGACTCAGCGACCTGGGTTGATGGGGTAGCTGAGTCGCAAAACTCACTGAGTCGCAGCCATGGGCGATGTTTTAGATATGCGACCTGGCGACTTAAGTCAGCACTGTCGTCTCTGCTTCTGTTGAGGCGTTACCTTCTCTATAATTTGTTTTGTTTCATCCTCCCCAACATCTCCAATTTGAAACCTTTTTTTGAAACGATCATAATTAGTTGGCTCTTTCGACTTGTATGGACGCTCACCAAGCACTCGCGCTAAATCATCCTGATGAAAAACCTCTCTTTCAAGCAACAATTTCGCCATATTTTCACCCCTTCCCTGTGCTGTTCAATTAACTCTAAGGTCCTTGTGTAAGCTTGATTCACCCACTCACGTATTTCCTTATCAATAATTTCTGCCATTTCATTACTATAAGGCTTGGTCATTTCATAAGAATATTCCCTTTGAGGAAAAGATAGAAGACCAATTTTTTTCACTAAAACCATATAATGAGACTTGTACATATGACATCTTGGTCACTTTCTCCAAGTCATTTTGAGATCTAGTTGAAATTTTTTTCCAGTAAAACCTGTTCAGCGAGCTAACCTCCAAGTGTCATGCATGTCATGTCAAATAGCTGCTCCCTTGTCATCAACAAATTCTCATTTGGTAAATATTGAGCAAAGCCCGATGCTGCAGTGCCCCGAGGAAAAATGGTTACTTTCAAAAGTGGCTCCGCATGCTCCACAAACCATTCAACTACAACATGACATGATTCATGATATGCTACAGTCCTCCTTTGCTCTTTACTAATTACCTTATTTTTCTTCACCAATAACTCTATCAATAGCTACCTCAAAGCGTGACATATTGATCTCGGTCTTCTCATTCCTAACAACAATAAGATCACCCTCGTTGCACATATTTGCAATATCTGCTCCTGCAAATCCTGGAGTCAATGCAGCAAGGCATTGAGAGTAGTAATTTTGAGAAGATCCAAAATATCTGCGCCAGTAGCTTATCATTTGTTTTTCCTCAGATATCCCAAAGATATGCTACCTTTTCCATAATACCGAGGTGCGTTATGGCCAAATATTTACTTAAGAGTCGTGTTTATCCATTGCACTTCTTCAGAAACATCATTCTTCATTGTTAATTCTGTTGACAGTTGGAATTTCTGACCAGCCACCGTGAACAAATTTCTAGAATTTTTGATGGGGAGTGAGACACGTCGGAGATCTTTATGTCTGGAAGATGGCGTTGATTAAATGGCGCTGATTATGGAATATGGCTACGTTATTTATGTTGCCTATGCCACAAAAATCACCGTAAAATCTGCGTTTTCTGATTAAGAAATGATTTTACAACCATGGGGTCGCGTGGTCGGAGAATTTCCCTGGGTTGCAGCTTTCCATAGGCATATCATTCTAGGACCTTGCGACCTCGGAGGGGTCGCATAGTCGCGTGGTCGCATTTCTTGCCCAACAGCATGCATCGTGACTTAGCGACCTGGAGGGGTCGTGCGACTACTCTTACAGAGGTTGCAGGGTCGCAAGTCGCATTTTCATTCGCTCTATCAGCCATGCGACTCAGCGACTGTTTCTTCTGCATTTAGTTGTAATGCGTGTGAAACGCTTTACTCTCTCTCCATCAAAAAATCATCCAAAAATCACACAGAATGGTGCTCGGTCCTGAAAACATACTTTTAAAACTATAATTATGCAGAACCGCATCTGTGAATACATTAAGTTTTATTGCTACCCTCTCTGCTAAGCGTCAATGGATTCGAGGGCATTGTAAGAATTCTTCGACAGGCTTACATGTGTTGTAAACTAGTGTAGCAAGTACTCCATGCATAACGCGGCTGACACCTTTCTTCTGCCAAATAAGAAACAAATAGTTGTTTCCCACGAAAATAATGTTCCACATTCATTGTTGTGCTGATTCAACGGAGCGTTTTGCTTTTCCTCATATTTGTTAGCGGTGGAAGAGATTTCAAAGACGTAAATGAATAAAAAAATTTCATGCCAAGGCTGGTAGTGCATCTTCTGATCACGGTTGACAAGCCTGAAGAAGGGTGATATGATTTTCGGCATGCTGACTCACCTTTTCCAGCGGTCAATGGCACTTAACTTGGCGTGAGAGGTGAGTTGGACCTGCTTTGTCACCCATTGTGCATTTAACAGCCTGCTCATAACTAACATCCTGCGGTTAACAAACCTGCATCAATAATCTCCATCCGACATAGCTTAAAACCATAACTCGGCATCGTTTAACGCATAGTTTGTTTAATGCACCGTTTTACGATCCTGCTCTTGGTTTGACTGTTATTGCGCTGTAGTCATTATACATGCCATCATGGCTTTATTATAACCCTCCACTCGTATTTCAAACATACCTTTTGACCTCTAAACATATGCTCCAAACGCTTTACTATAAAACACGATCACCATATATGTCTGCTCGGCGCCCATTTGTAACGGTTTTTTTTTTTTATATGATCTCGCTCCTTTAATATTATATGGTTTGAAAATCATGTTGTTTTTTCACCGCTTGAAGCATGGTTGTAGAATATCGTATATCACACCACGACTTTGGACCACCGAATATATATATTTTCTCAAAACCTTTTAACATAGGTTGAAAACTTCGGCCTAAAAGTATTTTGAGCCCAATTGTAATTTCCTTCGTATAGTTTTTTATATGATTTCGCTCCTCCAATCTTATGTGGCTTGGAAACCATATGTGTTTGTGCACTAGCTTAATGTTTCAAAATTTCACCTTGGTCCATCGAAAGTGGGCCTACCATGTAGCTTAGGTTTAACAAACATTGCTTCCCTTCGCCAATTTTCCAGAGTTGTCAACACGACTCAAAATTATTGTCGGTTCAAAAGAATGGCCTTTTATAGGATTTGTACAATCTCCAAAGACAAAATGTACTTCGCCATTATCTGACTTTGGTACAACAATCAGACTCTCAAATGTACCTTGAACAACTAAAGACTTATAACCAAGAGCTTCCTTCTATGTTGTCATGATGGGTCAAATTTGTGCAGGCCATAAATTATTATGGACCTCAAATCACCACCTGCTATACTATCTGATCTATGTGCTTCTGGATCGACATCATCATGGCCAATAACATTGTGACTAAGCTGCAGTGTTCTGTTGGCCCTTTGCATAATTACCTCCTCAACTGTGTTTTCTATTACAATGCTTATTGCCCAAAAATGATGCAGCTGACCAGTGCGATGAGCACGATGTAATGCTTGCTTGTCAACTTGTGGATTCCAGTGTTGTTCATAGAACATGACAGTATCATCTCCTACAAGATTCAAACCAACACCACCTGCTCGAGTAGATATTAAAATACAAATGCTTCACGAGTATCATCATTGGCCTTTCTGATGTCACTTGACTCTGGCAGTGTTGATGCTTTTCCACTGAAGCTTTGCACAGCTGAAAAACACTCTTGTGTTCTTACTGATCCATCAAGATGCTCATAAGAATACCTTCATAGCTCTAAGTAATCCTGAATAATTTCTATTGTCTACGTCATTTGAGAAGAAATCCAGACACGATGTCCTTGACTATGCAGCTTCTCAAGAAGAATGTCCAAGAAGATGAGCTTTCCACTCACCTAAACTAAGTGTTCACCTTCTTCAAATGGATCTGGCTCCACACCATTGAAAAGATAAGAATGCCTGCATGTCTTTCACAGTTGTACCACAATATTTTGTAAATATTGATGCTGAGTGCCTGAACCATTTGTTTGAAGCTGGGAAACTCTTGATGCAATACAGACACATAAATTTTCTTCTAAAGTGGGACTAATGGAGGTAGTACTATAACCCCAGATAGTGGTGGCAATGTAAGAGTTCCATTCTTGACAAGCAAAGCTTTTACACGCCGAAGCATGAAAGCAGGCACAATATATCTTAGCAGCTTGAATTGTTTTCTACATACAGAGGTATTGTCACCTTGAGTCAAGGTCGCAAATTTAATGGACACAACACCAAAAAGGCCATGGGCATTTCTGTTGATCTTTCAAGTAAGCCAACAAAATTATAGCCTGCAATGTTTTCCCAAGGCCCATTGTGACCGAAATTTCCCTTGACTGGCGCGGTCTTATTTCCTGCGTACATGCGATAGATGTCCACCACTTCTCATGTTTCAGCTCGCACTACTCTTATCCTTCTCATCGGTGTGGTGATGACATTTTGGGTGTATCATTCATGGGATTGACCTGTATGAAACATTATAACATTAATTAGTTTACTCTTTGATAATGGCATCCCTAGATAAAACATATGAGACTAATGAGCTTAAGATAAGTATTCAAAAAACATGCTTGATGAACCATGACGAGAGGGCTGCTAATGTACATCCTCAATGCACAGAAAATTTCCTATTCGAGCATATGTTGGATGATCCCTCCCACACATGGCGTGATTACAGCAACAACATCTGATCATGATGGTGAGAAATCTCACGAGGGGTTGGGGATAGGTCGCTGGGATGTCATTGACTGCAGGTCAGGTGAAAGACTTTAACGACTTAGCGAGCAGAGGGGGACCCGAAATTTCGAATATACCCAAAATTTTGGGTGGTGTTGTAGCGACTACAACAAATGGTGAACGACTGGTAGAATCCAACATCTCTGTCGATGTCACAACAAAATTCTGAGCCAAGAAGTGATGCAAGGGAATATTGAACAAGTTCTGTGGGGACCCTTCGAATTACTTTGGTCTTTACAGGTATGCCCAGTCCTTGTGCCTCAGCTAGGTCTCACTAATTAGAAACACATCCAAGAGAAAGATCACAGACGCCAGTAGCCTGTTGATGATGTGAAGAGCAAGGCAGTGGGTTTATTATTTTTAGGATTTTTTAAAGTAAGTTTTTGGTGCTGCTCTGCTGCCAGCAGGCCTGGACAGTACCTCGGTGGAGTCACTTCAAGAAATCACAAACGTTGCTTCGCTGCCAGCGAACCTGGTCAGTACTCCGGTGGAGTCGTTGCATTACCTCTTTGCGCAGGAAGCCTTTCTCGATCCTTTACCCTTATTTGTTTCATGTGCTTGTAGCACTTATTTTCATGTGCTCGTGGCACTTATTTTTCATGGGAGGATGAGGGATCCTGACTTATTTTACGAGCAAGAGAGGTTGTTTCTTGTTTTACAGAAACTGAAAGATATCATGATTTGGGTTTGCCCTTGTGCCAAACCTTCAAAACCCATTCACCACAATAGGTGAAGTGTGCAAAATAGATCATTAAGATGTCCAAGAATATGCTGGGCACAAGGCTTAGGCTTACAGGTATTGGGGCCACTCAAACACAACAGGTATCCCACCAACAACCAATGCGTATCTCCCTGACTAATAAGTTTAGACTCATAGGCATCTTGTTGAAAATGAAACCTCGATGATTTATCCTGCGAGGAAGCCGCCTCTTGAGATAGCCACCACAACCTCATGCAGACAATGGGATTATTATTTCAAAAATTGGGGCAAAACAAGACCGCAAGGTGGTAGGGTTTCAATGGGGGCTCATGCAGTGATCGGTGAATATGTGGAATATTTTCAAAGCTATATAAACAATCTGCAGAAATGATGCGAGGAAGAAAGTGCACGCCGAAATGTAACAACGAGGCTCAAGATGCAATGCAACGCCATGTGCAGGAACGATCCACTAGTTGGAGGTGGAGAGACAAGGCAAAGCACATGAAGTGATTATCTGAACATTATGCAGCAATAGGGAAACTGAAAAAGCATGCATGCAAAAAATAAATGGAACTTTTTAATGCATAAAACTACAGAACGCAAGAAAATACAGCAAGCATAATTCTAAACCATGAAGTAAAACCTTAGCGAGTAAACCTAATTAATAACTTGACAAACAAAAATTTATTAGTAGATCCTAGCTAGCCTAAACCTAAAATCCTAGCTTAACCCATGAGGCGGTCGGGTTATGTGAAATCAACTTTCTAGTGCAGCCACCGCATCAGTTCCTGACCTGCAAGAACGACAATGTTCGCAATCAGAGCCAGCATACAAAATCGTGCACCAACAACAAGACTTACCTGAAGAGCATGTGTAACGGCAAGAAGATCATGGATACATGCCAAAGAACACGCCAGAATAGGTTGTGTAAGTTGAATCTCACTCTCACCTTGATACACAACAATATGTTCTTGAAACTCAACATTTATAAATGACACACATTCATTCATGCACAATCGTAGGTCTGATGGGCGCTGGGTAAGCCATTTCCTATTTGCAGGCACATCCACCGGATAGGGTTGGTCGAACCAAACGAAAACCTCATCATGGTGTTCATAATAATCAGTTTCATGGAATGGAAACACTGAGCGTGTACCAGGAGAGTCATAGATGCTTGTGTATCCGAGAGCATAAACCCTAATTTGAGAAACCCTAGTTGGAGTTGTTTGAGGGGTCTCGTCATGATCGGAAGAACCTGGGGCAACAGTCGGCAGAAACTGAAGCGCTTCTATTTTCCGATGGGTACTTGAATCTTCCCTGAGCGAATGGTCGGCAATGAGATACGAGTGATAGTCCTCAGCGGTATTAGTGAATATGCTGCTGTAACCATTGATTTGATTAAGCTGGGTACCTGGCATGTTGGGCTCCCTAGGAGTTATTGTCTAGGATGGATCAATAAAGAGGACATCTTGAGGTTGCCCAGATAGGAAATCGCTCCTATGGTTGTCTAAAGATTCCGAGTGAGAAATATCAGATCTAAAGATTCATCGATTTTGAACTATCATTGTGAAACACCATCTGCGTGCTTATGATTATTGCCAATACCAGTATAAGGAAATTTTGAATGTCTCGAAGAAATTACTGGTGTGGTGGGATCGTGAAATAAATCGGGGAATAATGAATGAACAGATTGATTCGCAGGGGCGTTAACCATACAAGGCTTTCCAACACATGCATCTGTGTCATTCAGAGAAAACAATGATCTGGCAGGCCCTATAAGGGAATCGACTTCATCCGGGATAGGAATCGATTCATGAGAAGTATGTGAATCAGATTTAGGACTGTGTCCAGGGAGACATCGAGTGGGCTCGAGGTAGGTTTCTTGAACTGGGAGAGATAATGAGCCACTATGGTTTTCAAACTCTGATTCGACATGTTGCGTGAAAGATTCAAAGCTAGTACAATAGGCTTTATCTTCATGCACCCATCTATCATGGCTAAGAACTTTCGAGGTCACAACTCCACTACCCGACAACTCAGGAGGAGGAGCGAGCATGTCACAAATAGCAATACTCTCCTCAGAGGCCTGAATGTGGTCTGGGCTGGGGGAGATGGACAAGGAAGCATTAGGGACAAAGTCTAAACAACCGTTGACTTGCGGGTCATCATAGGGAACACTAGGCTCAGGTTGGGTTGCTAACTGAAATTGTTCAAGGGAAATGAGAATCACATAGCTGAACTGTTCACTTAACAACTCCCAATCAACATCCTTTTCAGGGAACTCAAAAAAATAATGAAAAAATCTGATAGAAAATTCATCTATAGGTTCCTGAGGTTCCATTCTGATGTCATTTAGCTTTATCAATACACTTTGAAAATTGTACCTATGAAAAGCTTGTTGTAATTCACTGGTGAGTTGTTCAAACGAATGGATGGAAGCTTCCGGAAATGTGCGGCACCATTGCTTAGCGCGGCCTTCGAGGGTGAGGAAGAAAAGAAAACAAATCAAATCTTCATTTTCAATTTCGTAGTACTCACCAAAGTCACAGAAATATGACAGGTGTCGGGTTATGGACACTCCATTTTCACCATCAAATTTTAGCTGGGACAAGTGATACATAGGCTCATCAGGGATGAAGAATCGAGGCTCAAAAAACTCTGACAAACATCTTGGGAGAATGATTTGGGAATGAGCCATTACAGATATGAAATTAACTACAGACTCGAAGGGCTCAGCTTATCATCTGGCCCTCCTTCTAGAGCCAATTCTGTTGATGGGAAAATCTATCCAGCCAACAGCAGGGGATCTCCCCGGTAAAAGGTCCCAATTAGACCTTGAACCATTTGGAATAGGGATCCCATCCGGGGTGTGGGTCTGGCTACCGCTGATTTCTCCTTTCTTTGGGTCTCACTTAAACTCTATAAAACAGTGGATACACACCTAATGAAATGATACAAGACATATGATTGATGCATTAAATGTACATGCAACACTATGAGTAGCAAGAGGAAATAATAAATCATGAAGACCGAAGGAAGTGTTGTTAACAACACTTCATTAGGGTCATGCTTGTAAATTGTTCTGACCACAAAGGAAACAATTCCTCATGGCAAGAATACCCTTCACTTCCTAAAATTTTTAAATGGTAACACAAATGCTAATAAACAAAGCCATCAGCATTCGTTAAGAAAGTGAAATGAACTCAACCACCATTAACATACTCAGCAAACTGTTATGAAATTGTGATATGAATTAAAGATACAGTTCCCTTAATCTAAAGACGTTTAGAAACTGAAAACATAATACTCAATAGCGCTCATAACATATGACAACACCAGATCCACAAAGGGATTTTTCAAAATGCTTGTATTCATGCTTAAATGTATAATTCTTTGGTAAAACAATATACTCAGCTCGAGTCCCAAACAAAAGATCCGCTACAAGTTCCCGAAGGAAGTATTTATAGAGCAAAGCTTGCCCTTTTGGTTCCCTGACTTTTCACCTTCCCTACCGTTGGGTTTCCTTGTGACCTACGACCTCAGACCATCCACGACCTGCGACCTTGGACAATATGCGACCGGTAACCTTGGGCAGATCAGCAACTTGCGACCTCGAGCAATATGCGACCTGCGACCTTGGGAAATATGCGACTTGCGACCTCGGGCAATATGTGACCTACAACCTTCTTGGATTTGTGACCTCGCGACCTCGCGACCCAGTCGCTGAGTCGCTAGGTCACGTCGTTGAGCTTTTAATAGGGAGGGCGACTATGTGACCTGGCGACCTGAGGAAATATGCGACCTCGAGCAGATCTGCGACCTGCAGTGCTTCTTTTGGCGATCTTTGGATTTCATAGCAATATTCCTTATCCTGCCTCTGTTGCTTGCTGGAAAAACTTTGGCTCACTGCGCAGATCGACAGCTTCCACCTGCAGTCACATAGCTTAGGTTACATGTCTTCATTGCTTGAATAACAATGTTAAGAGGAGCATTTAATTAATTACACAAGTAAAAATGAAAACTTTGGACCCCTGTGTGGTCAAATGTTATGTCGCAGCGTGGTCCTTATCAAGTTCTCCTCGGATCCGAATGTTTGTAGTGAAAACCCATTGATGAGGTAAAGGACTTTTGCTTGTGCCATCTCCCACTGAAAATGATGGGTTTCTAGCTTCCATTTATGTTTCAGTAGAAGGCTAGAACTATGTTTTCTTGGGCATACCTCTCTGCGACCTTGCGACCTAAGAAAACATGCGACTCTGCGACCTGGGTTGATGGGGTAGCTGAGTCGAAAAACTCACTGAGTCGCAGCCCTGGGCGATGTTTTAGATATGCGACCTGGCGACTTAAGTCAGCACTGCCGTCTCTACTTCTGTTGAGGCGTTACCTTCTCTATAATTTGTGTTGTTCCATCCTCCCCAGCATCTCCAATTTGAAACCTTTGTTTGAAATGATCATAATTAGTTGGCTCTTTCGACTTGTATGGACGCTCATGAAGCACTCGCGCTAAATCATCCTGATGCAAAACCTCTTTTTCAAGAAGCAATTTCGCCGTCTTTTCACCCCTTCCCTGTGCTTTTCAATTAACTCTAAGGTCCTTGTGTAAGCTTGATTCACCCACTCACGTATTTCCTTATCAATAATTTCTGCCATTTCATTACTGTAAGGCTTGGTCGTTTCATAATATTCTTCCCTCTGAGGAAAAGATAGAAGACCAATTTTTTTCACTAAAACCATATAATGAGACTTGTACATATGCCATCTTGGTCACTTTCTCCAATTAATTTTAAGATCTAGTTGAAATTTTTTTCCAGTAAAACCTGTTCAGCGAGCTAACCTCCAAGTGTCATGCATGTCATGTCAAATAGCTGCTCCCTTGTCATCAGAAAATTATCATTTGGTAAATATTGAGCAAAGCTCGATGCTGCAGTGCCTCGAGGAAAAATGGTTACTTTCAAAAGTGGCTCCGCATGCTCCATGAACCATTCAACTACAGCATGACCTTATTCATGATATGCTACAGTCCTCCTTTGCTCTTTACTAATTAACTTATTTTTATTCACCAATAACTCTATCAATAGCTGCCTCAAAGAATGACATATTGATCTTGGTCTTCTCATTCCTTACAACAATAAGAGCACCCTCATTGCACATATTTGCAATATCTGCTCCTGCAAATCTTGGAGTCAATGCAGCAAGGCGTTGAGAGTAGTAATTTTGAGAAGATCCAAAATATCTGCGCTAGTAGATTATCATTTGTTTTTCCTCAGATATCCCCAAAGATATGCTTCCTTTTCAATAATACCAAGGTGCGATATGGCCAAATATTTACTTAAGAGTCGTGTTTATCCATCGCACTTCTTCAGAAACATCATCATTCATTGTTAATTCTGCTGACAGTTGGAATTGTTGACCAGCCACCGTGAAAAAATTTCCAGATTTTTTGATGGGGAATGAGACACGTGGGAGATCATTATGGCTAGAAGATGGCGTTGATTAAATGGCACTGATTATGGCATATGGCTACGTTATTTACGCTGCCCGTGCCACAAAAATCACCGTAAAATATGTTTTTTTTTATCAGGAAATGATTTTACAACCATGGGGTTGCGTGGTTGAAGAATTTCCCTGGGTCGCAGCTTTCCATAGGCATATCATTCTATGACCTTGCGACCTCAGAGGGGTCGCACAGTTGCGTGGTTGCGTTTCTTGCCCAGCAGCATGCATCGCGACTTAGCGACCTGGAGGGGTCGCGCGACTGCTCTTACAGAGGTTGCAGGGTCGCAAGTCGCATTTTCATTCACTCTATCAGCCATGCGACTCAGCGACTATTTCTTCTGCATTTAGTTGTAATGCGTGTGAAACACTTTACTCTCTCTCCATTGAAAAATCATCCAAAAATCACATAGAATGGTGCCCGGTCCTGAAAACAGACTTTTAAAACTATAATTGTGCAGAACCGCATCCGTGAATACGTTAAGTTTTATTGCTATCCTCTCTGCCAAGCGTCAATGGATTCGAGGGAATTGTGAGACTTATTTTATAGGCTTGCATGTGTTTTTAACCAGTGCGGCAAGTACTCCACGCATAACGCGGCTGACACCTTTCTTCTACTAAATCAGAAACAAATAGTTGTTTCCCACGAAAATAACGTTCCACATTCATTGTTGTGCTGATTCAACAGAGCGTTTTTATTTTCCTCAGATTTGTTAGTGGTGGTAGAGATTTCAAAGATGTAAATGAATAAAAAAATTTCATGCCAAGGCCGGTAGTGCATCTTCCGATCAGGTTTGACAAGCCTGAAGAAGGGTGATACGATTTTCGGCATGCTGACTCACCTTTTCTAGCGGTCAATGGCACTTGACTTGGTGTGAGAGGTGAGTTGGACCTGCTTTGTCACCCATTGTGCATTTAAAAACCTGCTCATAACTAACATCCAGCGATTAACAAACCTGCATCAATAATCTCCATCCGACATAGCTTAAAACCATAACTCGGCATCGTTTAACGCATAGTTTGTTTAACACACCGTTTTATGATCCTGCTCTTGGTTTGACTGTTATTACGTTGCAGTCATTATACATGCCATCGTGGCTTTATTATAACCCTCTGCCCGTATTTCAAACATACCTTTTGACCACTAAACATATGCTCCAAACACTTTACTATAAACACGATCACCATATATGTCTGCTCGGTGCCCATTTGTGACGTTTTTTTTTGTTTATATGATCTCGCTCCTTTAATCTTATATGGTTTAAAAAACATGTTGTTTTTGCACCGCTTGAAACATGGTTGTATAATATCGTATATCTCACCACGAATTTGGATCACCGAATATATATATTTGCTCAAAGCCTTTTAACATAGGTTGAAAACTTCAGCCTAAAATTATTTTGAGCCCAATTGTAATGTCCTTCGTATAGTTTTTTATATGATTTTTCTCCTTCAATATTATGTGGCTTGGAAACCACATGTGTCTGTGCCCTAGGTTAATGTTTCAAAATGTCACCTTGGTCCATCGAAAGTGCGCCTACCATGTAGCTTAGGTTTAACAAACATTGCTTCCCTTCCCCAATTTTCCAGAGTTGTCAACACAACTCAAAATTATTGTCGGTTCAGAAGAATGGCCTTTTATAGGATTTGTACAATATCCATAGACAAAATGTACTTTGTCATTATCTGAATTTGGTACAACACTCAGACTCTCAGATGTACCTTGAACAGCTAAATACTTATAACCAAGAGCTTCCTTCTATGTTGTCATGATGAGTAAAATTTGTGCAAGCCGTAAAATATTATGGACCTCAAATCACCACTTGCTATATTGTCTGATCTATGTGCTTCTGGATCGACATCATCATGGCCAATAGCATTGTGACTAAGCTACAATTTTATATTGGCCCTTTGCATAATCACCTCCTCAACTGTGTTTTCTGTTACAATGCTTATTGCCCAAAAATGATGCAGCTGACCAATGTGATGAGCACGATGTAATGCTTGCTTGTCAACTTGTGGATTCCAGTGCTACTCATAGAACATGACAGTATCAGCTCCTGCAAGATTCAAACCAGCACCACCAGCTCGAGTAGATATTAAAATACAAATGCTTCACGAGTATCATCATTGGCCTTTCTGATGTCTCTTGACTCTGGCAGTGTTGATGCTTTGCCACCGAAGCTTTGCACAGCTGCAAAATGCTCTTATGTTCTTACTGATCCATCAAGATGCTCATAAGAATACCTTCGTAGCTCTAAGTAATCCCAAAGAATGTCTATTGTCTGCGTCATTTGAGAATAAATCCAGACATGATGTCCTTGACTATGCAGCATCTCAAGCAGAATGTCCAAGATGATGAGCTTTCCACTCGCCTGAACTAAGTGTTCACCTTCTTCAAATGGATATGGCTCCACACCATTGAAAAGATAAGAATGGCTGCATGTCTTTCGCAGTTGTACCACAATATTTTGTAAAGATTGATGCTGAGTGCCTGAACCACTTGTTTGAAGCTGGGAAACTCTTAATGCAATACAGACACATAAATTTTCTTTTGAAATGGGACCAATGGAGCCAGTACTATAACCCCAGATAGTGGTGGCAATGTAAGAGTTCCATTCTTTACAAGTAAAGCTTTTGCACACCGAAGCATGAAAGCAGGCACAATATATCTTAGCAGCTTGAAATGTTTGCTACATCCAGAGGTATTGTCACCTTGATTCAAGGTCACAACTTTAATGGACACAACACCAAAAAGACCATGGGAATTTCTATTGATCTTTCAAGTAAGCCAACAAAATTATAGCCTGAAATGTTTTCCCAAGGCCCATTGTGACCGAAAGTTCCCTTGACTGGCATGGTATTATTTCCTGCGTACATGCGATAGATGTCCTCCACTTCTCATGTTTCATATCGCACTACTCTTATCCTTCTCATCAGTGTGGTGATGACATTTTGGGTGTATCATTCATGGGATTGACCTGTATGAAACATTATAACATTAATTAGTTTACTCTTTGATAATGGTGTCCCTAGATAAAACATATGAGACTAACGAGCTTAAGATAAGTATTCAAAAAACATGCTTGATGACCCATGGCGAGAGGGCTGCTAATCTACATCCTCAATGCACAAAAAAGTTCCTATTTGAGCATATTTTGGATGATCCCTCCCACACATGGCATGATTGAAGCAACAGCATCTGATCATGATGGTTAGAAAGCTCATGAGGGGTTGGGGATAGGTCGCTGGGATGTCACTGATTGCAGGTTAGGTGAAAGACTTTAACGACTAAGCGAGAAGAGGGGGACCCAAAATTTTGAATATACCCAAAATTTTGGGTGGTGTTGTAGTGGCTACAATAGAACATAAGGGCCAAGAAGAGATATTGGAGGTGAGGGGCCGTAATAATTTTGTTTTAGTTAAAATTCGAAAATATTCCAATGAGAGGGGCTTCAATATTAGATGGTGCACGGTCATGGTAACTTCAGAGAACCAAGGGCGCAAGGAATATTTAACACCTAAGCTCTGTGGACCATATTGGGGATGTGAATATCATAACTCCCATGTAAATTCAAATTTGAAAAAGTTACGATGAAGAGGGGCTCCAATATGTGGTGGTGCTTGGTCAGGACCATCCAAAGAACCAAAGGTGAAGAAAAAATCACAAAGGGAGATAGGCCCCCACACAGGAGCCAAAAGGCTTTTGCACCGAAGAGCTGAGCATGAGGTCACGACACCCGGTCCCATGGGATAAACAGGAAAAGGGCCAAATGGAAAAGGGGTTAAAGGGATACCATAAATTTTAATTTTAGAAGGTTTTTCTAAATATAAGTTACAAGGAAGGGGAATTTTTGCTATGAGAACCCCAAGTCCTTGGTCACAGGTAATGTTCTCATGATTTATAAATAATAAAAGAGCTTAAACAAGAGGGGTTGAAGGCAACAAAATTCTTTGGTTTCGCAGTGCATTTATGATGTTTTACACTCTAGTATGGCATGATAGAGGTAAAAAATGGATGAATGGGTTGGAATTTCTCTTCTTTGTAAAATCATGCACATGTAACACCTCTCAGTACCACTATATCAAATCATCGATCGCTCCACAAAAGGGAATTAAATTTGTTAAAAGAAGAAAGTGACAGGAAAATTGGCTAGGATACCGTGGCAGAGACGTGGCCTAATCAGAGGCGATCACATCAATTGGCATGGAGATATTTTGCAAGAAACCATCATTATATTTTTCACGTTGTTATTTTCTCACATTACTATAATTTCTACATTTTAAAGAAAATTATCAAATATTTTGTGATCATCCTCGCATGCTCAGAAAACTAGTCGATTATTTATAAAGCTCCAATAAGCGGTATAGTTTTCATGTTGGTTTTTATTTTTAGCAGGTTTTTCATTGCAAATAATATATATTGAAGCTAAGTTATAAATATCCATGGGAAGTATGTTTTGGTTTTCAGTGGTTTTGCTGGTCATAGGTGTCATAGAACACCGAGGGCAGTTTTCCCGAAACAGATGGGTGTCTGTAACAACCCTGGGTGAAAATTTCATATAATAAAGGTTAATAAAGGAAAATTGAATAATACCAAGGTCATGGGACACATATTCCAAGCTAAATGCCAGAAAAAACATCCTAGTGGGTGTCACTTCGGTTTATTATGGCTAAGGAAATATGAAAAGGCATTGACAAAGGAAAAGAGGAAATATTTATGAAAATAAAGGAAAATAGGAGAAAAGGGGGATGAAGGGTGGCATATTTTCATGAGGAAAGTTGAAGGAAAATGAAGAAATTAGAGGCATCAATAATAAAAATTCTTATGAATATTAGTTCACAACTTTTTTCACTTGAGATTTCATTTTTTGTTTTTTTTTTCCAGTTTGGATTTGGAATTACTATCAGAGAGAGAAATCCAAGAGGAGAAATAAATAAAGCAAGAAAAGGAAAGCCAAGAAAAGACAAGGAAAGAAAAGGACAAGCAAGGAAGGGTGGATCAAGCAGCTTCTACATGAGTATTTTGCAAGTAACAGGTTGCATGTGTGATTACATAGTTGATTTGTGAATGAATTATACATGCATTTTTTCATTTGGTTCACTTGTAGTCATTGGGATATGTTTTCTTGGGTTTGATAGTGGTTTCAACCTCACCTTTCCATTTCTTGGATAATCATTGTGTGACAGGATTCTTTTATGGTTGAGCTTTGGATTGTCAGAAGGTTTTGGAAATGAGTGAGGTGGTCTCAACAAAATTATCAAGGGTTGGGGGTGGAGGTGGTTCATTCTCTAGGAATCCATCGAAAGGTGGGTGGAGATAGAAAAATTCCTCAAGGTATTGGTGAAGAAACTCTGAGGCATCCATGCTTGTTTTGGGCTTTGTAATTTCTTAACCAATTATGATGAGATTGTGTTAGCTAAGGGTGGAGGTGGTTTAATCTTTAGGAATCCCTAGTTTTTTATGTTTTGAGATCCCATATTCATGCTTGGAATATGGCATTGGTGTTATTCGCTAAAAGAAAGATTTGGTTCAACCCAATCTATGGTTGGGTGGTACATGGAAGTCCCTAACTTGGTTGGATTTTTCATAAGTTAATAAGAGTTATTTTCCTATTGTCATTGATGATCAATTATACTTGTTATTATGATGATATGATGGTTGTTCTATCATGGTTGATAATATGGTTATATGTTGGTTATAAGCATGGTTTTTTAATGTTCTCTAGCTATGACGTATTAAGGATTTGATAAGTATATGATAGTTGCTGAATACATGGGCTAACATATGTTATTGAAACTATTATGAGAGGTAATTATACCTTTTTGGTGATTCTCAGATAATTTTCATTATCCTATGATCATATATGCATTCATTACTTGTAGCTTACATGTTCACTATTTGTTTGAAGAAATAATTGTTATGGTTAGACCTAGTTAGGTCAAGTCCTTTCTCATATTTTGTATGTTTAGAATTTTCCTTATGTCATTTATCATTCTGAGAATTATCAAGAAGTTATTGGTAGTGGTATGGAGGTTTGCCTTTAATTGTGGCTCAGATATCAGGACCGCACCCTTTGAATAAGGAATTTTTTGCTTGTTGTAGCTGCTACAACTACCCTCCAAAATTTTTCCTATGCTTTGATTTTGGAGCCTTCCCTTCTGTCCACAGGAGCGTCTCTTTTATTGTCATCAAGTATTCATGATTTTATCAAGACTTATTATTTTCATTTATGCTTGTGTTTTCTTGTTTTCATACTTATCTGATATTTTTGAACCATGGGCTAACCTTCTAACTTGGCCTTACAATAGTCCTGGGCTTGGCTCCAAAAACTCCACAATTCATGAGGGAAAGCCAAACTTGATGATGGAAATTGCACCATACATAATGGAAGTTAGCCTTGAGCCTGAGAACTAGGTAGTCATGGATGGAAGCCCAACGCTAAGCTCTAAAGTTGTGCAATCCTTTCCTTGAGATTAGAAAATGCGTAATGCACTGAGTTGGGAAATTTCCTAGTTCCCCAGAATTACGCAATATTCCTTATCACTATGCAAGGAAATTTTCCAAAAAAAGAAAAAAGAAAAAAAATTAAAAAAGTGAAAAATCATCCCAAAAAATAGGGATTCATTATTAGTTTCCTGAAGGTGGCACAATTGTTAATTTTAGAAATTTCTACCAAGTGCCACTTTTTCCTTGATTTTAGGCATGCACGTCATAAACCCTAATATTCTCAAATCTATTTAATTGGTGCCTCTAGAGCTCATTTTTACATTCAATATTGGATCTCTAGCATTCCAAAAGATATCAAGGAGCCTTCAGTGGAGTTTGCATCATTTTTCTGGGTGAGTTTTGCTTTTGTCATCTTTTGTCATTTTTTCTGTCGCTTTTTATCGTACAACTTATGTGAGTGTTGTTTTTCTTGTTTCTCTTCATGGTTTCTAGCATTTTAACTTGTATTGTCTTGTAGACGTGTTGATTCAGTTTGTCATTTTCCTTTCGTAAATGTCACATTAATTTTATTGCTTTTGCACACCGATGATCACCATTTCGATGAATATACTCACATATTTATTTTTCCTTCCATTTTTTGAGTTTCTGCACTTGATTCACATCGATCTATCCATACTTATTCATATATACACTTTAACTTGCATTATCACTTATATTTTATTGTTTCCCACACCCTCAACAGGCATATTTGCACTTCACTTAGCCATGCATAGCCTTGCCTAGTTGGGCATTGTACAAGGTTGAGTGTCAAGCTGAGAGCTTGGCCCAAGAGGTTTCACAATTCGTAGTACAGGTTGGACTAACTGTGCATTTCATAGTTCCAGGGCTCAATCTAGCACCTTTTCCACTAAGATTGCGCAATACGCAGTCTCTTCTTATCATTTCCGAGGATTAAATACGCATTGCACTGTCTCAAGCCCCAGGTTGCATGACTGGTTGTTGAGAATGCACAATGCACATTTCGCTCAGTCAGTCTCCCTCCCTTGACCATGAAAATTGCACAATATCTCTCATCAATTCACAAGTTTTCTTCCTAATATTTCTTTGAAAATTGATTTGCAAAATCTAATTTATTCTTGCCATGAGTTCCTTTTCCCTCCTGTAGGTATCAATTTTTTTTAGCATTTCCCTCTAGCAGTCACTGTTACCATGCCACCCAAGAGAGATGATTCAAAATAGACCATAAAAAACAATACTAGAGAATCATTTGAGAGTATGACAATAAACTTGCCAGTGTATTTAGAAACTCAATTGTTTGTGGAAAAGGAATCAAATCTTACATGGTAGAAATTGAACGAATATTTTTCATCAAAGAGCTTCAAAGCAGATCTAGAGGATCGATAGGTATATGTCATTATTCAATAGTCAATATTACACAGGCTTTCATGTAGATATCCAGCCTTCCCATGTGCAAATGTTATTAGCTAAATTGTTTCACATATTGACAATGAAGACAATGACTTTGAGTAATGCCAGTGGATAGAAAACTTCTACTTTTCTGGAAGAAGATTAATGTCTTATATACATTTTCCTGAGCCATAAACACTCATGGACTCATACTTCTATGCCACCAACAACTATCTTAGCACGAAGGACATTGTTAAAGTTTGGGTGAAAGAGCCATAAAATTTTCGATAGACACCCACAAATAATTACAAGACAAAGTATCTCAGGAGGGGCTATCATCTTTTGGTTATCCTAGATTGTAGAATCTATGGTTAGCAAAGCACAAAGACTTTTCCTGAAGGGTGGGAATTCTTATTGAGCCAGGTTGTGAACTAGGGGAATTCATTCAACTAGTCATATTTATTGGCTCGACAGTTAAGATTCCATGTAACAAACGACTGAAATACTCCCAAGGGTAGGCAAGAAAGATTCTACATGTATGCATATTTACTAGATGCAATCTGTGCACATAACACATTCTCAGGCATGGAATGGAATTGGACACCTTGAGACCCTGTTGTGTACATCCACTGTAGACTTTTCTCAGATTGCAACCATCGAGGAGTAATGGAGAAGCTATTTGACCACTTCCTCATTCTGTTGTATAAGATGAATTTTGAGGAAAAAATACCTTGCATGTCACATGGGGAAATGGAAGCAGTAGCAGAGATAGCATATTGGTTTGCCTTATCGGATGACACCTTCATTAGAGTGTTTGATGGTAAGAATTCATTGCATATTTTTCTATGGTATGCCACCGACAAGATTGCCATGCAATAATTTTCATATAATATCTCCACAAGGTTTTTAGTAGATTTTCACAGGAAGAAGAAATAACCATGGCCAAATCTTCCTATGAAAATTGGATTGTACGAAACCAAGAACTCTCGGACAAGAACGGTCCAAGTCGCGTATGCCTTTTGCGCTCCAAAATGATAATACCAGGGGGAATTATCGTGGTTTTAGCCCACAATATTGAGTGATCTGTCGTCTATTTGATTCCGTCCAAGAACACCATCGGAAGTTGTGTGGTTTTGGTTCATGGTATTAGGAAAGGATAAATATATATAAGGAGAATAATATCATAGTGCAAGTGCGGAAGTTTAAGGGTTGTTACTGAATACTTCTCTCTGAAGTATATCTACATGGGATGGACTATGTCTATTGGTAGATGTGAAACTGTGATGCACCCTTGGTTAAAATTATGGATCAGGATATTTATACTTGAAATGACTATATATTTGATCTATTGATGAGATGATGGGATCTGTGACTTGGCGCATGTTTTGTTGAAGTGAAGGGAAGAAATCTGGGTAATTCTATAGATCTGAAACTTTTTGAAAAATTAATATTTACATATCTATACACTAGCTCGTCTCGGTGAAAGCACATATATACGTGGCTTTGTCTCCGCTAAAGCGCGTATGGAAGTCAGGGTTTTCTGAAGCTTGATGGAGATGTTATCTGTTTATTGCTACTATATTTCTACTATCTGTAAATGAAGTCTTCATGTAGATCTAGGTTGTTTGAATACTATATATGCTGCTAAGTTGAATATGTACAAATATGATCAATGAGTGATTAAATATGATTAATGATGTTAATTGAATAAGGGTTCTGAAAATCTGAAATGATACATGACAGAAAGCCTCAGATCTGGTTCTTAGACTGATCATATTCTTTAAATTCAGTATTCTCGTATCTATACGTAGGTTGGGTTGAAGTAAAGCACCTATACACACAGGTTCGGTAAAGTGAAGTAGTGTATGCATTTTAAGATAATGAATGATCAGGGTTGTAATGTTCCAAAGTGGAAATCAATAGCTTTTTCACCGCTGAAATGTTCCTTTGTCGGAAATATGAACAAGGCTATGTCAGAGATGGACTGAGAGGGCTTTTACCAGCTATTTCACCTCAAAAGAGAGGATGAGAACCAGAGGCTGTCTCTCCCTTCCTCAGACTCTGCCTATATCTATGCAAATATTTATTCCTCGGGAAGATCTTGCTCAAGGGAATGAGCTACAGCAATATGTAAACAAATACATGAAGATCAACTTGCTACGATCTCAGAAAATGATAGAAGAACTCATATCTATTGTATTAGCTCATAGCAGCAAAATAAGTGATAATATCTTGAGGGAAAGAGAACTCAAGAGAGGGAATGATCAACCTCAAAGAACAAGTACATGAAAGCATGAAATATATGGCTGCATAAACTGCCCTAGCTATGACTACGCAGTCTTATGGAGACACTGTTGCATACAAATGTGAAATTTGATGATATTGCAATATAGCTCAAGAAATGAGGGGGGGTGTGATCTCAACCCCTAAAAATAATGATACAACAATAATACAACAATCCTCAAGAGGATTGGCTACACTATTTTCCCAGAATGGGAAAATACCAAAATGTCGGAGTTGCTGAGTAACAGCAGCAACTCATAATAAAAATAGAAGGAGATGGTAGAATCTGCTCTACAATCTGAATCAATCTCCTCCAAAGGATTTCTAGAGTGCAAGGCTGATCCCGACACTGGAAATCTCTCCCTCCAATGTGATGGTGCAAACCCCCATTGCAGACTAACTCTGAAATAACGCAGTATATGGAAGGGACTGCGCTGATGAAGATGGGAGAAAGCTTGGACTGCTGCCAAAATCTGCAAATGAGCTCAATAACACTCCTCAATGATATCTCCACTAAATGGAGACTCCCTTCTCTACAAATAAAGTCCCGGAGTGATGTGGTGGAAGCCTCCACTGCAACCCCAGCAACACAATGTCTTCTTGCTGCAAGAATAATGTCGTGATGGAAGAGAATGCTTGGTATTGAGCCAATATGTGGAGAAAGCTTAAGATCAATTCCTCAAGAGGTCTCTCATGAGGAGGAAGGAATCCTAAATAGGAATTCCCACAGCAACTCTGCTGAATAGCAGGAGTATGCTCCTTGTCTCTCAAGACAATGAAATCAATAATCTATTCATGAGAAAAAATGGTTGTCTTGCCCTCCTCTTATACAATTGTGAGCTCCCTCTCCATGGGCCCCACTTTATTAGGGTTTTCCTTCTTAAGGAATCTTCCCTCCTTCTCTGTTGCGTTTTACCACAATGTGCTTGCCACCTCATAGCCTACGCAGTTTGACTTTGGTCAACTAACCTAGCCACTTTGCAAAATAACCCCCTTCCACACATGGAGGTGTGAAATCAAATACAAAAATGATACCTTCTCATAATATGAGGGATTTTATTGTGATTTTCATTATTCATGGGTCTCCTTACCCATTTATTCTCCTCCTATGTGAAATTAGCAAAAATTAATGTTCCAATTTTCTGCATGAAAATTTTGGAACATTACAGTCCTCCCCTCCCAAATGTTGATTGTCCCCAAGCAACTGCAAGGATAGAATTGGAAGGCCTTATCTCAAGGCATGGAGTCCATGATGTGTTTGAGTAATATCTCCCTCATGTGGACCCTCCATCCCCATGCTATCAACCATGCAAAATGAGTCACCTTCCAACTAGGAAACTCCTGAAAATAATCCTCCACCAGGTGCTCATGTAGAATAGGTGGGCTGAAATCCTGAACATGGTAAGCTTCATGGCCTACCCCATGCTGTATTCTTCTCCACTCATGATAAATGTGGAGTGAAAGCTGAACTCAGGCTGCAATGACGTTGCCTTCAAGAGGCAAGTTGAAGTCTAGATCCCCAAGGACCTCTCCTCCAACGCTGCAAATCAAGCTGGCCCAAATCATCTCACATGTGATGAGTTGGAATTCATCGTCATATGGAATCCAAATAGTCATATGGCTCACCTCATGGAAAAAAAAATGGCTGAACATGGTGACCATATCATCTCCCATACTCCCCTTGGAGCATGAGCTGCAAAAACAATGGAGGTCTTCTCTCCCAAAGGGCACATCCACCCAATGAGTCTCTACCTCCTCATGTTACATATGGGGCTATTGCTGATATATGGCCAAAACATAATGGTCTTCAAGAGAGACCCAAGGCACCCCATCAAACATGTAAACCATGAAATTCCTCCTCCAAAAATACAGACTCTCTAAATAGCTCCTCCCACATGAAGGAAAGATGTGAAGCTTGTCAATCATGGGCTGCCCATTGTTTCCCCTGAAACATACATCATGCAAAGTAGGGAGGATCATATTCCCAATGGGAATCTCCAACTCATATCCCACTTTCCAAAAAAGCTCCCCATGTAAAAAGAAAACTCAACAAGACATGGAAGCAAGAACAAATAGAAACAAGTTGTCATATGACAACTGGAAAGTGGATCATAGTTCCACTCATGGAACCTGCACAGTGAAATCACTGCTTGCATCAAAACAAAAAACAACAAGTGTCTTTCTAGACACTTATTTTTTGCCACAATCATCTCATAATATGGAAACATGAACATAAAATATGGTGTCAATAGTGCCCACCAAGAATTATGTGGCTTCCCCCACAGTCCACCCATGAAATAGCGAATCTCAATGCTGCAAATGGTTCCAAGTACATCATAATATAAAACATGTGAGAGGATTATCCTCCTCAATACCACATGCTGATCATATAAAGTAAAGGAAGGAAAATAATAATACAAATGTATACCTCCCTTACTGGGTACTATGGACATTGAGCAGAAATGGCTCAACTGAAAGTGCTCCCTTACTCCCAATGAGTAGGAAGGTGGCTATGACATCCTCATCATCATCATCTAGGCTATGCATCTCCCCATATGCTGATATATATCCTGCTGGATGCCCTCCCAAATGAACTCCTCTGCCAAGGAAAGATATGCATCAAGATGCATGGAAAAGAAGTCCCCCTGTGCTACAAGTAGCATCTTCTCCCTGAGACTAGAAGCTCTAGTCAAGAAGACTCTGCCATGTGAGTAGATGACCATATCCTCTACCATATATCTATCATCTCTTTCTGGGTCATCAAGCATACTGCAAGAACCAAGATCCTTGGAGTACCCCACTAAGAGTGAAGATAACCAGTAAGGATCAATCCTCCTAAGAGACAGCGCTGGTGATCTGGCATGTGTAGCCCCCCTCCTGCTGATGTCTACTACTTTGACATCCCTCATGCCAAAGTTTTCCTGCAAACTCTTCACCTCTACAAAATCCAAGAGCGGTGAATCCCACAACATGATGCCTCTCATCAATGATAGATCTGGTGGTCTCCCAGGTGGGATGCCCCTATGCAGTGAGACATCAATGCCAAGAGTGGACTGTACATATGGTTGGGAAACCTTGCCCTTGCTCTCCTTGCGCAGTACAACCTTTCTCCTATTTGCCTTAACTTTCCAGAATTGAGAAGGGTGTGTGCCTCTCATCACATTATGCTGCTCTTTCTCTCCTCCTCTTTCTTCCAACTGCAAAATGGCACAATCATGCTGCTCACTGATTGTGATTGGACCTCCATGTATGAGATCCTGGGGACCTTCCTGCAATGATGCAAGAATCGCTCTCATTGGAACATGTGCTCCTCCTTCCTCTGCATGAGGTACTAGATCAAATCTATGATTGACAATGCTATTGCCCTTCTCCTCATCAACATATGTGGGAAACTCCTCCAAAATGAGATCCTCTCTTGAAAGAGAGACCTCCATGACTCCTTGTGCCAAAATTCAAGATGAAGGTCTTGCCTCCAATAAAGCACCATGCAAGATATCAGCCTCCTTTAAGGGTTTTTGCAGTGATCTTGAGCCCATGAATTCCTCCATCACATGCAAGGGTTTTGTTTTTCTAGGAATGTTTGTCTCCTCCACATGTGTTTTAGATTTCTTCCCACCAAATTTTTCCATCAAATCGCTAATGAACATTGCATAGGAAGAAATATTTGCATTTTTCAAAGCAAAAGACTCAAATAACCACCATGCATAAACTTTACCTCCCAAGTGCAGTGCTGCTACTCTGATGGCTTCATCATCTGGAATCTGATGCTGCTACAAAAAAGTGTCTAGCCCTTCAATCCAAGCCTTGGATGAATAAGTAGAGGAACCATCAAAGACATATATAAGAAATCTATCCTCATCATGATGCTTTTTCCTCCTCACCATGATCTTGCAAAACTCTGGGAAATATATGTGATCTCTAAACTTATGAGTTTGAGATTCATACTCATGCAAGAAACCACTAAGTGTTCCCTTCTCCGGTATGCCTTCTTCTTCTTTTCTTCTCATGGAAAAGCTGGCCATGTGACTGTGTTGTACCCCCTAGTGTGTAGTTGCATGCTCACACTCCTCATGGAAAAATCTAGAGCTGGCCCTTGATTCAGCCCTTTTATTTTCTTCTCCAAAATATGGAGTCTTCCTCTTGCTTATTTCTTGGTCTCCTTGATGAGAATAGGAAGTGCAGGGTTCTTCCTCTTCTTCTTGCTTCTCCTCCTTGGAGAGGTTCTTCTTTTCTCTAAAAACTAATGAGAACAAGCTCATCCTCTTCATCATCTTGATTCCTTATTTCTTGGGCTTGAAGGCCATAGGCTGAGCCAAGAAAGATGCTTTGATACCACTGTAATGTTCCGAAATGGAAATCAACAGCTTTTTCACCACCGAATTGTTCCTTTGTCGGAAATATGAACAAGGCTATGTCAGAGATGGACTGAGAGGGATTTTACCAGCTATTTCACCTCTAAAGAGAGGATGAGAACCGGAGGCTATCTGGCCATTCCTCAGACTCTGCCTATAGCTATGCAAATATTTCTTCCTCGGGAAGATCTTGCTCAAGGGAATGAGCTACAACAATATGTAAACAAATACATGAAGAGCAACTTGCTACAATCTCAGAAAATTATAGAAGAACTCATAGCTATTGTATTAGCTCATAGAAACAAAATAAGTGTACAATATCTTGAGGGAAAGAGCACTCAAGAGAGGGAATGATCAAACTCAAAGAAAAAGTACATGAAAGCATGAAATATATGGCTGCATAAACTGCCCTAGCTATGACTGCGCAGTCTTATGGAGACATTTCTACATACAAATGTGAAATATGATGATATTGCAATATAGCTCAAGAAATGAGGGGGAGTGTGCTCTCAACCCCTAAAAATAATGATACAACAATAATACAACAATCCTCAAGAGTATTGGTTACACTATATGCCTAGAATGGGAAAATACCAAAATGTTGGAGTTGCTGGGTAGCAGCAGTAACTCATAATCAAAATATAAGGAGATGGTAGAATATGTTCTACAATCTGAATCAATCTCCTCCAAACGATTTCTGGAGTGCAAGGCTGATCCTGACACTGGAAATCTCTCCCTCCAATGTGATGGTGCAAACCCCCACTACAGACTAACTCTAAAATAACGTAGTCTATGGAAGGGACTGCGCTGATGAAGATGGGAGAAAGCTTGGCCTACTGCAAAAATCTGCAAATGAGCTCAATAACACTCAATGATATCTCCATTAAATGGAGACTCCCTTCTCTACAAATCAAGTCCAAGAGTGATGTGGTGGAAGCCTCCACTATAACCCCAGCAACACAATGTCTTCTTCCTGCAAGAATAATGTTGTGATGGAAGAGAATGATTTGGCCTTGAGCCAAGATGTGGAGAAAGCTGAAGATCAATTCCTCAAGAGGTCTCTCATGAGGAGGAAGGAATCCTAAATAGGAGTTCCCCCAGCAACTTCGTTGAACAGCAGGAGTATGCTCCTTGTCTCTCAAAACAACGAAATCAATAATCTATTCATGAGAAAAAATGGTTTTCTTTCCCTCCTCTTATACAATTGTGAGCTCCCTTTCCATGGGCCCCACTTCATTAGGGTTTTACTTCTCAAGGAATCTTCCCTCCTTCTCTATTTTGTTGTACCACAATGTGCTTGTCACCTCATAGCCTACGCAGTTTGACTTTGCTCAACTTGACCTAGCCACTTTGCAAAATAACCCCCTTCCACACATGGAGGTGTGAAATCAAATACAAAAATGATCCCTTCTCATAATATGAGGGATTTTATTGTGCTTTTCATTATTCATGGGTCTCCTTACCCATTTATTCTCCTCCTATGTGAAATTAGCAAAAATTAATGTTCCAATTCTTTGCATGAAAATTTTGGAACATTACAAGGGTAGAGATTGATTCTGAAATCTGTGTTTATTACTATGTTATGGTTACAATGATCTCACTGTTCTGATTGAAGTTTGGGTTAATTTTATTGGTGGTGATATTTATGTTGAATTGTGTTGAAGCTGTGGGATCCAGTGTGAAAATTTATGAAACGTGTTCTGCAGTGGGTCTGAGGGTTGAGGCCTTTAGTATGGAAGTAGAAGCTTCCTGTCAGTAGAAGCTAGTGTTCTGATCAAGGGGTTGTAGCTTACTTCCAATAGAGGATGGTAAATGATATCAGAGGGTTGGAGCTCCCTTCCAGTAGTAGCTTGAGAATGAGAGAGGGTTTTAGCCTTCTGCAGGTAGATGCCTGCGTACTGATATGAGTCTTCATCAATACAATATAATAAGCAGTTTTCCACATAATAAATATTGAAGACAGAGATGACAACATCAGTGGTTTTCTCCCGAATTGGGTTTCAACCTTAAATCTTGGTGTTCATGTGTGATGCTCTTGTGTGATGATTTATTATTTTATTACTACACTTATTTACCGGTTAACTATTATATGCATAACTGATGGTCTGGGTTAAAGATTGCTTCTGAATGTTTACCTAAAATGAAAAGATATATGTGTATACGCTATTTTCTATTTTGAAAGTCGCATAGATACGCTAGTTGTGCTAATCAAAGTCGCGTATAGAAATCATTAAAGGGAAAAAGAAAAATATTGTGATCATTGCAAATATTAATTCACTCCCCCCCTCGTTTCTGTATTTTTCCCAATAATTGGTATCAGAGTAGATCCTTCTGTAGAAGCTTAATCGCTAGAAGGAAGATCATCTAAAATGAGCAATCAAGATGGGACAACATCTATCAGACCTCCACCCTTCAATGGAAATTTTTTTATCTTCTCTAAGACTAGGACAAGATCCTATATTCAGACTCTTGAAGCATATGTATGGGCTTTATTTGAAGGTGGTTACCAATATCCAACCTCAGTTCCAGTAGATCCAGCAACAAGGAAAAAATATGAAACCAATGCAAAAGTTGTCAATGATTTATTGGGGAGTCTAACTGAATCAGAATTTGTCAAAGTTATGCAGTTAAATACAAAAAAAAGATATATGGGACAAAATCATTCTGAGCTATGAAGGTGATTCCAAGTTAAAAAGCACTAAACTCCAAACTTTCATAATTCAATATGAAAAAATCAGAATGCATAATGATGAAAGCATTGCTCGTTTCTTTTTATGTCTAGATGAGATTTTAAATCGTATGAGAAATCTTGGTGAAACCATAACTAACGCCACTCTTGTAGAAAAAGTTTTAAGATCTCTAACTCCTAAATTCGAGTCAAAATTATTTGTTATTGAAGAAAAGAAGGATCTACAAACTCTTACTTTTGTTCAACTTCATGGGATCCTAACTACATGTGAAATGAGAAAAGGAGGTCCATCTGAAGTTAAAGAAGGTATTTTTAGAGCTGCTGCAAAAGGTAAGGAAAAGAAAGAACAAGAAGGATCAGGGTATGTTTTAGAAGAAGATGAGATAAATTTTGTAAAGAAACTACAACTTGGCACTAGGAGGTTTAGAGGTAAGCTTCCTTTCAAATGTTTTTCTTGTGGAATATTTGGTGATTATGCTACTAAATGTCCTCATAAATATAATCATGAAAAGGGAAAGGAATTGGAAAAAGGAAATAAGAAACGTTTCATCAATAGAAAAAGTTCTTATACTCATGAAGATAGTGATGGTCTATCAAATAGTGAAGAAGAAGAATTTGATCAATATATTAGACTTCTTATGGCATTTGAAAAGAGTGACTAGTGAGACTAAAGATACATTTATGGATGCTTTAGGAGAAATTTATTTTCTTGAAGAAATCAATCAACTCAAAGTATATTTGGAAGAAAATAAAATAGCCATAGATACTCTAAAGAATTAGCTTATAGAAAAGGAGAAGCACAATGAGAAATTAGAATGTGAAATAGTAAGTTTAAGAAAGGAAATTGAGAAAGTGAAAACCTTAAATCTTAGATATTCTAAAGGATCTGAAACCTTAGATGAGATTATCAAGGTTCACTGCTCTCCTCTTATAAAGGAAGGTATTAGATATATAAGATAATATTCTCAATATTCAAAACCAAGCTATCTAATGAAGCTAAAGCCAACCAACAACATTTCATCACTCAGAAAAAGAACAAAGAGAATACCCAGGTAAAGAATGACCAATTCAATTCAAGGGTGAACAATAACAGAAGTATCAATCAACAGGTAAACATCAATAGAAGGTTCCATGATCGCAGAAATTTCTTCTTTAATGGACAATGTTTCTCATGTCATAACTTTGGTCATAAAGCTGCTCAATGTGTTGCAAAAACCATCATGACCAGAGAAGCAAGAAAGAAAAGAAATGAGACTGGAATAAAGAAGAATACTTGTAAAAAATTTTCTCTTCTTCAAGACAAAATTGAATGTTCTTATTGTAGTAAATTTGGACACGAAGAATCTGAATGCAGGAGCAAACTTCAACCAAAAGAGCATATTTCCTCAGACTCCAAGGTGTAGAGAAAGAAGGAATTAGAGGTTGAAAGTTGTGGCATAGATTTATTTGCAGAAGGGGAAGCAAATCAATGGTACATTTATAGCGGATGCTCAAAACACCTGACATGTGGTAAAAATAAACTCCTTTCATACAATGATTTAGAGAAGGAAACAAATGTTACTTTTGTAAATGACTCATTAGAGAACTTTTGAGGTCTAAAATGGGGCTCCTAAGAAAAATGCACAACCAAAATAAACTTTATAAGAACTAATGGGATTCAAGATGATGATGTCAACCATGGGGGAAGATACACCATTTTTAAGGTAAAAAGGTAAAAAGATTAAAAAATAATAAAATAATAAAACTACTTTTTCAACTTGTATTTTGAACTTCTCTCCCTAACGGTTTACTCACATTTTGAGCGGGAGTACTCGTTGGATGTAAAAGTTAATTCCTCATCCAAGGAGTACCCATGTTGCATACTTTTTATGGACCCTACTACATGAAAAATGAGAAATACATGAAAACATGTGATTCCCATGTTGCATACTTTGGATGGACTATGTTACACGAAAAATGAGAAATACATGAAAACATGTCATTGCAATCACGGTTTTCATGTATTTCTCATTTTTCATGTAACACGGTCCATCCAAAGTATGCAACATAGGTACTTCTCAGACGAGGAATCAAATTATGCATCCAACGAGTGTTCTCTCTCGAAATTTGTGTAAACCTATAGGGAGATAAGTTGAAAATACGAGTTGAAAAATTAGTTTTTTCTTTTTTCCCTCTAAAATTTGATGATGTAATCAAATATTATTTTATTATTTCCACTATTATTTTATAATTTCCTTAGGAGGCCCATTTTAGACCTCAAAGTTCCCCTAATGCTCCTACTGTCATTAAGGGTAAAGGTTCTATTTTTCTAAAAGAAAAGGTGAAAGCTAACAATGTTATGTGTGTGGATGGATTAAGCATAACTTGTTGAGTGTGAGTCAAATGTGTGATAAAGGAAATGAAGTTGTCTTTAGTTGAAAATAATGTGTAGTTTGTGAACTTGACAAAGGAAAAACCATAATAAAAGGAACTAGAACACCAAGAAATCTATATATATTGAAAGGTAGCCAAGAGAAATGCTATTTAGGTATATCTACAGAAAATTTGGTATGGCACAAACGATTGGGAAATTTGAGCTTCTCTCAGATAAGCAAATCTAATAGACTCAAAGCTGTTCATGATCTACCCAACATCACTTTGCCTGAAAGTACCATATGAAAATCATGCCAATTTGGTAAGCAAACCAAGGTGAAATTCAATGCCAAAGAAGGATCAGCAACTAAGCCTCTTGAACTTATACATATTGATCTATGTGGTCCTATAAGGAAAAAGTCACCTCATGGATAACAATACTATATTCTATTTATTGATGACTTTTCTAGAATTTGTTGGATCGGTTTATTGAAACATAAAGATGAAGCATTTGAAAAGTTTAAGATATTCAAAACTTTGCTTGAAAATTAATTAGATATAAAAATCAAATTTCTTAGATTTGACCAAGGAGGAGAATACATATCAGATGAATTCTTTACTTTCTTTAAACAATATGGCATAAAAATATAGTTTTATGTAGCTGGAACTCCACAAAAAAATGGAGTGGCAGAAATAATGAATAGAATAGTTCAGCAAATGGCTCATGCTATGCTTGATGAATCTGGAACTCTCAATACCTTTTGGGGAGAAGCAACGCATACTGTCGTAAATATTCTCAACAAGGCACATGTTCATGTGAACAGTGATAAAAATCCTTATGAGCTCTAGTATGGTAATCTTCCCACTGTGAAGCATTTTAGAGTTTTTGGAATAATTTTTTTTATCAAGAACAATGATGAAAAACTTGGTAAGTTTGAGCCTAGAGCAGATGAAGGAATATTTCTTGGTTACTCTTTGAGAAGTAAAGCATATAAATGTTACAATAAAATTCTTCAGAAGATTTTTGAATGTATTGATGTTGTAATTGATGTGTCTCTCACAGCTCCTAGAAGGGAAATAAAAACAACGAATGAAGATGATGATGATGTATAATTTCCCTCATCAAAGAACAACAATATATAAGGAGAACCCTATGAAGCACCGAAAGAAGATATATTAGAAAAGGCTCCATCCAGGTATGTTCAAAATAATCATCCAGAATCTCAAATATTGGGAGAAAAGGGATCAGGTGTCCAGACCAGAAGAAATCTTGTAAGATCCCCTAGCTATCTGGCATTCTTATCCACTATTGAACAAGAAAATGTAAATCAAGCTAGTAAAGACGAATTTTGGATTCAATCCATGAATTAAGAACTTGATTAGATTGAAAAAAATCATACTTGGGAATTGGTTCCAAGACCTCATGATAAAAATGTTATTCAAACAAAATGGATATTCAAAAACAAGATAAATGAAAATGGAGATGTTATTAGAAATAAAGAAGACTTGTTTGTAAACGATATGCTCAAAAAGAAGGTATAGACTTTGAAGAAACATTTTCCCCTGTAGCTAGACATGTAGCCATAAGAATGTTTCTTGATTTGTCAAGTTTTCAACAATTCAAAGTTTATCAAATGGATGTAAAATATGCTTTCCTCAACGGTGATCTAGAACAAAAATTTTGTATAGACCAACTAGAAGGATTCATTCTGGGAAATGATGAAATTTTTTTTTGAAAACTTAAAAAGGCTCTATGTGGTCTCAAACATGCTCTTCAGGCATGGTACTATTGTCTTGAAAAATATCTTCAACAACAAGGTTTCACAAAAGGATCCACTGATAGTAACTTATACACAAAAATTGAGAATGATAAACTATTAATTATTGGTGTGTATGTTGATGACATCATTTTTGGGAGTAATGAAGAGTCCAGGAGTCATAAATTTGCTTCTGTTATGCAACAAGAATTTGAAATGCCATTACTTGGGGAACTAACATATTTTCTTGGCTTACAAGTGCAACAAGCAACATATGGCATATTTATATCATAAGAAAAATATCGCAAGAAAATCCTAAAGAAGTATGCCAAATGGAAGACTGCAAAGCTGTAAGTACTCCTATAATAACTCGATGTAACCTCAATTCTTATAATGATTCTTCCATGGTGAATCAACCAGAGTATAGATCTATTATTGGAAGTCTGCTTTATCTAACTGGGACAAGACCAAACATTATGCATGTTGTTGGGATTGTTGGACGATTCCAAGATAATCCAAAAGAGTCACACCTTCAGGTTGTAAAAATAATATTCAAATTTCTACAAGGGACTCAAGGCTTTGGTCTATGGTATCCAAATAATGTTGATCTCACTCTTCATGCTTACATAGATGTGGGTTGGGCTGGAAATATTGACGATCGAAAAAATACTAGTGGTGGTGCATTCTATATGGGGCCCTGATTAGTATCTTGGTTCAACAAGAAACAAATTTATATTGCCTTATCTACAAAAGAAGCATAATATGTGGTTGTCGCATCATGCTACACAAAACTTCTTTGGATGAGGCAGACACTAGAAGATATTCAAATCAAATGTTCTCCTCCCATATCCATCTTATGTGATAATACAAATGCCATCAGTATCTCAAAAAATCATGTTATGCATTCTAAGACCAAGCACATTCCTATCAAGTATCAATTTTTACGTGAACAAGTGCTTGATAAAAAGGTTAAGTTGGAGTATGTTCCCTCCAAAGAACAAGTTGTTGATATATTAACTAAACCTCTTCTCAGGGAAGCATTCGAATATCTCAGACAGAAGCTGGGAGTTTTCTCTGCCTCTCTTATCAAATATGCTTAATATCAGAAGATTAAATTCAGTACGTTGGTTGCATGTAGGCAAATCGTGTATATACACAAGTTTCTGTACATAAAACTGTGTATGGTTTTTCCTGGAAGAAATTATATGGGTCAGCTTTCAGAACAGTCTGTGGTGTTTTTGGGTAAACTCTGTTCTTCTGGTATTCATCTTATAGTACCTTTCTTTGATATTTATCTCCTTAATGAATATGCTTTGATGAATTAGTTGTTGAAGGTGTTTAGGATGCACAAGTTTATGTGGAGAATTTGCCTTGCTAAAGAGGATGCATTGTTGGCATTATGATTGGTTGTTGTGTCATGATCTCCTCTTTGAGATTCTTTGGTTTTAAGAAGTCATATCTTTTATTTGATGAAAAGGTCATGTTGAGACCTACGATGTAAATTTGTCATTTTCAGTCATTTGTAATGACTTGTTCAAATTTGTAAACCCACTTGGTTGGGTAATTGATTCAATATGTGAATCCTCTTGGTTGGATCATTGATGTAATTTTTATGTCCTTGGTGATAGGAAAGTTCATACTCTGTTGAGTTAAAGAGTCATGTATTTCATTAAAATTTTGTTTGCATGTACTCAGGGGGAGAAATTGTCTGCCCTTTGCTCTTGATGTCAAAGGGGGAGAGCTTTTGGTAATATTTATGTATCTCAAAATATGGTGATCCATATTCATCATGGTTTCCATCAAGTCCAAAGGGGGAGATTTTTGGCAATATGATTCTTATGGTTGCACATCTTGTCCTTGAAATCAACTCTTTGGAAAATAATGAAGTATATGTCTTCTGGAGAAGCATAGTAGTTTGTAGGAGGTCTAGCAGAAGAAATGTGTAAATTCTAGAAGAAGTTGGTTAATATTCATAATTGAAGGTTCTATACACGGGTTAGTATAGACGAAGTAGTGTATACTCCTAGACAAGAATGATCCAAGCCGCATATGCATTTTGCGCTCTAAAATTATAATACCAGGAGGCATTACCATGGTTTTAGCCCACAATATTGAGCATTGTGTCATCTATTTGATTTCGTCCAATAATACCATCGGCACGTGTGTGGTTTGTCTCATCGTATTAGGAAATGATAAATCTATATAAGGAGAAGAATATCATAGTGCAAGTGCGAAATTTTAAGGGTTGTTATCGAATACTTCTCTCTAAAGTATATTTGCATGGGATGGACTCTGTTTATTGGTATATATGAAAATATGGCGCACCCTTGGATACAATGATGGATCAGGATCTCTAGACGTAAAATGACTATATATTTGATCTATTGATGAGATGATGGGATCTGTGACCTGGTGCATGTTTTGTTTAAGTGAAGGGAAGAAATCTGGGTAAGTCTATAGATTTTAAAATTTCTGCAAAATTAATATTTACAGATCTATACGCTAGTTCGTCTTGGTGAAAGCGCGTATATACGCGTATTTTTCTCCGCTAAAGCACGTATAGAAGTCAGGGTTTTCTGAAGCTTGCTGGAGAGGTTATATTTTTATTGTTTTTGTTTGCCAATGAAGTCTTCACGTAGATCTGGGTTATCTGAATACTATATATGCTTCTAAGTTGAATATGTACAAATTTGATCAATGAGTAATTAAATATGATTAACAATGTTGATTGAATAAGGGTTCTGCAAATTTGAAAAGATATCTGACTGAAAGCCTCAAATTTGGTTCTGAGAGTGATCATATTATGGAAATTCAGTATTCTCATATCTATACGCAGGTTGGGGTGAAGGAAAGCATGTATACATGCAGGTTTAGTAAAGTGAAGTAGCATATGCATTTTAAGATAATGAATGATTAGGGTTGAGATTGATTTTGCATGCTGATTCTGAAATTTGTGTTTATTACTGTGTTCTAGTTACAGTGATCTCACTGTTCTGATTGAAGTTTGGGTTAAGTTTATTGGTGGTGATATTTATGCTTAGTTGTGTTGAAGCTGTGGGATCCAGTATGAAAATTTATGAAACGTGGTCTGTAGTGGGTCTGAGGGTTGAAGCCTTCAACATGAAAGTAGAAGCTTCCTGCCAGTAGAAGTTGGTGTTCTGATCAGGGGGTTGTAGCTCCCTTCCAGTAGAGGTTGGTAAACGAGATCAGGGGGTTGGAGCGCCCTTCTAGTAGTAGTTGGAGAATGAGATAAGGTTGCATCCTTCTATAGGTAGATGCTTGTGTACTGATATGAGTATGCATCAATACAATATTGTAATCAGTTTTCCATATAATAAATATTGAAAACAAAGACGACAACAACGGTGGTTTTCTCCCGAATTTTTATTCCACCTTAAATATTGGTGTTTATGTGTGATTCTCTTTTGTGATGATTTATTCTGTTATTACTGCACTTATTTACTGGCTAACTATATGATGCATAACTGATGGTGTTGGTTAAATATTTCTTCTGAATGTTTACCTAAACTGTAAAGATATATGTGTATACGTTAGTTTCTTTTTGGAAAGTAGCGTACATACGCTGGTTTTTCTAATCAAAGTCACATATAGAAGTCAGTAAAGAGAAAATGAAAAATATTTTGATCATTGCAAATACTAATTCACCCCCCCGCCCCCCTTCTCAGTATTTTTCCTAACACTTTGAATCAAGATCTTGGGAGTTTCATGAGAGGCTTGGCTTCTCTGTAGCATAGAGGGAGTATCTTTCTTTGGAGGAGTAGGTGATGTTGACTTCATGTTCCACTATTGGGGATAGTGGTCCATCAATGGTATATTTGTGATTGGAACTTTCACTTTAATAAAATATAATTTCCAACACATTTTTGTTAGGAAAAATACTGAGAGGGGGGTGAATTAATATTTTTAAACTACTTAATATTTTCTTTTCTTATTCAAATTTCTGTATGCCGCTATTATCAAATAAACCTGCGTATGTACGCGAATTTGATGAATACAAGTATAATATATCCATTTCACTAACTTTTTAAGTTAATTCATCATTTTTTTAACTTGAACTAGTGTATCAGTAGTCCATTAAATAGAAATTAAATAGTTACCATGTACAGTAAGAAAAAAATAATCCATTACACCCAAGCAACACATGAACACCAAGATTTTTGGGTGGAAACCAAATGTGGGAGAAAACCACTATTGTTGTCATCTTTGTCTTCTTATTTTATTACAAAGGTAAAGTTATTACAAACTTGTACTGCCACAGACTCATACCAGTACGCAGACACCCACCTGCAGAAGGCTACAACCTTCTCTCATTCTCCAGCTTCTACTGGAAGGGGACTACAACCCCCTTATCCTTTATTCTTTCTGGATCACTTCTCAGAATGTTTCAAACTGGATCCATTCCAAATATCAGATAGAAATATTGAAACCAATACTGCATTAAGTCACTTAATTACTGAACCAACTGCATCACCAAGTCAAACATAGAAATAATGTATTCAAATAACCATACCAACTTATATCACCAAAAAACCATTCATCAGAATACCATACCACATATTTTCCATCATAGAAAGTAGATTCTATCATTGCAAACCTTTTTCAAACAAATGTCAAAAATTATATGCTACTATTTTGAAGAATATTCAAGTATATACGTGCTTTCCCTTAAGCAGACCTGCATAAAAATCTAGAAAGATTGAACCTTGAATCTGAATCACTGCACTATTGAAATAGTCACTGAAACACATATTGAACCCATCACATATCTTTGAACCACATATAGATCATCACATAGCAGCATCATCTTTAGTCAACATATCATTCCATAAACCATTAAACTCAACTAGAACTATCACACACATATTATTATAAAATAAACATCATTAATAGACATGAGAAAAAAAAAACAAAACAAATAAAACCATTATCTTCATCTCATATGGAAAAACCCTAGCATATGTACTTTACCCTTATAAATAACTTTCGCGTTTGTACGTGCCTTTCATACTTTACACTCGCATATACATATGTTGATACTACAGAATATATACATGACTACCTAGAAGTGAATTCACATATGTACGTGACATTTCTAAAGAAAACCTGCGTAAAAATATGTAATTATTGAGTCATACATTCACTTCACAATATAGCCTTAGTCAAACCCAAATCTTGGCATGCTCAGTAACAAACACACTTCATAACATTATCATCAAAGATCAAACCATTAGAAGCTTATGTAGCCATTTCAAATCTAGTAGATCTGATTCATCATCATACTCCTTGGTGCACACCTATTTTAGATCAAAACCAATCGTTAATAACCCAATAATTACACACCAAAACACTTTGATCTCCCTCTCCTTATATATTTTAGTCCTTAGCCAATACCTTGTGTCAAAACATTAGTAATTTCGATAGTATTCTTTGACGAGATAAAATATCCATTTCCGTGCTCATTACTATGGGCCAATACCATGGTAAAGACCCCTGATTTTTACAATACCATGGTGCAGAAATTGTACACAACTTTATTTCACCATACCCACGTATGTACGTGGCTTTGCTTCACCGAACCCACGTATGATTTATCAAATATTTATCATTCCTATGTCTCTAGATTGATATTCCTTTATCTAATGTATCTGTCACATCTGAAGTAGCCTATAGACTCATTCTTCTACCATCATGTTGAAATATTTAACTAGTAGGTTTCCATCAAGGACAACACATTAGTCATAATGCCAACAATCTCCCCCTTTGGACTTGCTGGCAACCATTTTGGTGTTTGGTTACCACCACCTGTACATAAATCTATAGACATGCCAAGCTTCTATCCCTAGTCACCAAAAATTCTCTAAACACCAAGCTTATATCCCCCTTTGACATCAAGGAAAAATGGTTGACCAATGTTGAATGAAGGCTTCTCTTCCCTTTGTTGACATGAGCGTCGTAGATCTGATCTACTGATTATGAACACTGAATGCTAACCATGCTCCCTCTGAGCATATGATGAATTTTATGAAGATATACAAAGAAGTACATGACTCTATGACTCAACCATTTATGACCTTTCCTATCACCAATGACTCAATATTACATCAGTCACCCAACACAGTGTTGAAATTTGCAACAAGAAACAATGAAATCGGAAACCAGAAAGGACAAAAAAATTACACACACATTGGTGAGGAAATTCTATTGCACACTAGTGATGGATTTGTAATGCACATTGGTGAGGAAATTCAATCACACACTAGCGAGGAATTTCAGTTACACAATGGTGAGGAATGTGGGTGTCTACTTTATTTTTCCCTTCAATAAATTGGACAATAAATTGTAATTTCATCTCATAATAACATGTATCAGTTAAATAAGTCATCATGACTGAGTTAGCTCAGGAAATTTGAGTTGAGGGTCTAATATGAGGCATGTAGAGTGATCATAATATTTTAGGGGCAGTTAATGCACTAGTGGGGTGCATGTGTAACCAGTTAACTCAATTAATTGAGTTAAAATCAGTTTAAATAGTTCTAACTGAGTAATGAATTAGTAATAGGTCCAGTGAATTAAATTATATTTAATTCACAAGTAGTGATCAATCAGATAAATGATGATTCACTATTAATAACTCCATGCATGACAGTTCTGAGGAAGCCCCAGTTTAAATAAAGGTTAAAGGGAACGTAACTATCAATTGTATTTTTAGAGAATTGCACATGTGAAATTAAAAATCCATGAGGAAGCCATGATGGATTGGGAAATCAAGGAAGGTTGATTTTCCTATTTAATAGGGGCCTAATTCTTTAGGAATTGTGTGAGAAAGGCAGGCTGAAGGAAGGATGAGAATTGGCTATATGTTTGTCCAATTTTTCCTAGATCAATGTGAAACAATTGGTAGAGTGTAGGAGATTCTTGTGAGCAAGAAAGCATTGTATTGTTTCATGATTCCTTGAATTTATACAATATATGATAGTGGGGTTTTGAGCGTTTGATTTCCCCAAGAATTTTAGGTCCCTACAATACTAGTGTATCACCTTATTATTATTATATCCCTCTTATTGTTATTTTTATGCCCATGTAGTCCCCATAGTGTTATTGTTGTGCCCCACAGAAGTCCACTATTGTTATTTTTGTGCCATTACATTGTTATTGTTATGTCGGCTAGGATTATATTGTGACCCATTGGACTCCTATATATAGAAAGGATATTGTTTCATTTGTATCATCCAATAATTGTACATTTATGTAATTTAAAGGAGGTTTCCCCCTCGAAGAGGTTGATTTATAAGGCATCAATCTATCTTTACTTCTATTTTTTGAGTTGGTTTCATAACGTTTGGTATCAGAGCTTTGGATTCTAGGGTTACATTGCTTAAAACAAGTCATCATCTAATTTTGCTATAAAAAATTTTATATGAAGGTTGAGAAGCTAAAATAAAAACCTGTTTGCGAAGAAATCCTCAGGAACTTCGTGTAAAAATTTCAGATCTTTGTTCGCACTATTTTTGAAGATATGATCTGTGGAAGTTAATGTTTTTGTAGGATCTCGAATTTCATCTCAAAGAGGTGACCTTGGGAAAATCATCATAACTCTCTCTGAGCATCATATTGAAATTTTGTAAAAACTAGCCAAAATTACATAAACTTTAGTTTCATGTGTAACTATTTCAGAGCCAAAGGAAGAAACAGTGACATAGGGCACACTGTACAAATTCTCTATTGAACCAATCCATAATTAGGTCATTGTGGGAGATTGGGCATAAATTTGTCATGAAGAATCCAAATTAGGTTGGACCTGTGGTGTTGGAAATAAGATTTAGAGGGATACTAAAGAATTTAAGATAAAATCTCAGGGATCCTAAATTACAGAAATACATCATTTTCAATATCATTTTGCTCAAAAGCAAGAGAAATGTGTGTATTTTTAAAAAAAATTGCATAAGTTTTGTTTGAAAAATCAGTTTGAAGTGATTCCAAGGGCATATTGAAGCATAGAAATAAGTATTGGGTTCTAAAATTCCCCCAAAAAATAATTCCACACCCATTAATCCATTAGAAAACTCTACTATGATGCATGAAGAGGAAGAATTGTAGTATAATATATCAAAATTATTGTACCAAGTGCAATAAATTTCGATCTCACAAAGAGCAACCAAAAATGACATAGATGGTTTAAAAGAAGACATGGAGGCTAAGGTGGATGGTTTGAAGGATGAAATGAAATCTAATAGGGATGATAAAGCAGTGGAATATCACATAGAGCATAAAAAACAAGTTCTCCAACTCTTAAATGATAACCTAACTTTGGTGCAGAATCGAATGAAACAACAGGAATATCAACATCATAGTGAAACAAGTTTTGATGTAGGTGACTGGGTTTTTTTTATGCCTACAACCATACAAACCAATTTCCCTCAAGCAAGCTAAGAAGTATAATAAATTATCGCTATAGTACTGTGGTCCTTACAAGGTGCTGCAAAAGATTGGTACCGTGGAATACAAATTGGAGTTGCCTGCATATTTTCGAGTGCACCCAGTTTTCCATGTTTCATGCTTAAAGAAGGTTATAGGTGAAAAACTCCCAGTTCAAACATTAATGCCAGAAGTTGATGAGAAAGGAAAAATCATATTGGAACTTGAAGCAGTCATGGAAACAAGAACTCGACAACTACAAAATCGATCAATTTCAGAGTATCTCAGCAAGTGGAATAACTTACCTGTTGAAGATTCCACATGGGAGGATGAGAATTTTATACTGAAGAATACATAAATAATCAAGCAATGAGGGGCATGTTAGGTCCCTATAATACTAGTGTATTCCCTTATTGTTAATATAACCCCCTTATTGTTATCCTTGTGCCCATGTAGTGCGCATATTGTTATTAATGTGCCCCATAGAAGCCCACTATTGTTATTGTTGTTCCCTTACATTTCTATTAGTATGTCGGCTAGGATTATATTATGACCCATGGGAGTCCTATATATAAAAAGTAGGTTATGTCATTTATATGATCCAATAATTTTTCATTTATGTAAGTTAAAGGAGGTTTCCCCCTCAAAGAGGCTGATTTCAAGGTGTCGATCTATTTTTTCTTCTATTTTTTTATTCGGTTTCATAACAAAGAACATCTTGTGTTGTGCGATTGATTTACTTCTTTCTCTTACTTTCATGTGATCGAGCGATCCTGTTTTATATTTCACAAATATTGTAGAAGGATTAAATATCTTGTTTTAGTACATCAAAAGATTGGATTGAATCCATTGATATAGAATTTATATAAATTTATACATGCTATTAGAGCACCAGGAATCATAATAGAAGAGAAGAAATTGAGTTTGTCTTGAACAGGTTCAAATTTGTAGATTTATTCTTCAGGATCCAACAGTAGATCAAGATGTATTTCAATGGCTTGCGACTCGAGTATGCACTCGAGGGAAATTCAAATTATATTTCATGGAAGGACATGATGGAGGTAGTGTTGGAGGACAACGGGTTGAAGGAATTCATGAATACTGATATTCCCAAGCCCGCAGCAGCATATGCATAACTTCTTGATGCATGGTGGAAGAAGGTAGCAAAGGCGAGAAGGATCTTGTTAGAGGGAGTTCAAGATAATATTGTCTAGAGTTTTCATAGGAAGGTGATTCCATATGCTATGTGGAAGGCCTTGACAGATCTATTTTAGAATAGCAGTGACCACAAAAACTTTTCACTAAAGGAAAAGATCAGAAATATCAAGATCTAGGAGGGCGAGATGGTACTAACATAATTGGCAAAGTTCACTCAATGTCGAGATGAGATTGGAAGTGTTCGTGCGACAGTAGCCTAGGATGATTTTGTGAGCCTAACACTTCTAGGACTTCCCAAGAGTTGGCATAGTTACCAGGACTTTGTGAATGGGAGGGAGAAGTACCAGACTGGGAGCGTTGGTGGTCTGACTTGGTAAAATAAGAGATAAGGCAGAGCACTAGAGACGAGACCTCCAGCACTAATAAAGAAGAAGATTGTGAATTGGTCAGAAAAGGAAAGAAATACAAGGGAAAGATGTCCCACGGAGAAGAGGGAAAGATATAATTTTCCAAGATCAAAATTTTTCACTATCACGAGCATGGGCACTATGCCTTGAAATTTCCATAGAAGAAGGAAAGCAAGAAGGAGCTTGTAGTTGTAGCGGGTGAAGCACTAGCTTCACCGTTCAAGCTTGATTTTACTCTCATTTCATGCATGTATAGAACTGTAATGGGATGCATGTGGTATGTAGATATCGATGCCTCATTCCAAATGAAGGGGAATAGAGATCTGTTTGGTGACTTGGAGGAGAAGGACCTCCAACAAAACATAGAGTTTGGAGATGATGGGAGGTATAGCACGACTGACATAGGTATATTTTTCTTTTAGAGGGAGTCTGGATCCCCTCTCATACTGGCATATGTTTTGTATGTTCCAGGCCTAAGGAATAATCTTGTCTCTATAGCAGTATTGGAAGACCGTGGTTATGATGTGATGTTTAGAAAAGGAAAGGTTTTCAATATTAGGAATTAGGCTTCTGTGATCCATAAAATGTGTGTAAAAAATTTTCGGTGAAAATCACATAAAAGAAATTTGTGAAACAGATCATTGTAAGAGTCAAGAACCTATATTCTCTCAAGGTAGAGGATGAATGAAAATATTTGAGGAGCAAAGCAGTGGTTAATGACTTGGTGATTGAGAGGGAGAAATTATCTCTCAACATGCAACCTCAGAAGCAGTCCTAGGAGGTTTTGGAGCAACCACAATTGGAGAAGCAGAGAGGAGACCGAGTGGAAGATTCCACTCAAGCAGAGACCTCCAGGAGGGGGAAATTTTGAGCCAGATGGGCAGAGGGAGTAAATGCATCTATACCTCCACGTGGGAGGTGGAGCAATGTGCAACTATAATCCCAGGAATAAATTCGGGCATGGTCCATTGAGATGGCATGTCTTATGGATCGAACCTAGCTACGAGGAGCCCACATTAAAAAAGTAGCAGGAAGTTTTGGTTAGATTGATACAATCAGATGTCAGGAAGATAGAAATCAGAGTGATAGATGTCAGATACTAGAGCACAAATCAGAGTTGGAAGCAGTGCAAAGGGAACAAATGCAGATGTCAGCAGTAATGCAAAGACTCCAGTAGACAGGTGCAGTAGCTAGTAGTAGCCATAAGACTCTAATGATAGGTGCATTATGCTGATTTAGTTTTTTGGAGGCTATTCAGTTTTAGGAGTTGCAGTTGAAAACAACACTAGAGAAGTGTTTCATGCGGAACATTCCAAAGGTACCAGATCGAGATATATTGATTTCCTTTCTTGTTGAGAGGGAGTGTTGAAATTTTCAACCAGAAACAATGAAATTGGAAACCAGAAAGGACAAAAACAAATTACACACACATTGGTAATGAAATTACGTTTCACGGCGGTGAGGGATTTCTGATGCACATTGGTGAGGAAATTCAGTTACACACTAGTGAGGAATTTCAATTACACACTGGTGAGGAATGTGGGTGTCTAATTTATTTTTCTCTAAAATAAATTGGACAATAATTTGTAATTTAATCTCATAAAAACTTGTATTAGTTAACTAAGTCACAATGACTGAGTTAGCTCAGGATATTCGAGTTGAGGGTCTAATATGAGGCATGTAGAGTGATCCTAATATTTTTTGGGTCCAATTGCAATTAATGCACTAGTGGGGTGCAAGTGTAATTAGTTAACTCAATTAATTGAGTTAAAATCAATTTAACTAGTTCTAACTGGGTGATGAATTAGTGAGAGGTCTAGTGAATTAAATTATATTTAATTCACAAGTAGTGATCAATCATATAACTGATGATTCATTATTAATAAATTCATCCATGAAAATTCTGAGGAAGACCCAGTTGAGACAGAGGTTAAAGGGAACATAAATATCAGTTTTATTTTTAAGGAATTTCCCATGTGCAATTATAAATCCACGAGGAAGCCATGATGGATTGGGTAATCAAGGAAGGTTTATTTTCCTATTTAATAGGGGTCTAATTCTTTAGGAATTGTGTGAGAAAGGTAGGTTGAAGGAAGGTTGATTTTCCTATTTGATAGGGGCCTAATTCTTTAGGAATTGTGTGAGAAAGGAAAGCTGAAGGAAGGCTAAGAATTAGCTATGTGTTTGTCCAATTTTTCCTATATCATTGTGAGACAATTGGTAGAGTGCAGGATATTCTTGTGAGCAAGAAATAATTATATTGTTTCATGATTTCTTGAATTTATACAATATATGAGAGCAAGGTTTTGAGCAATTGATTTCCCCAATAACATCTTGTGTTGTGCAATTGATTTACTTCTTTCTCTTATTTGCATGTGATTGGGCGACTATGTTTTGTATTTCTAAAATATTGTAGAAGGATTCAATATCTTGTTTTAGTACATCACAAGATCGGATTGAATCCTTTGATATAGAATTTATATAAATTTATACACACAATGGGGTTACATATTTGACTCAATATTACAGCAAATTCTCAAAATGGGATTGCATACTAGTACTTTTTTTATCATCAACATTACCTTCCTAATCTGCATATGTGTAGGCATGAAGAGAAAAACATGAAATTTTTGGATACCATAGACCATAACCTTGAGTTCCTTATAGGTACTTGAATATTCTCTTGACTACGTGGAGATGAGTTTATTTAGTATTTTCTTTAAACCATCCAACAATCCCAACTGCATGCACAATGTCTAGTCTTGTGCCTTTAAGGTAGAGAAATATCCCGATAATAGATCTTTATTCTAGTTAGTTTACTGAGGGAGAATCATCACAGGAATTGAGATTACACTCGGTTACCATTGGTGTGCATATATGCTTGCAGTCTTCCATTCCATATTTCTTCAAAAATTTCTTAAGGTACTTATTCTATGAGAGAAAGATACCATTATTTTCTTGCTAAAATTGGAGACCATGAAAGTATGTTAGTCCACCAATTAAAGACATTTAAAATTATCGTTACATGAATGAAACAAATATTTGACTCATAGATTCTTCATTGCTTCCAATTATGAAGTCATCTATGTAAACAAAAACTATCAAAATTTTCCATCATCCATCTTTATATATAGATTTCTATCTGCATACCCCTTAGTGAAATGTTGTTTTTAAAGATATCTATCAATATGATAATACCATGCACGAGGAGCTTGTTTTAGCCCATATAATGACTTCCTGAGTTTGAAAACAAGATTTTTTGTCATTTCCTAAAATGACCCCATTTATGGCACTTTATGGATATCATCCATCGGCTACAACCATACAAACAAATGTCCCTCAAAAAAGATAAGAAGGATAATAAATTATCGCCAAAGTACTATGGTCCTTACAAGGTTTTGCAAAATATTGGTACTATGGCATACAAATTGAAGATTCCTGCTTCTTCACGAGTGCATCCAGTTTTCCCTGTTTCATGCTTAAAAAAGGTTATAGGGGACAAAATTCTAGTTCAAACAATATTTCCAAAACTTGATGAGAAAGGAAAAACCATATTGGAACCTAAAGCAGTCATAGAAACAAGAACTCGACAACTGTGAAATCGATCAATTTCAGAGTATCTCATCAAATAGAAGAACCTATCCACTGAAGATTCTACATGGGAGGATGAGAATTTTGCACAAAATCACCTGGAGCTACTCAAGCATTGAGGATAGCACTTTTTTGAAGGAAAGGAGCATGTTAGGTCCCTATATTACTATTATAGACCCATATTGTTGTTAGTGTAACCCCCTTATTGTTATTGTTGTACCCCTGTAACCCCTATATTGTTATTATTGTGCCCTTACATTATTATTGTTAGGTCGACTAGGATTACATTGTGGCCCCACTAGGATTACATTGTGGCCCCATGGACTCATATATATAGAAAGGAGGTTTTGTCATTTGTATCATCCAAGAATTTTTCATTTATGTAATGTATTGGAGGTTGCCCCCTCGAAGTGGCTGATTTCTAAGACATTGATCTCTCTTTTCTTCTATTTTTGGAGTTAGTTTCACAATAGACCTACATTGGTGGACTAGTTCAGATCAAAACAATGTTGCTCTTGATTGAGAAAGAGGTTAGTACTGGATCTAAGACATTGTACTCGGATACTATGGAGGCAAGATTCTGCTTCCAACCTGAAATTTTCTTGCAGTTTGGATAAAAAATCACACAATACCAAGCTTGGCATGAGTATGTGACTGAGAGATACCAAGTTGAATATTCCCAACTTGAATTCACCCTAACTCCAACATCATAATGTTTTGTCTTGTTAGGCTGTCAAGTTGTCTTTAGCCTATTTTTTCTTACATAGGTACAAGTGGATTTGTAATATTATTTGTATTTATTATAAAAGTGAACTTCCAAGTGTCCTTGTTGGAATGTGAAGAGTCATATATAATAAGTTTAAGATTCATGGGGGGAGTCCAAAAGTCACAAAGGTGGCATGCCAAGATTCTCCCCTTTATTATAAATACATCCTCATAACTCTTTTAATGTGATTTCAGGAGCCAAGATTTTGGCTAGGCTTAGGCTTAGAAACGGCTTGGGAGTTTTGTGTCAGATTTGGCTTCTCCGTAGAGTAGAGGGAGTATACTTATTTGGGAGTGGCAGGTGTTGTTTAATTCACGTTCCAATATTGGGGAAAGTGGTTCATCATGTTGAATGTATGAATGAAACTTTCACTTATAATAAAATCAGAGTTGACACGTCTTCATGCATATATTGTAAATGTAGTAGGACTATTCTTGTTATATTTGCAATGTATGTTGTTCAACTTACACATATGCGTATGAAATATTTTTTTTTCATTTGTAAAAATCTTTTTGGATGCGTGCTCATGTTTTAACCCATCACATTTAACTTGTTGACTATTATGCTTGTTATTTTGTGTTAGTTTGTGTGATACAAATCATTAATAACCCAATACTTGCAAATAAAATAAATTTGATCTCCATCTCCTTATATAGCTTAGGCCTTAGCCAATCCCTTGGGCCAAACCCTTAGTAATGTCAATGGTATTATTTAATGAGATCAAATATCCATTGTCACGCTCATGAATATGGGCCAATACCATGGTATATACCCCTGTTTTTTAGAATACCATGGTGGAGAAACTGTACACGGCTTTCTTTCACCATACCTGCGTATGTACGCGACTTCGCTTCACCGAAAACAATGTATACTTTCTCAAACTTTACCTTTATCATTTCTCTGTCTCTAGAATGATATTAATTTTCCCAATCTCTTTGTCACATCTAAACTAGCATGTAGATTCATTCCGCTACCATCATGTTGACATATTTAACAAGTAGGTTTCCATCAAGGACAAAAAATTATTCATAATGCCAACAATTTTCATGCATATTTTGTGAATATAGTAGGACTATTATTGTTGTATTTTCAATGTATGTTATTTAACTTACACTTGTTCTTATGAACTATTTCGTTTGCATTGGTATGGATCTTGTTGAATGCGTGTTGTTGTATTATTCCATCACTATTAACTTGTGAACTATTTCGCATATTATCTTGTGATGTAATTTATGCTTGTATGTCTCTTTCAATATGCGTACTATTACAGGATCCTAAATTTGATGGCAAGGGTGGAACAACCTTTTTTTAACACACCGCTCATTTTCTTGAATTTTGCACAAAACACAATTTCCATTGTGAGGATGTTGTGTGCAGGTTGTTCGTCCTCACATTTGATGGGTGCGTAAGGGAATGGTGTTACACATTGCTTGTCACCGCTATACACTCTTTTGAACATATTTCCACATGGATTTACCGTGCCTTTGACAATTATGATTATAAATCTGTGTTCAAGAAAATTATGCGATTGTGAAAAACACCCGATGAATCTCTTGATGGTTCTCACAATCGTTTCATTCATTTTTGTTTTGAGTTTTGTTAAGATGATGTTGATTGGACTTTATTTAAAGAGAAGTTCAAATTTATTATGCACATTTCAATGATTCTGTATGAATATAAATTTTTGAAAGTTTCCTAACATACCTCAGTGTTATATCTTCTAAATATGCAACCAACAAAATTTTTGTTCCAAGTGACTCTTAGTATCTTTCTAATCAAACAACTATATTTTAACTTGTTGAGGTGGGATATTTTGAGAATTTATCCACTGATTTACCACCATCTTCTCCCACCCACATACTTATAATTGCAGTGGAAGTTTGGACTGTGAATATGATGTTTGAGATGACATGTTATCTCCTCATCCTCCATCCTTGGGTTCCTTTACTCCTCCTGATTGTGAGTTTTTTTATTCACCTATTTCAAATGTTTCTTTTGATGTTCACAAGGATCAAGTTCAAGATGGAGTTGGTGTTGAGAAGCCAACTTGTGATACCTTTTACGATGACTATGTGTGGATGTCCACATCTAAACAAGAATATGTGATGAAGGATGATTATTTTCCTTCTACACCTCTCGCTTATTATACAGACATTTTCTGCGATTATTCTATTCCTTTTGAATCTCGTAGATAATTTCCTTCTAATGATATTATTTCTTCTCAGAAATCGTGGAATGTCAGTTTTACATATGAATGAGAAGAGGAAGAATATTATCTTCTTGAGATCTCCAATCTACCATCACATTATTATGAAGAGATAGAGGGTGAAATTTATTGTAATCAATCTTCCCTTCTTTATGATTCGTCAGATCATGAGCTTGCCTCTATTTTCAATATTGAACTTTATGATCATGGTTGTCGTGATATTTTCACTTATTCATCCGGTCATGACTCTGATTTTTATGTTGTCAATCTTTCTAAGCCACCAGTCTTTGATGATCTATCTTATGATGAGTCGTAAATTCTGCAAATTGTCGAGGCACTTTAGCCCAAGCTTATGGTTATGTCAGGTTCTCATAGTCTTGAGGCCAGTTCCAACTATGATAAGAAAAATGTTGAATCTTTCAAGGCTCCTCATCACTTTGCTACACACATTGAAAATAAATATATTGCACAAATTTCACAGCCTCCATATTTTTTGCACGATCCCATCACTCAGTCATTGGAGGAGTCACACCCGGAAAGCACTATTCTTCATGTTTTCCCAGTTGCATAGTTCGAAACTTTTTTCCTTTATATCTCTAAGTTGCAGTGTGTTTGAACGCGATAATGCATCCACATAATGCTTCACATGCACTTTTCTTTCTTTCTTTTCTATGTGCATTTTCAAAATTTGAACATCTTGATATATATTGTCTTATCTTTATTGTTTGTTGTTATGCTTGAATATTTTTCTTGATATGCATTCCCTTGCTTACATAGGGCAGTTGATGCATTGGTGGCTACACTGGAAGTTTCATTTTACGTAACTATGGCCTATTCTCTGTTAGGTTAGGAGTAGGAATATTTGTTTGTTTTCCTTTTTTTTATTGTTTTGTTTTGATTTACTTTCCACTCTGCCACTTTCTTTTCATTTATTTTCAAGTCATAGAATAGTTTCTACATGAGACCTTGTTCGGTTCCCAGAGAAAGCATGGTAAAGTACAAGAGGAAGTCGTGTTACCGTCAACACATGGTTTTATGTTTATTTTCTCTCTTCTTATTAATATTGAATTATTTTAGTGGATGATACTCTGATGGAAAATAAATCATTTTTCGAAGAAAACCATAGTAGAATCATGACGCTTGAACCTATAACTAGTACCGTCTACTCTAATCGGTATTTTATAATTTTTGGTTATCCCTTGTCAACTAAGTCGAGTAGAGTAAGGAAGGGAGGAAAATATTAATAAGTGTGTAATAGGTATATACAAAAATATCCTTCTTTGAAGGGACAAACTCTTCTACTCTCAATAATTCAGGATCCCTGTTCTACCCCATGAAATAAATAAGTGCATTTGCATAGTTCCATGGACAAAATAATAATAATAATAATAAAAATACAATAAGGGTGAAATAAGAGAAAGGATTCCTGCATAGGGAGGTGAAGTAAGAGAATCCATTGGGGTATTTTCTAGTATCGCTAGCAGCAGAGCATTGTTTGTGTTCTTGAAGTGACTCCATCGGGGTATTTTCAAGGCCTATTGGCAGCATAGAAACACCAGAGATGAAAACTAAGACTCTGAAAATTATTTTACTTGTGCATATATATACTCCTCCTCCCCAATCCAAATAACTTAGTTTGACTTGGCTTGGTTAAGTGTGTCACGGATGAAGAGAATGGTAGAGACTATATATTTAACTCAAGATAAGTAGATAATCTACAGTGATCAATGAACTGAACAATACTTCCTAAAGATTTAGAACTGTTTTTCATGGGACAAGACCCATATAGAGAGTTGGAGTTCTACCAGTGTGCCCCCAAGTGTTGTAGCTACTACAGCAACCCTCCAAATTTTTTCCTATGCTTTGATTTTGGAGCCTTCCCTTCTATCCACATGAGTTTATCTTTTATTGTCATCAATTATTCATGATTTAATGAAGACTTATTTTTTTAATCTATGCTTTTGTTTTATTGTTTTTATAATTATATGATCATTTTGAGTCACGAGGTAACCTTTTGACTTGGCCTTACAATAGTCCTTGGATTGAATCTAGAAACTATGAAATCCATGAGGGAAAACCAACCTTGATGATGGAAAATGTGCAATCCAAAATGAAAGCTCAACCTTGAGTGTGAGAAATTCACATTCTTGGATGGAAACCCAACACTAAGATCAGAAATGACGTAATGCACTAAGCTGGGAAGTTACCCAGTTCCTTAGAATTGCACAATATTCATTGATAATGTGCATGGAAAATTTCCTGAAAAATAAAAAATAAAAAAAAATCAAAAGGCAAAAAAAAATCCCTAAAAAATATGGATTCATTATTAGTTTCCTGAAGGTGGCACAATTGCTATTTTTAGAAATTTTTGCGAAGTATCGCTTTTTCAATGATTTTAGGCATGCACGTCATAAACCCTAATCCACTTAAATATATTTAATTCACACCTATAGAGCTCATTTGTACATTCGATCTTGGAGCTCTAGGATTCCTAAGGAGATCAAGGAGCCTTTGATGGAGTTTGTGTCACTTTTCCAGGTGAGTTTTGCTTTTGTCGTCTTTTGCCACTTTTTCGGTTGCGCTTTGTCATTTTGCTTCTATGAGTGTTATTTTTCTTGTTTATTTTCATGGTTGTTAGTTTTTTAACTTGTATTAGCTTGTATAATACTTGATTCAGTTTTTTGTTCTTTCATAAGTGTCACATTAGTTTTCTTGTTTTTTCACACCAGTGATCATCGTTTCGGCGACTCTCCTCACATATTTATTTTTCCTTCCATTTGTTGAGTTGTTGCACTTGATTCAAACTAATCTATCCATAATTAGTCATAATTTTACTTTAACTTTCATTATCACTTATATCTGCTTGTTTCCCACACCCTCAACAAGCAGATCTGCACTACACTTGGCCATGCATAGCCTTGACCAGCTGGGCATTGCACAAGTTTGAGGCTCAATCCAAGAGCTTGGTCTCTGAGATTGCGTAATACACAGTACAATATATCATAACTATGTATTTTGTAGTTCTAGGGCTCAGTCTGCCACCTTGGCCATTGAGACTGCATAATGCACAGTCTCTCTCTGTCACTTCCCAGGCTGAATTTTGCATTGCAGAGTCTCAAGCCTCAGGCTACATCATTGGTTGTTTCCTCACCGGATGACACCTTCCTTAGAGTATTCGACAGTAAGAATTCACTGCATATTTTTCCAAGGTATGCCACTCACAATCTTTTCATGCAAAAAGTTTCACATCATATTTCCACTGGGTTGTTAGCTGATTTGTACAGGAACAGAAAAACACCATGGCCAACTCTTTTTATGAAAATTGGATTGTACAAGCTCAAGAAACTTAAATTTGCGGATATTGAAGGAAAGGTGATAGATAAGTTTACATTTGGTACTCATGAATTTAATCCATATGATCCTCCTGGTATTTGCAAAGACCACTGTGCGGGAATTCACTTCCAGTGGCTTAGTGGGACATTCCATTCGCTGGAGGAGGATCCATGGAATTATTTTTATAATGCCTCCAAATCCCACGAGCCGGTCAACTTTGCAGGAAATTTGCATGACATCGGAAGTAGTGCTAGCAGAAGAGAGAAATACCGTGCAGGATTAGGGAAAGAGAAATGTTGCTTATAGTCCATGGGGGGAATGAATTTGCAATATGAAATAAGATCTAGTTATTATGAAAGAAACTTTAGAAGTAGAGGAAAAGATGAAATAGAGGATGCAAAGAAAAAAACAGAGGAAGAGAGAAGAGAATACGAGTTTGGAAGAACAAAAGTAGAAACAAGAATAAGAAGAGAAGTATAAGGATGAAGAAGAAGAGAGGTGAGGCACAATTGTAAAAGAAACAACACAGAAACATGTTGAAGAGCAAGAATAGAACCGAAAACCATGAGTGGAGGAGATCAGATAGATGTAGGACCAGGAGCTTTCTCATTAGTTTAAAGAGTTTTTAGAAATTGATGACATGGAGGAAGAACCAGAGCCACAGAATCAAGATGTTGACTTGATTCCAAGTACAGAAGAGGTCACGAGTTAGTCTCCACCACCTTTAGCAGTAGAGTTAGCTCCGGGCGAGGAAGAGGAAGTTTTTCCTCTTGATGATGTCGAGGTTATGGGCATGTACAATAGTTTTGTATGATGAAGAATAATATTGTACAAGTGCATAAGAAATTTTTTTGGATGACCTCACATCGCCTACATTTATAAGAGAAAGGGTGATAGTGGCAGACATTAGGAAGAATCCTAATGCCATTTCTGCAACAAAATTTTCCTTAGCAAGGGAAATAAGTTCAAACACTCAGTATTTGATGGCCGAGAATAAGAAATTGGCAAAAAACTTACAGGATATTAGGAAATAAGTGGAACTGCTTCGTGCAATAGCTCAAAATGCAACTTCTGCATAGGTTCATCTGGAGGAAATGAAGGTAGTGATACTTGGTGAAGTATCGAAACTTGAAGAGACCATGAAAAACCTCTATGAGGAGCTTTTTACCATGCATAAGGTGTTAATTTTTCATAAGGCATCATTGTTCTTTACTTTTATAGTTACATTTCACCATTAACATGTTGCATTCACCCCAGATAAGTATTCCAATGTACATATATGAATTATTAAGCATAAGAATATATAACTATGCAGAAATAACAACACAACCATCATCATCATCTAAGTAACATAAAATAAAAGATCAAAGGAAGAGAAGCATGAACACATAGAGAATCTAGGATTGGTCCGAGACCAAGGCAAAGCCCACTATGGGGAAAACCCATGGAAATTCTTCTTCTTAGATCTTCATTGAATGATTCAACAACAAGAGTATAATTATCCATGAGTACATATTTTTACGATGCAGAAAATGAATATCATGCAAGAACTAAAACCATACCCATACTTTTTCATGAAGGAAACTGAATCTGAGAATTGAAATACACTAACACTAGTTGTAGAAAACTAATGAACACAGTTGATACTGAATGAATATTGAAGATACTTCCGCAGCTAAAACAAACAAATATGATATGAAAACCAGTATATTTATAATATCAAAACTCAGATATGGTAGATCACCAAGTGATCTCATCTTAGATGTGTTAGATCTGAATCCAAGAGACTATTATTGACTATTCTGATGCAACTGAGATAGAAGGACTGAAGTCTGGAATCACTGCACAATCAACTAAAAGATATACAAATTTTATTTGCCCAAAAATTCTCTTGTTCATGTCCTTAACTCGCTTAGCCCTCAGATGAAGGCCTTTGATCCACTACGACAGTGTTCTACACCTGCGACTGAGCTTAAGATCATACCGATCTGACCTTAGGACTTTGACCGTGCCCTTAGCAAGATGTGTCAATGAATTTTTCACCTTAGCCGCAGCCATGACACAACTTGCCCACAACTAAGCTTTAGCAGGGCCGCTACCATGGCCTTATATGCTCACGACTCTTCTCCTATAGGCCTAGATCTGGAATGTGCACTAGACCTTGAACCTGATCCACTGCGCAAGCTCCTTCCGACATACCTGTGCGAGCCAAAACATAAACATAGATGGAATAAAATGATGGGTACAAATCATATATCACTTGAGAAAGTGTACAAATGAGCTTGAGGTCGCCTCTATTTGTAAATTTGTGAGTGACTACTTGGGGCTTTGACCAAATCAACATGCAGTTAACCAACTCATTATAATATTAAATTAATTCATAAATTAACTCCTTCTTAACCGATTGGGGTGATATATAGGTCAATTTTGATCCTCTATAAAAGAGGAATCTAATTAAATTATTATCTTAATCATCTAAGTTTCCCACTATGGAATTTTACCTTTGTTGAAAAAACTAACATAAGACAGTTGTCGACTTGCATGTCTTGTAGCATAAATGTAAAGACTTTGTCAAAACTCTCAGGAATTCAAAATATGACATCACCATCGTGCATGCATATTAAATGTGATAAAAATGGGCATCAATTGAATTGGGAAAGAAAACAAATCAATAGGAAGAGCTGGAGAAAGAAAGAGTTCAGATGTTGATCCAGAACAATAAACAACTCACCTCATTTATTGGTAGAATTCAGGCCTCGTATGCACAACTATACAAAATTTTGGATTTCTTGGTGAACTCACACAAGATCCCATCAGTTGGATCACTCACGGAAGCCAAACCTAGGAACCAGGTTAGGAAGGAGATCAAAGAATACTTGGAGAATCTTATATAGATTTCCACCAAGGAATACTTGGAGCTGAATAGACAAAACATGCAAAACTACATTGGTGGTGCTCTCCAAGTAAAAACAATGTTTCTCCCACTCCAAAAGGAATTTCAAACGGGTTACAAATCATTGCACTCAGATGCCATGGAGGCTAGAGTATGTTTCCATCCAAGCACCATCGCTTAGTTTGGGGATGTCATTGCAAAGAACCAAGCTTGGCACCGATATGTGACTGAAAGACATCAATTGGAAGTTTCTGAGCTAGAGTTTCCCCAAAATAAAGCAAGATAGTGTTTTGTATTGTTAGGTTGTCTCGTTGTCTCTACCCTATTTTGTCTTATATGGGTATGAGAGTATTGTAATATTCTTTTGTAAATAAATTGTAATTGAAATTCCAAGTGTCAATTATGGAATGTGAAGAGTCACAATTTAATATAATTGAATATTCATTTGTAAATGAGTTGAAGAGTCATGGGGGAAGTCCAAGAGTCATAAAGGGGAATGTGAAGAGTCACCTATTTTGTTATAAATACATCCTCATAACTCATGTAAAGGGACTTTGAAAGCCAATATTTTGGCTAGGCTTAGGCCTAGAATTAGGAGCTTGGGAGTTTTGTGAGATCTTCGCTACTTTGTAGAGTAGAGGGAGTATATTTATTTAGAGGAGCATGTGATGTTGACTTCATGTTCCACTATTGGGGCTAGTGTCCTGTCAGTGGAAATTTCACTCTAATAAAAGCTCAAAGCCATCACGTTTTCATGCATATGTTGTGAATATAGTAGTAATATTCTTGTTGTATTTGGAATGTATGTTATTACACTTATGCTTATGCTTATGAATTATTTCTTTTGCATTTTTACGAACCTTGTTGAATATGTGTTGTTGTATTATTCCAACACTATTAACTTGTGAACTATGTCACATATTAGCTTGTGATGTCATTTATGCTCGTGTGTATGTTTCAAGATGCGTACTACTAAAGGCTTCTAAGGGGCTCACTCATTTTAATTTCGTGTTTTAGAACCTTCATGCATCACACTTGAATTTCCACAAGGTCACACATTTTCTCTAACCAAAGTCACTATACATCACTCTATGTTTTATTGCAGCTAAGGCATATCATTAACACCCAATGAATAGACAATCGCGTCGTATTTTTGGATGGTACCCATACACCAAATGGTCTGAGGTCTAATTGGGGCTTTATATCAGGGATATCCCTTGAATGTTGGTGGGTCTAGCATCATAATTAGAGCTATAACCACACTTAGGCAAGAATTTTCATGCGGTTGGAGGGTCATATTCACACCCTCGCAAACTTGTGCATGCATTTGTGGGCCCAGGTCACTAAAAAATATATCCATCTTAGGGTTTTGTCACCTAGGGTGGTTATTTAGCCCTTGTGTGTCCTGTAAGCCCTATATGATTCCTGTGTGTTGTCAGTAAGTCTCTGTTCTCAACCCCACTTCCATAACTGAAACTTGGAGGTTAGATCGTGTCATAGTAGCTCTTTGTCTCATGTTTTCCTTGACAAACCAGTGAAATTGGGTAAATGTGGGAGGGGTTGTTACAATCACCGATTCATCACTTAAAAATACACTATAAGGTTAGAGAGACCACTCCAATCTTGGAGGAAGAGGAAATTATTGAAGTAGAAGGAGAGGTAGAAGAACCATTTAAGAAGGGTAAAATAGTCATTGGAGATAAAGAAAATTAGGATTTTAACAAATTTGTGAGCGTCCTAAATGATTTGGCTAAGGGAAAAAAGGACATGGTCATGTTGATGACTAACTTAGGTAGCAAAGGGGGTTCTACTAGGATTTCAATGGGATAGAAGCATAATAAGGATCCCAATAACGATGATTGATCTAATAATGGAGAATCTAGTCATGCACGCACAAGCTTCACAACCATCCCGACATATAGAAGATCATCTAGACCCACCATGCCACAATTATCAATGAGATAGTAGCTTAAAAGGTGGATTAGAATGAAAAATATATTCCATTTGGGGATTATTTTATATAGTATAGGAGGCTAGGGCAATACTTCCAAGCTACCATGAGATTCACATATTTCTGCAACCTTTAACTGAAAAACAAGCCTAAAGGTGTTCATAAGGAAGTGGTTCTGCTAGCCTAATAATATTCTTGCAGGCTAGGAGATGAAAAATTAATTAAGGGAACATGATCAGCCTAGGAAATAAAATTAGAAAAGCTAAAGTGGTGAAAAAGGGACAAGGTTCCCATGCTAGTGAAAAGTCACTTTAAAAATATAAAGTGAGAAAACCCACTAAAGTGACATTATTAAAGTAAAGGGTAAAGTGGTGGAAAAAGAGTCTAGATGAAAGAGTCTAGGGTTTTGGAAACACTCATCGTTGGTTTCTATTTTCGTTGTTGAAACCATATAACCTAGCTAGTTTGACAACAAGATCAGTCAGATGTCTCCATTGTTCTGCAAAGGGGAAATTATGACAGAGGTGGAGTAAGATTTCAAGCTCTAATATTTTTTACTTTATATATCTTCTTTTAGGTGAAGTTTCCAAGTCAAATATGGGGCCAAGACTACTATTGAAGAGAGGTTGAGTTTCTTCCTTATATTTTTGGTCAAGTTCACTATCACAAGGGTTGAGTTCGAGGTAGAGAAGATAGACAAGTTATGTGGTTCATGTGGGCTAAGTTTCATCTGATAACATGAGTTTTATTTTTCCCAAATTCCGATTTGCCTTTTTTCGATTGTGGCTCGAATTCACTCTCCTTGCTGGTGTGTTTCTAAGTTAGCATAGGTCAATTTTCCTTTCTCTCTTGCTGGTTGAAGGGTTGTTATATACTATAACCAGTCTACATCATTATTAAGGGTGTACTTGGTTGGTTGAGGAGGGTCAATTCATTTAATTAAATTATATTGGGCGTTTCCATTGTTAGTGCCATTTATGGGTTGTGTGTACCTTCATAAGGCCGACTTAAGTATTGTCACAGAGCTCCGTGTTTGATAGGATAATATATTGAAGTTATAGGCTAAGTGTTTTTACCACTATTGTTAGAGGATACCATATTCATTGTATCACTGAAGTGTAACCAATTTCATTTCTTATATCATGTTGTAAAAATTCTCTTCTCAATCCTTAAATTAATGGGATGTTACTGTGTAAATTTGAGTTAGTATCACTTGTGAAAAGTTCCCATTTTCCTACCGTGAAGTGAATATTAATGATGTATCTCTTGCCGAGTTTAGTTTGAAGGATATATTTCTATTTAAAAGAGTTTTTTGGGCATTATCTAGCATTGTGTTTGTTCATCTGAAATTAAACTTGAAGAAAAGGGCACCTATAATCATCCTTACACTAATTATTTGATGAAATATCAATAAGACTATCTCAAGAAAAAACTCAGAAATTTAAAGGGAAATTTGAGATACTTCCAAGAGGGTATATGACAGATAATCCTTCCATAGTAAACACACACACACACACACACACATAATCAATTGTTGGAAAATTATATTATGAAAATGTACATCTATCTTAGCTTTAGATGGGATGAAATATATACCATAAATTGAAGGAGATTGAATCTAACCTTTCCAAAATTGAAAACACCTAAGGAAAGATATGAGCCTTGATAATTTTTATCCATCTTGATATATGACAAATTTGAAATATGATGGTTGTAATAGAATGTAATTTCTTTAAAAACAATATCTCTTATATATATATATATATATATATATATATATATATCGCTAACTAATATTTCGATTTCCTCAAAATATCATCATACAAAACCATAGATGATTGTTTAAACTATATCATGTCGTAGTCTACCACAAGGGAAACTGAAATTGTTGACAAAGGTCTACTTTTTATGAGTGAAAACCACCCTAGAATAATCTCACATGCAGTCAAAGTTTCTAGCATGTCCTCATCAACATATATCAAAAATAAAATAATATCTATTGCTAGATACATAGCTATTGAAAGAAACTATTATACTAAAGGAAAAAAAGATAATTTCAGAGGTTACTTGAAGCATCAATTATCCGATGAAGTGATTGGGCCATATCATGAGAAATTGTGTTTTCTCAAGCCGGAGGATTGAGGATTCACTACAGTTGGCCCTCTATGTGAGCCAAATGAGCATCCAATCTAAAAGTAATGAGCATCCAATCTAAAAGTATAGGAGTGTTGGTGGTATTGGATTCATTCAATTTCATTAAGACAAGAGATAATATAGATGTAGTCCTCATGATTTTCCATTAAGACCCTTCCCAGGAGCATCTTCATTTTCCATTGGAGGGTAATGGAATTAAGATATTAGCTTCATCATCCCCTATTATGACCACAGTCAACAATCCAATTGGCTACTTCATCTTGGACTTTAAAATCAGAGTATACTTGGCAGTCACTTGTAGTTAAAGCTTCGAGTTGGTGAATTTCCTCTTGGATTTCTGGAGGGGTGGAAGAATGGAATATGGTCACCACATATTGATCTTAGGATTGAGCCTAAGGCTAGACCTAAGGTTCTCTTCCTTCATACTCCCAAGGACATCACATTCATTGGTGGGGAATGGTATTTAGAGTTAATATAGGCTTAATTAAATACATCCCATAGTATAAGGAAAATATAATGAAACAAGATTACATGATCCGAGAATATATTAACTTTCAACTACTAGAAAAGTCTAGAACTTAGATTAGAAAATTGTGATAGAGGGTGAAAAAATAGAGAGAAGCTCCATGCAGTGTCCAAAAAACATAAAATCCTAGGAACACCAATGAAATTACATACCACCAAGACATCTTGTATACCATGAATGAGAGTCCACCATGCAAAGACTAACAAGGAAAGGAAAGGAAAACGAGGTCCATCTGAAGTCAAAGAAGGTGTTTTTAGAGCTTCTGCAAAAGGCAAGGAAAAGGAAGAACAAGAAGGAACAGGGTATGTTTCAGAAGAATATGAGACAAATTTTGTAAAGAAACTACAATTGGACAATGGGAGGTTCAGAGGTAAGCTTCCTTTCAAATTTTTTTCTTGTGGAAGATTTGGTGATTATGCTGCTAAATGTCCTCGTAAAGATAATCATGAAAAGGGAAATGAATTGGCAAAAGGAAATAAGAAATGTTTCATCAATATAAAAATTTATTATACCCATGAAGATAGTGACGGTCTATCAAATAGTGAAGAAGAAGAATCTGATCAAGATATTAGACTTCTCATGGCATTTGAAAAGAACACTAGTGAGACTAAAGATACATTTATGGATGCTTTAGGAGAAATTTATTTTCTTGAAGAAATCAATCAACTCAAAGTATATTTGGAAGAAAATAAAATAGCCATAGATACTCCAAAGAATCAAGTTATAGAAAAGGAGAAGCACAATGATAAATTAGAATGTGAAATAGTAAGTCTAAGAAAGGAAATTGAGAAAGTGAAAACCTTAAATCTTAGATTTGCTAAAGGATCTGAAACCTTAGATGAAATTATCAAGGTTCAACACTCTCCTCTTATAAAGGAAGGTCTTGGATATATTGGAGAATATTCTCAATATTCAGCACCAAGCTATCTAAATGCAGCTAAAGCCAACCAACAACATTTCATCACTCGACAAACGAAAAAAGAGAATGCCTAGGTAAAGCAAGACCACTTCAATTCAAGGGTGAACAATAACAGAAGTATCAATCAATAGGTAAACATCAATAGAAGGTTCCATGATCGTCGAAATTTCTTCTTTAATGGAAAATGTTTCTCATGTCATAACTTTGGTCATAAAGCTACTCAATGTGTTGCATACAAAACCATCATGACCAGAGAAGCAAGAAAGAAAAAAAATGAGATTGGAGTAAAGAAGAATACTTATAAAAAAAATTCTCTTCTTCAAGATGAAATTGAATGTTCTTATTGCAATAAATTTGGACATGAAGAATCTGAATGCAGGAGAAAACTTCAGCCAAAAGATCATATACCCTCAAACTCCAAGGTATGGAGAAAGAATGAATTAGAGGTTGAAAGTTGTGGCATAGCTTTATTTGCATAAGGGGAAGAAAATCAATGGTACATTTATAGCGGATGCTCAAAACACATGACAGGTGATAAAAATAAACTCCTTTCATACAATGCTTTAGAGAAGGAAAAGAATGTTACTTTTGTAAATGAATCTCTTGTTGTCATTAAGGTTAAAGGCTCTACTTTTCTAAAATAAAAGGTGAAAGCTAAAAATGTTATGTATGTGGATGGATTAAAGAATAACTTGTTGAGTGTGAGTCAAATGTGTGATCAAGGAAATGAAGTTGTCTTTAGTTCAAAATAATGTGTAGTTCGTGAACTTGACACAAGAAAAATTGTAATAAAATGAACTAGAACACCAAGAAATCTATATATATTGAGGTGGCCAAGAGAAATGCTATTTAGGTAAATCTACAGAAAATTGTTTATGGCATAGAATATTGGGACATTTGAGCTTCTCTCAAATAAGAAAATCTAGCAGACTCAACGCTATTCGTGATCTACCCAACATCACTCTGCCTGAAATTACCATATGCAAATCTTGCCAATTTGGTAAGCAAACCAGGGTGCAATTCAATGCCAAAGAAGGATCAAAAAGTAAGCCTCTTGAACTTATACATATTGATCTATGTGGTCTTGTAAGGAAAAATTCACCTCATGGAGAACAATACTATATTTTATTTATTTATGACTTTTCTAGAATGTGTTGGATTGGTTTATTGAAACATAAAGATGAAGTGTCTGAAAAGTTTAAGATATTCAAAGATTTGGTTGAAAATGAATTAGATCTAAAAATAAAATGTCGTATATCTGACCGAGGAGGAGAATACACACCAGATGAATTCTTTACTTTCTGTGAACAATATGGCATAAAAAGATAATTTTTTGTAGCTGGAACTCCACAGCAAAATGGCATGGCAGAAAGAATGAATAGAACAGTTCAACAAATGGATCGTGCTATGCTTGATGAATCTGGAACTCCCGATACCTTTTGGGGAGAAGAAGCGCATACTATAGTAAATATTCTCAACAAGGGACATGTTCATGTGAACAGTGATAAAAATCCTTATGAGCTATGGTATGGTAATCTTCCCACTGTGAAGCATTTTAGATTTTTTGGAAGAAATTTTTTTATCAAGAACAATGATGAAAAACTTGGAAAGTTGATCCTAGATCAGATGAAGGAATATATCTTGGTTACTCTTCTAGAATTAAAGCATATAAATGTTACAATAAAAGACTTCGGAATATTTTTGAATGTATTTATGTTGTAATTGATAAGTCTCTCACAACTCCTAGAAGGGAAATAACGACAACGAATGAAGATGATGATGATGAATAACTTCCCTCATCAAAGAACAACAATATAGAAGGAGAACCCAATGAAGCACCGAAAGAAGATATATCAGAAACGGCTCCATCTAGGTATGTTCAAAATAATCATCCAGAATCTCAAATATTGGGAGAAAAGGGATCAATCGTCCAAACAAGAAGAACTCTTGTAGGATCCCCTAGCTATCTGGCATTATTATACACTATTGAACAACAGAGTGTAAATCAAGCTATTAAAGATGAATTTTGGATTCAAGCCATGAATGAAGAACTTGATTAGATTGAAAAAAATCATACTTGGGAATTGGTTCCAAGACCTCATGATAAAAATGTTATTGGAACAAAATGGATATTCAAAAACAAGATAAATGAAAATGGAGATGTTATTAGAAACAAAGATAGACTTGTTTGGAAAGGATATGCTCAACAAGAAGGTATATAATTTGAAGAAACATTTTCACCTGTAGCTAGACTTGAAGCCATAATAATGTTTCTTGCTTTTTCAAGCTTTCAACAATTCAAAGTTTATCAAATGGATGTAAAATCTACTTTCCTCAATGGTGATCTGGAAGAAAAAAATGATATAGACCAAATATAAGGATTAATATAGGGAAATGATGAAAAACTTGTTTGCAAACTTAAAATGGCTCTATGTGGTCTTAAACAAGCTCCTCTGGCATGGTACTATCGTCTGGACAAATATCTTCAACAACAAGGTTTCACAAAAGGATCTGTTGACAGTAACTTATACATAAAAATTGAGAAGGATAAACTATCAATTATTGTTGTGTATGTTGACAACATCATTTTTGGAGTAATGAAGAGTCCATGAGTCATAAATTTAATTTTGTTATGCAGCAATAATTTGAAATGTCATTACTTAGGGAACTAACATATTTTTTTGGCTTACAAGTGCAACAAGAAATATATGGAATATTTTTTTCATAAGAAAAATATCGCAAGCAAATCCCAAAGAAGTATGGAATGGAAGACTGCAAACCTGTGAGTACTCCAATGATAGTTGGATGTAACCTCAATTATTATCATGACTCTCCCATGGTGTATCAACTAGAGTATAGATCTATGATTGGAAGTCTGCTTTATCTAATTGGGACAAGACCAAACATTATGCATGTTCTTGGGATTGTTGGACAATTCCAAGCTAATCCAAAAGAGTCACACCTTTAGGTTGTACAAAAAATATTCAAATATCTACAAGGGACTCAAGACTTTGGTCTATGGTATCCAAAGAATGCTGATCTCACTCTTCATGCTTACACATATGTGGGTTGGGCTGGAAATATTGATGATTGAAAAGTACTAGTGGTTGTGCATTCTATATGGGGCTCCGATTAGTATCTTGGTTCAGCAAGAAGAAAATTTATATTGCCTTATCTATAGAAGAAGTATAATATGTGGCTGTCGCATCATGCTACACACAACTTCTTTGGATGATGCAGACACTATAAGATATTCAAATCAAATTTTCTCCTCCCATCTCCATCTTATGTGATAATACAAGTGCCATCAGTATCTCAAAAAATCATGTTATGCATTCCAAGACCAAGCAAATTCCTATCGAGTATCACTTATTACATGAACAAGTGCTTGAGAAAAATTTTAAGTTGGAGTATGTTCCTTCCAAAGAAAAAGTTGGTGATATATTTACTAAACCTCTTCCCAGGGAAGCATTCTAATATCTCAAACAGAAGCTCGGAGGTGTCTCTACCTCTCTTATCAAATCTGCTTAATATCAAAATATTAAATTCAGTACAATGGTTGCATGTAGGCGGATCGCGTATATACACGATTTTCTGTACATAAAACTGTGTATGGTTTTTGTTGACATAAATTCTATGGGTCAGCTTTCAGAACAATCTGTGGTTTTGTTGGGTAAACTCTGTTGTTCTTGTATTCATCTTACAATACCTTTCTTTGATATTTATCTCCTTAATGAATATTCTTTAATGAATTGGTTGTTGAAAGTGTTCAGGATGCACAAGTTTAGGGGGAGCATTTTCCTTGCCGAAGAGGATTAATTGTTGGCATTATGATTGGTTGTTGTGTCATGATATCCTGTTTGAGATTCTTTAGTTTTAAGAAGTCATATTTGTTATTTGATGAAAAGGTCACGTTGAGACCTATGCTGTAAATTTTTTATTTTCAGTCATATGTAAGGACTTGTTCAAATTTGTAAACCCACTTGGTTGGGTAATTGAGTCAATATGTAAATCCTCTTGGTTGGATAATTGATGTAATTTTTATGTCCTTGGTGATAGGAAAGGTCATACTCTCTTGAGTTAAAGAGTCATGTATTTCATTAAAATTTTGTCTGCATGTACTCAGGGGGAGCAATTGTCCACCCTTTGCTCTTGATGTCAAAGGGGGAGAGTTTTTGGTAATTTTTATGTATCTCAGATTATGGTGATCCATATTCATGATGGTTTCCATCAAGTCCAAAGGGGGAGATTGTTGGTAATATGATTCTTATGGTTGCACATGTTGTCCTTGATGGCAACTCTTTGGAAAATAATGAAGTATATGTCTTCTGGAGAAGCATAGTAGTTTGCAGAAGGTCTAGCAGAAGAAATGTGTAAATTCCAGCAGAAGTTGGTTAATATTCATAATTGAAGGTTATATACGTGTGTTAGTACAGGACAAGTTGTGTATAAAATCGGACAAGAACGATCTAACTCGTGTATGCCTTTTGCGCTCTAAAATTATAAGAACAGGGGGCATTACCATGGTTTTAGCCCACAATATTGAGTGTTGTGTCGTCTCTTTGATTCCATCCAATAATACCATCGACACTTATGTGGTTTGGATCATCATATTAAGAAAGGCTAAATCTATATAAGGATAATAATATCATAGTGCAAGTGCAGAAGTTTAAGGGTTGTTACTGAATACTTCTCTCTGAAGTATATCTGCATGGGATAGACTCTATTTACTGGTAGATATGAAACTATGATGCACCCTTGGATACAATGATGGATCAAGATCTCTAGACCTGAAATGACTATATATTTGATCTATTGATGAGATGATGGGATCTGTGACCTGGTACATATTTTGTTGAAGTGAAGGGAAGAAATATGGGTAAGTCTATAGATCTAAAAATTTCTGCAAAATTAATATTTACAGATCTATACGCTAGTTCATCTCGATGAAAGTGCGTATATACACAGATTTTTCTCCACTAAAGCGCATATGGAATTCGTTGTTTTATGAAGCTTGCTGGAGAGGTTATCTATTTATTGTTGCTACATTTCTGTTGTCTGTCAATGAAGTCTTCTTATAGATCTAGGTTGTTTGAATACTGTATATGCTGCTAAGTTCAATATGTAAAAATTTGATCAATGAGTCATTAAATATGATTAATGATGTTGAATGAATAAGGGTTCTGAAAATATGAAAAGATATTTGACTGAAAGCCTCAGATATGGTTTTGAGACTGATCATATTATGAAAATTCAATATTCTCAGATCTATATGCAGGTTGGGGTGAAGGAAAGCACATATACATGTGAGTTCAGTAAAGTGAAGTAGTATATGCATTTTAAGATAATGAATGATCATGGTTGAGATTGATTATGCATGTTGATTATGAAATCTGTGCTTATTACTGTGTTCTGGTTACAGTGAACTCACTGTTCTAATTGAAGTTTGGGTTAAGTTTATTGGTGTTGATATTTATGCTGAGTTTTGTTGAAGATGTGGGATCCAGTGTGAAAATTTATGAAACGTGGTATGTAGTGGATCTGAGGGTTGAAGCCTTCAATATGGAAGTAGAAGCTTCTTACTAGTAGAAGCTGGTGTTCTGATCAGGAGGTTGTAGCTCCCTTCCAGTAGAGGTTGGTAAATGAGATCAGGGGGTTGTAGCACACTTCCAGTAGTAGCTGGAGAATGAGAGAAGGTTGCAGCCTTCTGCAGGTAGATGTGTGCATACTGATATGAGTATGCATCAATACAATATTGTAAGTAGTTTTCCAGATAATAAATATTGAAGACAAAGATGAAAATAACAGTAGTTTTCTCTTGAATTTGGTTTCCACCTTAAATCTTGGTGTTTATGTCTGATGATTTATTCTGTTATTACTCCACTTATTTACTGGTTAACTATATGATGCATAATTGATGGTATTGGTTAAATATTTCTTTTGAATGTTTACCTAAACTGTAAAGATATCTATGTGTATGCTAGTTTCTATTTGGGAAGTCTCGTACATACACTAGTTGTGCTAATCAAAGCCGCGCATAGAAATCCGTAAAGGGAAAAGTAAAAATATTGTGATCATTGCAAATATTGATTCACGCCCACCCCCCCCCCCCCCCCCTTCTAAGTATTTTTCCCAACACATTGAATCAAGATCTTGGGAGTTTTGTGAGGGACTTGGCTTCTTCGTAGCATAGAAGGAGTATCTTTCTTTGTTGGAGCACGTGATGTTGACTTCATGTTCCACTATTGGGGATAGTGGTCCATCAATGGTATATCTATGATTTTAACTTTCACTTTAATAAAATATCATATCCAACACATTTTTGTTAGGAAAAATACTGAGAGGGTGAGGGGGGGGGGTGAATTAATATTTCTAAACTACTTAACATTTTCTTTTCTTATTCAAATTTATGTACACGACTGTTATGAAATAAACCTGCGTATGTATGCGACTTTTATGAATACAAGTATAATATATCCAGTTCACTAACTTTTTAAATTAATTCATCATTTTTTAAACTTGAACCAGTGTATCGGTACTCCATTAAACATTAATTAAATAGTAACCATGTACAGTAAGAACAAAATAAGCCATTACACCCAAGCAACACATGAAAACCAAGATTTTTATGTGGAAACCGAATGTGGGATAAAACCACTGTTGTTGTCATATTTTTATTCTCATTTTATTACAAAGATAAATTTATTATGAACATGTGCGGCCCTTGGAACTCGCACCGGTCTGTGGAGACACCCACATAGAAGGCTAGGGCCTTCTCTCATTTCTCGACTTCTAAATCATGTACGTGAACCTTATAAATAATTTCCATATGTATGTGAACGTTATAAATAACTTCCACATTTGTACGTGCTTTTCATACTTTCCACTCGCATATACATATGTATATATTACAGAATATATACATGACTACCTAGAAGTGAATTCACATATGTACGTGATATTTCTAAAGAAAACCTGTGTACAAATATGTAATTAATAAGTCATACATTCACTTCACAACATAACCTTAGTCAAACCCAAATCTTGGCATGCACAGTAACAAACACACATCATAAAATTAACAAAAAAGATCAAACCATTAGAAGAATATGTAGCCATTTCATATCTAGTAGATCTGCTTCATCATCATACTCCTTGGTGCACACCTATTTTAGATCAAAACCAATCATTAATAACCCAATACTTACACACCAAAACACTTTGATCTCCCTCTCCTTATATATTTTAGTCATTAGTCAATACCTTGGGTCAAAACTTTAGTAATTTCAATGGTATTCTTTGACGAGATAAAATATCCATTTCCGCACTCATTACTATGGGCCAATACCATGGTAAAGACCCCTAATTTTTATAATACCATGGTGCAGAAATTGTACACAACTTTATTTCACCATACCCACGTATGTACGCGGCCTTGATTCACCGAACCCACATATACTTTATAAAAAATTTATCATTCCCATGTCTCTAGATTGATATTATTTTTCCTAATATATTTTTCACATCTGAAGTAGCCTATAGACTCATTCTGCTACCATCATGTTTAAATATTTAACAAGTAGGTTTCCATCAATGACAATGCATTAGTCATAATGCCAACAATATCCCCATTTGGAATTGCTGGCAACCATTTTGGTTTTTTGTTACCACCACCTGTAGATACATCTATAGACATACCAAGATTCTATCCCTAGCCACCAAACATTCTCTAAACACCAAGCTTCTATCCCCCTTTGACATCAAGGAAAAATGGTTGACCAATGTTGAATGAAGGCTTCTCTTCCCTTTGTTGACATGAGTGTTGTATATCTGATCAACTGAGTATGAAAAATGAATGCTAACCATGTTCCCCTGAGCATATGCTGAATTTTCTAAAGATACATGACTCTATGACTCAACCAGTTATGACCTTTCCTATCACCAATGACTCAATCTTACATCAATCACCCAACACAATGTTGAAATTTGCAACAAGAAACAATGAAATTGGAAACTAGAAAGGACAAAAAAAATTACACACACATTGGTGAGGAAATTCTGTTGCACACTAATGAGGGATTTTTAATTCACATTGGTGAGGAAATTCAGTTACACAATGGTGAGGAATGTGGGTGTCTAATTTATTTTTCCCTTAAATAAATTGGACAATAAATTGTAATTTCATCTCATAATAACTTGTATTAGTTAAATAAGTCATGATGACTGAGTTATCTTAGGAAATTATATTTTAGGGTCTAATATGAGGCATGTAGAGTGATCATAATATTTTAGGGGCAGTTAATACACTAGTGGGGTGCATGTGTAATCAATTAAGTCAATTAATTGAGTTAAAAATAGTTTAACTAGTTCTAACTGAGTGATGAATTAGTGAGAGGTCCAGTGAATTAAATTAGATTTAATTCACAAGTAGTGATCAATCAGATAACTGATGATTTGCTATTAGTAACTCCATGCATGATAGTTCTGAGGAAGCCCCAGTTGAAACAGAGGTTAAAGGGAGCATAACTATCAGTTGCATTTTTAGAGAATTTACCATGTGAAATTAAAAATCCATGAGGAAGCCATGATGGATTGGGAAATCAAGGAAGGATGATTTTCCTATTTAATAGGGGCCTAATTCTTTAGGAATTGTGTGAGCAAGGCAGGTTGAAGGAAGGATGAGAATTGGCTATATGTTTGTCCAATTTTTCCTAGATAAATGTGAAACAATTGGTAGAGTGCAGGAGATTCTTGTGAGCAAGAAAGCATTGTATTGTTTCATTATTCCTTGAATTTATACAATATATGATAGTGGGGTTTTGAGCAGTTTCTTTCCCCAAGAATGTTAGGTCCTTATAATACTAGTGTATCACCTTATTGTTAATATATCCCAATTATTGTTATTTTTATGCCCATGCAGTCCCCATATTGTTATTATTGTGCCCCATAGAAGCCCACTATTTTTATTCTTGTGCCCTTACATTATTATTGTTATGTCAACTTGGATTATATTGTGGCCCATTGGACTCCTATATATAGAAAGGATATTTTTTCATTTGTATCATCCAAGAATTTCTCATTTATGTAATGTAAAGGAGGTTTCCCCCTCGAAGAGGCTGATTTCTAAGGCATCGATCTATCTTTTCTTCTATTTTTGAGCTAGTTTCACAACATTTGGTATCATAGATTTGGATTCTAGGGTTTCATTGCTAAAAACAAGTCATCAACTAATTTTCGTTATAAATTTTTTTCTACGAAGGTTCAGAAGCTAAAATAAAAACCTGTTTGCAAAGAAATCCTCAGGAACTTCGTGTAAAAATTTCAGATCTTTGTTTGCACTATTTTTGGAGATATGATTTGTGGAAGTTATTGTTTTTGCAGGATCTCAAATTTCATCTCAAAGAGGTCACCTTGGGAAAATCATCATAACTCTCTCTCTGAGCATTGGATTGGAATTCTGTAAAAAGTGGCCAAAATCAAATGGACTTTAGTTTCCTCTATATTGATTTTAGATCCAAAGGAGGAAACAATGACACGAGGCATGTTGTACAAGTTCTCTCTACTAAACCCGTCCATAATTAGGTCATTGTGGGAGATTGGGCATAACTTTGTCTTGAAGAATCTAAATCAGGTTGGACCTGTGGTATTTGAAAGAAGATTAAGAGGGATACTAAAGGACTGAAGATAAAATATTGGGGAGCCAAAATTATAGAAATACATCAGTTTCAATATCAATCTCCTAAAAATAAAGAAAAATGTGTGTATTTTTTTAAAAAATTGCATAAGTCTTGTTTGAAAAATTAGTTTGAAGTGATTCCAAGGGCATATTGAAGCATAGATATAAGTATTGGGTTCTAAAATGCCCCCCAAAAATAATTCTACACCCATTAAGCTCTCAGAAAACTCTACTATGATGCATGAAGAGGAATAATTTCAATATGATATATCAAAATTATGGTACCAAGTGCAACAAATTTTGATATCACAAAGAGCAACCAAAAATGACATAGATGGTTTAAAAGAAGACATGGAGGCTAAGGTGGATGGTTTGAAGGATGAAATTAAATCTAATAGGGATGATAAAGCAGTGGAAGATCACATTGAGCATCAAAAACAATTTCTCCAACTCTTAAATGATAACTTAACTTTGGTGCAGAATCGAATGAAACAACAAGCAAATCAACATCGTAGTGAAACAAGTTTTGATGTAGGTGACTGGGTATTTTTATGACTACAACCATACAAACCAATATCCCTCAAGAAAGCTAAGAAGTATAACAAATTATTGCTATAGTACTATGGTCCTTACAAGGTGCTGCAAAAGATCGGTGCTATGGAATACAAATTGGAGTTGCCAGCATCTTTTCGAGTGCACCCAGTTTTCCATGTTTCATGCTTAAATAAGGTTATTGGTGAAAAAAATCGAGTTCAAAATTATTTCCGGAGATGAAAGGAAAAATCATATTGGAACTTGAAACAGTTCTGAAACAAGAACTCAAGAACTCGACAACTAGAGAATGATCGATTTCAGTGTCTCAGCAGTGGAATAACTTAGCGTTGAAGGTTCAACATGGGGAGGATGAAATTTTATACGAGAAGAATCCATAAATATTAGAAATGGTGCATGTTGGGTCCAAATACTAATATCCACTGTCAATAATATAACCCCCTTATTTTTATTCTTTTGCCCATGTAGTGCCCATATTGTTATTATTGTGCCCCATAGAAGCCCACTATTGTTATTGTTGTTCCCTTACATTGTTATTGGTATGTCGGATAGGATTATATTGTGACCCATGAGAGTCCTATATATAGAAATTAGGTTATGTAAATTTCATGATCCAATAATTTTTCATTTATGTAATTTAAAGGAGGTTTCCCCCTCAAAGATCCTGATTTCTAAGGCGTTGATCTATCTTTTCTTCTATTTTTTGAGTCGGTTTCATAACAAAGAACATCTTGTGTTGTGCGATTGATTTACTTATTTCTCTTACTTGCATGTGATTGAGCGATTGTGTTTTTTATTCCGAAAATATTGTAGAATGATTCAATATCTTGTTTTAGTACATCACAAGATCAGATTGAATCTATTGATATAAAATTTATATAAATTTATACATGGTATTAGAGCACTAGGAATCATAATAGAAGAGAAATTGAACAGGTTCAAATTTGTAGATTTATTCTTCAGGATCCAATAGTAGATCAAGATGTATTTCAATGGCTTGTGACTCAAATATGCACTCGAGGGAAATTAAAATTATATTTCATGGAAGGACATGATGGAGCTAGTGTTGGAGGACAACAGGTTGAAGGAATTCATAGATACTGACATTCCCAAGCCCGCAGCAGCAAATGCCCAACTTCTTTATGCATGGCAGAAGAAGGTAGAAAAGGCTAGAAGGATCTTATTAGAGGGAGTTCGAGATCATATTGTCTCGAGTTTCCATGGGAAGGTGATTTTCTATGCTATGTAGAAGCCCTTAACAGATCTGTTTTAGAATAACAGTGACCACAAGAATTTTTCGCTAAAAGAAAAGCTCAGAAATATCAAGATCCAGGAGGGGGAGATTGTACTAACATACTTGGCGAAGTTCACTCAATGTCAAGATGAGCTTGGAAATGTTCATGCAACAGTATCGCAGGATGATTTGGTGAGCCTAGCACTTATAGGACTTCCCAAGAGTCAGCATAGTTACTAGGACTCTGTGAATGGGAGGGAGAAGTACCAGACTGGGAGCCGCTTGTGGTCTGACTTGGTAATAGAAGAGATAAGGCGGAGCACTAGAGACGGGACCTATAGCACCAATAAATAAGAATATTGTGCATTGGTCAGAAAAGGAAAGAAATACAAGGGAAAGATGTCCCAAGGAAAAGAGAGAAAGATAGACTTTTCCAAGATCAATTTTTTCACTATCACAAGCATGCCCACTATGTCTCGTATTATCCACAAAATAAGGAAAGAAAGAAGGAGCCTGCAGTTGTAGCGGGTGAAGCACTAGATTCACAGTTCGAGCTTTATTCTACTCTCATTTAATACATGTATAGCACTATAATGGTATGCATGTAGTATCTATATATCAGTGCCTCATTCCATATGAAGGGGAATGGAGATCTCTTTGGTGACTTGGAGGAGAAGGACCTCCAACAAAACATAGAGTTTGGAGATGATGGGAGGTATAGTGCGGTCGAAATAGGTATATTTTTCTTTTAGAGGGAGTCTAGATCCTGTGTCATACTGGTAGATGTTTTGTATGTTGCAGGCCTAAGGAATAATATTGTCTCTATAGCAATATTGGAACACCGTGGTTATGATGTGATGTTTAGAAAAGGAAAGGTTTCCCTTAAACACATAGCCAAAGGACAGGTGATACAGATTGTTGTAAGAGTCAAGAACCCATATGCTCTCAAGGTAGAGGATGAATGCAACAATTTGAGGAGAAAAGTAGTGGTTAATGACTTGGTGGTTGAGAGGGAGAAATTATATCTCAACATGCATCCTCAAAAGCAGTCTCAGGAGGTTGTGGAGCAACAAAAATTGGAGAAGTAGAGAAGAGACCAAGTGGAAGAGTCCACTCAAGCAGAGACCTCTAGGAGGGGAAATTTTGAGCCAGATGGGAAGAGGGAGTACATGCAACTATACCTCCAAGTGAGAGGTGGGGAAATGTGCAACTATAATCCCAAGAATAAATTCAGGAAGGGTCCATTGAGATGGCGTGTCTTATGGATCGAACCTAGCTACGAGGAGCCCACAATACAAAAGTAGTAGGAATTATTGGTTAGATTTATGCAGTCATATGTCAAGAAGATAAAAATCAGAGTGACAGATGTCAGATACTAGATCGCAAATCAGAGTTGGAAGCAGTGCAGAGGGAACAAATGCAGATGTCAACAACAACTTAGAGAGTCCAGTAGACAGGTGCAGTAGCTAGCCGCAGCCAAAATGCATTATACTGATTTAGTTGTTTGGAGGCTATTTAGTTTTAAGATTTGCAGTTGCAAACAACACTAGAGAAGTGTTGCATGCAGAACATTCCAAAGGTACCAAATTGAGATATATTGAATTCCTTTCTTGTTGAGAAGGAGTGTAGAAATTCGCAACAAGAAACAATGAAATTAAATACCAGAAAGGAAAAAAAAAATTACACACACATTGGTGATGAAATTGTGTTTCACGGTGGTGAGGTATTTCTTATGCAAATTGGTTAGGAAATTCAGTTACAAACTAGTGATGAATTTCAGTTACACATTGGTGAGGAATGTGGGTGTCTAATTTATTTTTCCCTTAAATAAATTGGACAATAAATTATAATTTCATCTCATAAAAACTTGTATCAGTTAACTAAGTCACGATAATTGAGTTAGCTCAAGAAATTTGAGTTGAGTGTCTAAGATGAGGCATGTAGACTGATCCTAATATTTTGGGGGTCCAGTTGCAATTAATGCACTAGTGGGGTGTAGGTGTAATTAGTTAACTAGTTCTAACTGAGTGATGAATTAGTGAAAGGTCTAGTGAATTAAATTATATTTAATTCAAAAGTAGTGATCAATTAGATAACTAATTATTCACTATTAATAACTTCATGCATGACAACTCTGAGGAAGACCCAACTGAAACAGAGGTTAAAGGGAACATAACTATCAGTTTTATTTTTAGGGAATTTCCCATATGCAATTATAAATCCACGAGGAAGCGATGATGGATTGAGTAATCAAGGAAGGTTTATTTTCCTATTTAATAAGGGCTTAATTCCTTAGGAATTGTGTGAGAAAGGCAGACCGAAGGAAGGTTGATTTTCCTATTTAATAGGGGCCTAATTCTTTAGGAATTGTGTGAGCAAGGCAGGTTGAAGGAAGGCTGAGAATTGGCTATGTGTTTGTCAAATTTTTCCTATATCATTGTGAGACAATTGGTAGAGTGCAGGAGATTCTTGTGAGCAAGATAGAATTGTATTGTTTCATGATTCCTTGAATTTATACAATATATGATAGCGAGGTTTTGAGAAGTTGATTTCCCCAAGAACATCTTGTGTTGTGCAATTGATTTACTTCTTTCTCTTACTTGCATGTGATTGAGCGACTGTGTTTTGTATTTCGAAAATATTGTAGAAGGATTCAATATTTTGTTTTAGTACATCACAAGATCGGATTGAATCCATTGATATATAATTTCTATAAATTTCTACACACCGTGGGGTTACATATTTGAATCAACATCAAATTCTCAAAATGGGATTGCATACTAGTACTTTTTTTATCATCAACATTACCTTCCTAATCTGCATATGTGTAGGCATGAAGAGAAAAATATAAAATTTTTTGATACCATAAACCATAATCTTGAGTTCCTTATAAGTACTTTAATATTCTCTTGATTGCGCGAAGATGAGTTTATTTAGTGTTTTCTTTAAACCATCCAACAATCCCGACTGCATGCACAATGTCTGGGCGTGTGCCTTTAAGTTAGAGCAATCTCCCGATAATAGATCTTTATTCTAGTTATTTTACTGAGGGAGAATCATCATGGGAACTAAGATTACACCCGGTTACCATTGGTGTGCATATAGGCTTGCAGTCTTCCATTGCATATTTCTTCAAAATTTTCTTAAGGTACTTAGTCTGTGAGAGAAATATACCATTCTTTTCTTGTTAAAATTGGATACCATTAAAGTATGCTAGTTCGCCAATTAAAGACATTTCAAATTATCGTTGCATGAATGAAGCGAATATTTGACTCATAGATTCTTCATTGCTTCCAAATATGAAGTCATCTACATAAACAAAAATTATCAAAAGTTTCCATCATCCATATTTATATATAGATTTTATCTGCACACCCCTTAGTGAAATGTTGTTGTTAAATATATTTGTCAATATGATAATACCATGCACGAGGAGCTTGTTTTTGCCCATATAATGCCTTCTTGAGTTTGAAAACAAGATTTTTGTCAGTTCCTAAAATGAACCCTTTAAGTTGTTAATTGTAAAATTCTTATTTTGGATCCCCATTTAGAAATGTATATTTAACATCCATTTGATAGACTGTAAAATTATGAAAGCTTGAAAATGCAAGGAACATTGTTATGGCTTCAAGTCTAGCTATGGGTGGGAATGTTTCTTCAAATTCTATTTCTTCTTGTTGAGCATAGCCTTTGGAAATGAGTCTTTCTTTGTTTCTAATTACTTCTCCATTTTCATTTAGTTTTTTTTTGAATACCCATTTTGTCCCAATAACATTTTTATCATGAGGTCTTAGTACAAGTTCCCATGTATGGTTTTTTTCTTTTTGATCAAGTTCTTCATCCATTTCCTTAACACAACATTCTTCTTTGCTCGCTTGATTCAGATTTTGTGGTTCAATTGTGGATAGTAAGCCTAAATAACTGGAAGTCCCAACAAGAGTTCTTCTATTTTGTACTCCTACTTCCTTTTCACCTAAAATTTGAGATTCCGGATGATTTTTTTGAACGTACCTTGAAGAAGTATTTTCTGATAATTTTGTTCTTTTGGTTCCTTCTTTTGATGCTTCATTGATTCCCTCTCATACATCCTTTTGGATTTTTGTAGGAATATATTCATCATCTGATGGTGCTTTCCTTTTAGTACGCGTGGATGCTTCATCAATCACAACATAAATACATTCAACAATATTTTGAAGTATTTTATTGTAGAATTTATATCCTTTTCTTCTAGAGGAGTATCCAAGGAGAATTCCTTCATCAACTCTAGGTTAAAACTTTACAAGCTTATCATCATTATTATTTATGTAACATTTTCTTCCAAAGACTCTAAAGTGCTAAATGATATTTGAAGGCTTACCAAACCATAGTTCATGAGGAGTTTTTATCACTGTTTACTCGAATATGATATTTTTTTTGGATATTGAAGGTTGTATCTGTTACTCCCCCCATAAGGTCTGAGGTGTTCCAGACTCATCAAGCATGGAACATGTCATTTGTTGGATTGTTCTATTCATTCTTTCTGCCACTCCATTTGGTTGAGGAGTTTTAGCTATATAAACTGCCTCTTGATGCCATGTTCACAAAAGTAGAAAAAATCATATGATATAAATTCTCTTACTCTATCAGATCTAAGACATTTTATTTTCAAATATAGCTCATTCTCTACTAGAGATTTGAAGAATTTAAATTTATCAAATTCTCTATATTTATGTTTTAATAAGATAATCCAATACATTCGAGTAAAATCATCAATGAATAATATGAAATATTATTCGCCCCGAGGAGATTTATTTCTCATAGGACCACACAAATCAGTATGAATAAGTTCAAGTGGCTTACTTGAAGTACCTTCTTTGGCATTAAATTGCACCCTAGTTTTCTTACCGAATTGGCATTATTTGCATATGGTAATTTCTCATAGATACATGTTAGGAAAGTCACGAACTTCTTCAATTCTACTTGACTTATGTAACTGATTTAAGCTGAGGTGTCCCAATATTTTGTGCCAAAGACAACTTTCTCCTTATTTTCTCAAGAAACAATGTTCTAGACCAAGTTCCAAGACATAAACGATCCCTGGATTTCTTGTTCCATTTATTACGATCTTACATGTATCGAGATTTCCTACTACAAAATTCTTTGATTTGAAAACAACCTCATGCCCTTCGTCACACATATGACTAATCCATCAATAAACAAAACATTTTCAACATTAACCTTTTATTCTAGCAAAATAGTTCCTTTTCCAAATGTTACATTATTTTCTTTCTTTATTAAATAATTAAAGGACATAAACTTATCTCTATCACCTATCATATGCTTTGAGCATCCATTGTCAATGTACCCCAAATTTTCTTGATCTCCTACATACAAAGCCAAACGACAACTTTGAAATTATATGGTTTTTTTTTCCACACCTTGGATGTTGTTACCTTTTGTTCATTCTCAAGAGTTGGCCTCATTTTTCTTCTACATTCAATCTCTCTATGCCCAAAGTTATTGAAAAAGGAAGATTATGTGTCATCTTGGAGAGGTGAGAAGGTGTTGTAGGAGTATTTCTTTGATCCAATCTCATTATTTTCTTTTTCTAGATCCTCTAGTCACGATAGTTCTATAAGAAACATATTGAGCAACCCTATGACCAAAATTGTGACAAGTGAAATATTGATCATTGAAGTAGAAATTTATGGGAGTATAGTACCTTTTGTGTAGTTTCTATTTTGATTATCGTACTGAGGATTTACATGAGAGACATTTGATCCCTTATTACTTTGTTGAGAGTTGGAATTTTGTTGACTGCTTCCCTTTACTGCATTGAGATAGCTTCTTGTACCTATTTCAGAAGACTTTGATGATTCTCCATTATATCCAAGACATGTTTTTATTAGAGGAGAGCATTGTAATTGGATGATTTATTCTAGGGTCTCAAATGCTTTAGAAAATATAATATTTAGACCTTTTTTTCTCAAGTTACTTTCTTAGAATTACTATTTCTAATTCTAACATTTCATTATGTCTCTCCATTTCTATAATTTTTTTCTTCAGATCTTCTTTTGCTAATTTACCTTCTTCTAGACGAATTTTAAGCTAAGCTATTTATTCAATGAGATTATCCTTCTCTTCAAGGGAAACCAAAAATACATCATCAGACTCATCAATACAGTTATCTTTAAATTCCATATGTAATTGATATTCTTGATCAGAGTCACCTTCTTCACCATTTGAAAGACCATCACTATCTCCGTGTGTGTAGAAACTTTTATTGTTTTCAAACCTTCTTCTAAGATTAATTTTTGTAGCATCCTTTCCTTTCTCATGGTTTTCTTTATAAGGGAATTTAGTAACATAATGACCAATTATTCCACAAGTAAAACATTTGAAAGGAATATTACCTCTAAATATGCTAATAACTACTTGGAGTTTCTTTATGAAGTTTGCCACTTCTTCATAGGATACATAACCTAATTCATTGAGCTCCTCCTTTTCCTTTCCCTTAGAAGTATCTTTGAATGGATCTTCTCTGAAATCTGAGGGACTCCATTTTCTCATTTCATAGGTTTTTAAAATCCCATGAATTTGTTCAATAGTAAGGTTCTTCAAATCCTACATTTCTTCAATGGCAGAGACTTTTGAATTGAATTTTGGGGTTAGAGATTTGTTGTAGTGGCTACAACCACCCTCCAAAATTTTCCCATTGCTTAAATTTTGGAGCCTAACTTTATTTCCATAGGCTCTTACCTTGCACTGATATCAAGTATCCATGATTTAACTAATTTTAATATTTTATTTATGCTTGTGTTCACTTTCTCTTCAGTTAGAAAATTTTTTCTAAGTCACAAGCTAACCTCCTATATAAGCCTTGTGCAACAGTTCTAGACTTGCCTCCAGAAAATATAAAATTCATGGAGCTAGACTTGACCTTGATGTTCATAATTGCACAATCGTGACTGGAATTCATCCTTGAGATCGAAAAATTTACATTCACTATAGGCAGCCCAACAATGAGCCCATAAACTTCGTAATCCCTTAATGAGCTTAGAAATCACATAGTGCACTGAGCTCGAAGGTGCCAGTTCTCCAGAACTGTGCAACCTTCTCAATTATGTGCATGGAAATTTTCCCCAAAAAAGGTAGAAAAAATAAAAAATCAATAAGCATCCCTAGAATTTAGGGATCTATTTTTAGTAACTCAAAGAAAGCAAACTTGCTATTTTTGGAAATTCTCGCCATGTGTAACTTTTCCCTTGATTTTTGGCATGCATGTCATAAAAAATAATTTCTCAAATATATTTAATCGATGCCCCTAAATCTCATTCTCACACTCAATCTTGGAGCCTAGAATTCCCAAGGAGATCAAGGAAGCTTCGGTACGATTTTCGTCGCTTTTTGGGTGAGTTCTACATTTATCACCTTTAGCCGCTTTTTCTGTCGCTTTTTTTCCCATTTGGATTGCATGAGTGTTTTTTTTCTTGATTATTTGCATGCGTGCTTGAATTTTAACTTACTTTAGCCTGTAGAAGTGTTATTTCAAGTTATCATTGGTCTTTTACAATTTTAACATTAGTTTGTTTGTTTTTCACCGATGGTCGTCATCGCGACTCTTCTTCTCACCAATCTTGTTCACTTCTCGTTTTTTCAGTTTATGCATTCGATTTTTCTTATTTCAATTAAAATTAGCCATATTTTCACTCAAGCCTTCTCCATCTCTTAGATCTTCTCATTTTTCACACTTCCCTTGGGAAGATCTGCCTTTCCCATGGTCATGATTCACCATGACCAGTTGGTAATTGCGCAATATTGAGGCCCAAGCTTAGATCTTGGCCTTTGGAACTATGAAATGCGTATTAGAGGATGACCCCACTATGCATTGCGTAGTCCCAAGTTTTAGCTTTCATCCTTGGCCATTGATATTGCACAATGCTTAGTCTCTCCTAGACCACTACTCAGGTTGAACTACGTATTGTGCAGTCTCATTCCTAAAGCTTCGACACCGACTATTGGTACTGCAGAGTGCATAATCCCCTCAGCCAGTCAGATCCTCTTACAAGCAATAATTACACAATCCTTCCAGTTAGTTGGTCGATGTGCTACATGAACATGCCTGAAAGTAGTTTTTCTTATAATTGATATTTGCTTGTCGTCAATATCTTTTCTCTCCCAGAGTACAAAAGTTGTTGAAAATATCTCCAACAGTCACTTTCACAATGGAACCTAAGAGAGCTGCCTCAAACGAAACCATTGAACGTAGTACCGGGGAAGAAGTTGAACAAGTTCCAGTTAACTTTCCAATTTATGCGGACACTTAGCTGTTTGTAGAGAAGGGATCAAAACTGACATGGAAATAGATAAAATATGAGTTCTCAAAGGACTTTCAAGTAGAATTAGAGGATCATCAGGTGTATCTCAGCATCAAGAAGTGATCAGATTTGGATCAAGGACCTAAGTGATAGCTCAAATTTCAAATTGTTTAAAAGTGTGTTGAACCTAATCGACCGGATAGATATCGTCTTCTTGATTCTGATGCCGTGAACGGTTCGAAAAACCGACAAAATATGAAGAAGTTATCCCAATTTGAAAAGTACAGCAAACTGCAATTTTCAACCTTTGACCAAGTTTGACTGGGTTTTGAAAAATTCAAAAAAAAATATTCTGGGAATATTCTGGGAATATTCCTCAAAATATTCCCCGAAATATTCCATCTAGACCAATAGGAGGTTGACAAGTGTCGCATTGATATTTGTAGATGGGTTGTACGTGTTGTGGTTTCGGCCAATCAAAAGTCGTCACGTGGCCAAGGGTAGCATTGCAAAATTTTATGGAGGGCCAGAGGTGTCGACCCCGTGACCTCGACCATGCACGCGGGCATTTTAACTGTCTCTGTTGCATTGTCACTTAACCATAATGGTGGTTCAGTTTTATTTAACGTTTGTCGGTTTGAAGTTTGGGGGCGCGGAGGGGCCAGGCCCTTCCATATTGCCGTGACCCCAAGTCCAGGGGCCTAAGCCCTAACCACAACCGTAAATGGGTGGATAAATTTCACATGCGATCACCACACAGGTTAAACACTGATGGATACGGTTACTTAACTCCAGTTAAAACCAACCTACCATAGTTTAAGTCAGAGGTTCTGCTAACCACAAACGTGACTGTAGAGTTTTTGTGGGACATGTGTCCAACCCCCCCCCCCCCCCCCCCCCCCAACATTTATTGTAATGGCCAGTGCTAGAAGATAAAATGGTGTGCCCTTAATTTTTTTGATCTAGCCAAATTTAGTTTGGTTAACTTCAGTTCCTCCACAATTAGTGGAGCTTTTTAGGGGTCATTGGACAAATGTTGTTTAGGCTCTATCTTGAGCTAGATTCGACCATTCTAAGAGTCTTCATAGTTAATTTCGACTATATCAAACATTCTAGACTCATTTTTGAGGGTTGCAGAGACATCAGAGGAATTTTGAGAAGGTTTTTTCTTCAGATAAGTTCTAGGGGCCACCATGGGCGAGCAACAGTTTGAGGCCTAGCCAGTGCAGCTAGAGCCCTTTCTCAGTAATCCAATAGTCAATTTTGGATGTTTTAGACATTATGGAACTAATAGTATGGTTTTAATATCCTGTAGAGTAATTTTTAAGGCCGATATGCTTCATAGAAGTTCTAGGGGCCACGAGGGCCATCCAGTGCCAAAAGGAGAATGAGGCCTATCTAGAGCAGCCAGTATCCATTATCAACAAAAAAATAGTAATTTATGAATGTAATGAGTCTTATGAATCCAATGGAAGTATTTTTAGAAGCTTTTGAGGACTTCTAAAGGCCGATATTCTTCAGATAAGTTTTCAGTGAACCTAGAGCCGAGGGGTGCCACCAGATGTTGGAGGCGAAACCGGAGCAGCCAGAGGCCAATTTCAACAAGTGAATAGTCTATTATTACTATTTTTGACATTATAAATCCATTTAAAGGATTTTAAGAGCCATTTTAAGACTTTTTAAGATTGAAGAGCCACAAGGAAGTTTTGGGCAGCCCAGGGCCAATAGTGGATGGAGGCATAGATTGGGGAGCCAGTGCTCATTTTGAGAAAATGATAAGTCTATTTTGGATGTCTGATATGTGCTAGATATAGTAGGTGAGGTTTTAGGGATATAAAAGGATTTATTAAAGGGTTAGTGTGACATAGAAGCTCAGGGAATCTTAAGGCACCGACAACAGAAATCAAGTCTAAGGGGACCTAGATATTTCTTGAGAGTGATGAAAACCACATGATGAGGGGTATGATGATATTATAAACCCAATGGTACAACCCAAATAACCATTGGAGTTAATTATTTACTTGTAAAATAATTTATACATCATAATCCCAAAGAGCCAAGTCAGTTGACAAAGGCTCAAGGAGACATAGCCCATGATATTCGGGTGAACTCCTATATTAAATTTTTTGCTATGTGTTGATGGTTATTTGCTGAATTATATGGTTGTTTCACATTCTTAATATCAGCAAAAACAAATGAACTTAAAACACTTAAACAGTTAAAAAAGATACACCTGTTTTCAAGTAATGATTTCCGCACAGTCATGTATAAGCTAGATCTTATTTGTTTAACTGAGTGGGAGGTACTTACGCATTAGAATTTCAATTTATCCGCCCATTTTCAGATCAGGTTGGTATCAGAAAAAAAATTTCTTTCTTGATAGAGCACTGGGTTTCTTGTTTGACTTGAAAGGTGTTTTTAACTATGCAAAGAATTTTACTATTTACAAATTGACTGTTGCTTACAAGTTTGGAGTTTGCTAGAGGTGAAGGGAGAGATACTGTTAGCTAAGTCCAGAAGAGGACAAGAAGGAATAAGGCTAAAGACATTCTCCTTACCCAAAGGACCTCAAGGCAACCCTTGAAGCACAAGAGGTTTTGTTTGCAAAAGGCTACTTGAAGAATAGCTTGACTCTACAGCCATTTTGTTTAGAAGCTTTGTCAATTTGTTTTGAAGCTTTTGAATTGTTGATTGAATTTATGTAGTTAATTTTCATAAGATGAAAACTTCTATAAGTGAGGTTTCAAAATCCTCCTCCTTCACAAGGTTCTTCAACAAAGAGATGAAGCGATACTTCCACATCCTGAAGGATAGGTTGAAAATTATGTACGAAGATGCAAATGAAAGCACTAGACTTCGTGAGAAATTGGTTGCTATTAAGCAAGAGAAGGAATAAATTCTTCAAAGAATTCATGAGATCAAGATGTAGCTCCATCAAGTCCAAGAGGCCTTAACCAAACACATGCGTGAAGCATAGGTAAATCACTCTAATTTGTCTTCAATTTCGTCTTCAGAAATATGTGTAGGTTCATTTGAAAAGCACACTAGAGGTATAGGGTCCAAGTTGATGTTAAAAATGGGCTACGAAGGCAAGGGTTTAGGTAAACATGCACAAGGAATGATTGATCCTATTTTGGTTGAGGAAATACCTAAGAAATTTGGTCTTGGTTATGTTCAATCTTATGGTGAAAACCCTACAGCCATGAAGGCATTTGAGACAAATTCAAAAAGAACTTTTGTTCCAAGTTCTAAACCACAAACATATCAAGTTTATTTTCAAGTTGATTGCGATTGTTTGAAGCCTATGTTGCAACAAGATGTGTGTAGACATGCAGCTTGTAACAAGCATGAGAGAAACTATCAAGACAAAAACACTGATGTTAGTCTTCAAAGGAAAGCTGGAACCTCTACAAGTTCATCTCCTCAAGAAGGAAAAAAAGATGGACATGCAAAGCAGCAATTGAGGTATAATTCTTCCCATAGTTAAGTTGATTATGTTTCGGATAAGCATGGAAAATCTGCATGCGTGAAAGGAAGAAAGAGTTGTTGTTCCCATTGTGGTCTATGTAACCATGATGTTTCGAGATGCTGGAAGAGGATGAAGGCATACAAGAAACAGTTGAAGCAAAGGAAACTTACAAAGAAGGTGCAAAATACTTGCACACATTTTCAGAAGAAGGGACATGTTGTTGCCCAATGTTGGACATTGCATCCAACTAATCATCCCAAGCACATGAAGCAAGAGGATAGAAATACTGGCGAAAGTTGAACCAAAGATTCCATAATTGATGTGAGAACAAATGTTTCACATGAAGAATATTTTCAGCAACAAAATTCGCCATGGAAGTGGCTTGGTAAGAAGTGGTTTGACTTCTTAACACAGTAAGGCATAAATTCATTTGTACATATGAAAATTTCAGTTATGTATGCATTTTTTTTTTTTGTAATCTCATGTTTCTTTGAGCCACCTTGGATTGATGTTGAAGGACATGATGTTCAGCTACCTTCTATAAATTTCTCGCCAGAAATTTTTGGGTGAGTTCAAGGAAAACAATTCTTGACAGGAGGACAAGAGCATTCAAGAAGGGGAGGCGTTTAATACCTTCGAGTTGTGGTTCAAAGGCACTAAGCCAAGAAAGGAAAAGTGTATGGAGGCTGAAAAATGAGGGTGATATACTCTCATCTACTAAACAGATCAGGTAATCAGTATTTTGGGGTCGAAAAGATTCCCAATGGGGAGGTTTGATCAGATTTGGATCAAGGACCTAAGTGATAGATCAAATTTCAAAGTGTTCAAAATTGCACCAAGCCTGAGAGACTAGATAGATATCTTCTTCCTGATTCTAATGCCATGAATGGTTCAAAAAACCGACACCGTATGAAGAAGTTATCGCGCTTTGAAAAGTCCAGTAAAATGCAATTTTCAACCTTTGACCAAGTTTGACTCGGTTTTGGAAAATTAAAAAAATGAATATTCCCCTGAACATTCTGTCTAGACCAATAGTAGGTTGAAAAGTGTCGCATTGATATTTGCAGATGGGTTTTACGTGTTGTGGTTTCGACCAATCAAAAGTCGCCACGTGGTAAGCTCGAAGGCCACCACGTGGCCAAGGGTAGCATTGTAAAATTTTGTGGAGGGGCAGAGGAGCCGACCACACGACCTCAACCATGCATGTGGGAATTTTAACTGTCTTTGCTATGTTGTCACTTAACCATAACGATGGTTGAGTTTTATTAACATTGGTCGTTTGGAAGTTTTTGGGAGCAGAGGGGCCAGCCCCTCCCATATGGCCACGACCCCAAGTCCAGGGGCCTAAGCGCTAACCGAAACCGTAAGTGGGTGGAGAATTTTCACATGAAATCACCGTGTGGGGTAAACGACAATGGATATAAGGACTTAACTCCAGTTAAAACCAACCTAGCATAGTTTAAGCCAGAGGTTCCGCTAATCACAAACGTGACTGCAAAGTTTTTGTGGGACATGTATCCACCACCCCCCCTCCCCCCCAAATCAACATTCATTGTAAAGCTTAGCACTGGCGGATAAAATGGCACACCCTTAATTTTTGGGATTTGGCCAAATTTAGTTTGGTTAACTTCAGTTCCTCCACAATTAGTGGAGCTTTTTAGGGGTCACTGGACAAATGTTGTTTAGGCTCTATCTTGAGCTAGATTCGACCATTCTAAGAGTGTGAATAGTCAATTTCGAATATCTTACAAATTACAGACTCATTGGTGAGGTTTTCAAAGCCGTCAGAGGAATTTTTAGTAGGTTTTTTCTTCATAGAAGTTCTAGGGGCCACTAGGGCCACCATGGACCAGCAGCAGTTTGAGGCCTACCCAATGCAGCTAAAGGCTTTTCTCAGTAATCAAATAGTCAATTTTGGATTTTTTAGACATTCTGGAACTAATGGTGTGGTTGGTAGATCATGTAGAGGACTTTTGAAGGATTATGAGACTATTTATGACTGCAATGAGTCTTATGAATCCAATGGAAGGATTTGAAGAAGCTTTTAAGGACTTCTAAAGGCCGATGTGGTTCATAGAAGTTTTCAGTAAACCTAGAGCCAAGGGGTTCCACCAGATGTTGGAGGTGAAACCAAAGCATTTGGAGGCCAATTTCATCAAGTGAATAGTCTATTCTAACTATTTTGGACATTTTGAATCCATTGAAAGTATTTTCAGAGCCATTTGAATATCTTTGAAGGTCGAAGAGCCACAGGGAATTTTTGGCCAGCTTAGGGCCAACAATGGATGGAGGCCTAGATTAGGGAGCCAATGCTCATTTTGAGAAAATTATAAGTCTATTTTGGAGGTATGATATGTGTTGGAGATAATAGGTAGGTTTCAGGGATAGAAAAATATTTCTTAAAGGGTTAGTGCCACAGAGAATCTCAGGGAAGCTTAAGGCACCGACAACAGAAATCAAGTCTAAGGAGACCTAGATCTTTCTTCAGAGTGATGACAACCATGATCATGGGTATGATGATATTATAAACCAAATGGTACAACCCAAATAAACATTGGAGTTAATTATTTACTTGTAAAATAATTTATACATCATAATCCCAAAGATCCAAGTCAGTTGACAAAGGCTCAAGGAGACGTAGCCCACAATATTCGAGTGAAATCCTATATTAAATTTGTTGTTATGTGTTGATTATTATTTGATGAATTATATGGTTGCTGCACATGCTTAATATCAACAAAAAAAAATGATCTTAAAGCACTTAAACAGTTAAAAAACATACACATGTTTTCAAGTAATGACTTCCACACAGTCATGTATAAGCCAGATCTTATTTGTTTAACTGAGTGGGAGGTGCTTGTGCAATAACATTTCAAGTTATCCACCCATTTTTAGATCTATAAGTCAGGGATTTACAAGGTTTCAAACAGGTATCTAACCTTCCCATGTGCGAATGTGATCAGTTGGGTTGTTTTAAACACTGATGAGAAAACTATGACATTGAGAAACACCAGTGGGAATAAATTTGCTAATTCCTGGTAGCATATTTTTAGTAGATGTATCATATTTCTAGGCCAATTAAGAACATGGACTCATTGTTCTATTCCAATCATAGCTACACGAACACAAGAGATATCATCAAGAGCTAGGTGAAGGATCCAACGAAATTTAGACATACACCCACCCACATGTACAAGAAAAAAGAACTTAGGAAAGCCTATCAAATTTTGGTCATACTAGCTTGCATAATATATGGCCAACCAAACACATAGACCTTTCCTGAGGGGTGGGATATATTATTGAACTAGGTAGTGAATGAGGGGAAGTCGTTCAACTGGTCAAATTTGTTGGCTCATCAGCTGAGTGTCCATGTGACACAAGCTCAGAATCCACCCAAGGGCGAGCAAGAACGCTTCTACATGTTTGCATATAAGATGCAAGGAGAACATTTTCTGATTAGTTTCCCACAGCATGAAATGGAAGTGACACAAGATAAACTATCTAAGACATATATATATATATATATATATATATATATATATTTCAAAATACTTTCGAATTGTAGTCATCACAGAGTCATGTAGCATCTTACTAATCACTTCATCATCCCGCTTTACAAGCTCATATTTCAGGAGGACCCACCTTTCATGTCACAATAATTTATGGAGGTGATATCATATATTGCATATTATTTTTCCTTATCGGAAGGCACATTGATCATAGTATTCAGCGAGAAAAAGCCACCACATATTTTGCCAATATATGCCACCATCAAACTTGTCATGTAAGAGGTATCTTCTCATATCTCCACAGGGTTGTCAGCAAAACTGCATAGGATGAAGAGGACACCATGTCCAACTATTCCTTTGTAGGTCGGATTATATGAGATTAAGAATCTCAAAGTCGAAAATGCCAAAGGTAAATCCATAGTCATATTTGAGTTCGGAATAAAGAGTTACAATCCGTATGGTCTGAGGGGAATTTGAAAATACCACTGTGTGAGAGCACAATAAAAATAGGTCAGCGAGATATTTTGGTGGCTGAAGGAGGAACCATGGAAGAATTGTTATAAATCCTCTCAACCTCATGATCTAATTATTACGGCTGGGACTTCTTAATATTTTTCGTAGACAACAGTAGTTCCGAAAGAAGCAACAATAACAAGCAGCGGTCTGGTGCAGGAAAAAGGAAAGGGAAGGTAGTTGACAATGAAGAAGAGGAAAAAAGTTGGAAGATGAAATTATATCCTCTCACTGAGAAAAAATATTTGGAAATCGAAGCAAAAAGGATGCAGAGCCAACACAAAGAAGAGTGGGGGAAGAGACTGAAGCAATACTTGGAAGAAGTAGTGTAGAGAGAACATAGAGAAGAAAAAGAGCTAAGGAAAGAACATAAGTTAAGAATAAGAGAACAAAAGGATAAGAAGAAACAAGAAGAAGGAAGGAAAGGTGCCACAACAAAAGAGAAGACACCTATATAGGTTGAAGAATCCGTACAAGATCAACCATCAATACAATGAGTGAGCGAACAGGTGTAGGAACAATAGTTTTCTAAAGAGCTTGAATAATTGATTGAAGTCATGAACATGGAATTGGGAATGAAGCTGCAATATGAGGATGTGGACCTGATGCCTAGATCACCTCAGGTAACCATTTAAATTCCACCACCTCCAGTCGTAGATCGAGCCCCGAGCGAGGAAGGGGAGGTAGTTCCCCTTCATGATGATATGGTGATGGATGTGTACAATATTTCATTTGATGAACTGCAAAATAAGATTGTATAAGTGCGGAGAAAGAACTTCCAGTATGACCATACATCACCTACATTCATGAGATAAAGGGTGATAATGGCAGCCACTAGCAAGAATCCAAACACCATTGATGAGGCCAGCTCGGCCTTCACATGAGAAACCAGATCTAACACTTAATGTTTGGTGTCCGAGAATAATAAGTTGGCACAAAATTTATAGGCACTCTGGAAAGAGAATGAACAACTCTGTGTAGTAGCGCAAAATGAACCTTCCACATAGGTATAATGCAGGGATAAAATAACATCGATATTTGTTGAAATATTCATACTTAGAGACTGTAATGTTCCCAATTTTTAGCCTCAAGCTAAAAGGAACATTATAGTTAGCATATTTTTATTTTGTTGAATAAAATGGGTAAGGAGACCCCTTAACCCCCTTATAAAGAGAAATAACACCTCTTGTGTGAAAGGAGGGTGAATAAGCTGCTGAATTAAGCACCTAATGGTGTGGATATGATCGGGATCACTTTGATTTGGTCATCCTTGACTAAGTCAACAACGCTGCCTATGAGGGTGTGGCTTGCTTGAGAAGACAACACAGTTTTGGAGGGAAAGGATTCATATGATGATAGAAACCCTAACAGGTGGGAGCCATGGTGAGAGGAGTTCATTTGCTTTATATGGAGGAGATGGAAGCATATTTTCACTATGCATTAGCTTATCATTTTCATTGGGTCTACTTAGACTTGCATACTCGGGCTGTTTAGCAGGGGTGTAGTGTTCTTGAGCACAAGGGTATTCTTGGTCGGGAATCCCTACCTCATCCTCAAGGAAGGAGAGGGTTTTTAGCTCCATTTCCTCATTCTGGAATATGGCCAAGCTTCCTCCTGCAGCTGCAACGTTTTCCTGTTGGGCAGAAAACGTTGTGTTGCTAGGTGCAGCAACAGAAGAACTCATAGATTCATTCTTGGGATTTTTCTTTGGTGGAGATCTTGTATATTATTTAGAGGATCAGCAGAGGAGACTCTCAGGCATCATTTCAGATCTTTGGCTCCAGGCCAACCATTCACCATCTCTCACAATGCAGTCTAGGGCTAGAACTGTGTTATTTCCATGCAAATAGTGTTGGGAGAGTTCATAAAGCTCATCGGGAGGATTGTTCTTGAGTAGAGGGATCAAACTCATACTAAAGAGCACCATTGGAGGAGGTAAATCCATATTTCAGATCTACCATAGCCTCATCATATATATTCAGTGTTGCAATGACATATTAACCCTAGCAGTTAATTGTCACATTGTATATTATTCGGCATTTCTAGCAATCCCTCCTAGATTGGCTAGAAATCTTGTATTGGAGCCCATCATTCCATTCTTGGGCATTTATTTGTATCCTTAGCCACATTACCTTTTTTCATATATTCAACATCTGCTACTCTCATAGAGACAGCGCAGTCACTGCTCTCCGACATTTTGTGCAGTTGTAGCAACTCATGTATTTCATTGATTGATCATTGGAGATTGGTTCTCATAGCTTGAGTGGCTTGTCCCTCATGATTTTCTTGTATATTACTACTGACATAATAATATAATTTTGGCTTCATAACATTTTCGTCTTATGGTATATTTAGAATTGCAGATTTTAGGATTGTGTTCATGTATTACTGTAGGCTATCTCTTTGAGCATTCTTTAAGGGACCTAGTTTGGGGAGATCTGAATAACCCATATAGAGTCATTTCTTTGGGCTCAAATTATGGAAGAGAAGTTTTTAATGAGTTAAAAAGGGGATCCAAGCCCCCTTTCAACTTATTTTTACATTTCCTTCCTTATACAACGTCCCCTTGAACCATATTGCAGAAATTCCCGAAAAAGGAATATTACAGTGGTATCAGAGCATCAATCTTGGCTCAGCCTGTGCACAAGATTTAATGCTATCAGAAAGAGGAGCCTATATCCAAGGAGAGGATATTTAAAAATGAAACAAGAAAATAGGAATGACGGAAGAGGAGGTATCCCTTCTTCTTTTCCAAACCATGGAGGGTATCATTGAAGACCTTGAGGAGATAGAAAGGGAAAACTGGAGAGATTTTCTGACAGGGTTTGTGGATGAAGAAAACCCTAGTTGTGACCACGTTGGGTGTGAGAATTCAGCCACACATGTAGATCCACAGCGTATTTCATTTCCCACTTGCACTGCAGGGAGAATGGAGGAAGAAAATGAGGCCATTGAGGGAGCAGCGCTACAACTCAAAGGTATGGCTCATGGTTGGTGGTTTGAAAATTATATTTCATGTTATCACGCAAATGTAGAATCATATGATGGAATCAATAAAGGGTTGGTGAGGAAATTTGATGAAAATCACTGTGAAACTCTATGTATCAAAACATTAAACAATTTGCATGCATTGGAGGGAACCATGAAACAAAATCCATTCCATATTTTTGAAGGGGATGTAAACATGTATGATGACATGCTAAGGGAAATATCCCCATTTTGTGAAGGGCCCTCTTCCATTTGTGAAGTCATGGAGGTACTTCCTTCAAGAGATGACCAAGGTCTAGGGTCTCTCCTTGATTATGAGGTAATCTCAATTATTTATGGGGAGGATGAGCATAAGAGATCTAACAACGCTGTCCCATTGGGAGGAGATCCATCACCACATGGAGGTGAAAGGGGAGCCATTACTTCTATTAGAGGAGCCCTTGTGTCTTTACAAGGAGTTCCAAATGATTCAACATGTGGGAACCAAGGCACAATTCTGGAGCCATATGCAACAGTTTTTGGGGATTGTGAGATGGAGGAGGAAGAGAAGGATAAGCATCAAGGAATGATACACCCTTATCTATCATGGAAATTTTTTGCAAAAGGGAAGGAGACTGTACAATGCAATGAAGAGAGGGACAAATCAATCCACTCATACATACAACCCACTTCTGAACTTTATGTCTCACTATATGGAGGCATTCCACCCGGGAGGCCACTTGATCAAGAGGTGATGAGGGGCATCTTGTTATTTGGTTCACCACTCTTGGATTCCGGAGAGGTGAAGACATTGGATGAGTCCAACACAACACAGAGAGTTTGGGGTAAACCCAAGGAGGAGGGATACATTCTCTCATTTTTAGTATCACCCACTCTCATCAGTTATACTTTGCTGACAGAGTTTGTTGCAGGGATGGAGGATGGCATCGTCATGATGCAGGATGACTGCTCCATAGATTTGGAGAGGACAATTCCTTTGAGGAAGGACTCTTTCATACATGGGAGTGGATGGAGGCCACTCATGCTTACTTTGACCCATCTTGGGAGATTCCTTGTAGATGACAACTTCTCATGGGAGGTAAACTTCCAAAGGACACCATCACTATTTGAGCATGAGCAGCTGCATGATGGGAATGGCAGTATTTTGGAGGATGAATTTGGCATGGGGGATGTAAAATTAGCAGGCAACAACGTGAGGGTAGCTTCACATCATAGATCACCAGCGCTGTCTATGAGGAGGATAGATCTAGATTGGAGGTCTCAACTTTTGGTAAAGTACTCCAAGGATATAGGTGCATGCATGATTTTGGATGACCCAGATGAGGATGATAGATACATAGTGGATGATATGGTCATCTATTATTATGGCAGGATCTTCTTGACTAGGGCTTCTAGTCTCAAGGATAAATTATTGCATGCAGCACATGAGGGCTTCCTAGCTATGAAATTGGATGCATACTTTTCTTTGCTAGAGGAGTTCACTTGGGAGGGCATTCAGTATGATCTATATCAACATATGGATAGATGCGTAGCTTAGATTATTTTGAAGATGTTGGCACAACCATTTCCCTACTCATTGGAGGTGAGGAAGAGAATTCAGATGAGCCATTTCAGCTCAAGGACCAGAGTACATGGTAAATAAGGTATATGCTTTCATTTTCATTTACATCTCTTTAATTTATATGGGCAGCTTGATGGGTTAAGGATGATCACATATCCTTACGCTCCTTATTATTATGTACTTGTGGCCCATTGTAGCAATGGGAGTGGCTATTTTTATGATGGTTTGTGGGGGAAGCCACATGCTTCTTGGTGTGCACCATCGGCACCAATTTGTACTTTCATATTTTCATCTTATGAGATGTTTGTGGCAGCAAACAAGTGGTTGGGAAAGCACTTTTTAATTTATTTTTTGATGCAGGCCAAAGGTGCACTATGCTGGTTCCATGAGTGGAACTATGAACCACTCTCTGGTTGTCCTATGATAGCTTGTTTTTATTGCATATTTCCTACTTGTATTTCTGATAACTGTATACTTATGAGGAGAATTGTTTGGAGAGTATTGGATGTACAGCCCATTGGGAGCATTATTCTCCCTGGTGTACATGTTTTATATTGCATAAGACACCATGGCCAAACCATGATTGCCACATTGCTATTTTTCTCTTCTTGTGGGAAACACCACTTGGAGGATTTGAGGGGGCATCTCATGGCTGATTTTCTTCATGGGGAAGCTTGGGTCGTTCTTGGAGGCCATACCATTTCAGCCCAAGGACAGAGGAAGCCCCATGGGTACCACAAATGGAGAGAGAAACATCTTGGGAATCAAAATCCAAACTCTCCATTCAACCCCAACACATTGCATAAAATCGGGGTTGAGTTCTTTATTTGGATGATAGCATCAATGACAGGATCATCATTGGGGAAACAAATTTCCCATGCATGTCATCACTCCTACCTTAAGGAGGCCATAGCATAGCAAGAAGGTTTCCACCTGCACCTTCTATCTTTCCATGATGTGCATCATTCTGATTTGCATACTTGGGAGGAAGCATTGGAGGACAGATTTGTTGCAGGATATCTTGAGCAGTGGTGGACATTGTTGATGAGGAGGCCACAAGAGAAGAAGGGGGAGAATTTTTTTTCTCTCTATGTAGTTGCTTGAGGACAAGAAATAGGTGGGACGGGAGGACTGTAATGTTCCCAACTTTTAGCCTCAAGGTAAAAGGAACATTATAGTTAGCATATTTTTATTTTGTTGAATAAAATGGGTAAGGAGGCCCCTTAACCCCCTTAGATGGAGAAATAACACCCCTTGTGTGAAAGGAGGGTGACTAAGAAGATGAATTAATCACCTAAGGGTGTGAATATGATCAGGATCACCTTGATTTGGTCTTCTTTGACTAAGTCAACAACGCCGCCTATGAGGGTGTGGCTTGCTTGAGAAGACAACGCAGTTTTGGAGGGAAAGGATTCACATGATGATAGAAACCCTAACAGGCGGGACCCATGGTGAGAGGAGTTCATTTTCTTTATATGGAGGAGATGGCAGCCTATTTTCATTATGCATTAGCTTATCATTTTCGTTGGGTCTACTTAGACTTGCATACCTGGGATGTTTAGCAGGGTTATAGTGTTCTTGAGCACAAGGGTGTTCCTGGTCAGGAATCCCTACCTCATCCTCAAGGAAGGAGAGGGTTTTGAGCTCCATTTCCTCATTCCAGAATTTTTCTAGGCTTCCTCCTGTAGCTGCAACATTTTCCTGTTGGGCAGAAAACGTTGTGTTGTTGGGTGCAGCAACAGAGGAACTCATAGAGTCATTCTTGGGCTTGTTCTTCAGTGGAGATCTTGTATATTCTTTGGAGGAGTAGCAGAGGAGAATCTTGGGCATCATTTCATATATTTGGCTCTAGGCCAACCATTCACCATCTCTCACAGCAGAGTCTAGGGCTAGAACTGCCTTATTTTCATGCAAATAGTGTTGGGAGAGTTCATAAAGCTCATCGGGAGGATTGTTATTGAGTAGAGGGATCAACCTTCTACTAAAGAGCACCATTGGAGGAGGGCAATCCATATTTCATATCTTCCATAGCCTCATCATATATATTCAGTGTTGTAGTGACATATTAACCCTAGCAGTTATTGTCATATTGTATTTTATCTGGATTTATAGAAATCCCTCCCGGATTGGCTAGAAATATTGTATTGGAGCCCATCTTTCCATTCTTGGGAATTTCTTTGTATCTTCAGCCACATTACCATTTTTCATATATTCATCAACTGCTAATCTCATAGAGACATCTTAGTCACTACTCTCCGGCATTTTGTGCAGTTGCAGCAACTCATGTATTTCATTGCTTGATCATTGGAGATTGGTTTTCATAGCTTGAGTGGCTTGTCCCTCATGATTTTCTTGTATATTACTGCTGATATAATAATAAAATTTGGCCTGCATAATATTTCCCTCTTATGGTATATTCAGAATTGCAGAGTTTATGATTGTGTTCATGTATTACTGTAGGATCTCTCTTTGAGCATTCTTTAAGGGACCTAGTTTGGCGAGATTTGAATAACCCATCTAGAATCATTTCTTTGGGCTCAAATTCTGGAAGAGAAGTTTTTAATGAGTTAAAAATGGGATCCATGTCCCCTTTCAGCTTATTTTTACATTGCCTTCCTTATACAACGTCCCCTTGGACCATATTGCAGAAATTTTCGAAAAAGGAATATTACAGTGGTATCAGAGCATCAATCTTGGCTCAGTCTGTGCACAAGATTTAATGCTATCAGAAAGAGGAGCTTCTCTCCAAGGAGAGTATATTTACAAAGAAAACAAGAAAAGAGGAATGACGGAAGAGGAGGTCTCCCTTCTTCTTTTCCATACCATGGAGGGTATCATAGAATACCTTGAGGAGACAGAAAGGGAAAACTGGAGAGATTTTCTGAGAGGGTTTGTGGATGAAGCAAGCCTTATTTGTGACCACGTTGGGTGTGAGCATTCAGCCACACATGCATATCCATATTACAATTCATTGACCACTTGCACTACAGGGAGAATGGAGGAGGAAAACGAGGCCATTGAGGGAGCAGCGCTGCAACTCAAAGGTATGGCTCATGGTTGGTGGTTTGAAAATTATATTTCATGTTATCATGCAAATGTAGAATCATATGATGGACTCACTAAAGGGTTGGTGAGGAAATTTGATGAAAATAACTATGAAACTCTATGTATCAAAACATCAAACACTTTGCATGCATTGGAGGGAACCATGAAACAAACTCCATTCCATAATTTTGAAGGGGATGTAAACATGTATGATGGCTTGCTAAGGGAAAGATCCCCATTGTGTGAAGGTCCCTCTTCCATTTTTGAAATCATGGAGGTACTTCCTTCAAGAGATGACCAAGGTCTAGGGGCTCTCCTTGATGAAGAGGTAATCTCAATTATTGATGGGGAGGATGAGCATAAGAGATATAACAACGTTGTCCCATTGGGAGGATATCCATCACCACATGGAGGTGAAAGGGGATCCATTGCTTATATTAGAGGAGCCCTTGTGTCTTTACAAGGGGTTCCAAATGATTCAACGTGTGGGAACCAAGGCACAATTCCAAAGCCATATGCAGCAGTTTTTGGGGATTGTGATATGGAGGAGGAAGAGAAGGATCAACATCGAGGGATGATACACCCTTATCTATCTCGGAAAGTTTTTGCACAAGGGAAGGAGACTGTACAATGCAATGAAGAGAGGGACAAATCAGTCCACTCATACATACACTCCACTTCTGAACTTGATGTCTCACTATATGGAGGCATTCCACCCAGGAGGCCACTTGATCAAGAGGTGATGAGGGGCATCTTGTTATTTGGTTCACCACTCTTGGATTCCAGAGAGGTGAAGACATTGGAGGATTCCAGCACAACACAGAGAGTTTTGGGTAAACCCAAGGAGGAGGGAGACATTCTCTCATTTTCAGTATCACCCACTCTCATCAGTTATACTGTGCTAACAGAGTTTGCTGCAGGGATGGAGGATGTTATCCTCATGATGCAGGATGACTGCTCCACATATTTGGAGAGGAAACTTCCTTTGAGGAAGGACTCTTTCACACATGGGAGTGGATGGAGGCCACTCATGCTTACTTTGACCCAACTTGGGAGATTCCTTGTGGATGACAGCTTCTCATGGGAGGTCAACTTCCAAAGGACACCATCATTATTTGAGCATGAGCAGCTGCATGATGGGCATGGCAGCATTTTGGAGGATGAATTTGGCATGGGGGATGTCAAAGTAGCAGGCAGCAGTGTGAGGGGAGCTTCACATGCTAGATCACCAGCGCTGTCTATGAGGAGGATAGATCGAGATTGGAGGTCTCAACTTTTGGTAGAGTACTCCAAGGATCTAGGTGCATGCATGATTTTGGATGACCCGGATGAGGATGACAGATACATAATGGATGATATGGTCATCTATTATTATGGCAGGATATTCTTGACTAGGGCTTCTAGTCTCAAGGAGAAATTATTTGCATGCAACACATGAGGGCTTCCTAGCTATGCACTAGGATGCATACTTTGCTTTGCTAGAGAATTTCACTTGGGAGGGAATTCAGTATGATCTGTATCAACATATGGATATATGCATAGCTCGGGTGATTTTGAAGAGGTTGGCACAACCATTTCCCTACTCATTGGAGGTGAGGAAGAGCATTCAGATGAGCCATTTCAGCTCAAGGACCAGATTACATGGTAAAGAAGGTATATGCTTTCATTTTGATTTACATATCTTTAATTTATATGGGTAGCTTGATGGGTTAAGGATGATCACATCTCCTTACGATCCTTATTATTATGTACTTTTGGCCCATTGTAGCATGGGAGTGGCTATTTTTATGATGGTTTGTGGGGGAAGCCACATGGTTCTTAGTGTGCACATCGGCACAAATTTGTACTTTCATATTTTCATCTTATGAGATGTTTATGGCAGCAAAAAAGTGGCTGGGAAAGAACTTGTTAATTTATGTTTTTATGCAGGCCAAAGGTGCATTGCGCTGGTTCCATGAGTGGAACTATGAACCACTCTCTGGTTGTCCTATGACAGCTTGTTTTTATTGCATATTGCATCCTTGTATTTCTGATAGTTGTATACTTATGAGGAGCATTTTTTGGAGAGTATTATATGTACAGCCCATTGGGAGAATTATTCTCCCCATTGTACATGTTTTATATTACAGGAGACACCATGGGCAAACCATGATTGCCACATTGTTATTTTTCTCTTCTTGTGGGAAACACCACTTGGAGGATTTGAGGGGACATCTCATGGCTGATTTTCTTGATGGGGAAGCTTGGGCTGTTCTTGGAGGCCATACCATTTCAGCCCAAGGACAGAGGTAGCCCCATGGGTACCACAAATGGAGAGAGAAACATCTTGGGAATAAAAAGTCCAACTCTCCATTCAACCCCAACACATTGCATAAAACCAGGGTTGAGTTCTTTATTTGGATGATAGCATGGATGAGAGGATCATCAATGGGGACAAAATTTTCCCATGCATGTCATCACTCCTACCTTAAGGAGTCCATAGCACAACAGAAAGGTTTCCACCTACACCTTCTATCTTTCCATGATGTGCATCATTCTGGTTTGCATACTTGGGAGGAAGCATTTGAGGACAGATTTTTTGCAGGATATCTTGAGCAGTGGTGGATATTGTTGATGAGGAGGCCACAAGAGAAGAAGGGGGAGAATTTTTTTTCTCTCTATGCAGTTGCTTGAGGACAAGCAACAGGTGGGAGGGGAGAACTGTAATGTTCCCAATTTTTAGCCTCAAGCTAAAAGGAACATTATAGTTAGCATATTTTTATTTTGTTGAATTGGGTAAGGAGACCCCTTAACCCCCTTAGATGGAGAAATAACACCCCTTGTGTGAAAGGAGGGTGAATGAGAAGCTGAATTAAGCACCTAAGGGTGTGAATATGATCGAGATCACCTTGATTTGGTCATCTTTGCCTAAGTCAACAACGTTGCCTATGAAGGTGTGGCTTGCTTGAGAAGACAACGCAGTTTTGGAGGGAAAGGATTCACATGATGATAGAAACCCTAACAGGTGGGAACCATGGTGAGAGGAGTTCATTTGCTTTACATGGAGGAGATGGCAGCCTATTTTCATTATGCATTAGCTTATCATTTTCGTTGGTTCTGCTTAGACTTGCATACCCGGGCTGTTTAGCAGGGTTGTAGTGTTCTTGAGCACAAGGGTGTTCCTAGTTGGGAATCCCTACCTCATCCTCAAGGAAGGAGAGAGTTTTGAGCTCCATTTCCTCATTTTGACATTTGGCCAAGCTTCCTCCTATAGCTGCAACATTTTCCTGTTGGGAAGAAAACGTTGTGTTGCTGGGTGCAACAACAGAGGAACTCATAGAGTCATTCTTGGGCTTGTTCTTCGGTGGAGATCTTGTATATTCTTTGTAGGAGCAGTAGAGGAGACTCCTGGGCATCATTTTAGACATTTGGCTCCAAGCCAACCATTCATCATCTCTCATAGTGTAGTCTAGGGTTGGAACTGTGTTATTTTCATGTAGACATTGTTGGGAGAGTTCATAAAGCTCATCGGGAGGATTGTTCTTGAGTAGAGGGATCAGCCTTCTACTAAAGAGCACCATTGGAGGAGGGCAATACATATTTCAGATCTGCCATAGCCTCATCATATATATTCAGTGTTGCAGTGACATATTAACCCTAGTAGTTAATTGTCACATTGTATTTTATCCGACATTTCTAGCAATCCCTCCTGGATTATCTAGAAATATTTTATTGGAGCCCATATTTTCATTCTTAGGAATTTATTTGTATCCTCAGCCACATTACCATTTTTCATATATTCAGTTGCTTCTACTCTCATAGAGACAATGTAGTGACTGCTCTTTGACATTTTTTGTAGTTGTGGCAACTCATGTATTTCATTGCTTGATCATTGGAGATTGGTTCTCATAGCTTGAGTGGCTTGTCCCTCATGATTTTATTGTATATTACTGCTGATATAATAATATTATGTTGGCTGCATAACATTTCCCTCTTATTTTATATTCAGAATTGTAGATTTTATGATTTTGTTCATGTATTACTGTAGGCTCTCTCTTTGAGCATTCTTTCAGGGACCTAGTTTGGGGAGATCTGGATATCCCATCTAGAGTAATTTCTTTGGGCTCAACTTCTGGAAGAGAAGTGTTTAATGAGTTAAAAAGGGGATCCAAGCCCCCTTTTATATTATTTTTACATTTCCTTCCTTATACAGCGTCCCCTTGGACCATATTACAGAAATTCCCGAAAAAGGAATATTACAGAGACACTATGTGGGACCTTTATGAGGAGTTTGTGACCGTACATAAGGAAATTTTCTGCTTACATGACTTGTAATGATAGATAAGAGAGTTTTTTAAGATCCTTAAGAATTTACAGGCTTTCATCACCACCGTGCATGAGTGGACAATGCAATACAAGGCCAAACCACTTACAGTGGTGAATAAGATGAAGCCACAGGCAAAGTTAGAGAAAGTCAAAGTTCAGATGTTTATCAAGAAAAAAAAGTTGTTTGCCTCATTCACCGGAAACATTCAATTCTCTTATGTATGAATATACAACAGTTTGGATAACCCACTCAATCCCATCATTTGGTACACTCACCAAGATTAAACATAAACAAAAAATCTGACAGGATATTGATCAGCACTTGGAGCATCTGGAGCAGATGGCCACCTGGGAGGATATTGAGGTGAATAGACAGAACTTTTAGACCTACATCGGTGGACCAGTTCAAATCAAAACAATGTTTCTCCTGATTGAGAAAGAGGTTAGTATAGGTTCCAAGACATTGTACCTGGATACTATGGAGGCAAGAGTCTTCTTCTAGCCTGACATTGTCTTGTAGTTTCGGGAAACCATCACACAATACCAAGCTTGGCATGAGTATGTGACTGAGAGACACCAAGTCAAAGATTCCCGACTTGAGTTCACCCTAACTCCAAAATCATAATGTTTTGTCTTTTTAGGCTGGCAAGTTGTCTCTACCCTATTTTTTCTTACATAGGTACAAGTGGAAATGTAATATTATTTGTATTTATTCTAAAAGTGAACTTCCAAGTGTCCTTTTTGGAATGTTAAGAGTCATATATAATAATTTGAAGATTCATGGGGGGATTCCAAGAGTCACAAAGGGGGCATGCAAAGATTCCCCCCTTTATTATAAATACATCCTCATAACTCTTGTAATGGGATTTCAGGAGCCAAGCTTTTGGTTAGGCTTAGGCTTAGAAACAGCTTGGGAGTTTTGTGTCAGCCTTGGCTTCTCCGTAGCGTAGAGGGAGTATACTTCTTCAGGAGGAGAAGGTGTTGTTTAATTCACATTCCACTATTAGGGAAAGTAGTTCGTCATGTTTAATGTATGAATGGAACTTTCACTTATAATAAAATCAGAGCTGACACGTCTTCATGCATATATTGTAAATGTAGTAGGACTATTCTTGTTATATTTTCAATGTATGTTGTTCAACTTACACATATGTGTATGAAATATTTTGTTTGCATTTGTACAAATCTTGTTGGATGTGTGCTCATGTTTTAACCCATCACCTTTAACTTGTTGACTATTATGCTTGTTAGTTTGTGTTAGTTTGTGTGATACGAATCATTAATAACCCAATACTTGCAAATAAAATCACTTTGATCTCCATCTCCTTATATAGATTAGGCCTTAGCCAATACCTTGGTTCAAACCCTTAGTAATTCTAATGGTATTATTTAACGAGATCAAATATCCATTTCCACGCTCATGAATATGGTCCAATACCATGGTAAATGACCCTGTTTTTTAGAATACCATGGTGCAGAAACTGTACACGACTTTCTTTCACCATACCTGTGTATGTACTTGAATTTAATTCAATGAAAACCACGTATACTTTCTCAAACTTTACCTTTATCATTTCTCTGTCTCTAGACTGAAATTCCTTTGTCCAATCTCTTTGTCACATCTAACCTAGGATGTAGACTCATTCTGCTACCATCATGTTGACGTCTTTAAAAGTAGGTTTCCATCAAGGACAACACATTGTTCATAATGCCAACAATTTTCATGCATATTCTATGAATATAGTAGGACTGTTATTGTTGTATTTTCAATGTATTTTATTTAATTTACAATTGTTCTTATGAACTATTTCGTTTGAATTGGTATGAATCTTGTTGAATGCATGTTGTATTATTCCATCACTATTAACTTGTGAAATATTTGACATATTAGCTTGTGATGTAATTTATGCTCGTATATCTCTTTCAAGATGCGTACTATTACAAGATCCTAAGGAACTCACTAATATTCCCTTCTTATGTTAGAACCTTCATGCATCACACTTGAATTTCCGTAGGGTCAAACACTTTCTCTCACCAAAGTCACCATACATCACCCTATGTGTTATTGCAGCCAAGGCATATCATTAATACCCACTGCATTGGCAACCAGGATTTATTTCTGGATGAGAATCCTACACCAAATGGTGTGAGGTATAATTGGGACTTCATATCAGGGATATCCAATAAATGTTGGCAGGTCCAACACTGTCCAAATTTCTGGCACTACAAGGAGGGCCATATGTCAAGTTGAGCCCATGAAGTCTGTTTGAATTTCCACACTAATTTATGGATTCTTCCCATATCTTATCCCCAACATGTTTTTCAAGAACCAAAAAAATGAAAGTGTCAGTGGGAATTATTAATGACTGTTACATAGCATTTTGTCACTGTCCCTGCAATCCCCAACTCGCACATTGGAGGGTTGTTTCTGTGACCAATAAGCAGTGTCATGCTTTGCAAATACCATCCTTGCATTTGTTTTGATGAAAGAAACATTCTTCTTGTTGACATTTCCCTAAGAAGAGCTGTGAAAATCCATATTTTTTCCTTGGTGCGAGTAGCCCGTTACACCCTCGCGCCGACCAGGAAATTTAACATTGAGCCCACGCTAGTTGGCGCTCTGTGCCAGTTATACACTCGCACCAAGATTTTTATGGAATGTTTTTTAAAAATATAGGCGGAGGTCCCATTCCAACCACCTCGGGGATGAGTCATTGGGAGTGATTGAAATGAAACAACCACAGACTCCTTCCTTTAGTTAGTAGTTTCCACCTCCCTTGGAACTATCCTAAAGGATAGGACACCTTCCGACCTTTGTAGGGATCCCAACCTCCTCCCTTTCCTCTATATAAGAAACTATCTTTTTTAGTAGAAGCTAGTTGAACACATTATAGAAAAATAGCTGAATGGCTGAATAGCTAAACTAGGATAATTATACTATAGCTAAGCTGCTAGAGAAGATAGAGTAAGAAAGATTGTGTTGAGAGAGCTTGAGTCGATGACTTCTAAGAGAGCTTGAGTCCGAATTCCCTGACCAACATTTGAGACACGCTTCGTCTGAACCTCGCTGGAAGAGATTGCAATGTCAAAGCATCGGTTGTACTCTTCCTTCTACTCATTAATCTACATGACTACTGTTTTGGTTCCACTATTGCATTATGATGTTTATTTGATGCGATATTTTTAGCCCTCTTTGACTGGCTAATAGTTGTGAGTGATACTATTCTTCGTATGTTGTTCTTGTTCTTTGTCCTATGTGCAGATATCTAAGCGTGACAATGAACGGATTGTGATTTGCCAAGGCAGGAGCGAGAGGCCACTACTCTTTCTGCAACATCAACAACATTGGATTCAAGGTAGGTCAATCTACCATGCCTTTTGTTCATTCATTAACTAGGAAGCAACACTTTAGTGTGTCCTTTTGTTATTAGACCCACCCTAGGGCTAGAGGGATCGTCTCTGTTCGCAGAGAGGATTTACCTTCATAACAAATTGGCGACTCTACTGGGGATCAGTGCTATTTTGTCATGTCATCCTGTTGGGTCAGTTTCAGTTATTGGTTTAGTTATCTATCTTTTTCTAGTTTGTTTGCTGAGCTTCCATCCTCTGTTCAGCTCTAGAGTGTCAAGATTGACCTCTGCTCATTAGGTTAGGGTTTTTTCCTCTTTTTCCCATAGGTATCTAGCTTGGCACATTTTTTTCTGGAAGATTGCGCCAATTGGTGCATGTTTCTCTTTTACCAATCGCGCCAACCTCTGTATGGCACGGATTACAGCCTTACAGTCACGCCAACCCCTGTAGGTTTTGGTTTGACCTCCCTAATGCGTATTTTGGTCATTTTTTCTTGCTTCTGGGTTATTTTTTAATGTGTTTAAGCCTTTTCAGATTGTGTTGACTACTATAGACTTGCTTGCCTCAATCGTTTGTCCATTTTCCTATAAGTGTCATTTAATACCTTAGGGTTTTTGAGTGTTCTTGCACACCGAGCCTTCTGTTCGAGAACAAGTCTCTTTGATTGTTATCAGTATCATTTCAGGTCATTAGACTGAGTTTTTCTTGATCCTTTTGTTTTGTTGATTGAATGGTCTCTTCATTTTTTGATTTGTCCTTCTTCTTCAATACTTTTAGCATCGATTACTTTTCTTGTTTGGGTCGCTTTGGGAAACTCTCTTTTTCGATTAAAAGTTTGCTCCATTAGCTTGCATGTTTTTGTGTCTATTTCACTTTGGTTGAGTCGTTCACTTTAAAAACCTTCAATTCACAAAACTCAAACCAATGTTTATTTTGTTTTCCATTGAATTAGTACAATGTGTGCTTCATTTCATTGAAAATTCAAAAAATAAAAAATATCTTTACATTCTTTTGTTGCATCAAAAGTGAAACGTTCCTTTACATAAATAGCATTTGTCAATCTAGGAAGGAATTTCGTTTTCGATTAATTGCATTAAGGGCATTAGAAGTTTCTTCGCATATTTTCTTTGTTTGCTTGTTTGAAATATTTCTATCCTTCTTATAACTAGCATTCATCGAATTGAAATGATGTTCATATGCATATAGTTTGCATCTAGGAAGTTGAGCTCCACATTTGATAGGGCCTGGAAATTGAAACATAATTCAAGATTAACTTTAAAATTTACTCAATGAACCTAAGGCAACATTGGAACCTAATGAAACATTTCTAGTGGTCTAGGCTAGAGATGTGTTCCAGCGTCTTCAAACCTAGTAGATATCGCTCGCCTTTTGGCTTCAGACAACGCTAGTAAGGACTTGTGCTCCCTATACCGTCGCATATATAAAGGGAGACCCCTATAGGTTGTAATCCTTTTATCCATAGGAAGATGAGTTTGCCGCCTTGTAACTGTGATACACCGAACACAGCACTCGGGGAGACTACCTACACATATGTCAAGTCCTTTGTCATTTTTGTTTCATTTGATCACCAAGGTGTATATAGCACTTCATGGAAACTTGGTACACCCTCTTACTTAGAATTACTGAGAAATAATTTCGATCTTTTCATGACTCTTTAAAGAAGAGAAGAGATCATCGAGCACTTTTC